>JAWDJE010000003.1:286261659-286861659 GCA_035047345.1 Bradypodion ventrale | reverse complement strand
TATATGCTGCAATTCAGCCGTAAATTGCAACTGTAGTAGGAATCAATGAAGATTTGACAAATCACTTTGTAAATTTGATTGATTTAATAGGCCTACTCAAGTTGCAACTTACTACTGTACTTCTGACTAAAACTGCATGCCATATACTCAGTGGTGGGCTAAAAAAAAATTGCTACCACACTGTGGGCGTGGTAGGGTGGGTGTGGCCAGGGGGAAAGCCCTGCATTGCACCCGAATTAGGACTACTTTATTTCAAAACTTGGATGGGCAGAGGGGCCAGCCAGAATTTCTGCTACCGGTTCTGGCAAACTGGTGCGAACCTGCTGTTGCCCACCACTGCATATACTGAACACATGACAACTGAAGTCAACAAAGAATTTCTGAAGAAAATAGATATGATCCACAATTTGATATTTCATGATTCTTAAGTTGCTTATTCTAGAACTGCATAGACGCAAGAGGTTCAGAGGTGCTGTTCTAGCATCAATGCCTTCAGGGTCACAATCTGATACAATGAGCTTTGTCTGTATATATACTCTTAATTACTATGGAAATGTACATGATTACATCAACATGGTATAAAAGGTATAGCTGAATTAAATATGTGTACTACAGGTTTTAACTTGTAGCCTTCCAAATGATCCCGATACCTTTTTACCATTGACAACAATGGATAGGGCTAAATGATCCACTCTTCAGGGATCCACCTTTCACACCTGAAGGGTTCAGTCTTGCTATGAAGTAAGCAGCTCTTCATTATATCCTTGGATAGGACCTCTTAATTTCACATGTAAATAACAGAAGATATTCAGATATTATTCACTAAAAATATAGAATGCTGAAAATAAATTTCCCAGATGAAAACCTTCAAACTAAATTTCATATGGGAAGAAGACCAAAAGGGAACAGAATTCATGCTGGGTTTTCTGTCAATTTTGTGGCAGCAAGAAAATACTTCAAAGGTGTTGCTGCCCAGTTACTTCCATTCATCCCCCTCCCCAAAATGGTAGCCAGGGAACTAGTAATTGCCAGTAACTTGTTGCTGCCAGTAAACCTCTATTTCACCACACTTTATCCCTGAAAAGCCTTTGAACATCTCCCTTTTGCCACCCATAACTATGGCAGCAAAACAGGGAGGGTCAATACTACTTTATTTCAAACTTGACAGTAATTCAAATATAGTTGGCTTGGAATGGCAAAAGGTCAGTTTCCGTTGCTTTCCATATTGTGTTTTCCCAGTCTTAAGTTTGCGTCATCCTGAGCGTTGAAAATTATTCTTAAGTCCAATAGAAAACTCTTACTCATTTCTGTGTACATTTCTTCAAATACAAATTTATATACACAATTTTGTCAGGTGCATACATTCTTGCACACAACTTCCCCAGTAGGATGAATTTTAACATTGCTTTCACGAATAAATGCATTGTTGCATACAGTTTTACCTAATGCACTCCCATTTGCACTCATTTTTAACTGGAGAACTCTACTGCACATTTAAAATACAAATTTTAAAAGACAACTAAGTTTCAGTTCATATATTACTCTGAGGATATTTTACTTTAAGTATTTTAGTCATCTCAAAGTTGACATATTGTCCCCACTGGCTGGTATAGTTTCAGTTCAACAGTCAGCTCATGATATCTAGCCAAATACTATACACTATATCAAGAATGTTATGCTACTGTGCTGAAGGTAATTTAACTTTTTAAAATCTGCATTATGATTGTTAACTACTTGCAGTGGAAGAACTTTGGGCACTCTGCCTGCTAGATATGTAGCTGAAAAGGCAAACAATAAAGTTTCTCCCTCTTGTTAAAGCTGCAAGCATCACTAGACAAGAACACAAGTCATCTTCAGGGATAGAGGCATACACTGGCCAGAACAGCCATATATTGTCAGACTAGAGCCCATAAGACTCAGGATAAAAAGACACATTAGAGATAACCTGTAATTAGAACTAAAATATGTTAATGTTGCAGAGAGGTGATGGAGGCAAGCTTTCTGTTTTTAAAAAAATGAGTTTTGAAAAGAATCTAAATTCTGAAAACCAATAATCCAACAAAGCAAACTAATCTCAGATGTTTTCACTAGTCAGAGCATTTCTTTCTTCAAGTCATAAACTACTTTTAATGTTTTATGTTCAAAATGTCATTCAGATACTGACAGTAGCCCAGTAATACTCATTCTATCTAATAACTTCCATTGGTTGTTGTACAGGGATGATATGTGCTACTCTGAGCTCCTTGCGGAAAGTTCAGAATTAAAATTTAACAAATACATTAATTATTTCATTTTTATGCTAATGTCATTGCTTCAAAATTATAGCTATCTAATTTGTTGTTTCTAATTAATATAATTATCAAATCTGTTGATGACTTTGTTCTTTGTTGTCCTTTTACACTACAAAATATTTATTAAATAATATTTGACCAGTTAATTGACCAAAATGTTGTTGAATTACAATTATTGGAGAATTATATCATTGTCTAATTTTTTCCCCCAATTCTTCCATACCATATTTTAACTAAATGTATTGGGGCGGTGGCGGGGGAGAATGACAACAATCCACTCCTGTGGGAAGAATATTATCAGCTATGTCAGTTAATAATAATACAGTCGTACCTCGCTTAAAGAGCATAATGCATTTCACAGGATTGCTCTTTAAGCGAGTTTGCTCTTTAAGTGAAACACATGGAAAAAGCACTATTGTAAGTGACCGATTGTGACTTCTGGCAGGAGGGGGGATTGCAAACCCCGATTTAGTTGTTAAGCAAGTTTTTGGTTGTTTTTAGTTATTAAGCAAGGGCGACCATTGAGAGAAAATTCTGCTCTTTAAGTGAATTAGTCTCTAAACAAGGTGCTCTGTATACAGTACATTTTTGTTTTACTGTAGATTCAAACTACCCACAATTTGAGAGCTTTCATGAATAAACTGTATTACTTTTAATCAATTAAAAACATAAACAAGTAATATTCTGTGACTAACAAAAGTTTCTTTTGAATATACAGCAGAGACTCACAAAGTATGATGTAGAAAATAATTTGAAATCTGCTTCTTAAATCAAAGGATACACACAGATTGCACTGAACAATATCATAATTACCATCATAGGAGATTGTTCTAATTAAATCAAGCTAAGAAAGCAAACTGAACCTGCAGATTTGGTGAATTAATTTATTATGCTGATAAATCTTTTCAGCCTCTGATATAAAATAGCAAATTTCCATCAGCAATATTACTTGTGAGCTTTTGACTTTCTGTGTTTAATTTTTATAATAAAGATTTGCTGGGCAGCACATGTAATCACTAAAATGATTAAATGCAAACCTACCTCAAGTATTTCAGTATAGGAATGGTAGAACTGAAATTTCACTAGGAGCATATTACAAAATATATTAAGGTTGAAATTGGTTGAAAAAAGTCAGCCAAAAGAATAATAATCAAGCCTCATAAAAGTATCAGAATAGTCAGATAAAAAGTGACTTACAGAACCAAAAATGATATATTATTAATACAATCCTTACTACATGTAATTCTATCCAACACTATAGAATGTTGTTTCACTGTGAGAAACAAATTTGAAAAAAATAGAGAGTAATAGATATGCAAAGCGGGAACCTACAAATGCTTTTTGAGCTTTTACCCAACCAAGGAATCCTTCATTTACTATGTTTTGTTTCTACTCAGAGTTTCAATGTGTCCTTTTTGACATGGTACAAACAATGCTAGGTAGTGGTTACATATTACAACAAATAAGAAAACTACTTTGTAGAAGTATTTATAAAAGCTCTGTTTTGCTTTCTTTGATTTTCTTAACACGAGACAAAAATGACCAAAAATGTATTTATGCCATGTCATAAATCAACATAACGATGGATTTTTTTTTAAATGCAGAAAAAATGTTCTTATTTCATTATTTTAACCAGATTAATAACACTATATATCACATACTAGGATAAAAACATTTTCATGAAATCTTAGTTCTTTATCTGAACTCAAAGCACTCTTTGTCTGCTCCATTTGCTTCAAACATACCACAGAAGTGTGCTTACTGGGTTAAAATGAAGGAATGTGACAGTTCTCCATGTGCAGTCTATAGACCTAACTATTCCACTTTTCCTGGTGGGTCTCCAAAGTACAAGAAAACAATGCAAAACACAAACTACAATTTAGACACTGAAGGTTCTGTTAACTCCATAGAATAATACAGCCCAGAATTACTTTATTTTATTTTAAAAGTAGAAGTTACTGTACTATGGTTTCTTATTAAGAGCAAACATAAAAAGGGCTTTACTTATTTTACCACATACTGAGAGCCACTGATATAATGATTTTTTAAAAATCTTACCTTGACAGTCACCTGATCAGAGTAAACCAAATCTGAGCTTTGTTCATTACACTACTTTTAAAACTCAAAGGCTGAAAGACATTTTACTGTACTTGGACAAGGGACTGTATTGAATTAAATAGTGCCATTATACCAAATCATCATATGTATTCCAGTGGTGGGGCCATGTTACAGCTTTTATTACACACACACACACACACACACACACACACACACACACACACACACACACACACACACACACACACACACACACACACACTTCAGTGCACAGGAGGTGACTAACATAACTGCTGAAGGTAGTTGATTGAATTAGTATGATTGAATTAATGAAATTAAAAAGACAAAAGGAAAAAACTGAATATTCTGAATAAAATTCAGCAGCTCTTCCAAAAATAAGCAGAAGTGTGAAAAGGGGCTGGGGCTGACAGAAAATTAAACAATAGGAACTGCAATAAGTTATTGTAATTAGTCATAAAATCCTAAAAAGTTTTCATAATTAGCATAACTAAATGATCTTTTAGAGACTTGTTTTAAAAAGAATCATTTATTTGAAAAACATATGGCCAAGCCAGAATGTATGTCTGAGGAACAAGATGTGAAAGCAGAGGCAGAATTAATGAGAAAAACCATGTAGTAACTTCAAAAGTGCCGGGGTTTTCTTTACCACTTCACATGTGGGAAAATTAATGCGTAAACTGTGTGTTTTTCACAGCTGTCTTGGACATCATCCAAACATATACTGTGCCTTTTCTCATAACTTACCTTAAGATGAATTTTAGGAAAGAAAAGCATGTCTGTGGCAGGTAACTTTTAGGAAGCACTTTAGCAAAGTGTTATTACCATGGGAAAGGGAGGGTGTTTGTAACTAAAAGAACTCTTATTTTACCCCTCTTTTACAGAAGAGAATAGGATATCAACTACAAGCTGAGAAGAGCTTTTAAGAGTCAATAGAGTACTCCAATCCAAAATAAAAACATATGATTTTGGGTTTTTGATGTCTCTTGCCATGTGAGAAAACCACATATTTTCGAGCTGTCAGAGGAACAGTGGGGCTTTCCTCCCCAGTATCCCATTGACCTGTTTCCTGAACTTCTGGGTCCATAATCTCTCCCTCTCCCCATAACCTGCACCCACAGGGTGTAGAGGATCCTGGAGAGAAAGCGTTTTTTTGCTCTAGGTCGAGAACAGGGGTGCCCAAACTTTTTGGGCCATGGGCCGGTCACATGATTCAAAAGTGCCCAAACCACAGCCCTGATGTATAACAAGATGATTATGAAAAGATGTAGGTTGAAAGGTGTGGTGTTAAAGAAGGCACGATACAAAAGAGGTTCAAGATTGGCATTGTTTGCAATGCTATTATAACAGAGTATATGAAATTTAATGTATTTTATGTACTCTTTTTCTTTTTGTAATGTTTATTATATATTTTGTTATATTATGAAAATCAATAAAAATTATTTTAAAAAAAACAAACTACAGCCCTGGGGGGCTAGATCCCCCCCCATGCCACTTCATCCTACCCACGCCACCCTCGTCACTCCTAGAAGCGAAATAAAACGCATCCATACGGGCGTATTTTACTTCCGCTTCTGGGAGAGACAAGGGTGGCGTGGCCGGATGAAGTGGCATCGGGGGCCGGATTTGGGGCCCCCCGGGCGTAGGTTGGGCACCCCTAGTCTAGAACTTTAGTTCCACAGCTTGACCCTTCCGAGGCATCTCTTGCTTAGAAGCAGCAGCAGCAGCTCAAAGAGGGCCTCTGAGCTTAAGCAGAACGCCTCTCCTCCTCCATTTCCCGCCGCCTCTCGACAGGCTGACACGGGAGAGCGAGCCAACCCTTTCCCCTTCAAAGCCGGAGAGGGGGCCCGCTGGGGAGCGACCAAGGCTGACCCCACAAGCCAGTGAGGAGGGCCAGTCAGTGGCGTCATCAAGGAGTTCTCGCCCTCCCCTCTCGGGTCTCTCTCCACTCCTCCTGGCCCTCCTCACGGCGGGAGGGAATTGGCGGGAAAGGGCCCGCGGACAGCGCGCGCCCACGAGCCGCCCGCCGACTCAGCACCGCAGTTCCTCTTTCCCTCCCTGCCTGGGCTCGTCACCCACAGCTGCTGGCGGGCTCTCACACTCACACCCACATACCCACCTGCCGGACAGCCTACGTAGCACGAAGGGCTTTCCTTTCCCTCCCCTCCACACACACACACACACACACACACACACACACACACACACACACACACACACACACACACACACACACACACAGAGGGCCCTCGCGAGGGGAAAAACTCACCTCCCCGGAGCGGTGGTGGGAGCGCGCGGGTGCTGCCGCCGCCAGCGCATGGCAGGCACCGGACTGGAGGGAAGGGCAAAGCGGCCGCCAGAGAGTTGTGGCTCCCTTTCTTTTCTCTCTCCCTCCTCCACCTCCACCCACCCCTTTGGTTTTTTTCCCCACGTCACGGCTCAGCCCCGAGCAGCGGCTCGCCGCCCGGCCTCCATCCCGCCTCCTGGCATGGGTCGGCGGGTGAAATTCGTCGCCCCCCTCAGGTCCGCCGCCGCCGGCACCCTTCCCTGCCTAAAGCGCCGAGAGGAGATAGTAGCCGTCAGGCCTCTGTCCTGAGTGAGTCCCGAGGCAAGCAAAGGGGGCCGGCAAAGTTGAGGCGCGCCCCACGCCGCGAGGGGCCTCCGCCTGCCTGCCTTGTGCATGGCTCGGGCTGCGCGCGTGTGGGAGCGAGGCGGCTCCATTCACGCGCTCTCTCGGGAGCTTGGCCCCGGAGCTGGGCTTCGGTGGTCATGGGAGGCGCCTTGCCTTGCGCCCAAAAGCTGACCCACTGCTCTCAGCAGTGTCCCAGCCATTCCTGTGTGACTAGACTAGAGAGGAAGGTTGTCCCCCCGGGACGGACTGGTGCCGACTCTTCCTCACGCGTGGAAGCGGAGAAAGAACGACTTTGCCTATGAAGTTCAATCTCTCTCTCTCTTTTTAAAAAATAATCGTTTTAATGAGTTATTTCCAGGAGTATGCCTTTTGTTAAATAAAAAAAACCTACGAGATTTTTTAAACATAGCCCCCCCCCCCCACACACACACATACACCTTATCCAAGAATATTCATTTTACAAAAATAAAATAAAAACCCCGCTGTGGACGGGAAAGGACTGACGCGGCGCGACAACAAAACTTCAAACGGGGAGCGAGAGAAGGAAAGCAGACCTAACTTTTTCAATAGCTTGGAGGAAAGGAGACGTTTCCTGAAATTTTACAAGACCCCTCCCGAATCGAGCCACAGAACGGGTTGTTTTGTTTTTGCTACAGAGGCGAACCTGTCTTTAAAACAAAAGTTCTGTGCTCTGGGGACCATGGATGCGCCCTTACAAATCCCAGGGTTTGCTGGCTTGTTTATTTGTTTGTTTGTTTGACATACCTGTCAAGTTTCTGGAAATTTCTGTCAAAGGATGCTAATTGCAGTCTAACTAATATGGGATGATGGCGGGAAAGAGTGTAAAATACGGTGGTTGACAGAAATTTCCCGAAACTTGACAGGTATGACACAGGAGCGGGATCCCACCTGAGGAAAAGTGAACACCGCCCAATCGCAGCTGATCCGGAGAGTTGTCAGCGACTAGAACAGGGGTGCCCAAACTTTTCAGGATCTGGTGTATGGTTCACTATGGCCCGGGGGCCAAATCCGGCTCCCGATGCCAATTCATCTGGCCCAAGAAGCCCTCGTCGCTCCCGGAAGTGGAAGTGAAACGCGGCTCTGCTTCCGGAAGCGATGAAGGCTTCACAGGTCGGATGAATTGGCATGGGGGGGGCCAGGCCCCCGGGGCGTAGTTTTGGCACTCTTGGACTAGAAGAAGTGTAGGAAATAGATTACGTTTGCTCCCTAATTTCAGATTTTTCTACAGCTAGAGATACGCACAGCTGCGTCTGGTAAACAACCAAGCTCCCCCTACTGCGCCTGAAACCAGACAGGTTTTAGCTGTTGCCACTATCCACAAGGACCATACCGAGAACCTGTGGCCGGGGAACGGGACGGGTCTTACCGGGGCTCCTCTCCTGCCCTGCTCTTCGCCATTGTGTTTCCCTTCATGGAAGAGTTTGATTCCACGCACGCCATCCACTTGTTGCTGCTCTTGGTCCTTGGCTGGGCAAACAATTCTTGAAAACTACCTTTTCTTCCCCCTTGCTCTGAATCTCAGCCAGGACTCCTTTAACTGACAGTGAAACAGACGAGAGGGCGAACAGGCAGAGGAGAAACTCGAGTACTCCTCTAATTAAAAATCCAGTGACTAAAAGTGTCTTGGTGCTTTGTGTGTGTGTGTGTGTGTTTTAAAGCAGAGTTACATAATGTATTAATTGGTTGCTATTAACACACTTTTATTGAGCATAGCACACAGAAGTCTGATTGTGAGTGAAGAGTGTTTTCAATGAAAGTGGAGTTATTTTAGCTGCAGACATGTTTACATTTCTGTGGTTTAGTCTGTAACTTTCTCTTTTTCTTGCTTCAGAATTCTGCTCCATGAAGCAAAGCCCTTAGCTCCCAGACATTCCAAAAAGTCTGCCAAAATAACAGAAAAAATAATTTTTTTAAAAGCCTGCCTACACACAGACCCCCAGGTCTGGGTCAGGAGGAGGGCTGTATACCCCCTCTTCTCTAGTTCAAAAGCCTTCAGAGCTCCGTTTCCTGTTTCTAAAGGATGGGTGGGGGATAAAGTGGGGTCTACAAGCAGCGATTTTAGATACTTCCTAGATCAGTTCTAAGTCTCGAGGACCTTCAAATCAAGATATGGCTGTTCAGAAACTGGTCTTCTGCCAGCATCCCTGTTCCATGTAAACATAATCCTTTTTGTTCCAGTATAGTTTTCTTTTGTACACTACTGATCTCAGCACCTGTAACTAGCTTCTAAACTGTCCAGTGATCATTAGAAGTACTGTGCCTGGAGAATCCAAACAATGTGGTGCTGAAACATGCCAGGATCTGAAAAACAATTAGTTTGCTGTACAAACATACACTATACAAAAAGCTGTGGATAGAAATTCCATGTCTTCAACATTACTGCAGTTCCAATGAGGAGAGCCTCTCATGTCTTTGTAGTCTCCTTACACCAGGTATTCTCAACCTGCGGACCACGGGCCAAATGCGGCACACGGCACCATTTCATGTGGCCCCCACTGCCTCCACCACACCTGGAAGTGCCATGTGATGGAGAAAGGGCAAAATGGCTGTCTGGCCCCCAAAGCTGTATGAGGGAGTATGACCTGGCCCCTCGCTTTAAAAGGTTGAGAACGCCTGCCTTACACACTACCATTTCAAAAAACTGGACTTATAATTTCTTGCATTATTCTTGCATAAATTAATCATGGGAACTCAAATTTCTACACAATATGGAAACCGCAGAAGCTTTGCAATCAATAGCAGGAATATTCCGGCATGTTTCCCTTGATGGCATTACTTCATGACAAACCTAATTCAGGAGCATCAGAAGACTTAAATATGGGTATGGTATAAGCACTGAGGAAAAAAAATAGCCTATATTTGAGGTTTGGCACAGATAATCTCGCCTGATTGAAACAATAGGTGACATAACAGATGTTTTTCAGCTTTCTGTATATGGTGTAGTTTAGAATATGGACATGGCAGATGCCAGTTATTCATTAAAAAAAGTAGGAGTGACTTTTATTTTGAAGATCTGAAAGAAAGCTTTGCTGGAATATTATGAGTCTTGACTGAATGAAATAAAGCTTTCAATAAATCAGTCTCTGGGCAAAATGTTTACATTAATATTGTCCACATGATTTTCCATGCACTGCATGGCTTGGTTCACTTACTGAGCCACCAGAAGCTGGTTGCTCTCCATACACTATTTTGTGATGCACATGTTCTTAGCCAATAGTGATCATATCTGAATTGCATTGCCTAGGAGAGGGGTGTCATAAACATGGATCAGGGATACATGATCTTCCATCACAATTTGATTAAATTGCCTCTTGTTCTTTTCCACTTCTCTTCATTATCTTCTGTTTCAAAATTACATTTACCTAAGACATTTATCCTTATTTTTGTCTTAATTTACATATTTTTCTCTCTAGGTTCATTAGGAGCAATAATGAGGTCTCCAAATGTTGCTGAGATATTGCCCAACAAATTCCATCACTGTTTTCCCTGTAATTTCTACATCCAGACTTGGAATAAAGAGTTACTTGTTTCCTACATCAGATTTTCCAATTTATCATCCTCCAGCTGTGTTGGACAATAACTCTCACTATCCTTAATATAGATATATACCTGTTGTTGGGGTGAAGGAAATTGTGGTCCATGTGGGAGATGTGAGGGAAATGCTTTGGTTTGAGTATTTGATGTCTTTAATTAATAATTTTATCATTTAACAGCTTGAGAAGGACATATACTCTGAGAGTTTGGAAAGACACTACAAATAAGAGCACTGGACCCCTACATCAACAAACAGCTTTGTAGCTATGTATTGTTGTGCATACCCCATTTCTTCAATGATTTTGAAACAGTGCTACAAGGTTTGATTCCCTCTGAATGCACTGGAGACATGACATTTGAATAATATGTGTGTGTGATATTTTAGAATATCACATGCTTTCCATTTCAACAGGGCAACAGATCCATATTATCAAATCCCCAGACAGAAATATTATATTACCTTTAGCCACTAATTGTGTTCCACTTTTTTGGTGTTTTCCAAATGGCTAAAATGTATTTTCTTCATTTACAAATTTTTAATATCAGACATCCTTTTTTGGTTTGGGGAAAATATTTGTCTAAGCCCTGATAATTCTCTCCCTTTAAAAGCTTCAGAAAAACTTTATTTGTTCAGAAAACATCTCCTAACAGTTTGATCTCTTCAAGAAACATCAAATGAGCATTTTCAGGTATTTTCCTAACAAAAGTGTAAAAATTCAAATGCTAAAACATTCTTTCTTTATCAATATACATGCCTAGATGAGTTGACTGACTGAAAACCAATATTGAATAAGACTGCCATCCTATCTCTTTGTGATTGCACAGAATCAAGTTGAACCACATAGTTGATGGTAACACTATTATTAAGATTTATGTGTTAGACATTGGCTAGAATACTATTAATGTTCACATAAAATCTGCATAACACTGCAGCTATTGTGACTAATTGATAAGGTGCCAGTGTACATCTTAGTCACATATCTGATCACATGCCCAATTGTGCAATGGTGATGTACTTCAGTAATTTGTCAATTAACTGCAATTAACCAGCTTTTCCCCTGAAAATATATGATTTGGCAACATCAACAATTCACAGAGTAGGTCATCAAAAATAAGATTTATGAAAGGTAGGCTTAAAAAACAGAGCAGCATATAAAAATTCAAATACACTTGATGGTGAAATTCACCTGATATAATGTTGCATGAAAGTTTAAAAATGAAACTTGAACATCATTATTTTAAGGCACAAAATGTTCAGTTAAAATGCTCTAATATACCAGCAGTTAAACCTCATGTTTTCTAGAATTAATTCCTATCACCCCGAAAAGTATGTCCAATACAGTAATACCTCATACAAAGTCCGCTTCATACAATATCGGATTCATACAACATTGCCTAATTCCTTGAAAAAAGTTGCCTCATACAAAGTTGTGCGACTTTGTATGAGGCATTGGGGTTTTCCCAGGTTGCATTGTGCCTGGGCAGTATAAAAGACAGGACGCATGCGTGCATTGCTCTTGTGGGTTTTGCACGAGGCGAAGAGTGTTTAGGAGTGGTTTTGAGCGCAATTATGGATTTTTTGATTTTTTTCGTCAGAATTTTTAGAAGCATTCCTGGGATTTTTGCAGTATTCTTCAGGTTCTTGGACAATCAAGGTTGTTTGACATGTTTTTGTAATGTTTTTAGCCTTTAGACAATGATTTCTTAAAGTTCTGTCAGTTTCCTGTCTGTTTCCTTGACTTTGCCCTGAAGTCTCTGCTGTTACATTACAATGTATCTCTATGGAAATGACGTTGTATGAGGCATCGAGGCAAGGATTTGGATGTTGTATGAGGCATCACAGCTAGGATTTTGCATGCTTCACACAAAGTCCAAATCCGTATAAAGTCCAAACTTGTGGAACCAAGTTTGGACGTTGTATGAGGAGGTATCACTGGAGTTAGGGATAGTGGGATAAATTATCTGGAGAGCCACAAGTTCTCATAAAAGAGACCCATTACAAGTCTTCTTTCATACCTGTTCAGTCATCATTCACCTAGATTGTCAACAATATGGTTAAAGAGTGACAAGTAGCACTTCCCCTTTCCATCATGGCTTTCCCTGCTTAAAAATCAATATATCTGAAGGTGAGAAACTCCTGCTTGCATGTAACACTACACAAAAGGAGAAAGATAACATGCTCTTTACAAACTTCCTTTGCCTTTTCTGCTGTCAAGTCATTGATTAAATCACCACTATCAGTATAACACCATCAGTTTCAGGCCTAGGGAAGAAGAAGACTAAGGGAAGAGAGAAAAGACATGGTGTCTAGGGTATTACAGGCTCCCTGCATTGATCTGTTAAGAAGGGATCAAGAGTCCTGCGCCCATAGCCCTGTTGAAGTCCCTCATTCCTTCCCTTCAGAATGACTGCCTTGGGGGCGGGGGGGGGGGGGGGGCAATGCTGGCTTTCTCCTGGCAGCTGGGGAAAATAGGAGAAATGAAATTTTAAAAATAGAACAGAGTCCTCATCTGTACTGATTGCCACTGCCTGGCCAGAAGCCTGCATATTCAGTGTATGAGCTGGGCCAAGTGGTGGGCTAAAAAAAAATTACTCCCACACTGTGGCCGTGGTATGGTGGACGTGGCCAGGGGGATGCCCTGCATTGCACCCGAATTAGGACTACTTTATTTCAAAACTTGGATGGGCGGGGCCAGTCAGAATTTCTGCTACTGGTTCTTGAGAACTGGTGTGGACCTGCTGATGCCCACTACTGGCTGAGCCTTACCATCTGCATCCCATTGATGGGAGTGGGGCTTCCCCAGAGAACTAGTAACACACGATAAAGATCAGGTTGTGATGCCTCCCAAAGGATGCTTGTTCAGCCACAGAGTGGGTGGGAGCCCAGTGTGTATCCCTAATGAATTTCCTGGGTACCCATGAGAAATTAAACCACTTTCATCACCATGCCATGAGTTCTTTAAATAATAGTCTCTCATTCAGAACAGTTTGGCAGTCTTGTGGGTACTTTTCTTCTACTAGAGACAGACAGCTGCCTGTTACAAATATCATATATTATCATTATTTTTCTATGTCAATCTAATCAATATAAGCTAGATATGGCATTTTTAAAATTAAAAATCTAAGCCAAGCAGAAAATCATTACTAATCTTTTGATATTTCTCAACATTTTGCTGTTAAAACTAATTTTGGACTATCCTATTCATATTCGATTTATGTGTTCTGCAGATTAAAGTATATTAGTGTGAGTAATCACTCTCCATTGCTTTATATAAAACAGAATCTATCACTTCCTCCCTAGTGTACACTTACCATAGTGAACCAGTGCTGCTTATTTTCATATTGAACTTGCTGTGAGCTATAAAATTAGTGCAAGAAAAAGCTACCCAAATAACTTGCAGAATAAGAGTTGCCGCCTCCCATCCCCTTCACTATATAATGAATCACTGCTCTATTTAGTATAGCGAATTGTTTCAAATTTCGCCCCTCATATCCTCACGGAACAGCCCCTTCATCTTTGGTATATCCAAAAATTCTGAAATTTACAAGGCCTTTTAAAAAAAACTATAAACGAAGCAATTAAATCTCCAGATTGGAGGATGTAAACCTTTAAATCCCTCTTTATAAAATTTCAAAAGAAAGAGGGAGTTATATTTAGCAGGTGTGGCAGCCCACGCAGGACATTTCATTGAAAGAGAGTCTGACATTATCCAGCAACCAATACTTAAATTAATATAAAACATCTTCTGAAGAGACCTTTTCTTTTCTCTTCTTTTTGAAAACACACACACAAATGTTCAGTGATCATAATCCTTTAAATGAAGCACACAAACACACCACTCAATTATATTTACTGGTCAAATTATATAAATGATTTTTAAAACAAAGGTCCTTCAATTTGTATATATTTAACGCTTAGTGTTTGAATGGAAAAGATTTCATATAAATAGACAAAGGGATATATATATATATATATATATATATATATATATATATATATATATATATATATATATATATATATATATATATATATATATATATATATATATATATATATATATATATATATATATATATATATATATAAAACAGTACCACACATAAAACAGTATCACTATTTTTGAGAGAGGAAGAGACGAGTCACTGTTTGAGCAGAAACACATGAAGAAGATTACAGATAGAACTTTTGGACCAGACAAACTTAAGGAACGATGGCGTCTAAGAGGTGACCTGATTGAAGTTTATAAAATTATGCACGGTGTGGACAAAGTAGATAAGGAAAAACTGTTTTCCCTATCGCACAACACTAGAACTAGGGGACACTCCATGAAACTTTTGGGTACTAGTTCTCAAACAAATAAGAGAAAGTACTTTTTCACCCAGAGGATTACTGGTCTATGGAACTCCCTGCCAGAAGAAGTGGTGACAGCTGTCAGTCTTGACAGCTTTAAGAAAGGATTAGACAAGTTTATGGAGGACAAGGGTATCAATGGCTATAATTATGGATACCTAAGGACAACCTCCGGGTTGGAGAGATAGGCAGGATATCTCTCAATGCCATTTCCAGGAAATCCTAAGCAGGTGAAGGCATCTCCTTGGGAATACCCTGAAGGAAATGGTGAGCCACTGTGTGAGACAGAATGCTGGACTGGATGGGCTGTGGCCTGTTCCAGCAAGGCTGTTCTTATGTTCTTATGAAGTAAGGTTATTCTTCTTCCTAACAGATATTTGAGCATGTTACATGAGTGAAATCAGAAGTAATAAAAGCTTATTTGGATGTTTTCTTCTCCAGTTGGAACCAACCAGTGCATTCTGAACCTTTTCTTGCCCATTCCCCATGATAGCTTTGTCACCTCTCCATGGCAGTTGACACATGGCTGATCTGGGGTGACAGGTGGGGCTGATGAGAGGATGAGGATTGTCCCTTAGCAGTTATTTTGGATTCCACTGGATTCTGCTCACTGACCAATTCTTCTTCATTAGGGTGAAAAAAAAAGTGTATGTTAATTGTTTCAACATTTTCTTTGTATTTTGAAATTTAGTGAAGATTTTATAATCGAAGAACAGGATATGAGATCCAAATAAATCAATGGTGATTTAAAATAATATTGTTGTTTTCCTTTTTAAAAAGTGTCTACCTTTTAAGCATATCAAATTAAAAAAATATATGTTGTAGCACTTTGAAGACTAACTTATATGTTAACATTAGTTAGTCTTCAAGTGTTACAACTTTTTGTGTTTGTTTATTCTCTGATATGCTTGAAACACAGACTAACACGGCTACTATTCCAAAAAATTCAACTACGTCTACCTTTTGTGATTGTAGAGAAAAATCAGACAATGTGACTCTGCAATGTATCTGTACAACTGAAGACAGCAGGGAAAAAATACACTCTTCATTTTCACCGTCCATGTGTCTGGATGATTTTGAACACTAACTGGTGATACCTGGTATCTGAGTGTGTAGTGGATTCAGAGGTGTAACTATGGACAAAAGCAGGGGTTCTCAACCTTTCTACACCATGGGCCAGACCATGCCCACTCAGACAGCTGAGTGGGCTAGACACATGGGTTCCCCCTGCCACAAACACTGCCACAAACTGCAGTGGGTGCATTTGCACATGCACAGGCACATTTATGGCTGTTGTAAATGCACCTGCTTACACTTCTGGGGTCATCACCATGGGCTGGATGGAATGGCACTGGGGTCCAGGTCCGGCCCACGAGCCATAGGTTGTGAACCCCTGATCTAAAGGCAACAACATTGGATGCTGCAACTAGGCAATGTTATTGTCATGTATGTATTCAGCAGCTTAATCCAGTGATGTAACTTACACCATGTCAGTCTGATTACATCAGCAGCTCAGCATTTTTAAATAATAAATGTTGAGTTCATGGTTTTGCAGCAAAAAATGGGACAGGATCCATGCTTAAATTTATAAGCAAGTTCTCCAAGGATTCCCCTTATCCAAATAGGCCAGCCAATCAGAGTTTCCCAAACTTTGATTTTTGGACTTCAATTCCCAGATGCCTAAGCCAATTCCCCAAATCACTGATCAGCCAAAGTACTGACTGAGGCTTCTTATTTTTTTATTTTTTTATTAGTCATATTTATATATGCCACCCACTCAGGCCGAACCCGACTCAGGGCGGCATTACAACAAGTTTTAAAAACACATAAAAACACTTTAAAAGACCCATATCCCACCCACTGGGAATTGAAATCCACTGGTGTTCTGCAGAACATAGTTTAGGAAACACAATGGTAAAATGAAACAATGTTTACTTACAAGGATTGTGCTCAAACTCTAGATATGAAGGCATAATATTGTTAGTTGTCAAAATAAGAACTAGTTAGTGTGATAAATGGTTAAAATTATGGGTTTTTTTTAAAATTGCTCTCTACAACATGACTGAGGAGGGAACTCTACAGAGTGACTGCTTCACAAGATGGATGAGCTACAAGCCAGAGAAGACAATAAAATTATCTCTGAGTAAAGAAGTAAAGAACAAGAACTGTTTATGACCATTAAACAAAGAAAGCTCCAATACTTTGGGCATATCATGAGGAACAACATGAAATATAGAATACTCCAATTCGCTCTGCAAGGAAAGATCCCTGGGATGAGAGGCCCTGGATGTAGATCTGTGATGGCACTCCAGATGTTCTTGGACTTCAATTCCCAGAAGCCCAAGCCCCCATGAATCCACACAAATGGGTTTACTGCGATTCATCCGGCCCGCACCACCCTCGTCTCTCCTGGAAGCAGAAGTAAAACACTTGTTTAATGAGTTGCCTTGCTCCTTACAATAGGAGAAATGATCACAAAACAGTTTAACATGGGCATGACCCAGGAGATTCTTAGTTGTTGTTCAGTCTCATAGTCTAGTTTGACCCTTTGCAACCACATGGACCATTGCACATCAGGCACCCCTATCCTCCACCATCCTCCTCAACCTGCCCAGCTTTGTGCCAATTGCATTAACAATGCCATCTAACCATCTCATTCTCTGCCGCCCCTTCTTCTTTTGCCCTCCACCACCAAGGCTTTCTCAAGTGAATCCTATCTTCTCATTTGATGTCCAAAGTACTTTAGCTTTATCTTCAATATTTGACCTTCCAAGGAGCAGTCGGGGTTGATTTCTTTTAACATCGACCTATTTGTTCTCTTTGCTGTCCAGGATACTCTCAAAATTCTCCTCCAACATCACATTTCAAAGGCATCTATTCTCCCATGCTCAACCTTCCTTATGGTCCAGCTCTCAGAACCCTACATTACTACTATATATTTTTAAAAAAACAGGAGAAAGGCAATATAGTACCTTTATTGGCTCACTAAAACCAAAAATCAAACATTGTGCAAGCTTTTGTGATTCAAGATCCCTTCTTCAGGCATGCACCAATTTATTGTAGATACTGCAGGGAAATTATCAATAAGAGTCTCAAAAGTTCATGGCAAGACACTGTGCCAGGCTTTGTTTCTTATATTTGGGGGGTGGGGACAGCAGCAGTGGTGGGCTCAAAAAAAATTACTATCACACTGTGGCCATGGTATGGTGGGCATGGCCAGGGGGAAAGCCCTATGTTGCACCCGAATTAGGACTACTTTATTTCAAAACTTGGATGGGTGGCGCCAGCCAGAATTTCTGCTACCAGTTCTGGCGAAATGGTGAGAACATGGACAGCAGGCTTCATCTGATATCATCCCCCATTTTTCAAACCCAGGAAACCAAGTACAGTGATACCTTATACAACATCCAAACTTGTGGAACCAAGTGGTTCCACAAGTTTGGACTTTACACGGATTTGGACTTTGTATGAGGCATGCAAAATCCTAGCCGCGATGCCTCATACAACGTCCTAATCCTTGCCGCGATGCCTCGTACAATGTCATTTCCATAGAGATACATTGTACTGTAATAGCACAGACTTCAGGGCAAAGTCAAGGAAACAGACAGGAAACTGACAGAACTTTAAGAAATCATTGTCTAAAGGCTAAATACATTACAAAAACATGTCAAACAACCCTGATTGTCCAAGAACCTGAAGAATGCTGCAAAAATCCCAGGAATGCTTCTAAAAATTCTGATGAAAAAATTCAAAAAAAATCCAAAATCACACTCAAAACCACTCCTAAACACTCTTCGCCTCGTGCAAAACCCACAAGAGCAATGCACGCATGTGTCCTGCCTTTTATATTGCCCAGGCACAATGCAACCTGGGAAAAACCCAATGCCTCATACAAAGTCGAGCGACTTTGTATGAGGTAACTTTTTTCAAGAAATTAGGCGATGTTGTATGAATTCGATGTTGTACGAAGCAGACTTTGTATGACGTATTACTGTTTCTACATATTGCCTCCTCCAGATGACCTTCTTTTGAAACAGCAAGTTTATTTGTGGCCAGAGAAAAGGGCAACCCAGAGCCCACCATCAGGGAGTTGGGGTTAAAATTTAGTTTACTCACTAGGTGTGCCAATTGTAGCCAAATCAAAAGCTGTCTCAATGAATGAATGCTTGAATAATGTTTGATTTTTTTTAAAAAAAGTGATCCAATAAAGATATCGCCTTTCCCCTGCATTTACATTGTCTATGAATCACATGGCTATCTTTGTTTGTTTATGGTATTAAGGTACAGTAAAGGTAAAGATCTCCCTTGCTCAAAAACCAGTTGTGTCCAAGTTTATCCAAAAAACAGTCAAGGCTCACAACATGATTGGAAAATTAGAATCAAATTGTCTTCCAACCACATAAAATCATGTAGATCCTTTAGGCAAAGGTGTGAGCTCTAAATGAATCATACTGTCTGTAGCCTCGCTACACATAGTAATAGACAGATGTTTTCTCAGTAGAGAACTGAAGCCATGAACATTGGGAAGATCTATGTAGCCACATTCTTTAGATGGGAAGGCTCAGAAGAAGACACTGAAGATTTCAGTCTGATGACAGAATGAGCTTCTACTCATGTTCTCATGTCTATCCATCAACATTATGAACTTAATCTGTTGATTTTTCTGGACCTGACACTCTGCTATACTGACAGATATGTGCAGGGTGGGTCATGGAAATAAATATACTTTCATAAAAACATTTTTCCCTTTTGCTAAAATGTCAAATATATTCAGCATTGGAAACAGGAGGACTTGTACATCATTGGTTGTTAGATACCATGAAGGCTGCATTTCCAAGAATGTTTTCTAGGAAGTCAGTATGATTCATGGTGTCTGTTTTGGTGGCCCTATTATATTCATGAAGGACTTTTTCTCTCTTCTTCTAAAAAGCTGTTGAAGAAATTATAATACACTAGTGCATTTTTTTGTGTAAGCTATACTTGTAGCTCACCTTTCCAGCTGTGCTCAGGAAAGAAACTCAATACCAAACTATCCAAGGCAAAGAGTGGCTCAAACTCTTTAGACTCCCCCACCCCTAAAAAAATGCCTGCCTGATTTATTTTAATAACAACAACAAATTTTCTACTCTGGGAAGCTTCAAGAAATCTTGAATTTACAGCAACGCACTACCACCATCACCTCCTTAAAAATGGAAGTGGTCATTCAGCTACTACCTATTTCAAATTTTAAAATGACACCCCCACCCTCAAATCTGGTGAGTGGTGCAGTGAGTGGCTAGTCCTGATAAAGGTGAAAAATGAGTGTCAGACCCATGGAACACTGGGGATGTTTCATACAAATTAATCATGTGGTATATTGTTTCCTTAGGCCAATTTAGCATGCCACCATATTATGTAAATAGGCTTAAAATAATATATGTATTGAGGTCTTGATATTTTTGGCTGGATATGTAAGTGGATTAGGTATCTGGCTGCGAAGCCAGAGGTTGAGAGTTTGACTCTCCATTGTTCCTCCAGGAAGAAGAACAGACTGCACAGTCCCAGGAATGCCCCCCAGAAGAAGAGAATGGTGAATCACTTCTGTTTATTCTCCTTCTAGAAAATCCTGGGAGGGTATCTCAACCTTGGGCTTCCAGGTATTCTTGGTCTTCAATTACCAGAAGCCCAAGTCAGCACACCTGCTGATCAGGGTTTCTGAGAATTGAAGTCCAAGAATATCTGGGAGCCCAAGGTTGAGGAACCCTGCTGAAAAGAGTAGCCATAAGTCAAAATTGAATTGATGGCATGCTATTATTATTGGTATAAAAATCTACCATTAGATTCACAGTCAAAGACTGGTATAAAATTAATTCTTCTCTTTGTTTAGTGCATGACAAGATGATCCTACTCTTTGTTCAATAATATGATATTCATTGTTTAGTCACATAGTCAAGTCCGACCCTTTGTGACCCCATGGACCAATGCACGCCAGGCACCCCTATCCTCCACCATTTTCTGCAGCCCGCTCAGTTCTGCGCCCATTGCATAAAAATGCCATCTAGCTATCTCATCCTCTGCCGCCCCCTTTTCCTTTTGTCTTCAATCTTTCTCAATATCAAGGACTTCTCGAGTGAGTCCTCTCTTCTCATTTGGTGTCCAAAGTACTTCAGTATTTGTCCTTCCAAGGAGCAGTCAGGGTTGACTTTCTTCAGGATCAACTTATTTGTTCTCTTTGCTGTCCAGAGTACCCTCAAAATTCCCCTACAGCACCACATTTCAAATGTGTCTGTTCTTCTCTCAGCCTTTCTTATGGTCCAGTTCTCACAACCATACATTATTACTGGAAATACCATTGCTTAAATGCTAAAATGTTTTCATACACATCTATGTACTATTTATGCAACAATAACAAGGGTAAGTTTTTTAAACTAATATTTCTTTATATAAAGCCCAAAATATTCTGTATAACTTGCACAGATTGCAGCACCTGCACTAACAGTAAATGCATCAATTCTTATATCAAAATGGGGCTGTGGTGGTTCAGTGGTTAAGAAGATCGCCTTGTTAGCTGAAAGACTGACGTCGGCAAGTGGAGACCTGGGTACTGTATGACAGATTGAGTACCCGTCTATGTCCCAGCTCTTGGGAACATGAAAGGAGCCTCATTCAGAGATCCCCTGAGTGGAGTTTCTCCAGCAAAAATCCTTTCAACCCAGAATAATTTCTGACATGAAATTATTATATCAAAATGTGCTTTCACAATTTGGGGGGGATTTAGCATGTTTGTGAACACATTCGTTTTGGCAGTTGGCATTTTCATTAAAATAACATTTCCCCCTAAACATGATTAGGATCCAGTAACTATAAGAAAAGCTGACAGTGCTATTAATGTCACCACTCATATATTTTGATGGCATTCATTAAAAAGGTTTCTCTGGTTTTAAAAATGACATTTTAAACCAAAGATAGATTGACATATCTATTTTTTTTCCTTCTTTGATCTTTTATTGTGAATTTGACACTTGGGCAGTATCTAAAAGATGCCGTGACAGGAATAGAAAGACGTAATGTTATGGTGGTATCATGGGGAAGAGGGTCCTTCAGGACAAGGACTTGAGTGGAGCTGCTCTGTGCAAATGTAAGTCCCATCCCAAGTAACTATGCATAGAGTTCCCATCCTTTTAATTTTTTTAAATTTATTTTTTTTCTATAAAAACATACATCAACAAAAAGCAAAACACTTACACAATATATATGATTACAGTATTTTGGTGTCTTGCAAGGAAGACGAAAGAAGGAGCTGCAGTAGGGCTAAACACAACTTTATTGCATGATGGTCAGGGTGAACATGTGGTAATGGTGGACAAATAGCTCTCTTTATAGTACACTGTACATTTGAATATCCCGGTGTGGTAGCTCATTGGCTACTGTCTGCGTGATGTCATAGATCGTCACGCCCATCTTCTCCAGGTGCGGTGTGGCAGGAAGGTTTCCCGCTCTGCAGGTATTCGGAGAATCTGTACCATGTGAGCCGGATGCTCGCTACTGCCACCTGTGGCCACTTAGCTCGCATCCTTATACAGCTTGTTACAATGTGTCTCTGATTAGATACAATTGGATACATTGACTGGGTACATTCTGTTAAAGGGAAACTTGCAAGATTCATTCAATACATAACAAGTACGGTGTAAACCCATTACCCGAGAGGGGCATTACCTCTTGTCTAAAACTATTACTTAATGCAACTATACAAGTTGCATGATTTTTTTCCCCCCTATCTCCAAAATGTCATATATTCGTAAAGGTAAAGGTAAAGGTCACCCTTGCTCAAAAGCCAGTCATATCCAACTCTAGGATTCAGTGCTCATCTCTGTTTCAAAGCTGAAGAAAGTACTGTCTACTTATGCAAACGTTTCCATGGACATGTGGCACACTAGACACTGGAGCACACAGAATGTTGTTTACCTTTCCACCGAAGTAGTCCCTATTTATCTACTTGCAATTTCTTGCTTTCTAACTGCTAGGTTGGTAGGAGCTGGGACAAAGACAGGAGCTCATACCATCCTACAGTCTTTAGGTATCGAACTGCTGACCTCCCGCCTTCCAGTCAGCATCTTAGCCACTTGAGCCACTGCAGTCCCCCTCATATATTCATATCCAGGTTTAATTGCTTTAGATTTCCCCAACACAAATTCAATAAATTCTCCCCAAATGTCAACACTTTTTTTAATAATATTTTTTTCACTTTTAATTCACATGTCAGTTTATCATTAATTGCCATATTCCACAATTCTTTATAACACTCTTCCAATCCTAACTCTACATTTTCCAATTTTTAGCTATTAACATTCTTGCTGCTGTCATCATCATCATCATAATATCCTTCTTGAATTTTTCCACATTTTGTCCTCCCAACTCATTATACAACGTAATCCTAGATTGGATTTTAAGTGACAGTATTCTACGTACTTCTTCAAAAACATATAAGTTCCCATCTTAACAATGGAATGTGAGAGTGCATACAAGATATAACCTACACTGCAGCTTAGGTATGTGAAAAACCTCTCAGTCTCAATTTAATCATTTCCCCCTTCAAAGTCCTACCAGCTTTTTCTTCCAGGCCTTATTTTATTTTGCATTGCAGTTTAGTGATACCTCATACAACGTCCAAACTTGGTTCCACAAGTTTGGACTTTGAATGAGGCATGCAAAATCCTAGTCGCGATAGCTCATACAACGTCCAAATCCTTGCCACAATGCCTCGTACAACGTTGTTTCCATAGAGATACATTGTACTGTAACAGCACAGACTTCAGGGCAAAGTCAAGGAAATAGACAGGACACTGACAGAACTTTAAGAAATCATTGTCTAAAGGCTAAATACATTACAAAAAAAAATGTCAAACAACCCTGATTTTAGGGGACAAACCATACAACAAGTTTTTAACTTTTGAAAACTTTATGAAATGCAGGTTTAAAAGTTAACATGTCCCATCATGCAGCACAGTGTTAATCTGCAGCCATGCGGCCAATCATCCATTTTGTACAAGCTACTGTAAACAATTACTGGATGGAAGCAAGGACAAAATGGATGTCAACATGTCCCATCCTGCAGCACAGTGTTAATCATCCAAACAGCAGCAAACACCAAACAATTACCCACCCCACCAAACAGTGCTCCCCCAAATAAAGACCAACATAAGAAAAATTATGGAGCATGCAATCTGTTTTTAAAAACCACAACAGCAAAACCACTCCTAAACACTCTTTGCCTAGTGCAAAACCCAATGCAACCTGGGAAAAACCCCAATGCCTCATACAAAGTCGCAGCGACTTTGTTTGAGGCAACTTTTTTCAAGGAATTAGGCGATGTTGTATGAATTCGATGTTGTACGAAGCGGACTTTGTATGAGGTATTACTATACTTTACTTTTAATTCCAGCACTGAAATTCATATACACTTTTGCATTTCTTTGATAATATGTTAATTTATTTACACATTTGACTTAATCTAGACATTTTCCCTGTATAGGCTAATCAGGGTCTGTGCATTTTTTCCAACTAGTGTAATACCTTTTAGCTGTTCACATTTTAAAGTCTGTGCGAAATTCCTTTGCATCTCCAAAGTGGCTCATAAACCTCACAAATATATGAACTTTCAAGGCATGACGAATTTATTATATTAACAAGATTCGGGAAATACAAAGGTGTCTCCCTAACAAAAAACAATGCTATTGCAGACTTATTTATGTTTACCTGCAAATTGAGATGTGAATCTCATAGATTCTCACTCTCAGACAGACGTTAAGTATGAGGGGGCAGGGGGGCGGGTGGAATCCTTCTTTTCTCCTAGCAGCAAGTTTTGTACAAGACATTTTCTCCTGTGAAATCATGCAGAATTTTTGGACCTTTTCTGGTCATATTTTTCTTGAAAGAAATGCCAATTAGCATAGGATTGTTACAATTCCTGTACAGAATGGCCTTGCCCATGCATTATTCACTAAGAAAAGGCAGATAAATGTCATCCTATACAGGACTGTTAAAATTCTAGTGAAAATTGGTAGCTCTCCCTTGCAGGATTCAGGGCATTACATTGCACAGAATTTAGGAGCTCTCTGTATAGAACAACTGGCAATGAACAAACAAAGAAGAAAGTGGGGAAAGAGGTTTTGTGTTATCATGAGAAGCCAGGAAATCTCATTAGTGCAGAATGAATGTAGCTGTCGAGTGGATATCATATACCCATTCCTCAAATGCAAAAACACTAGGTAATATACATATGCCACCCCTTATATAGCCACCTTTTGAAACTGCAAGTTTTTCTTTGGCCAAGGAACATGGTAACACAAAACCCCCAGAATCTTCCATCAGGGAATTGAGGTTAACATTTAGTGTGAAAATAGGTTAATTCACTGGAAAAGGCAACCTGAACAAAATGCTTTCTTGGAAACAATTCTCACTGGACACACTGGAATTTGCTGCTCTCCTCTCTTTTTAATAAAATTGATTCTTTTACAAGAATACAAAACAAATTGCAAAGCATAGAAATCATATCTGTAGTGATTCATCATGTACATAATTGTAGGCCATTTAAAAAATATATATCTTTCCCAAAATCAGGATGAGAGACGGGAGGGGGAGGGGCATGTGAAATGTGTTTGCTTTACAAAAAGAAACCAGGTTTGTAGACACTCAATTGATTATTCCCTGTATTCTTACTGTATATCCAATATGTGTAATAGGTTTCCCGATTATATTTGTTTTGTTTCCAATGGTAGCTAAATATAGCATTAAAATTATTTATTTTTGGTGTAGAGATTAACAATGTTCTCAGCCAACATGAATACAGTTGTGGTGTTAGTTTGCAAAACTGCAACATGAGAGTTAATCTTATGGATGCTCAGAACTGTACTATTTATAAAAGAATATGTAAGATAATGTGGCCAACTACAAAACATAAGAAACTTCTGGATCTTTTACAGTTGTTCCCAAACACTCTCTTTGCCACAAATGCTAAAGTTGAAGGAATCTTGACTAGAGTAGAAATAAATAAAATATCACTATCAATTACCCAAGTCTCTTTCAATTCAATGGGACATATGCCTGAGTTATGAGCAGGAAGAATTAATTTAATGGGAAACACAAGACAGGAACAATTTCTTTGTTACTTAAGAATTCATAAGAAATGGAAAAGGTTCTTGGCCCTTCATGCACAGTACATAAATAATATCACGTCTAATCTTCTTGTCTACCAATTGAAAGTCACTGCCTGATCAGTAAATAGAGATTATAAGCAACTAGTGACTTTCTCTTCACCAAATTTGGTTTCAGATAGTTATGGTTCAGACACTGAGAATGCCAGCAAGAAAAAGATTAATCCTTAATTTATCAAGTATTTGTAATGGTGTAGATTATTACACAGGTGGAAACAACACAGCTGAAGCACTTATTCCCCAAAGAAGTCGGATCCTATTTGGGATTGTATATGTGACTAAATTGAGTTTAAAGAAACTTGGAGGTTGTCCATTTGGGGCAGGTTTGGGGTGGATTGGTCTGAATGTGTGCACAAGTCAATTGGACCAATCTGTCCCACCCCATTTTGAGACCCTGTTAGGGGGCTCAGCTAAATTGTCCCACTGTATTCAAAATTGTCCCACCGTCCACAGAATATGTGTATACTGGAGATGGGATAAAATAGTGTGGGGCCACATTACATCTTTTATCTCTCTCTCTCACACACACACACACACACACACACACACACACACACACACACACACACACACACACACACACACATCCTGCAGCTGATGGGACTTAATAAAAGTCATGGGGGTAACCCCAACCTTTAGTCAATCCACAGTAAAACCACTGGAGCATAAATGGGAAGTCGATGCTAGGAATTTGAATATAAAGGCTAAGCACAAAGAAGCATTTATATTTTTCAAGCCACTGAGGCCTAGGAAGAGACTTTTGGACCTTTCTACCTCATGTGCACAAATAAGGTGGATGGCTTTTGGAATTCTGCACCTTGCGTTGGGTAAATGTTAGAAGGAAATGCAATTTGATGCTCTGCCTCAAGCAGCAAAATGTCTTCAACCAGCCTGAACTAAACATTATGCATTCTGTAAATCCACTAAGCACTTAACAAACTGTAACACCATTAGGAAACAGCCACCTAACAAAGAAAATGGAGCAAAGAGGAAAAGGAAAGGAGATATGCTTGTATTCTCAAACATCCTACAGATACAACCAACTTCTAATAATTCTGACTTCTTGGTTTAAATAGACCTTGAAAAGGACAAGACTAGCCACAGGGGCAAGGGAGGTTGCAGAGAAATACTTTTAGTATAAGAGCAACATAAGGGGAAAATGCCTTAATTTCCAGGTGTCAGATCACTTTAGCTTCAGTTATAAATATATTTGCATATTTGTGACTTACCTTTGAATAAGAAGACATAGGGGCGTACTCTCAGGACACAGTGACAGATTGGTGTAGGGTAGATGTTTCTTACACTAGTAGAGAAAAACAACAATGTGGCAAAGAGTATGGAACATGAGCAAATGAAAGTCTCAAGCTATATTTAGGCTGTCATATAGAAATCATAGGAAATAACTAATTTTTCGTTCAAGCAAACTGTAGGTTGCATTGCTACATTAAGTTAAAAAGGGAGTAAAGGCCTCACCCCCAAAAAGAGGCAAAAAGAAAACAACGAATGTTGAATACTTGTTTCTCAAAACAAAACAAACAGCATCCTATAACTGTTGTTATGGAAGGCATGATGATTGCATCATTTCAACCCCATAGAGAGTTTGGGAATCAATACACAAAGTGTACTTTAGAGAAAGAAGTGTATTTATTGGTATTTATTAAATGTTGCTGTTTTTGGGTAGCCAATTACCTTGCACCTTGTACCTAGGTGGACAAGGTGATGTATTAGAGTTTAGATAAAGAAACCTTTTGCTTACTGGGATTTCAGAAAAGAAACAGCATTGGAATAAAACAAGCTCTGAAAAACCTGAAAATGAGCAGCAACTATTCGATTGAAAACGTTGTCAGACTGTCTAACATTGTCACCAAAGAGATGTGAATAATAAAGTTGCAAGGTTCTCCATGGAGACCACTTTTCTGTTTAAACCCCCTGTACTTCAGTTGTCCAGTTATAAACATTCTCCACCTGTGATGCACCTGGTTTTGGAATGACACCGATTGTTTCATTTTGTTTCAGCTCCTCATGAGAACGATCTGCATTTCCACCACCATGTAAATAAATGCTGCTGTTTGGTTATTCTCTCTTGCTCTTGCACACATTGTTTACATTCACCCACCCCCTTTTTCTCTGAACTGAACCACACCTCTCCAAAAATACTCACTTTTTAATGAAAGCCATATTTTTGAAGCCATTGTTTGTGTGCATGACCTGCTGAAAAGCTAGCAGAGCTTTTAATGTCAGTTTCAGATGACACGTGTCTTAAAAGGTCTGGGATCCAGCTCGCGACTGGAGCTGGGAGATCTGTCCCAAATCTTTATGAGAAAGAAGGACCTAAAAAAAAACCTCTTCTGGTTTTGGCATTTTGTACCGGAGCCTTTTTTAAGCTCAGAAGGCGGGCGAGTGAGGGGGAGACCAGCAACGTAGAGTCTAGACAGAAGAGATTGGGTTGAAATCTGGAAGCTATTCAGTGAGGCTACAGCACATGGCAGCTCGACTGCAGAAAAGGATCACATTACACTGCCTAATTACACATGAAAAATGTACACATCACTCCTTTTAAATGCTTGGAAAAATAGATGTTGCGATGGCAATAGTGAACTACAGTTACATAGACAGTTTGCACATAACGGCAACATTTTAGAAAACAGTGTTTCAAAAATCCAGTGCCTTCTCTTCCCATTCTTCCCTTTTCTCTTTTACAACCCACCTCCCCTGATTATGTTCATAAAACAAATTCCATTTTTTTTAAAAAAAGTGTTCTAAATATAGCACATTGTTGCCTTGACCTATTTGAAAGGAAAATAGTATGAGTTAAATAGAAAACCCAACTTTACTCCAATAGATCCATGTCGGCAAAAATATTTATGAGACAATGTCAGCAAGACATTAATAAAATGAAAAACATAATGGTACAGTGAATATAATCCCTGTTTCTCTTCAGCCACTGAATATCTGGCTGAATGAAAAAAAGTCTTAAGACTAAAGCAGTTGAGAAGCTGGGAGATCGTGTTCAGATTGTTTTTGTTTTATTCAAAGCAGCCAATAGGTGTGGAAAATGTATGGGGGTGTTTAGAGGGGAGTCAGATTTGGGGAGCAGTGCTGGAAATATTTAACCTATTCCTGTATTTCATTCTCCTCATCTAAAATAACCTCAAATTGCTATTTGCCCATGAAAGAAAATGTAAGATTAGCAGCAAATTCTTAATTTGGGAAGGCTGAGAGTCAGCGAGTGTTGAATGCTTCACGGGCCTGTTCCACAGTGAATTGTTGATGAAAATAAGTCTTGTGGCATCTTTGAGGTTAACAGGTTTATTTTTGCATGAATTTTGGTGGATTACAATCTCAAGAAGCAGGCAATAAATAACAAAAGCTTCGGCTAAAACGAATCTGTTAGCCTTCAAGATATTACAAGATTCTTCTTTTTCCCCCTCTCTTGTCAGACAAGAAAAACAAAACAAAAGTAAAAACAAAAACAATAAAAGACAAAAGGGTTGCAGCACCTTCTTTTCTGGTGTCATACCAAAACAGCTATACAGTATCTTTAAAAATTGCATCTTGTTCTCCAATGACATTTACCTTAGAACTCAAGCAGCTACAAATCCACAGTGTGGAGTAGTCAAGTGAGTGGCGAACAGGTCTATCCAAATGCTATCGCTCTGTGTAGATTCATCAGACATAGGAGCATTCCAGCCCCATTCTGGCCACCTTTCTTCATGTAAAAGCTGACATTCTGAGAGGACAGCTCCCTTCCTTCCCTGGTTTTTGAGCACCCCAACTTGTGTGAGGGAGACAGACCTACACCTTCACAGAAACTATCCCAGATGCTGGTTTTTCCCCTCATGTTGCACCAACACCCGTAAGTGCCCCAGCACTGTTATAATCCAATTCCCATTTCCACCACTAAGGATTTTCAAAACACACATGGCCAGGCAACATGCTGGAAGCCGGTTTTTGTGTAGGTTGCTTGTGTGCCAGTCATCAAGCATCATTTAGTAATGTCACAGTGGATATCACCAGATATGCCAGGGTTTTAGCACACATGAAATGTGTGACTATATCCAATGTGGTGTCTTTCCCATATTTTTACTGAATTCACAAATGTTAAGATGCGCATCCACATTTTTAAAAAAAGTACAATTATGCAAGTGGAGATGAACAAGGGGGTGGGTTCACAAACAAAGGAATAAGGAATTAAAACAGGAGAGAATGATGAAGAGGAGGCAAATCCTATAGAAAGGAGGGTAGCAGGGCTATTTCACCCAGATCTCACCTCAGCTCCCCTCAGCCAATGATGTAGCATCCACCACTTTAACCCTTTGGCTATGTTTCTCAACTAGAGTTCAATTTGGAACTTTCCCCCTATGATTATCAACTATAGATGAAACAATGACAAAACCTCATAACTTGAAATGGTCTTAGTCCTATCTGTGTTCTTGGAGGGCCTGAGAAGAAGAAGGAAATGCCAGAAAGGGGGCATGACAATCCTAAGCACAGGACAAGAAGGAACACTCATCCAGGAGAGGAAGTAGGAAAATGGGAATTCCTCCTTTCATGGAACAGGTACACATTATTGATGCACACAAAAACCCATGAATCAGTCCCAGCATGAGACACACAAAAACCTGAAGTGAATCCACAACTTAACTGAATCAGGAAAAGCTGCCACAAAAGGGCTTTACTGTGGGTTTTCTTCTTTCACCATAGGAATCTTAAGAGTCAGATGTCAGTCTGCATCAGGGAATGTTATTGTAATGATCTGTTCTGTGCAGCCCTCAGAGACAATTGTTGCCCTTCAGGTATAGGAGGATAATGGAAATGTTGATAAAGGGGAGTGAGACTAGAGTGTATCTCTTTAGGGATGGTGAGAGCACATGAATACATAATACCTCAACAGACCTTTTCCCCCATGTTCATTTTGGTCCATTGTTTTTTCTTTGCATTAAATGCACTTCTGAGAAAAGGCAAAAGGCACATAAAACAATGTAGGGATGAAGTTCCAACCAAACCTGAGTATAATAATATGAAGACTGAAGGCCACAAAAACTAGAGAACACAAAGTGTGAATAAAGACCAGGCACAGAAGTCTTTAATTCACTCTTGATTTCTGTCCAGAAACATAAACCACAAGGACAAACAATAAAAATAATCTTACTAAAAACGTCATAACTATATGGAAAAGCCATGTAAACAAGTATATCTGCAATTGTTAATGATAATTAACATTTAGTTCATTTGGAAAAGAAGCAATATTCAATAAAACATTTGAACAATTAAATTACAAAAAACAAAAACATATGCACATTTCTACCACAAGGTCTTCTTAAGTGGCACACTATAACAACTACTTCGGGTATCAGTAATAGCATTACAGAAAGTTGATTTAAGAAAGTGTGTGTTTCCAATCATTTTAAAGTTTCCCCACTATACAATTACCAAGCTCTCATATTTTTGTCAGCTCCTTTCTCAGCTGATGTGAGCATGATCTACAACAGTATTCAAACAGCATTCCTCTCTGTTGCAAAATACAGAAGTGGTCAAGTAAGCCATGCACAAAATTCTGAAATCCATATTTTGGTAATATTTTTTTTGGGCCAAACAGAAGATTGTCATAAAAATGAGACAAGGAAATGGCAGGAAGAATTATTTTAAAATTTATTTTAGTCTGTGTGTTGTTCTGAGATATAAAGTATGATATAGTGTCTGAAGAGTCTCAGATGGGTCTCATAGAGCAAAAATATTTGTTTATTCATTTCAAAAACATACGCATCCATGGTAAATTCATAATTTTCTCTAGTCTTGTTAAAGTTTTGTAAAAACCAGAAGTAACAGTCTTATTAACAAAGCTAGAATCTCCTGAATTGCTTTTTGTAATTTTGAAAAAATGTTATCTCTAATGGCAATAAAGCATTCTGTAGCATCTTAGAACTATAACAGTAACTAATTTATTTTTAAAGAAAATTTTCAAAGTTGAGAATATAAGTGTTCAAGGTTTTTGTTGTTGTTCAGTCGCACAGTCGATTCCGACCCTTTGCGACCCTATGGACCATCGTTCTCCATAGGGTCGCAAAGGGTCGGAATCGACTGTGCGACTGAACAACAACAAAAACCTTGAGCACTTATATTCTCAAGGTGTCAAAGTCTAAATCTGGTAAAGCCCTATACAGACATTGCTCAATCTAGTGCTACTGCTTCTTTCATGTCCAGATCAAACTTTGGATTGCCAAAATGAAGCCACTTTCTTGGCTTAGTCATTGGCCAAAATTAAGTCTTCATTGCTGCATGCTTCTGACAGTAATCGGCAGACCTGTAAAGGAGTCAGATTTTATATCTCTCCACATTAACAGAGCATGTTGTTATCTGCCAGCAGTCCCCACTTGAGCATGTTGGTCTTGCATTTAAGCACTCCGACCCTCAGCCTGTTCAGGGTCCTCCAAGTGACATACAGAAGGTTGAGTTCCTCAGCTATATCCTCCTTTAATATTGCAAGCGCGGCGCCAAAATGGCCGGCGCGCTCTTTGCGCCCCCCCCATCGGACGAAGGCATCCGGGTAGTTAGGGGCGTGGCCAGCTCCCTTATAAAAGGGGTGGCCACGAGGCAGCCGCGCTGCCATTTTACGAAGCGACGGAGCGGAGAAGTTTTTCCCTCTTACCTCCGTCGCTTTTACCCTTACCGGGAAGCCTTTTGGCTGCTGAATTTTCTCGTTTTCGGCTTTCCATCGAGTGGCTGAGATGCCCTCGAAGAAGAAGGTGGCTGCGAGCGCGGCTCGTGCGGTTCGGAGGCGCAATCCGGGTCAGAGGACCGCGGCTGCGCCTCCCCAACAGCCGCCTTTGCCTGCATCCACCGGGACCGGTGGAATGGGGTCTATTCCCCCTTGGCCGGATAATGGGGGCCCACGCACGGGTCCAGTGGGGGCTGCGGCCCTCGGCCCGCAAGCGGTGGGCACCGCTCCTGGTGTTGTTCATTCCGCTGGGCCTTCCTCCGTAGGGGCACAGCTCGCTCCGGGGCCTTCCAGCATTGGGGGGTGGTCTGGTCCCCTTCCCTGGCGGGTTGCTACTTCGGCCCTACCGGGCCCGGGTGCGGGGTCATGGCCCTATTCAGGCCCCGGGGTACAGGGACCTGTACTCATGCCTGTAGTAGGTGGGCCGGCTGGCCCTTTGCCCCAGGTCAGCGTGGAAGCCTTACTGGCCCGCGTTGCGGCCCTCGAGGCATCCCTGGCCCGGGCTAGCCACACTGGGGCTCCCTTTGGGCTTCATTTTGACGCGTCGTCTGCTGGGCAGCGGCAGGCGGCGGGACGGGTCGAGCTGCTTGAGGCGCGTGGCACGACCTCGGCCACTGCCTCGCAGCTCCCCAACCAACAGACCGGCGTGGGTCAGGCCCCATCGACGAGCTCTACGGCGGTCGTGAGCTCCAACGCCCCCAGTGGGCCTGAACCCCCGGTGGGGGCGGCCTATGGGGGTGCAGCGTGTGAGTATGCGGTTCAAACCAGTGCACCTACACACATGGCCACGTTGGGGGGGGGCGTTTCAATGGCCTTGGCCTCGCGCGGGTGGTGCGGCGGTACAGCCGTTGACGCCCCACCCAGCGACGACAACTAACACTCAGGGCCCCGTGGTGGGGGGTGTATCCTACCCTGTGGGGAATGTTTTGGGGGTGGCTGGGTTAGTACAGGCCCCTTTTCAGATGCCCGCAGTTCCTGCTGTGCCTGTGTCGGCCTTGCCGACGGCAGGGTATTCCTTACCACTTGGTGACCATTTGGCACAGACCACCAAAGAGAAGATCTGGCGGGGGGAGTACGTGGATATCTTCTCACTCCTCAACAGAGAGCCCACCAAGGAAGAGGGGCAGGATGAGAAGGATAAGGAGCAGGCACGTCGTCGCAAGCCACCACGCACGTGGGCCAACTGGTTGCCGGCCTACCTCATATACATGGCGGTGTACCTCAGGGCCCGGCCGGATTTGGCAATTCCGATGGTCCAGTATTTGGACAACATCTATAGGGCGATGGTTGACTTTCCGGGCCCATCGTGGTTGGCTTATGATGAGGAATTCCGTATGAGGATTCCCCTGCACCCCGAGATGAGGTGGGATGAGCCATATCAGAGGCTCTGGCTTTTGTACATGACGCCCACGCGCCACGCGCCCGGGGAGAGATACCATTGTAGACATGCGGTCCAGCGAGCGGCCCCAGCACAGATTCCCCGCCAGGTGGCGGGGCAGGGGGTTCCAGCCCGCCTGCTGTGCTGGACCTTCTCGTCTAATGGTTCCTGCAATAGGAAGAACTGCAAATACAGACATGAGTGTCCCGCCTGTGCTGGCCCCCATGCGGCCTCTGCCTGTCCCAGGCCTGGAGGGACGCGGGGCAGAGGGAGGGGCGGACAGGGGGCTGCTGCAGATGGAGCTAGTTCACCGAAAGGCTCCCTCCCCAATTAATGTGGACATGTTGGAGCGTTGGCTCACATTGTACCCGAAGGGAGAGGATGCGGATTATCTCCTTCAGGGTTTTAGGCAGGGGTTCCGTATCCCTTTTATGGGGGATAGGTCCCCTCAGGATGCCCCCAACCTTTTATCCCTTAGGGGGAGGGAGGAGGTGGCTGCTGCCAGCATTAATAAGGAGGTCGTTGCGGGCAGGGTCGCTGGCCCTTTCCCTTCACCCCTGTTTCCCAATCTTAAGGTATCGCCCTTGGGCTTAGTGCCTAAAAAGTCACCGGGCGAGTTTCGCCTCATTCATCACTTGTCCTACCCAGCCGGCCGATCGGTCAATGATGCTATCCCTGATGACCTTTGCTCAGTCAGGTATACATCTTTTGACCACGCGCTGCGCATGGTGCGCTCATGTGGCCCGGGTGCGCTGCTGGCTAAGTGCGACATTAAGTCGGCTTTTCGCCTCTTGCCGGTGCACCCGGGCGACTTCGAGTTGCGGGGTTTTAAATTCCGGGGCGAATATTACTTTGATAAGGCCATGCCTTTTGGCTGTTCCATATCATGCTCGGCCTTCGAGCGTTTCAGCACATTCCTAGCGTGGGCTTTCGTCCGCAGGTCAGGGTCCCGGTCTGTAGCCCATTACCTGGATGACTTTTTATTCGGGGGTGAACGGGGCTGGGACACGTGTACACGTCTCCTCAACACATTTCAGACGCTAATGGAGGAACTCGGTGTCCCTTTAGCGCCCGAAAAGACCGAGGGCCCAGCTACCCAGCTAGTCTTCCTGGGGGCTTCTAGGTTACCACGGGATAAGGTGTCCAGAATAGTGGCCCTTATCTCGGACTTGCTGGCCAAGCGCAAGGCATCACTGAGGGAACTGCAGGTGCTTCATGGTCACCTCAATTTCGCTTGCAGGGTGGTCGCACCGGGCAGGGCATTTGCTAGGCGCCTGTGCGACGCCATGACAGGATTATCCAGGCCCCACCATAGGGTCAGGCTTACCCGGGGTATCAGAGCAGACATGCTTGTCTGGCTACAGTTCCTGAGGGAGTTCAATGGGGTCTCATTTTGGAGGTCTGACCTCCTGGCTTCACCCCGCTTTCAGATTCAGTCTGATGCCTCAGGATCCCTGGGTTACGGGATGTACTTCAATGGGAAGTGGGCCTATGGTGGGTGGCCACCGGCCTGGGCAGGCACGGATCGCCTGCGGGATCTCACATATCTCGAATTTTTCCCTATCCTGGGTGCTTTGATGCTATGGGGCGAAGAGTGGGCCAACTCGGTTGTGCATTTCTGGTGTGACAATGCGGCTGTTGTCCACATTGTCAATGCACAGACTTCTAAATCGCCCAGGGTTATGGGTCTAGTGCGCCAGTTTGTGTTGCGCAGCCTGCGCCTCAACGTTCTTTTCAGGGCCAGGCATGTCCCAGGGGTTAATAATGATATCGCTGACGCATGGTGAATAGGGCAGATCTCCCGGTTCCGTGCCTTGGCTCCGGATGCGGAGGAATTTCCCTCGCCACTCCCGGACGAGATATGGCAAGGAGAGGTGAACCGGGCGATTGGCCTGTCACTAGCGCCACGCACGCGTAAGGCGTATCACCACACATTTAATTCTTTCAGAGCATTCTGTACCCAATTTCAACTGCCAGGAACCTGGCCGATCCCGGTAACCCATGTTCTGCGGTTCATGGTTTACCTGCACGCTCAGGGCCTTGCACCTCGCACCATAGCATCTAAGCTGTCAGCGTTGGCTTTTATGGCCAAAGTGGGAGGTCATGTGGACAGCACCACTGACTTCCGTGTGAGACATGTTTTGGAGGGGTGGGTGCGCGAGCGCGGGCGTTGCCCGGACGACCGCCACCCGATTTCCCCTGGGGTTCTTACCCAGTTGGCCCGGGGCTGGCCAGGCCTCTGTTTCGATAGATACGAGGCAGCCCTATTTCATGCAGCCACAACGGTGGCATTTTTTGGAGCGCTCCGCATCAGCGAGCTTGTGATGCTGTCTAAGGCGGATGCAAGTCGTAGGGCACTGGAACTCGAGGATGTATATGTTGCCAAAGACTGGGCTCAGTTGAGGATTCGCTCCTCTAAGGCAGATCAGCATGGCGTAGGCAGTAGTGTAAGACTGCTACGGTGTTCTTTGGCAGACATCTGTCCGGTTGGTGCCCTACAGGAGTTTCTTGCACTGCGTGGCACGCACCATGGCCCGTTTTTCTGTCACCAAGATGGGTCTCCCCTTACTAAATTTCAATTTTGGAAGGTGACAGGCAAAGCGCTGGCCAGTGTGGGCCTCCCGGGCGCCCGTTATGGCATCCATTCATTCCGAATAGGGGCGGCCTCCACTGCAGCTGCTTTTGGGTACTCCGGGGCTGACATACGCAGCATGGGAAGGTGGGGTTCGCAATGTTTTCAGTTTTATGTGCGCCCACTTCCGCCGTGAGTACCAGTTCAGTCACCGTACCTTCTCTTCCTCGTTTTCTTTACAGACCCTGGGTGTCGTATTACACCGGTGACAGTATGGCTGGTGGGCCATAGCTACGTGCACAGGGCAGCGCGTTACGCTGCGGCGACAGAGTGGGGACCCCGACTGGGACTGGGTGCATACGCAAGTCTCACATGGCATGGTAAGCCCGGAATGTTGTGGCGGGAGCTGCTGCCTTTCCTTTTTTCAGGTCAGAATGCTGACCCGCCTGACATTCTCATCATACACCTAGGGGGCAATGATTTGGGCCAGGTCACCGGCTTATCGCTCAAGCATGCGATTTGCGAGGACCTTGCCTACCTGCATTACGTCTGGCCCGCCACAACCCTTGTTTGGTCGGACATGGTCCCGCGCCATGCGTACAGAGGAGGTTTCGACCTCCTGGCCCTTGACCGTGCTAGACGCATGGTGAATAGGGCAGTGGCGCGGTTCCTTGTCGACAGGGCTTGGGGGAGGGTCAGTCGTCACCCCGCTATTAGTCTACAAAATTACAACCTGTATGCAGGGGATGGGGTCCATCTGTCGCGAGGAGGTATGGACCTCCTGTTGGGTGATTGGCGAGCAGGCCTGTTGACCGAGCTGACGGTCTGGGGGGGCGTCAGGCCTTCTTTGAAGCCCCTCCGTGTGGCGGGTAGCACTAGTAAGGTAAACAGTTATGACCCACAGGTATCCGGCAGGTTCGCAATTGACTGGACAACACTAGACAGGCATAAGTTGGTTAAACGTTGTCCGGTCAACGACGAACTAGGCGACGGGGTGATGGCTATAGCTAGACAGCATGCATCACCCCGTGATTTCACGGATACGAGTCAGAGGGTGGGGTCATTAGTTAGATATTGACTACGGTCAACAATTTGTTTGTTGTCAACAAACAAATGGATACAAATAGATACATTGTAACCAATTGCCGTTGGCAATTTGGGGTGGTACCTTACCAGTGTTACTTCGGCCTGCTTGCCTTAAGAATTATGATTGGTCGTTTTACCAATAGAAATTTATAATTCGGACTAGGGCATGAATCAATAAATGTGGCCCAATGCCGTTATCCACTTTCATTATTGTCTGAGTTCTTTATTGGGGGGTGCGCCTGCAATATTCTTTGTCTAGTGTGCTCCTTCTATCTTCTAATTTGTTTTTGTTTTTGTGTGCCCTTAAGAATGTTTGTTCTTGTCATAATGCTCCTGCTGGAGCTGAGCCTGCGGACTTGAAGGCACATATCCATCCAGAGGATGTTGAGGGTCATTCTCTTGCTTAGTTCTCTCGACATCTGCTGTTCCTTCTCTCCCTATCTTAGGTGGAGCAATGCCAACAAGAGCATATATTTTCTCAACTAGTGTAGGTTTGAGGCATCCTGTCACTAGAGCTTAGTGCTAAGCACATCTAGTGCTTAAAGGGCAGCTTCTAACCTCACCCCTTCCATTGCCTGCTCTTCACAGTCGCAGCACCAGGTCAGAAGAGAATAACCCAGCTCATTTGTAGGCTGTACGTGTAAGCAAGAACCAATATTTTTCTCATATGTAGAAACTATGCATGAACAGAAATGCTGAGCAGTTCTAGACCAGGGGTTCTCAACCTAAGGCCCATGGGTTGGATCTGGCCCGCAGTACCATTTCATGTGGCCTCCACCCCTCCAAGGGTATTTGAGAAACAAAATGGTCACCATTTGAAGCTTTTAGAACAAAATAGCCACCCCCATCATGCAGGAAGTGGAAAATGGCCATCCGGCCTTCGAAGCTGACTGAGAGAACGTGACCCAGCCCCCAGTTTGAAAAGGTTGGCAACCCCTGTTCTAGACAATGTAATCCTTCTTCCAAGGTAAACAAAGGTGGGCATGAGGGCTTAAATTCTACCTCTTCTTAGGTGTATGATCTGAACCTGAGTAGCTTTCAGTGACCAATATCTGATTTTCCCCAAACAGTAAGAGCAAAATTAAAACAATTAATTTTCAAGGTCTCTGTCTGAGTGGATACTTTTCTGAAATGGGGTTGGTGTCACTGGCTAGGTTTTCTATTATTATTTCTTCTTCTTTCTTTTTTTAAAAAAATAACCGTGCACACAGCTATTTCCTAATTGCCTTTGCCCTGCTTTGACACATTACTTTCTCTTTCAAACCCAGTCATAGGGACACAATATATATATAGGTATGCAATGGCAAAGCCCCTCCTTCTCCTTTTTGATTTTACATTTTATAATTCATCCCACCCTAAACCTTTGCTTTCTAAATTAAAATCAATAAATATGTCAGTCTAATGTTTGTATACCACAGAAGTAAAAGTGGGGAAAGGTATTGGGACACAGCACATGTGAGACATATGAAGAGTGGAATATTATCACAATGATGCAGATGATTCTATTAATGAGTTCCTTATGATATACTTTAAATCATTTTCAGTCATTTCCTCTTCAGCCGATCTTCTCTAAAGCCAGTAGCATAGATGGTGGAGCCACAGGAAATATACCACTTCCTGTAATAATATCTCTGCCTGTGACTAAGTTATTTTTAACAAATCTTATTAATTTTACCATCTTGTCTTCTGGTCATGTGCATCCCAGAACCAGAAATAAATAAGACAAAACAAAAGGAAAATCACTATCTAAAGCACCATTTTGCTGCTGTTTATATGTTGTTAAAAAAGGAGGGAACAAATTCAATGCAATAAAAATGGCATTATGGACCTCTTATTTGGGTCATTTTCTCTTTGGCTGAAAAATAAAGGAGCAGTTTGAAGTCCACTGCTTCAAAATAGAAAAAAAGTGTCTTGACATCTCAGTAATGAAAAATATCTTCCTCATTTTTTTGCTTCTTGTTATAACTAGTAATTATGGTTATGCGAATATGTCAAGACATTGAGACATATCTTATTTTATTTAAGATCTCCATGCAGAGATTATGGCCATATCATGAGGAACAACATAAAATATAGAATACTCCAACTCACTCTGCAAGGAAAGATCCCTGGGAAGAGAGGCCCTGGACGTAGACGGACTTCATGGCTGAAGAACCTGAGAGACTGGTGTGGCATGTCCTTGGAAGAATTGTTCTGAGGAGTTAAGAACAGGAAGACTATCACCATGATGATAGCCAATATCCCGAACGGATATGGCACCTGAAGAAGAAGAAGATACAGAGATTAGTTATCTAAGATCCAGATTCTCCTATCTTAACCCTGTAAATAGGAACAAATGCATCTGTCAAAATTGTTTCTTAAAGTTCTAAGGAGCTGCCTTTTCAGTGCCACCCTGGCGAGATTATGGAATCCAAAGGGAAGAAAAGTCATATTCACATATACCCAATGGAGTGAAATAGAAAATATTAATTTTGGGGATTAATATCCCAGAACAACTCAGGCTGCTTTCTATGTTCTTCTTTTTTCCTAACAAAGCAAGGTAGCAGAATAAAACAGATACAGACCCCAGGGAGTAAGGAAGAGTATCCCAAACAGGGACAGCTAACAGGAGTTTGATTGGGGGGTCGGGATAGTAAGGACTGGTAGTAAGGAAAGAGTCTACTAAAGGAAGAGACAAAAGAGGAGGCCAGAGAGACAGAGGTGGAGAGGTAAGCGATTTTCATCAAAGTGCCCCTGATATTCTGATTAGCAAATTAATTATGTGTGGTCTGGATATGACTATCAGATGGATACACAGTTGATTGCAGAATCATACTCTCTGAGACTAGTCATCTTGACATAAATTCCAGGGGAAATTCTGAAGTAGATTATAAAGTCATCACTTTGCAAGCACCTTGAAAACAATGCAGTTATAACTCAGTGGTGGGATTCAAACCTTTTTACTACCAACTCTGTGGGTGTGGTATGATGGGCATGGCCAGGGAGAAAGCCCTGCATTGCACCCGAATTAGGACTACTTTATTTCAAAACTTGGATGGGTGGGGCCAGCTGGAATTTCTGCTACTGGATCTGGCGAAATGGGGTGAACCTGCTGAATCTCACCACTGTTATAACTAGAAGCCAACATGGATTTATCAAGAACTAATCCTGTCAGACTAATTTTATCTCATTTTTTTATTGTGTAACTTCTTTGGTAAATGATGGAAATGCTATAACATGACTTCAGCAAAGCCTTTGACAAAGTGTCACATTATATTCTGATTAGCAAACTAGGTGTGGCCTGGATAGCACAAGTGTCAGATGGATGTACAGTTAGTAACAAAATTATATTCATAGTGTAATTAATAGTTCCTTCTCAAACAGTGAGGGGATAACTAGTAGTATCCAATTAGGTTTCGTCCTGGGCCCTTTGTTCTTCAACGTTTTTATTAACAACTTGGATGAGAGAATGGAGAGAATATTTATTAAATTTGTTGATGACACAAAATTGTAAAAAAACTAATACTTTGGAAGACAGTAACAACATCCAAAAGTATTTTGATAGGTTTGAATACTGGGTTGAAAACAACAGTATGACATTTAACAGGGATAAGGGCAAAGGTATATACCTAGTGGAAGAAAAAATCCAAATGCCCAGCTACAAGATGGTGGATATTTGGATCAGTCATACTACAATCAAGAAGGATCTTGGAATTATTGCAGATCACAAGCTGAATATGAACCGACAGTGCAGTGTGGCTGGGGAAAAAGGAACAAATGCTATTTTATGCTGCATTAATAGAAGCATAGTCTTCAAAAAGCATGAGGTGCAGTTGCACTAGTTAGTCCTCATTTAGAGTACTGTGTCCAGCTCTGGACACTAGGCACTTTAAATAGGATGCTAACAAATTGGAACAGGTTCAGAGGAGGGCAAAAAAGATGATCAGGGGCCTGGAAACTAAGCCCTATGAGGAAGGATTGAAGGAACTGGACGTGTTTAGCCTTCAGAAAAGGAGACTGAGAGAGGATATGATAGCATTCTTCAAATACTTGAAGATAATCATAAAGAGGACACTCAGGACCTGTTCTTGATCATCCCATTGTAATAGTGGGCTCAAATTACAGGGAGCTAGATATAGGCTAAATATTTGGAAAAACATTTTAACTGTTAGAGCAGTACAACAATGGAACTACCTACCTTGGAAGGTGGTGAGCGCTCTGATGCTGGAGGCATTCAAGAGAAAATTGGACAGCCATCTGTCAGATCTGCTTTGATTTGGATTCCTGCAGTGAGCAGAAGATTGGACTTGATTGCACTAATTCTATTCAGTGTTATTCTATGATCTTGAATACTGTGTCCAGTTCAGGACACCACACTCTAAAAACAAGTAGACAACTATCTATCAAATATATTTTAATTTGTATTCTTGCCTTAGAGGTCCTTTCCAGCTCCATTTAATTATTTTATGAATTTATGATTCTTTGGCTGGGGTACTATAGTTTCAAAAAAGTAACTTCTCCTAGCTGTGAAGTAACTGAACTATATAATGAAATTCTGGAACACCCAGTCCTGTAAGACCTATTCCATAAGGACAGGGAGAGCTACCACTTTAAATGACCTTCTCATTTGCCTTTGGTAATAAAGATAAACATGTGAAATAGGATCTTTACTGAATTACTGTTATCAACCATGGGTATTCACATAGTTCAATTTCTGAATATTTTAACTAGAAGTAGACCAGTATCTGTTGCAGAGTTCTGAATTTCAGGTTAAATTCCTTTTAGCTGCACAGTAGGAGTGCAGACACACACACACCTGAATATAGCTGCAAGAATTTTAGAATCCACCCCTTTCTCAGTAACTAGCACTCAAAGTTTCAATAAAACACTCTGAAACATTTGCAGGAGAAAGAATAAAAAGATTTGCATTATTTGGAGATACACTCTGGCCAGGTTATCCTGCTATGGTAATAGGGTAGACCAGTGGTGGCGAACCTATGGCATGCGTGCCAGAGGTGGCACTCAGGGCCATCTCTGTGGGCACCCATGCAGTAACCCCAGCACAGAGTTTGCCCCATCCCTCTGCCCAACAGCCCAATGGGAGCATTTCCTCTCTCCCCCAGCACAGAGTTTGCCTCACCACTCTGCCCAGCAGCCCAATGGGAGTGTTTACTTCCTCCCCTATTGCTGTGTTGGCACTTTGTGATAAATAAGTGGGATTTTTTTGGGAGGGGGTTTGCAGTTTGGGCACTCAATCTTTAAAAGGTTCACCATCACTGGAGTAGACCATACTTCCAGCGACTCATCGCCGAGTGTCAGCCAGCGGTTAACTAACCTGACAACTCTGAGGTCTAATGGCCTTGGGTGGTGAAGTCCACAGGGAAGGGTGATGGTCCCCAAGTGGATTAAATCCCACTTGAATCCATCCTGATGGAGGGCAGCAGCTTCACCTGGGGCTGAGGAGCACTTTGCGTGCCAAAAGGGTTCAGGATCAGAAAGTGACTCGCAGAACCGGAACAGTGGTATGAGTGCCATGCTGCGATGTGGAAGGTAGATGAAAGGCCACTGCATTATATTCTCAGAACAGTCTTCATGGCTGATTGCCATGAGGATTGCCAATATTCGAATTCGGATACAGCAGCAGCAGCAGCAGAAGAAGAAGAAGAAGAAGCCGTGTGCATGCTTCTTTCTTTACTGCATGCATGCTAGCAACCAACTGAACAGATCAACAGCAACAAACAACTCACAGCAACTGACGAAGAGAGGAAAAGAAAACTGGGCAGAGAGAGGTCATGTTTTCTTTGAATTCAGAGGCAGGAAAGAATGGTTGTTTAGTGCTGAATAGATAGACAGTCACCCAGCCCAGAAAAGTCCGTTCCAGTCACTCCTACTACAGGTAGCATGCAAGGTCATTATAAAACTCCAGCAGAATAGTTGGGAATTTGGTGAGCCAACTTGTAGAGAAGTTCCATTAAATTCAAAGGGGCCTGCTGGGGTTGTGAATTGCTGTGCCAAAATAAGCCAAAACTAGAGGATGCCCATTTGAATCAGTGGAACTGATGGAGGAGTAGACTTGCCAAATCCCCATTGATTCAGTGGGCCTACTCTAGTGCAACTTATTAACTAAGCAGCAAGTGTTTAGGCATTTTAATACACTCATTTTTCCCAAAGCAAGGCAAAGGAATATTTGATAGATACTGTACCTCTAGTAATGCAACTGACAAGCTTTTCTAGAGACTGAAATGTGGTGGGTTTTTTTTTAGGATAGGATAGGATTTTTATTTGTATACCGTCTTATTCGACCCAATGGGTGACTCAAGGTGGATCACAGGCATTTCATATACAATATAACAAAAGATAAAAATACAATATTACAAAACACAAAATAATATACAATATAGTATGGTACAAATTAGCAAAGTTACATAATTACATGTCAGAATAAATATATAATAATACAGCATACATAACGGAGCCATGGCTCGACGTGTCCAACGGAGATCAGGGCTCAACGTACATGACTAATGTGAACATCCCAGCCAACATGGGGGTGTTCGTTGTGTGTATTTGGTGGGAAAGGATTCACTTATCTCTGGGCTTCCTTGTCATAGCAGAAGGTCAGAGTTCAGAAGATTTCAGCCAAAACCAAGATCTTTAAAATCTACAGTATTGTCTGTTTTTCTGTTGCTTTCTCTCTTCTTTAGAAATCATGTCAAAGATAAAGTTTCCTAGCTATATTATTCAGTCTTCCAAGATTCTAATCATATTTTTTTGGATGTTCATTTTTTAAAAAACAGTGTGGCTTTTAAATATATTTTGTCAATACACCCACATAAAGACTCTATTATGAGAGACAGAAAAAGCCTTTCAACAGCAGACTGCCAACTCAAAAGGCTAGTCCAGCATTACTCCAAACAAGGCATATATAAAAATGAAACATCCCAGGGGTTTCATGAAACACCAGTTCACACTTTTATAAAATGTGCTTCTAAACTACACTACAAATCTGGCAGGTCATAGTGTTACAAATCTTGTGGAGTTGAGTTTGGATTAATTTGTCTCAGAAGGATTTCTCTGCTCTGCCGAAAGAAAGAAAGAAACAAAAGAAAAAAGAAAGAAAGAAAGAAAGAAATTTCTGCTTGAGATTGAAATCCTTTATACAATTAGACTATCAATCCTTTGAAGTAAAAATATTTAGGATTAGTCTTAAATATGACCAAAAATATCAGAATAATATATAATATATGTGCTAAGTCTGCGGTTCAAGAAAGACAATCCCAGGTCAGCCATCCATGTGGGCAAAAGAAATGAGGCATGTACAGTAAAACCCTGGGTTATGATTGCCCTGGGTTATGTTTACAACAGCAAATTAAATCAAAATAATGCCCTAGTTTACTTTTTTCCGGTTTATGACCGATAATCACGCCATTTTAAACTCTAAAATGGATAATTATTCTTCCGCGTTTAGGCCATACATGAAACTGCCAAAAGGAAGCCACCTTTTGGTGAATTCATTTAAACAATTCCTTTCACCTGTCCCAGTGTGAGAAAGATTAGCCAACAGAAGAAGGCTGTCGTTGCCCAGGTTACACCTTATTGTGGTTCAAAATACCACAATCTTCGAGGAGACTAGTTCTGTGTACCCCACTACAGTGCATCATATGGCTGAAGAGTCCAGTAGGCTTTACATGGAAATATAACCTGTTTATTCTTCTGCAGTAAAAGAAGTATCTTTAGCTATATGTGAATTTCTCTCATTTGATGTTCACTAAAGGCTAAACCGGAACTTGAGAATACACTTTACTAGATAGACTATTTGTTGGCTGGTGATCCAGGGAGCTGCAGTTCTTTTAAAAGTAACTTTTCCAAGTACTGTTTACACCAGGGTTTCCCAACCTACAGCCCGCGGCACCATTTCTTGTGCACCCCCCTCCCTCTGTTGCATCCGGAAGTGCCATGTGTGGTTCCCTTTTAATGTACAGGGTAGCCCGTAGGTCCCTACCCACACAGCATACAGATACACTGGGTACATAAGTATATGGATGGGTATGGAAGTACGGGCCACCCCCCTGTAAACAGCATTTCAAAGCTTTTTACATTAAAAAAGAACCATATATGGTACACCTCTGGCAGTGCTGGAGCTGGGAGCAAGGGCAATGGGCCACGCTAAATGGTGCCATGGGGGGGGGGGAGGAGAGAACCATTGGTCTCTTGGACTTGTCTCACACAAACCTTCCCCCTCCAGAAACTCAGCTCCATAAGGAAGAATTAGCAAGCCCTACTCACCCTATCCCCATGGAGGCAATTCATCTCATTTGGGGAGAGAGGTCCGAAGCTTCCTTTGAGGGTTGGTGTCTCCCTCCCTTCTTCTAGGGAGAAACAAAATGGCCACCTTTTGAAGCTGTTGGGACAAAATAGTTGTCTCAAAATGATCACCTCATCATGCAAGCAGGGCAAAATGGCCATCAGGCCCCTCAGTTGTCTGAGAGAGCATGACCCGGCCCCCACCTTGAAAATGTTGGGAACCCCTCATTTACACTATAAAGTACATTGGTATTCAACCCCTCTCTTTCTTTTTCATTCATATTGAAGTGGCAGGATCCTGATCTAGATTAGGACCACCGTATTGGTAGAGGAGGCTCAAAGATTCTTCTCCAGCTGTTGGTTTTCCTAACATGTCCCAGTAGTTGGAAAAAGAAAGGGAAAAGGCACCACCAGTCAACATCACTGCCGAAGCAGGCGTACAAGAGACCCCAAGGCTATGCAATGTTGTTCCTAAGGATCATGTGTTGTGATATTTGCAGCCAGCATTTCTCAAGGTCTTGCCTTCCAGATGTAAATGAAATATGATTCCCAAAGTCCCCAGAGCCATCCCTGCTGGAAGGGGATGGTACGAACAATAATGCAATACTCCTCAACGGCATCAGGTTCATACCCGTCAAGTGTGGCTCCAGAAAATACGGGAACTGCTCCGGCCCGGACATGCATGTGCAGCAACAACTCCTTTGCACATGCGCAGAACCCATTTGCGCATGTTCAGAACCCCTTTGTGCATGCACAGAACTGCCTCTGATGGGCACGCATGCGCAGTAACCCCTTTCCCCACTGTTCAAAATGCAGGACGGTGGCGGGAAAGGGGAGGAATGAGCGCTGAAATATGGGAAATCCCGGCCAATACCTTGACAGATATGATCAGGTTGGAGGAGGCTTTTTTGTTTGTTAGTGATGTGAATCTCATGGCATCTTGTTCTCAGAAAGTAATAGTAAGATTTCTCTGTGAGAGGGGTTTTTTTCCCTGGGAGGGTGGTAAGGAACATGGGATTTCTTTGATGTTTCGTGGTCATCTTTTTCCAGAGGAAAATTTTGGGAAAATACATTTTTGCATACTTCTCCTTTAAAACTTGGTATTAGTGGTGAGCTTGTCCTATACCTGCTCCTAACATAAGAATATTTTCCTCCTGCATTTCAGAGTCCTTGAGACATGCCTCTTCTTTCTTGTTTCCTTTGTCAGCCATCTTGCTTTCTCCGCCATTTTCAGTTCTTTAAAGATAGACAAGTGGCCTTCAATATAAAGAAAGGAAAGAACACAAGCACACAACTCACACAACTATAAAAATGTTTTTTCACTTTTTTAAACCAAGAAGTATATAGCCTAATCATTTTTTTTCCTTTTTGAAAGGAGGGGATGAGACCAGGCAGGTTTATCCACATTTTTCTCCACAGCAGAAAGAGAATAACCAATTTCCAAAGCTTTCCTCCAAAAAAACTACTTTGTGCAAAATTAGTACAATTCCTGCACAACATGGCATCTTTGCGGCTCAAGAATCCCCAGAAAGAGCATTGAGCTGTGGGGAAAAAATTGTCGGCTTCTTGCACAAAAGAATGTGCAAAACTTTTATATATATAAAAGCTGCGCTTCCCCGCCCCCTCCATCGGCGGGGAAGGCAAAAGGAGCCCCGTCGGGCTCGAAAACACCGCCATCAGCTGCGCCTCCCCGCCCCCTCCACCAACGGGGAAGGTAAAAGGAGCCCGGGGCCCGAGGACGTCACCCAGACTAGTCCCATTGGCACGGTCAGCCATGGGAGTTGGGAGCCCAGCTGTGGCTCGTCCTGGAGAGACTGACTCTAACTGTGGGGCGATCGGTGTGGCTTCCCCGGTCCGGCATTGGCCGCGGGGAAGTCGAAATTCCTGGGCTTGCAATGCTGCGGGTATATGAACTCCCACCACCATCACCTCTTTTTGAGCTCCTTCCTCGGTCCGGCATTGGCCACAGGGAAGTCGGAGCACCTGCACTGCACTGTAATTGATATTATGATGTTGAACTGTATTGGAATTTTTGTGATATGCTGAATTGTATTTAATTTTGTATTGTGTTTCTGAATGATGTCTGGCTATTTATTGATATGCTCTTGTTATTTATGATGACTCTGTAAACCACTTTGAGTCGCTTTCGAGCAAAAAAAGCGGTATAGAAATGCGACTATAAATAAATAAATATATATATAAATATATAAAAATATTTTTTCCCTGGAAAAACATGACTTGGGGTCACATTTTTGTGAAAAGATGGGCTATCTCACTCATGCAGGGGGAAATCTTTGCAAGGAGTCAAGAAAATCACCAAGAACTAGACATTTAAAAAGTTATTTTCACAACCCCAGTTGTAGTTTAAGCATTTAAGCATCAAAGAAAAACTTGATACATTTTTGTGCACTTCTTGTTAGTCTTGCTAAGGCATTAGCCTAATAAGGATTTTGGAATTATTGTGATACTGTACTGTCATTGATTCCTCCCAGATGGTAGCTGAATTCTAATCTTCTATTTCCAAAGGTGATGGATGTAATAGATTTTCATAATACCTCAATTCTATTACTTTCCAAATTTTACTAGGAGACCATACTCAATAGAAAGATGATTTGAGGGGCTGACACAACAGTGGAGACACAGCTTGGAAATGTTAAATGTTTGAAATATAGGCCCCAGAATTGTTCCATCCAAAACGCTACTGGTGATGCTGGTTGGAGGATTTGGGGTCTCATGATCCAAAAAGGTAACTTTCCCAATATCTGTGTCCAGGACAACTCCACTGTGTGCTATAGTATATGCAGCTTTTTAAAATTATCCCAAGTATTTTTTAACAGGAAAGCAGCAGGCACAATTGATGAACCTCCACCAGGAGTTGTAGTACCTGGCTTTGTTTTGTTGTCAGCTTAAGTCAGTTCGCCACCTACAGCTCCTCCTGGTGAATTACAACCTGGACACCGCAAAACATAATCTATTTAGCCGCAAAGTTAGTAGAAATTTGTCTGCTGCCAACCAACCCTCATGCGCTTGGCTGGCTCACCAAACTGGCCATTAGCCATATGGGATATTTTATATGTTTCTTAATGGTTTTCTATACCAGCTAATGGTAGGCAGTTAGCCACAGACTAGATTTCAGTAACTTGCTTTTAGGGGGAAGGGGCTTTTTTCTGAGGGCTGTCTGGAAAAGAAATGTAAATTACTAAAGCCTGTTGGCCATTGGCATAATTACAAGAGTGAGGTGCAAGGAAGTCATTACTCTTTTGACACAGATATTGGTCATAGCATGTTTCCAGGCACAATTCAAAGTGCTGATGTTAAACTTTTAAAATCCTAAAGCAGCCTGGGCTCAAAGTACGAGGAGGCAGAAGATAGAGCTGGGACCACCGGTAGGACTCTAAGTAATTTGCAGCATGTCTCTAAGCCCTTATGCTTCCCATTATTCTAGCAAAAGCACATTTACTTTCAGGATGGGGAGGACTGGCCTTATATGAATTATCTGTCTCTCAGTGTTCCTCAGCTGTAAAATAGGAATACATAACTAGTTGCTTTTGACTAGGTCTTTGTTCTATTTTGCAAGCTAGGTTCCACCTGTAGGTAGAGCCGCGGTGGCTTAGTGGCTAAGACACTGAGTTTGGTGACTGGAAGGTCAGCAGTTAGAGCCCCAAGTACTGTATGACCGAGTGAACCTCCGTTAATTGTCTCAGTTCCTGCCAACCTAGCAGCCTGAAAGCATACCTGTCAAGTTTCGGGAAATTTCTGTAACACCCCCCCCCCCCCCCTGTATTATACACTCTTTTCTGCCATCATCCCGTATTAGTTAGACTGCAATTAGACTGGAGTTAGACTGGAGGCCAGTACAGGATAAGCATAGCTGTCCAGTTTCCTGTTTTATCCAGGAAATTTCCCTTATTTGACAGAAATTTCCCGAAACTTGACAGGTATGCCTTAAAGCAAGCAATTGCAAATAGATAAATAAATACCACTTTGGTGGAAAAGGTAACAGCATTCTATGTGCTCTGGCATCTAGTCATGCCTGCCACATGACCACAAAAACATCTACAGATGCAGATATTGCTGCCTCTTGGGCTGTAAGCAACACACCCTAGAGTCAGATATGACTAATGGTCGAGCAAAGAAGAACTTTACCTTTACCTTTACCCTTACCCTTACCTTTTCGAGGCAGTACTGTTAAGGTACAGAAAGCAATAGATTGCAAGTAGATAAATAGGTACCATTCTGGTGGGAAATGTAACAGCATTCTGTCTGCTCTGGTATCTAGTCATGCCTGCCACATGACCATGGAAATGTCTGCAGACACAGAGAGTGCTGACTCTTTGTCTGTAAACAGAGATGAGCACCTTCCCCTAGATTTGGACATGACTGGCTTTCAAGCAACGGAAACTTTATATTTTATATTTACTGATATTAGATGTTTGCCCTCCAGCACTTTGACAGATACTGCCATTACCAGCAATGGCTCAGACAAAGATTCAGAGTCTGAGGAACCAATGATGCCAGTGAAAGAGGTGCCAGACCTGAGCCTACTGGAGAGACTGAGGCTACTGAGCCTGAAGAACCCGTCAGACCTGACAGTCCCTGAGTCTAGCTCATAGCTGTCAAGTATCCCGTATTGGCCGGGAAAACCCCTTATTTTACCCTCTTCCCTGCCGTCATCCCGTATTAATTAGACTGCAATGTCCTATTGCCACCATTGGAGGGCAGCAAAGGATAAGCCTAGCTGTCAAGTATCCCGTATTTGCTGGGATATTTCCCTTATTTCCAAATCCAAAACTTGACAGGTATGGTCTAGCTCCAGCTCTGAGATAGACAGCCTTCTCCAAAATCTCTGGAGCCAATACAGGGACACCAATGCTATGACTGACTTGAACTCATGGAAAGAAAAAAGAATACTGGACTACTACAGGCCAAAGATTTATTCCTCTATGCTTCTCACTCTGTGAGAAGAAATGGAGCCTCAAGGGAATAGTTTTGGCTCAGAGACATAAAACCCCTGGCTTGAGCTTCAAATCTGGTTGAATCAAGGTGCACTGTTGGAAACCCTCCCAGGAACTGCGCTGTCTGGCACATTCCAGTTGTTCTCCAATACATGACATGTGTTGTGTGTATGCTCCTCAGAGACATTTCTAGTGTCAAATTCTGCCAGTGTCAAACCTGAACAGCTAATTTATATGCTTATATATGACACTGAAGCAAATTTCTTCAGCACAGTTAAGAGGGGAACACCTTGCTCTGACTCCTTTCTTGTTATTTTCTTTGTACACACAGGAGTCTAGAGAAATTCTTGGTTGTAAAGAGAACCTTGAAAAACCTGGGTTCTTGCTCATCTAAATAGGGGCCTCTCTTCAAATTTGTCTATCTAAATTTCAAAGCAAAGCAATCACACTTATATACCACCCCATAGTGCATTATGCACTCTCTGGGCGGTTCACAAGTTAACTAGCATTTTATTTATTCATTATTTATTTATATTTCTATACCGCTTTCCTTCACCTAAAGGAACTCAAAGCGGTTTACATAGTGTAAAATACATAATACAAATTCATACAATAAAACACATATCAATCAAAAATATCAGTAAATGCAATACAGAATAAGAATACAAATGCACTAGAAAAAATACAGTTCAAAAAATAATAATAATGCAGTTACAAATACAAAATACAAATTACAGGTCAAAATACAATATTAAATACAACGTACTACAATCCTGTCTGTGGCAGATAAGACCCAGAGCAGGGTGAGCAGGAAAATTCTTCAACCACAGAAGCGGTCACAGCTGCGCCAGTCCTCCCATTCCTCTAGGCAGTGATGGAAGAAGCCTAGAGCGTCCATCTGTGGCAGCCATGGGGACGATGGTTTAAGTCCACCCTGCTGTGAGGGCCAGGTTCTCCCGCTTCTTGCCAACCAGCAGGTGGGGCAACATTGGGGGTGGCCCTGGTGCCAGTGTTTTAAAGCCATGCCAGCCACCCCCAGGTGTTTCTGCGTTCCCTCTAGCCCCGGCTGGGCGAGGGAGCGAAGCCAGCAGGCAGGGCAGCAGTAGCGGCAAGGGGAGTCCAACAAAAACCAATGCCTTGGCTCCTGTCCTTTGAAGCCCTCGCCCCACCACAGGTGGAAGTCTTTGGAGGCGGGGACGAGGAGGCAGCATTTCTCCCCTCCAGGTGGGTGGGCGCGGGTCGGGTGCATCCTTTATCCCTCAACTGGCAAGTCGGGCCGGGAGGGGGAGGGCCGTCTCAGCTGTGGCTGTCCCCAACATGCTGGGTACTCATTTTACAGACCTCGGAAGGATGGAAGCCTGAGTCAACCTTGAGCCCTGGTCATGATCGAACTTTTAGTTGCAGTACAGCAGTTTAACCATTGCGTCACCAGGGCTCCTTTCAATTAATATGGGAAGGAGCTGAGGGTTTGCTTAAGGTTGATCTGGGCGCTAGGACCATTCCCCACAAGTGAGACCAAGCGACCAGCCTGCACCAATAGAGCTAGTGTGGACTGTTGATGAGGGAGAGAGAAGGACTGAAGGGTAAAAATATTACAGTCATGCTCTCCCTCCATTTGTTGTTGTTCAGTTGCACAGTCAATTCCGACCCTTTGCGACCCTATGGATCATTGTCCTCCAGGCACCTCTGTCCCCCACCTTCCTCCTCAGCCCACCCAGCTCTGTGCCCATTGTGTCTACAATACCATCTAGCCATCTCATCTTTGGCTGCCCCCTTCTTCTTTTGCCCTCCACCTTTCCCAGCATCAAGGCCTTCTCGAGTGAATCCTCCCTTCTCATTTGATGTCCAAAGTACTTCAGCTTAATCTTTACTATTTGACCTTCTAAGGAGCAGTCAGGGTTGATTTCTTCTAAGATTGACCTATTTGTTCTCCTCGCTGCCCAGGGGACTCTCAGAACTCTCTTCCAACACCACATCTCAAAGGCGTCTATTCTTCTGCGCTCAACTTTCCTAATGGTCTAGCTGTCACAACCATACATTACCACTGGGAATACCATTGCTTTGACTATGCGAATTTTTGTTTGCAAAGTGATGTCTCTACTTTTCACTATGTTTCCCAGGTTTCTCATAGCTTGTCTCCCAAGAATCATTCGCCTTTTATTTAATTGCTGTAATCCCCATCTGCAGCGATCTTGGATCCTAAGAAAGTAAAATCTGTCACTGCTTCTACTTCTTCCCCATCTATTTTCCAGGGACTGATAGGGCCTGTTGCCATTAACTTGGTTTTCTTGATATTGGTCCAGCTCTCACAATCATACATTACCACCGGAAATACCATTGCTTTGACTATACGAATTTTTGTTTTCAAGGTGATGTCTCTACTTTTCACTATGTTCCCCAGGTTTCTCATAGCTTGTCTCCCCAGAATTAGTTGTCTTTTTATTTCATGGCTGCAGTCATCATCTGCAGTGATCTTAAATTCTGCTTCCTCTTCTTCCCCATCTATTTTCCAGGGACTGATAGGGCCTGTTGCCATTATCTTGGTTTTCTTTAGTTTACATTAGTCAGTTCTGAATCACGAGCCAAAACCCAGAACATTCATTCTCAAACTGCTGAGTGGTGGTGGTTTTTGAAGGAAATATGAGGAAAACCATCCTACATGTTATATTCATTTTGTTTCTGCTGTTTCTTCGAGCAAATAACATTTTATTAACATTTTTAAATGATAAAAATGATTTGTTCTTATTTTTAACTTAAAATAATTTTCAGTTAAATTTTTGTGTTTATTTTTAAATGTTTAATTACAAGGTATTGTTTGTTCTTGTTTTTAACAAGGACGGGTGATTGTAAAGGAGAGGTCAGGAGGAGCGAGAGTTTTTTAAATCAAAAAGGAATGTTTTGCCCCCCAAATTTGGTGCTCATTGTCTTAGAGAGCCCTGATGGCGCAGTGGTTAAACTGCTGTCCTGCAACCAAAAGGTTGTGTGTTCAATCCTGACCAGAGCTCAAGGTTGACTTAGCCTTCCATCCTTTTGAGGTTGGTAAAATGAGTACCCAGAATGTCGGGGGCAAAATGCTAATTAACTTGTGAACCGCCCAGCGAGTGCTCTAAATGCTATGGGGCAGTATATAAGTGTGATTGCTTTAGAAGCCTTCTTCAGAAATAAAGATAATGGTTGGCAGTTGTTGTGCTAAGTGTTCCTCTCTTGAACTGGGCTGAATATATCGCAGGTGCTGTTCATTCCCACTGTAAACGACACCAAGTGCCAAGGTGAAGCTGGGGAACTGTCCAGGGGCCCATCAAACTTGAAGTGAGACCAGTGTTTTTAGCACACACTCAGCCTCTTCCAAGCCTGTTAGATTTCACTGATCTCAAACTAATAAAACACACAGCCTACAGCATACTCCACACTCCTTCGTGGCTGTATATTCTGGTGGAAAATTGATAATTGAGGCCAAGCTGTCCTTCATTAGCTGTCACCTGCCATCACTGAATTTCTCATTTGCTTCAAGGATATGTAATGTTCTCCAGACGCATCTGAAGACTGCCCAGTTAGTGAAGGCTTCTCACTTTGCAAAATAGGGGAAACAGCTGAGTCCCTGATGATAGTAAATATGACATACAGCAGAGTCAGCCTGTTAGAAGAGGAGGGCCAGCCAAAGGTGTGAAAGAAGATGTTGTCAAGATGTGTTTTGAAAATAAAGCCACAGTGCATGTACTCACACCTGCACATGGTTACGTCTTCTATAGAAATGCTAACTCTAGAATACAAGCTTCAGGCCAATGTACAGACAATGCACAGAGAATGGTACTTTGTTTTTGTAATTATAGATCAGCAGAGAGGAACATGTCGACATTCCATTGCAAGCAGTGATCCATCATGGAGGCTTGCTGTGTGGGCTAGCAAAGACCATGCCTATGAGACACATTCTTGACCACTAGCTTGAATCCCCAGGGTCTGACACTCCTGCCTTTTTAGCATCTCTCTTGCTGCGGTTCTGGATGCAGGATGCAGCTCTTTCTGGCTGTTCTGCAAGATGAAAATAAAAAGAAAAGATGTGGGAATCAAATCATTGGAAAGGGTGGATTTTAAAGAGGATTAGGAAGACAGCCAAGAATGGGAAGGGTGGTGGTGGAAAACCCAGGAAGGCCCCACAGCTTCTGTCTAGTGCATCACTGCCAAATCACACAGATCTGTAGTATGACACATGTCTTCCATTTTAGATCACATGGCCACACAAATAACTCACTTGTTTCATGAGGCTTTTTCACAGGTTCCCTGACTCTTTGCTTAAAGTGCCAACACCACACACTGTGGGGACTACTGTATGGTTTCTTTCTTCGTTGTCTCTTCCCTAAAGTGTTTATTGATTTTTAAGGATAAAAACAACATACAGAATGTACCACAGAGGTTACGCTGATGTAATTTTTGCAAGTAAATAATTCCTCTGGAGCACTCCTGTTTAAATGTTCCCTCTTTTTTCATAAAAGTGCTGGGAAAGAAGCAAAACTGGAGGAGAGAAGGAACATAAGAAATGCTCATTTTTCATATCAAGATCCACATTTTATTTTAGCCAGGGGTGGGACTGTTTACTCAAATTGGTGCTCCCTGGGGTGTCTTGGACTACTAGCACTATCATCCCCTCATGGTCTAGCCACGATCAATTGTAGAAACATACCTCCACATGTTTGGCTGAAATACAGAGCTGGGTGAACCTACCCTTAAGTATCTCACTGATGAATGGATAAAGTAATAAAGCTTCTGTGAATTGTGCCTTCCAGTAGATACAATAAAATCCTCCATGTTTGTGAACAACTGAGGCCATATGGGAGCTAGTGGAAACAATAATAAGCGTGTTCGTGTATTCAGCTTTGAAATCCACTTTCCATGAACTGGTGCCAGTGAAACTCAATAAGGCAAACTGTTCAAAGAAAAGGAACATGAAAAGGGACGCAAGCATAGCCAAAATGAATCTATTTAGTGACGAAATGAATTTGTAGGGAAAATCCGAACAATGTTCCTTCAGCTCAAAGACTAATGAATCTCAGGCCAAACCACAAAGGGTATCTATATTTTGTTAGCTGACTCTTCCACCTCAATACAAAGGCAAAGAGCAGTGAATGTTGGAACAAAATTCTCCTGCCCCAGAAAAGATTTATCACTGTATGTTCCAAAAGAAAGATACAAGCCAAAAAGAGAGAGATCATATGCTTTTAAGTCTCAGGAAAGTGTGTTCCCAACAAGTAATATTTATTGTAAATGAAATGGAGCCTGTAACTCTGATACTAATAAACAGTAGCCAAAGCTCAGTTGTAAATAAGGTAGCCACTCACACAATATCAAAGAAAAGGCAAAGCATCAATTAAAGGAAAGGTACAGGTTTGCATGCAAATTATATATTCTAATTGATGCCAGCAAGTCTGGCCAGGTTAACCTACTATAGAGTAGACCATACTGCCAACGACTCAACGCTGAACATCAGGTGACAGTTAACTAACCTGACAACCCTGAGGACTAGCGGCCTTGGCAAGTCTACAGGGAAGGGTGATGGTCCCCAAGTGGATTAAATCCCATTTGAATCCATCTTGATGAATGGCAGCAGCCTGGGGCTGAGGAGGACTTTGTGTGCCAAAAGTACTCAGGACCAGAAAGTGACTCATGGAGCAGGATCAATAGTACGGGTGTCACACTGTGATGCAGAAGACAGATGAAAGGTCACAACATTATATTCACAGGATAGTTTTCATGGCTGATCATCATGATGATCTCCAATATTTAGAATTGGATATGCCATAAGAAGAAGAATTGAGCCAACACTTGAAAAATTAGAAATAATTTGCATAACTTAAATAGACATGCAATTCACTACAGCAATGAACATTGTGACCCAGTGACCTGTGCACCTATTTAATCTGCTGTCCAGGTGCTATCTATGGATGGGCAAGTTAAACCTCCCATTTTTTCTTCTTATGCTTCTTTATCATTCTTACACAAGAAAGTGGTTCCTAACCATTTTTTTGACCATGCCCCACCTAAGCATCTCTAAAATCCTGTTATCTCCCTACCCCCCAGTGACATATAATTCTTACTAGCTTGGTGCCCGGCTTCACTTGCCCCCCTCCCCCCCACACACACACGTTGGCTCCGCTGGCTAAGGGTCAGTTGGTAATCCTACTCCTGTACTTGCCCCCTTGCAGAGTAGCAGATTTCCTGCCTGAGCTCCTTGAAGCCGTCACAATGTTGTGGTTGGAGTTCCCTGGACTTATGGTACTGGGGGGGGGGGTGTGTGCTTCAATTTGCCTTCATTGGGGGCTGGTTCAAAGGTGGCTTGGGAGTTCGTGGCAACCATGGCAGCTGGGGGCCTGACTCAGATAATTCAGGGCCCAACCAGGAGTAGTGGTCTCACACCGGATTTAGTTTTTCTGTTGGAGTGGTGGCAGAGTGATCTGAAACTACAACATTTACAAATAACACCTGTGCCATGGTTGGATCACTATCGCATGACTCTGAGTTTCTTGGCATGATGTTTCACCACAGGGAGGCAGGGCCAGTTAAATTGGCCCACCCCCGATGACTGATGGATCCGGATGGTTTCCAAAGGGAACTGGGGGATTTTCTTCTGGACCGGCTACACGATTCGACCAAGGCTCTCATTGACCTCTGGTATGAGGGGGTAACGGCAGCCTTGGATGTAATCATGCCACTATGGCCTCTCCATGTGCGGTGGCTCCAGTCTTCTCCTTGGTTTACTGAGGAATTGAGGGAGCTCAAATGTGCAAAGAGATGCCGAGAGCGCTGCTGAGTGAAGACTCAAAGTAATTCTGACTGAACACTGGCTAGAGCCACAATTAGAGCCTACCTTGTGGCAATACAGGTGGTGAAATGGCAATATTTCACCACCCTTATTGCCTCTGCAGATAACCATCCTGTGGCCCTCTTCTGGGTGACAACGTCCCTCCTTGGCAGAGGGGAGCCTGGCCCCATTTGGCAAGGGTCAGCTGAGGATTTCACTGATTATCTTGTGGCAAAAATCACTCGGATTCGTTCGAAGTTTGTCCCTAGCGTGGATGCAGTGGATCTGGAATTGACTAGATTGCAGTCTGGCCATGTTATCTGGGATCGGTTTGATCCAGTTGTCCCTGAGGAAGTGGACAGGCTTCTTGGATCTGTTTGTACCACCACTTGATTATCAGATCCTTGTCCCGCCTGGTTAGTCAAGACATCCAAGACGGTGATAAGTAGTTGGATTGGAAAAATAGTCAATGCATCCTTGCATTTAAAACATGCTTTGGTGCACCCTCTCCTGAAAAAACCAGCACTCAACCTAACAATATTGGCCAACCATCGCCCTGTTTCGAACCTCCCCTTTTTAGTGAAGATCTTGGAAAAGGCAGTGGCGCAGCAGTTACAGGGGGTTCTGGATGAAGCAGATTATCTGGACTACTTTCAGTCAGGATTCAGGCAAGGATATGGTACCGAGTTTACATTGGTCACGCTGTTGGATGATCTCTGGCTGTAGCGGAACGGGGGTCATCCTTCTGTCTTTGATCTTCTTGACCTCTCAGCAGCCTTCGATACCATTGACCACGGTATCCTTCTGGGATGGTTCCAAGGATTGGGGATCCAGGGCACTGTGTGGTCCTGGTTGGCCTCATTTCTGAAGGCAGTCGGTGTGATTGGAGGATGAGATTCCAGCCCTAGGCCTCTCCAGTATGGGGTTCCTCAGGACTTGGTCCTCTCACCTTTTTATTTAACATTTACATGAAGCCGCAGGGAGAGATCATCTGTTACCATGGAGTGACGTATCATCAGTACACTGATGATACTCAACTGTACATCTCAGCTCGTGGTGATCCCAGCAACACAGTCAGAGTCCTATCCAGGTGTCTGGAGGCAGTTGGGGTCTGGATGGGGGACAACGGGCTACAACGGAATCCCGGCAAGACTGAGTGGCTATGGGTCAGGGGCCTGCGTTATCTCGGGAGCTACCATCTTTGGTCCAGGACAGGGATATTTTGCCCCAAACAGACCCGGTGCATAATTTGGGGGTCCTCCTGGACTAGGGTTGCCATAATTCACTCCCACCAAACCGGGACAGCCATGTGACATCATTGCATTTTTAAAACTGTTCATGCATCAGATGGGATTGTCAGAGAGACCGCAGCTCTAAGACCCTGTGGAATCCCTGTCCAGGGCGGACAGCCTTTGTCAGTTTAAAATAAACTGTAGTGAAGAGATTGTTTCCCATGTGATTCTTCTTGCAAAAGACTATTCTTGATGGTTCTATTTCTATTTTTTTGAATAAAATTTCTTGGGCCACTCTTGAAACCACCTTTCCTTCCCCTGAGGTCACCCCACCCTCCCCTTCACACACATACCACTGAAATAGACTCACCCTCAAACCCCACACAAGGATCCCTTGGAAGAAAGTTCTGAAGAGGAGCCTGGAACGGCAATGCAGTTCATGGCACTTCCATTTCCCTCCGGAAGGAGAAAAACAGGAGACAGGAAGGGACTTATTTTGGAGGAGGACCTTTGCAATGGAGGACTCTTTACTTTCTGTCCACCCTGTTCCCTTCCTCTCTAGTAATACTGACCCTATACAATTAACCCTTTGCATTCACATGAAGAAGGAATCCTCCATCCCAGCATATGGTGGAGGTTTGGCTTCTTAAATATGGGTATTTTTTGCTCCCTCCCAGCTTTTGAGGAAAAAGGCTGAGGACGACTCCTTGTCCCACAAACTTCAAAGTGAGCCAAGGGATTTTTGTAAAGAGTTATTTCACTGCCTCTTTGCTTTTCTTTCAATTATCTTGTTTGTAAGTGTCTCCCCTCCCCGGTGGGCTTCTCAGGGTGTTGTTTTGCCTTTGCCACTTTTAAGCAGGATAATTGAAAGGATGGCAAGGAGGCAGTGAATTAACTCTTTGCAAAAAATCCCTTGGTGAGGGATGATCTTGCTTCCTTTGTTCAAATTTAAAAATCTGGGACTTTTACATATTTTTTCTTGAACCAGCCAGGACAGCTTGAATCCAGGACATATGGCAACCCTAACCTGGGCTGCTTTTTTTATAGTCATTTTAATGTGTTTTTTTATCAGTTTTAGAATTTTTAACTGTTATTTTTTATTTTTTTTATTTTTATTTTTATTGCTATATTTATATACCACCTTCCTCACCCTGGGGCGACCCAAGGTGGTTGACAAGTCATAAGATATACACAGAACCACAGTGAAAATACAGAGCATTCAATAAATACAATAGAATACAATAACATGAAAAGTACAATAAAAACCTACAACAATAGCAAATAACAAATGATCCTCTACCACTAAATGTCCTTACAATCCTTACAGAGCCTGGGCTCAACAACCCAGCTGACCCGGCTCAACATCGTTGCGGAGTCCGGGGCTCAACGTCCCTATGGAGCCCAGGGCTCAATGTCCTAGCAGAGAGGGAGGAACACGGAGCCTCGGAGGTGATGATGGTGGTGGCACTTCTTCAAGCCTCAAGCCGCCCGAAGGTGTTCTCACTTCCCACCAACTGGCCAGGAAGGGGCTGGCCCCGGCACAGTGGCAGCATCAGCGGTGGTGGTAATGGTCAGCCCGCCGGGGTCAAGACACTCTTATCCCCTCCAGGGCTGGGAAGGGCTGGCCTCGGCACAGCTGTGGTGTCAGCGGTGGTTTTTACTCTTTGTGTGCTGCCCAGAGTCTTTTAAGTTGGGCGGCAATATAAATCACAAAAATAAATAGATAGAGTCAAACCTCACATAACAACGCGTTCGGATAGCATCATTTTTGCTTAACAATGCATCGTTATGCACCACGTGTTCCCCTGCATAACGTTTTTAGTGTCATTGTCCGGACAACAACGCTAAAATAACCATCATTATCCAGACAAGAACATAAGAACAGCCTTGCTGGAACAGGCCACAGCCCATCCAGTCTAGCATTCTGTCTCACACAAAGGCTCACCATTTCCTTCAGGGTATTCCCAAGGAGATGCTTAGGATTCCCTGGAAATGGCATTGAGAGATATCCTGCCTATCTCTCCAACCCGAGGTTGTCCTTAAGTATCCATAATTATAGCCATTGATACCCTTGTCCTCTATGAACTTGTCTAATCCTTTCTTAAAGCTGTCAAGACTGACAGCTGTCACCACTTCTTCTGGTAGGGAGTTCCATAGACCAGTGATCCTCTGGGTGAAAAAGTACTTTCTCTTATTTGTTTGAGAACTAGTACCAAAAGTTTCATGGAGTGTCCCCTAGTTCTAGTGTTATGCGATAGGGAAAACAGTTTTTCCTTATCTACTTTGTCCACACCGTGCATGATTTTATAAACTTCAATCAGGTCACCTCTTAGACACCGTCGTTCAAGAGTGAAAAGGCCCAACCATTGCAACCTCAGATGGTAAGGAAGGTGTTCCAGTCCCCTAATCATTTTGGTTACCCTCCTCTGCACTTTCTCCAACTCCATAATATCCTTCTGGAGGTATGGCGACCAGAACTGTACACAGTATTCCAGATGGGGCCTCACCATAGATTTATAAAGAGACAAAATGACACTTGCTGACTTATTTTCTATACCCTTCCTAATGATCACTAGCATTGAGTTTGCTTTTTTCACTGCTGAGGCACACTGGGTTGACACCTTCATTGAGTTGTCCACCAGGAAACCAAGGTCCCTTTCCTGGTTTGTCACAGAGAGTTCAGAACCCATCAGTTTATAAATGTAATTGGGTTTTTTTGCCCCAACATGCATCACTCTGCACTTACTAGTGTTAAAGCTCATTTGCCACTGTTTTGCCCACTCCGCCAGTGTCAAGAGATCCCTCTGGAGCTCCTCACAATCTCTCACAGTTTTCACTACCCTGTATAATTTAGTGTCATCAGCAAATTTGGCTACCTTGCTTTTTACTCCTACCTCTAGATCATTTATGAAGAGGTTGAAAAGCAGGGGTCCCAGTACTGAACTTTGGGGAACCCCACTCTTTACTTCCCTCCACTTGGAGAAGTGTCCATTTAGTGCTACCCACTGTTTCCTGTCCCTTAGCCAATTGCTGATCCAGGACAAGACCTGTCCCTTTATTCCATGACTGGTAAGTTTATTCAAGAGCCTTTGGTGTGGGACCTTGTCAAAAGCCTTCTGAAAGTCCAGATAAGCAATGTCAACTGGATCCCCCTTATCCACATGCTTGTTGACACTCTCAAAAAATTCCAACAAAAATGTTGTTATGCGGGAAACTACATAGAAACCCGCATAACAACAAAAATCGCTTAGCAACGCTACTTGGGGAACCAAGTAACTTCATTATGCGAGGGTCTACTGTAGATAGACAGATAGACAGACAGACAGATAGATAGATCCTAAAAGGCCATTCACTGCTGATAACTTATTCTTGAATTGGCCCCCTTAAAAATCAAATTGCCCCCTCTCCGTGGGGCGTCTACCCCATGTTGGGAACCACAGCTCTAAGGTAAGATACATGGCTACCCTAATGGTTAATGTGTACATACTGTGAGTGGGACTGCAGTGAGTGACACTGCAGTGGCTCAAGTGGTTAAGACGCTGAACTCAACAACTGGAAGGTCGGAGTTCGATTCCCGAGTACTGCACAATGGAGTGAGCTCCCATCTCTGTCCCAGTTCCTGCCAACCTAGCAGTTCGAAAGCAAGAAATTGCAAGTAGATAAATAGGGACCACTTCGGTGGGAAGGTAAACAGCATTCCGTGCACTCCGGAGTCAAGGCATGCCTGCCAAACGTCCACAGAAACGTCTGCAGACCCAGACAGCGCTGGCACTTTGGCTATAAACAGAGATGAGCACCGAACCCTAGAGTCGGATTCGACTGGCTTTTGAGCAAGGGTGTGACCTTTACTCTACTGTGAGTGAATAATGTTTAGAATCAATATCTGGAGCCTCCACAATAAATGATTTAAGGCAGCAGGGCTAGAATGAGAGCCTTCAAGGGCTGTTCATTTTCAACATTATTTCTGTATCTCTCCCAACTTTTGGGCATCCCTAAACTTGTTGATAATCTCCCTCTTGTGCTTTGGTGGTGCCCTTTTACCTGCAATCAGACCATCGCTGGAAAAATTGTGTCTGATGTTACTATAAACAACTAAGAATGCATTGTCTATTTTCAAGTGTTCTTTCATTTCTTGACTAGTTTCAATTTTTGGTTTTGTATTCCTTTGAAAATAGGGACTGTCATGGCTTAGTGGTTAAGACGCTGAACTTGAAAACTGGAAGATCGGCAGTTCAAGACCTGAGTGCTGCATGACAGAATGAGCTCTTGTTTCTGTCACAGCTCCAACCAACCTAGCAGTTTGAAAGCAAGAAACTGCATGTAAATAAATAAATAGGTACCACTTCAGTGGGAAGGTATATCAGCGTTCTGTCTAGTCATCCCTGCCAGATGACTATGGAAATATCTGCAAACACAGAAAGCGCTGGCTCTTTGGCTGTAAAATTCTTATTCTTCTGTGTCTAGGCCGATGTAAAACTGCCAAAATGAAGGCACCTCTTGGTGAGTTCATTTTGCTGTTCCTTTTTGCCTGACCTAGTGTAAGAAAGATTAGCCGGCAACACAAGGTTGTCATTACCAAGGTACACTCAGTTGTGATTCAAAAATACCAATCTTTGAGGAGGCTCTTTCTGTGTCCTCTGGCTATAAACTGAGATGAGCACCATACCATACCCGTCAAGCGTGGCTCCGGAAAATACGGGAAATTACTGCATATGCACAGTCACGCATGCTCAGTAACCCGTTTGTACATGCGCAGAACCCATTTGGGCATGTGCAGAACCCTTTGCACATGCGCAGAACCCCTTTGTGATGGGCGTGCATGCGCAGTAACCCCTTTCCCCATTGTTCAAAATATGGGATGGCAGCGGAAAAGGGGAAGAATGAGCGCTAAAATACGGGAAGTCCCAGCCAATATGGGATGCAGTGATACCTCATACAACTTCCAAACTTGGTTCCACAAGTTTGGACTTTATACGCATTTGGACTTTGTATGAGGCATGCAAAATCCTAGTTGCGATGCCTCATACAACGTCCAAATCCTTGCCGTGATGCCTCATACAATGTTTCCATAGAGATACATTGTACTGTAACAGCACAGACTTCAGGGCAAAGTCAAGGAAACAGACAGGAAACAGACAGAACTTTAAGAAATCATTGTCTAAAGGCTAAATACATTACAAAAACATGTCAAACAACCCTGATTGTCCAAGAACCTGAAGAATGCTGCAAAAATCCCAGGAATCCAAAATTGTGCTCAAAACCACTCCTAAACACTCTTCGCCTCATGCAAAACTCACAAGAGCAATGCATGCATGTGACCTGCCTTTTATACTGCCCAGGCACAATGCAACCTGGGAAAAACCCAATACCTCATACAAAGTCGCATGACTTTGTATGAGGCAACTTTTTTCAAGGAATTAGGCGATGTTGTATGAATCCAATGTTGTATGAAGCGGACTTTGTATGAGGTATTACTGTACTTGACCGGTATGCACCATACCCTATTACTGGCTTTTGAGCAAGGGTGACCTTTACCTTTACCTTAAAATCTTCAGGGTTTCTATTACAAAACCTGCTTGAAATAAAATGAATGTCTTGTCAAAGATTCCACCCTTACTGTTCCTTGAAGCACTCTTTGAGGCATTTATTCTAAAAGATGCTTATCTAGGAGTTCAAAAATTCTGAGGCGGTTACCCTAGCTTACATCCAATTCGGAAAGCATTCACTGAAAACTAATTTTGTTGGTATGTTTCTACTTGAATATTTCGTGTGGTCTTTATCTGCTGCTCCTATTTTGTCAGCCCTCAGCTGGTTCTTCATTTTTGAACACAATTAGGGAACAATCCAAGCCTTATTGCTAGAAACAGGAATCATTTCTCCTACTCAACCATCATAGGACATTTTTCTGGTCATGGAAAAATATTAATTCAGTTAAAACAAACATACTCAGATACACACATCCCTACCTGACTGACATTTAACAATGCAAATATATGTTTTTTGTAAAACCAGCAGAAGGTCATTGCACATTTCCTCCTCAAAGAAAATGGCACAGAGCATATTTGTACAAATTAATGTTTGCACAGACAAGCAGGATAGTACAGAAGAAATTTCCACTTTGTTTGCAGCAAGCCAAAGCAAAACATTATCTTTTATGTGAAGCAAATATGTCAACTGTCTGACCTCACAAGGGAAATACCTCCCCTTAAACTATTTCTCCACTCATCCTATATTGCTTTCCCAGAACCAGAGGTTTGTTGGAATGACTGACTGAATGAAAGGCAAAATGGCCCATAACTCTTGAACAGTTGAAGTGGAGTTTAAACCTATTCTTCATTTCTTTCATGTGCTGTGTTGAAATATGAGTACAAAGGGAGTCCAGCAGAGTTAAATATTCTGTCATGAGGTAATTCAGCTTTGAATGGGAGAATACAATGATACCAGTGTGCTTTTCTGTTTCTATAAAACCTCATATAACAGTGAGCTCGACAGGCTCCTACAATGCACAGTTGAAACAGGAACAGGCAGGAGTTCCACCGAATCAAAATGCTCTTATTTGACATCCACAAATCATTTGGTAAAAGTTGTTGAGTACCTTCCACATAAAGTGTGTAAAGTTGTTTTCCACTCAGGTCCACCCTTTGCCACATGGTTTCTAAAATGATTGTAAGCCACCGCATAAGGAACACGTGGCATGGAGAAATGCCATGTAGCAATGGTCACTTTGACCAACCCGGGGCACACACCTATGCACACACAAAGGACATTGACATGGAATGCAAGCAGTTTCAGAAGGACCAACATGATAGCAAGTTGTCAGTTGTCATTGAATGAAGTGTCCTCAATACAACATGAAAAATGAAAACCAATACATTCAACTTTTTAAAAAATATATAATGCGTTAAATTTTGATAAAAGAAAAAAAACAAAAAATGATTGTGGCTGGTGATTTTAACTTAATAAGGTCAAATTTGGACTGTACAAACATTTCAAGATGTAGCAAAGGCATTAGAGGACGGATTTTGGATGACTGTATGGTTGCCTTAGGTTTGAGAGATTCTTGGAGAGAGATCAAGGGGCCAGAAAGGGCATACTCACATTTTTCACAGGTTCATAATTCATACTCTAGGATAGATTATATATTTGTAACGGAAAACATGGTTAAAAATATTGAGGATTCTGAGATTGGAATTTTCAAAGAATCAGATCATGCTAAAGTGGTTTTAGAATTGAGAATGCAGAATGAAATTAAACCAAGAAGGAATTGGAGATATGACGCTAACTTATTTAAAGATCATAAGTGTAAAGAACAAATTACGGAGAGATGGAAAGAAAATTGGCAATGGAATGACAATGATGAAGTAAATTTCAATATGGTCTGGGATGCCATGAAGTTGGTCTTTAGAGGGAAATGTATTAAGTTGGCAAGTAATAGATACAAAAAGAACAAGTTAGTACAGGATAAAATTGAAAATGAGATAAAACAGTTACAGGAAGAACATTCAAGGACAAAGGACAAGAAGGTTTTCACCAACCTACAGAGACTAAGGGCTAAATTAATAGGCAAAGACATAGAAAAGGTAAAAAGAGATTTGGTATATTTAAATAGAGAATATTTTGAATATAGTAATAAAAATTCAAAATTATTGGCAAGAGCAGCTAAAGATAAAAAAGAAAAAAGGGAAATTGGAGTTTTCATAAATAAACAAGGAGTAAGATGTAATAAGATTAAAGACAAATGTAAAATTGTGTAAGAATTTTATCAAGATTTATATGCAAAAAAAGATATAGATGTGGGAAAGTTACAAAAGCAATTAGATACTCAAAAAGTTAGTCCAATAAAACAGGAGTATAAAGATAGAATGGAAGAATGAGTGTCAGAAAAGGAGGTAAAAGAAGTAATCGCGGGTTTAAAACTGGGTAAAGTGCCGGGAGAGGATGGACTACCTGCGGACTTTTACAAGGAATTTAAAGATATTGTGGTTCCAAAGCTGGTAAAATTATACAATTATATTCTGGATGGGGGGCAAATCCCGACCTCATGGTATAGGACTACAATTGTACTGTTGCCGAAACCTGGAAAGAATTTAGAAAAAGTTGAATCTTACAGATCAATATCGTTAATAAATCAAGATGCCAAGATCTTCACAGCGATAATGGCCAATCGTTTAAATAATTTCATGGGTAACTACATAGACGCAGATCAAGTGGGTTTCTTGAAAGGGAGACATATGGCAGATTTGACCAGAAGAGTGGTAGACTTAATAGATACTGTAAGTCAAACAAAGGAGAAAGTGGGATTAATATCTTTGGACATTTTTAAGGTCTTTGATTCTTTACAATGGGTGTCAATTAAGGAAATAATTAAAAGTTATGGATTCGGAAACAAATTTAGAAGAGTAATTGATCAATTATATCAGCAGGGAATAGCCATCATAAGAGTAAATGATGAGGTTACTGATGAGGTGAAATTAGAAGCTGGCATGAGACAGGGTTGCCCACAATCTCCGATATTATTTATTATGGCAATGGAGTTATTAGCAAAAGCTATAAGAGAAGATAGAAAAATAGAGGGGATTATGGACAATAAAGTAAGCATGTATGCTGATGATACATTGATAATTGCAAAATATCCAGAGAGGGTAATGGATAGAATTAGAGCACAATTAAACGACTTTGAGGATATTAGTGGGTTGAAGATAAATTGGGATAAATCGGAAATGATACTCTGTAACATAGGAGAAGCAGACCAGAAGAGAATAAAGGGAATGGGAAATATCCAAATTAAAGATAAGTTGAAATACTTAGGAATAACTATATCGAATAGATTGGAAAATTTGAAAAGATTGAATTACGACAGTTTGAAAAATGAAATTAAAAATAGAATAAATATCTTTCAAAAGTTGAAACTGTCGTGGTTTGGGAGAATTGCACTTACTAAAATGGTGCTGTTACCAAGAATTAATTTTTTATTTGATGCATTAGCAATTCAACTGAAGGATAAGGAAATTAAGGAATTTCAAAAATTGATCAATGATTATTGCAATGGAGGAAAGAAGTCTAGGTTGCCAAAAAAATTATGGTACTTATCCCAGAAGGAAGGTGGCTTGGGAATGCCGAATTTGCTCACATATTATCAAGCATTTCAAATTAAGAATGTTGTGAAGATCTTGGCAAAGGAAAAAGTGATTTGGGAGGAAATTGAGATGAGGGATTACAGACATATTGGTAAAGTGGTTTTCTTAGGTTATAATTTGGGAAAGGTAAGGACTAAAAATTCTATGATGAAAGCTTTAATGAGGGTTTGGATGAAAGTAAAGAAGGATCTGGTCCCGAGTATCTCTCCAATAGTGGAACTTTCTGATATGGCGAACTTTCCTATTAAGATAGACAATGAAATTAAGAAAGTACTAGATATGAATGAAATTTTCCTGTTGAAAGACTGGCTACGGATCTGCAGGGACGTTGTTAGTAGGACCGCATTGTTTGAACAACTAAAACTAAATTGGTTTCAGATATTGAAGATTAACAAATGGAACAGCAAATGTATGAGAGAATATGATTTAAAAAGAGGAAAGACAGAATTTGAGGAATTGATTTCAAAAATTAGGAAAGGAGACAGAAGTATTAAGGGATTAGTTAGTAAAATATATTTTTTATTAAATAAGGAAGTGATTCACAGGAGCACCTGAAATTAAAGTGGGAACAAGAGCTGAACATAAAGATAGATAAAGATACATGGAGAAACAAATGGAAAAAGAGGATAATGAGAACTATGTCGGTTAGAATAAAAGAACATAATTACACAATGTTATGGAGGTGGTACTTGACCCCAGTGAGGTTACATCAAATTGATAATAAAAAGGATAAATTGTGTTGGAGGTGTAAAGATACAATTGGAACGTATGAACACATGTGGTGGAACTGTAAAGTGGTAAAAACCTTTTGGGGAAAAATTGAAAAAGAGATTGGTGAAATACTGGGAAAGACAATTAAGCTGGGGCTGAGTACCACAATGTTAACAGACGTGGAATGTATTAATTTGACTGAGGAGGAGAAAGAATTATTAGAAATAATGCTTACATCGGGGAGACAACGAATTGCTAGAAATTGGAAAAACGATGTATTTATACAAATTGAAGATTGGTATAAAGAGATGTGGAACTTAGCTTTGAATGATAAATTGACCTGGGAGATAAAGAAAAAAAAGGGGAAGTTTGAAAGAAAATAAATTTTGGAATATTTGGAAACCATTTGTGGATCACTGCCTTACGGGAGAGGAAAAAAATAGACCTGTACCTGTACAAAGGGGTTTTTGGGAGTAAAACAATGGGCTATTCTGAGCTCCCCAAGGGCAATGTAAATATACACTGGGTGAATTATAATGTGTAACTACTACTGCTCGTTCCCTAACCTAGATAGTAATGAATTGTAATTTGGAAAACTCTAGTTATTGTCAAAGATTAAATATAAAGTTACAATTAAGTGTTATTATTATTAAACAGAGGTTTAGTGGTATTGGAATTATGAATAGAGTAATGAAATGGTATTAGGTTAGGGGACGTATTATTCTGTTTAAAAAGGAAAAGTTTTGTACTGAGTGCTTATTTTGTATTTTATTTTGTTATTGTTATGTATTGTATTGTAACCTTTTTTTCTTTTGGAAAATTTATTGAAAATAAAAATTTATAAAAGAAAAAATATATATATAGTGAGAGTCCAGATAAGGTGAGCAAATGTGTTTCACAAAAACTTGTCTATGCCAGAGGTATTTGGCCCTTCAAATATTTTGGCCTGCAAATCTTATCTACCCCTTCAAATAAGTAGTGCAGTTCTGGGAATTGTCATCCAAAATCCCAGCATCTCCCCACCCTTGTTCTAAGCATTTGGTTAGGCCACTGAACTCCCTAACATGGAGTCCTTCACTATGTGCATTACTTTTACCTCTCATGGCTCTTTATTGCCTTTTCCAAAGCTAAGCAGCAGTCAGGTGTGCAGTAATGGAGGAGATCATCATTAGAGCATATATAGCCCTACCTGCATCCATGCCCCACTCCACAAAGACTAGCAGCATGTAGCATAATACCCCATGTGTTAGTTTATTGTGTTTCTGTGAACTCAGTAGTGCTCACCTCTAACTACAGAGAGTCCATGTGTAAAAAAGACTGAAATGCAATTAGAAATGCAAACAGCTGTTTAGTGAAGTATAACTTTAGAAACTGTCTGAATAAAGAACTTTGCCAATAAAAAAAAGACATATCTGTGATTTTCTGTAACAAATAGAATGTGAGTGGAAAGTCTCATTATTACCTTGTTTAATTGCTTTCTGTCCTCTTCGCTTGCCCTGCCTTGGCAAGTCCATGAGGTCTTTCTTAGACCTAATTTGATGAAGATTCAGGACAGCAATTCTAGGAGAAAGTTTAACTGAATTCCTTCTAACTGAACAAATTTTCCTTTTCTTACTGCTAAGGTGCCCCCTCCCCCCCCCCCCTTTTGGTCTTCCAAAATCCATCACAATATTATTTCTGAATGTTCAGACTGCATGCACAAGTGGTTCAATTTACTTCATTGCTTTTCCATATAATTTAAGGTCATCAATATATAGAGCAGGTATGAAATCCTTCCAGATATTGTAGATTGGACAGTGGCTGAGTTGGATGGTTTGAACCAGAGAACCTCAGTTCCATTTCAAATAGCTAATTCTAGTTTCAGCCAGGGGGTGGCACTAAACGCAAATACTTCATTACAAAAGCTAGTTGTGTTCATTGTAATATCAACCACCAATCTCGTCCTTATAAATAGGGTTCAAGGGTGCTGAATGGTTATAACTGAGTATTAATATCACTGGGAATCATCAATATAACAACAATTACTGTGTAGAAGGCTATTCCTGGCAAGATTCTTTAGGCATAAATTCAGGGGGATTTGACTTTGTTTAAGCCTTATACTTTAAACTGAGATAGAACTGGTGGTAAGTTGCCAGAACTGCTCATGTTGCTAAGATAAAAGGAGTAGCCACAAATGATAGGAGAGCCCAAAACATATGAATGATCAGATAAGCAAGGACTTTGTTTCAAGCACACAATACTGATTGTTACATTGTCTTCAGTTTAAGGAATACTTAAACTGTTGTTGACATTTTTAACCGATGCTCAATTTTGTAGTTGATTCTGTATTTTTCTGTGTACTATATATTATAAGCCACCATGGATCCCATAAGAGAGAAAGAAAGGGAGGAGGAAAGAAAGAAATAATTGCTTAGATTCGTTACTCAAATGTAAATTGACTGGTTAAAATTTAAGAAACTATTGTAGATATTTAGTTAAGCAATTAAGCCATGTATCTGGGTTGTTGCTTTTTAAAATGAATGTTCTCTATGGTATAGAGGTAATTTTAAATATGCAGACATTCACTATAGCCCCCTTAGTCATGTGTCATGGAGTACACAGAAAAAGCCTCCTCAAAGGTTGTGGCATTTCTGAACCACAATCAGGTGTACCCTGGTAATGGTAACTTTGTGATGCCAGCTAATCTTTCTCACACCAGGTCAAGAGAAAGGAACTGCAGAAAGAACTCACCACAAGGTGGCTTCATTTTGGTGGTTTCACATCTGGCCCAAACACGAAAGAAGAAGCCATGTCAATCAATATATGCAAATGCCTTTGTAGATCCTTACTAATAAGCCATTTTCAATCCACCAGGAGTAAGTCTCTGGCAAAGTTAACGTGTTCTAATTACCCTTTCAAGACCCTTGGTACTTTGAATTAGGGATAGCTCATAGCAAGACATTATTTTATGGGAAATGTATTCCCTCAGACATCCCCAATGCTGTGTAGAGTGCAGCTTGACAAACAAGAGGCAGAAAGGCTTGAGGAATGTGTGGTGTATTACTTATTATTGATTATCACATTTCTATCTTGTTCCTAGTACTGCTCATGTTCAAGGCAGCTTACAATCATCATCAAGCAATAAAAATATAAGTAAAATAGATTCAACCATAAGATCAGTAGGATCAAATTAAACCAAAGTAACCACCTTTTCTTAAAGTGTCTTCACATCCTTCCTAATGGTAAAGGTAAAGGTTGTCCTTGTTTGAAAGCCAGTTGTATCCGACTCTAGAGTTCAGTGAGAATATGAAAATGATTGCAGCTCTGAGGGCAGTGATGGCAAAACCTCCTGGAGAGGCTACCTTTCAGCAGACAACTTCAAAGCTTCTACTCTCCTTTCTTCAGGCTTTTGTTGTTGTTGTTCTTACACCCAATGCCTTGTTGATTAGCTCAATGGTTTAGGTATCTGGCTGTGGAGCCAGAGATTAGGAGTGCAGTTTCCCACAGTGCCTCCCGGCCTCAGAAAGAGACAGTCAATAGAGTCATGCACAGTCTCACGCCACTACCAGAAGAAAGGAATGGTAAACCAGTACTGTGTATTCATTAAATACAGTAGAAAACCCAGGGAAAGGCCATCAAATGTTGGAATTGACTTGACAGCACTTTAATTATTATTATTATTATTATTATTATTATTATTATTATTATTATTATTATTATTATTATTATTATTATTATTATTATTATTATTATTATTATTATTATTATTGCACCACACATGGATTGGGCAGTGCTTCACACAGAAGAAGACTTCATATAGATGACTGTCCTGTCAGAGCTTTTAGAAGAAAGGATTGTCCTCTACAAACTACAGCATATGGTCACCCTAAGCATGTAATAGGTCTTAGGTTCAATTTATCTGCGAAAAATCTGTATGTAACCTTTCCCAACTGTATTATGTCCAGTTTAAAAAGCAATTTGTCTTTCCCATTTCAGAGATGTGTGCAGTTGAAAGCTCCATTTGTTCTCCTGTGATTTCTCTTGCAGCACTCTATTCAGTCTTCAGAGAACTGTGGCCAGTAGTTTAGTCAATGAATGTGGTAACCTATGCTCAGGAAAGAGGGAGGGGAAGCATAATAAGAATATAAGATTTTTGTGGTCTTCTGAAGAATCCTAGCTCAGAGATAATAAAACCACAACAGGAAAAGATATATAGCTTCTCTTTCAGAGCTGCTTTCTCTGAGCAACTAAAATGTGAAATCCACCCACCCAGTTATTGGATTCTGCAAATCAAAAAGGTATTAAGGCACTTGCAGAAATGAAATGTATTATTATTTTTTAAATGCTGAGAGTAGGACTCACTCATACAATAAATTACTTCTGTAGCAGCTTCTGTAAAATGAAGACTGTGTGCTTTCATTCACATAATAAGACCCACAAAGCTCACCCGTATCCAGCCTACCTCATAGCACTAGTTTGTCCTTTTTCCGGTAACAGAAATTCAATTGAATTTATGTGAGAGCCTGTATTGTTGTTTCAACCACTATGGTTGTGTGTGCTAAAAATATAACCATGCAGTAAAAAGATCTTTACTTAAAAGCATGTCCTTGTTAAAAGGCCCATTAAAATACATCTTTATATTAAAAAAGACTATTGAAGAGTGCAAAAGATAGGAAAAATATGTTAAGTGGTAAAAGACAGAAATACAAAGGCTGAGCATTCATTTTATTTTTAAAATGTGACAAATTTATCACATTAACACATTAAGATGATCAAATTAGGCCATTACTACTTGCCATAGAAACTTCAGAAAAATTATTCTCTGGCTTTGAACAGCTGCTGCTGCAAATCTCACAAATTTGTTGGAAACAGACTTGTTGAAATCTGATTCATGTAAGATCTCTTCTCATTCAGTCTCATGAAGCAGCAATTTATATCCTCAGATCTTTTAAGATAGAAACTTAAGAGTCCACGAAGTCCAGCTTCATTAGGCTCAGAGTAAGGAAAGAACAGAGAGAGACAGAAAACAGGACTCCAGTCTTTGGCTGAACAAACGATACTAATACTACTCTTTATTCAGGCAGAGTATAACAGAAACGAAACTTAAGCAAGCAGAGTATACCAGAAACGAAACTTAACAGAAACAAAACCTAAGGCCCACAGCCAATCAGAAGTGTCAGAGCCCAAATAAGGAGAATACTTTTTCACTATTCTACGCATGCAAGCAAAGAGGCTTTTGGTTACAAAATGTGTCCGAGACAGCCTGACAGAATCCAGATACATTCCCACATGTCCTCCTTTTTCATTTAAATACCCCTGCATGTCATCATACTCCATAACTACTCCTCCATATACATCATCACTGTCCTCCTGGACATCGTACCCCTCCTGACTCATGGTACTTTGTTCCGGAGGATGATACCTCATTGAGTACAATTGCCGTCGTGCAAAACCCGATGTCTCCCTTCTACGCAGTGGACATGTGTTACACATAGAAATAAGATTAGGAATACAATTAATGCAAAAACACAAAGGTATAAAGCAGATAATAATAATGAACCCATAAAAGAAAACTTGTCTAATGACAGATAAATCAGGCAACCAAGAAGTCACCCAATCAAAGAGATTAACATCAGTGCGTACATTGTTAGTAATGCTCTCCTGTAAAGTCTGAAGTTCTTTCTCAATAGTATTGTTCAGATCCTGGAATTTTACCCGACATCCCTGGTTCCCGACCAGTTTACAAAATCCTCCGGATTTTGCTAACAGGTAATCTATGGCTAGTCTGTCCTGCATTTGGTCTTGATGAAGCTCAGTGATTTCCATTTGAAGATCCCGTATGACCCTCCCTGTGGCATTGATTGATTTCTCCAGCCTACAGGTGAGTCCCAAAATGGACCTTCTATTCTCCTGGGAAATGACACCTGGGTATGATCCCAATGTGAGTGTTCCAGTGATAGCACTCCCTATAGCTCTCCCCCAGGAGCTACCATCAGACAGCTGAACATCGATTATCACTTCATCATTGCAACCAGAACCCATCGGGCCGGCAGCAGCTCTCCGGCGCCGTGCATGTGCCTGAGGCGGCATTTGCACTTGTACGGGTAAGGTAAAATAACCCAATGCTGCACATTGATATTGTCCTGGATGGAAATTCGTGGCAACTCCATTAAAAAAGAACCACATGTTAGGATCCTTGATTTGCCATCCATTGCAAATTGAACCACTATCTATAGCAGAATAATCAGGAGTAAACATAGGAAACACATCATATATATTTTCAATAGTAGTGTTAAACAAGGTATAATTAAGCTTATAAGAACTGTTATAACTACCCCATAACCAAAAATAATCATCACAACCCGTATAATTGCCTACATTCAGCAAAACCCCTTTTGCTTGAGTCCAGTGCTTCCATTTACTATTCCAGACTCCAGAACTATGACAGCAGAAACAAAGTCCTTTAGTGTATTTCTTGAATGTCATGCTTCGCCAGCGGGTGTTGTTAAATTGTTCTGGGGGATTGGAGAAGAGTGTAGACCTATCAAGATGTTGCAAATGTCCAATAACCAACTCAGGCGTGTTGAACAATGCCGGAAGAAAGGCCATTTGAGACACTGCCAGTGGATGCTCATAGTATAACGTTGCATTCTTACCATGAACTTCAAACATATAGTTAGCATGACGAATCCAAAAGTTGGGGTTGCCCCCATGAGGTATTGTTCTTACAGCTGGAAGCACAGTAAGAAAGAAAAGAACAAATGTCAGCACATTTAGTTTACTGGTGAACCACCATCTTGGAGCTGAGTAACCTTCTTCCCTCTCCATGGGCGGATCGCTCGAGCAGAAATCCTTCCACTCAGGATCCCCTTGTTGCCAATAAACGACCAATGGCTTAAGAAGACACTCCCCTAAGAAACAGGAGCATGCCCTGTTATTACTAGTACCATATAACTAAACATGAAACATGCCTGATGTATAACACAAATGCAATATCACAAACCCATTTACATGTGTAGGGTACTGAAAACTCTTCCATGTACTTCTGAAGGTACCTTGAGATATGCAGTTTCATAAGACAATACATAACATAAGCAAAGACAGGTCTGTCCCCTGCAAGAGAATAAGCAAAACATTTAAGCATGAACAAAACATGAACATTTCTCTTCTTCCTTGCATGAAGTAGGTCTCCATTGCATTCAATAACTTAAAACCAGCATAGCATGGTAAATCAATACAGTACAAATATCATTAGAGCATTTCACACTCATAGCATGAGCAGGTTGCTTAAAAAAGGTTTTCAGGTTTTAAAATGCAAACAAAGCCAATTCTTCTTTACAGTCCACACAAACTTTTTTCCTTGTAGTCCAATTAAAATGTCCCAATTAAAAGTCCAAATGTTGATTAAGCTTTCTTCTTAAACACTTAAACAAACACTATCTTCTCTCCAGCACAGTTCTTGGCAGGGCAAGCTGAAACTAAGCCATAAATTAACTCTCACTGAATTCACAAGACAATCCCACACAACCCCCCTTTTTTCAGCTTTTCAGGCAAACACACATTCCTTCATGCTCCAGCCACACCCATCTGCATTAAGGCAGGCCGATGAGGTGTGAAGGCACAAAGAACTTCTCCAGAATTTGCAAGCAGCTTTCACACAGAAGAATAGTACAGTGAATTTCCCGTTGCTTTCCCTGCCATCCTGATGCTGGAAACTTGAGACAGCCCACTATGATCTCTTTGTTTGAGGGTTGGGCAGTTCAAAATCAGCCAAAAACTCCTTGTATTTTTGCAACAGCCTGCTGTCCATCGAAGAAAGATTCACCCCCCCTCTTCCTCTGTATTTCTTTCATTTCCAGCATCTGATTCTCAACCTTATGACAAACTGCATCTGTTAGTTTGTACTTGCACCCCTTTTTTGTCTTGGGTTTTGTGCATTCCTCCTTTGGGCCATCCTTCCACTTCTGTAGGATCTTCCTGCCCAAACGTGAGGTATCAAGTTTACTACTCAGCTTCTCCGGCTTTTGTGATGAGGGTTGCTTCACGGGGGGGCTGAGATCTCCTATGCTGCTCTTTGAAACACACTCCTTGCTTCCTGCCACTCTGCATGCATTAACAGCTTCAATCTGTGATGAGGTCCCCACCATTTGTTCCCCATCAGCTGGCACTAGTTGTTTTTTAGACTCGGCAGGCAGTATTGCAGCATTCCCATTTGCAAGCGGCTCTCTGTTCACTGGATATACATCAACAGGTTCCATATCCAGCACAGCTGCAGTTAAAGCAGCAGAGAACAGGTCTTTTGTAGGGCTAAAAGTGCTTGATTGCTGCAAGGCAGGATATAATGTCCCATCTCCATTTCCACCTCCACCCCCATCAGGGGGCTTAAGCTGTTGTTGCTCATATGATGGAGGGGCAGTTGCCATAGCCCCCCCCCTTGGGAGGGGGCCATCAAGCCTCTGAGAGAATAACATATTCTTTGGAGTGAGTCTCTGAAGGCAGTCTCTAACTTCCTCCCATGTAAATAATACTGATACAGAAATTCCATTATGCTTCTGCATTTCTCTCCCAATCTGTTTCCACTGTTTTAAGTCCAGACATTCATCAAATTTAACCCAAGGACTGATTTTTTCTATAGCTTTGACTAGCTTTTGTATCTCCTTCTCATCAGCCTTTCGCCCATTGTTATTCAAAAGATCTGAGATATCTTTACAAAGTTCCGTCCCTGCCGAAGTAAGCACGCACCCCATGATTCATTCACCCTATTGTAATTCTCAAGCGCTTGATTGGACCTTTCCTCTGGTCGGACCTGTCTGGTCGGAGGTGAATGAAGACCTTGTCCCCGGTCGATGAGGTGATAATTAGGTGCTAAATGCTGAAGCAGAGTTCTTCAAAGCATTCCTTTGAATTTCATTCAATGGCCTCGCGACGGGGCACCACTTGTTGAAATCTGATTCATGTAAGATCTCTTCTCATTCAGTCTCATGAAGCAGCAATTTATATCCTCAGATCTTTTAAGATAGAAACTTAAGAGTCCACGAAGTCCAGCTTCATTAGGCTCAGAGTAAGGAAAGAACAGAGAGAGACAGAAAACAGGACTCCAGTCTTTGGCTGAACAAACGATACTAATACTACTCTTTATTCAGGCAGAGTATAACAGAAACGAAACTTAAGCAAGCAGAGTATACCAGAAACGAAACTTAACAGAAACAAAACCTAAGGCCCACAGCCAATCAGAAGTGTCAGAGCCCAAATAAGGAGAATACTTTTTCACTATTCTACGCATGCAAGCAAAGAGGCTTTTGGTTACAAAATGTGTCCGAGACAGCCTGACAGAATCCAGATACATTCCCACACAGACTACAAATGTGTAAGTCTAGATCATCAGATAATGTCCCTTAATGGATTTGAATTCCTTTTTCCCGTCAAGCTTCAGAACATATAGGTATAACAAATAGTGAAGTGCATTCTCTCTTACTTGGACTCCACCTGCTCATAGAGTATGTCCCGTTCGTACTTTGTGATAGGACCTCTCTAAATATTGTGAAGGCATTAGCCTTATTCATGCATTTTAGAATGCAACTTCTTCAGCATGCTTAGAGGGGAGCAGCTAGCTCTGTCTTTCTGTTGTTGTGCTCATTGTTCGGTCAGAAAAAGATAGACCTATTCAACTGTAGGCTTTCTGTATGATCAAGGACCTTGGAAAATCATGGTTCATGTTCATTTGTAGAGCCTACACAGATATCTGAATGAAAGGGAACCTCTCTTCTCCAGATTCAACAATAATTACTTGAGCAAAGCAATGGTTCAGCTGATCTGACTATCTGCTTCACTGCGTGTGAAGAAACTGCATAATGTCTTAATAGGAATTACAGTGGTACCTCGGATAAAGTCCGATTTAGATAAAGTCTGATTTGGATAAAGTCATGGTTTTCATGCACACGTGATGCATCGCATAAAGTCCAAAAGTGCTTTAAAAATGGACGTTATCCGAAGTATTTGGTATAGGAACCTCAGGTAACATCCATTTTTTGGACGTTATCTGATGCATCGCCAATTTGATTCTGATCAAGTCCAAAATCAGATAAAGTCCAAACTTGTGGAGTTTGGACATTATCTGAGGTTCTACTGTATACTCTGAAACTACAGCTAGAAATGGCTTTCTAAAGCAGATGACTGTTAACTCAGGGGATGGCTACAATGGTCATTTATCCCATAATTTGTAATGGATCAGGCACAGATGAATTCAAATTAAAATCCATCAACTATATAAGAAAACAGAGAACTCCTCACACAACCCATACAAAGATGCTGTGCAGGTTCTTCATTTTTCTATCTTGATGAATTTTATCTTTTTTTAAAACAGTGGACACAGAAAATGATTGGAAGGCTACAGACTGAAGACAACAGCATTTGTAAAATTATGTACGAGAAAGTGAGTACACAATAAAAGCCATGTCTTGAGTACCCACAATCAAGAGCTGGAAAACAAAATCCAATAGTGTATTTAGTAAGGGTACTATAACAGACATTCCAGATACTCCTTCATCAGAACAGATAACACAGGTATAATAATAATAATAATAATAATAATAATAATAATAATAATAATAATAATAATAATAATAATAATAATAATAATAACAATAACAACAACAACAACAACAACAACAACAACAACAATAACAACAACAATAACAATAATATTCATCATCATCATTAGTTGGATAGGATATTTTTGATAAATTTTATGTTTTCCAGTGTGCTGAATCCAAAAATGACCTCAGTTTTTCCCCCATCACATACAGTTTTTTCCCTGCAAAATATGGGGGTTTTGCATTAAAACAGCATAGAAGTGATGAGAACACACGTCTTTCACACACAAAAATCAGCTGCATAGGATATTTTTGGTAAATTATATGCTTTCTAATGTGCTGAATCCAAAAATGACCTCGGTTTCCCCCCTTCACGTACGGTATTTTCGCAAAATATGAGGATTCTGCATTAAAAAAGCATGAGTAATGAGAAAATCACTTTTTTATTTCAATGAACTAAACATATTATTTCTTATAATTAAACAAACAATTTCTTCATAATATATACTTAACATTCCATTTTCACTCTTTTTGTAGGTGAAACTTTTTCTTCTTCTCTTTTATGGTCCTCCGAACATGCTTTTGCTTTCCATTTTCTGTTTTCCGTTTGAGCATCCAACAGCAGTCAGCTAGCATATTGACATTCCATCTTCCTTAGTAGCATCACTCGATATCACGGACATCCTGGTGAAATCTTTCACTCTCCTCTTCACTGTAGGGTCCCAGGTTTTCAGGAAAATAGTCGACATGGGAGTGTAAGAAATGAACTTTTAAGCTCATCTTGCATCCTTGAGCTTTATACGCATTCAACATGCGTTGTACAATGGTTTTGTAGTGAGGGTCTTTAGTATTCCCTAAAAACTTGTGAACTACATCGTTTAAAGAGTCTCACCTTCCTTTTCATTTTCTCCCATAACAGGTTTCTTATGTCGGGGCTTCAGACAGTTTTGGGAACAGAAATAGCAGTCAGTAGTGTGGTTTTGCTGTCCACTACTAACTACGCCCTACCACCACCACCACCACCACCACCATTCCTCTTATTTTCTCTTTGCATTATTCTTGATTATAGCTCTAATAAATATTAAATGAAATTAAGAAATAATTTTTGGATAGGGTTTTTAGAATCAAGAATAGGATATCAGATTTTGGATTAAAGGCAAACTTCACGCTAAATTAAACTAAAAACATGAGTTTTGCAAGAAAACTTGACGTGATGGAGTTTTTAAAGTATTTTTCTCAGTTTCACTAAGTAAAAATCTATAGGAAACAGTAAAAATATCCTATGCAGCTTTTTGGTTGCAGACCTGTGTAATTTTTTAACAGCTAAAAACATCTTAGTGCCAAAGATTTTCTCATCTCATATAATTTGCTAATCAGCTTGCTCTGTTTTGTGATTGGTCTTCAGGGTTTCTTCGCAGAATTGCTTTGAACCAAACAAAAAGTGTCTCTGAATCATAATATCTCACCAACATTAACATTCACTTCATCTTTAGATAGTTGTAATGCATATCATCTGGTTCTGTTCCTTAAAGGTACAACTGCACTAGAAAGACAAATTGGAGCAAATTGGCTTTACTGTGATTTGATTAATGGCTTATATTATGTTTGAAATGACAATCAGAGCTCACACAAGGGTTGCAGATTGATTTGAGAGTTCAGTATTTGCACATAAGACTGGCATTCCAGCTAAGAGCTCACAACCCTTTTTCCCTTCATTCGTTCCTTCCTTCCTTCCTGCATCTACTGATCCTTTTATAGTTTACTGTCAACCCTCTTGGTTTTGAAAGAGTTACAAAGTGTTTCAGAAAAGCTGGCAGCGTTCAAAAATTCTTGCTAGCAATAAAAGAATACACACATACCACAGGAATGTCTTTCAATTTGTCTGGGTGTTGTTGGTTTTTTTCTTTTTTTGCATTTTTCAAAAATTATGAGCATGTGCAGAGGTGATCTAGTGCTAAACATCTATATCAAAGCAATGGGTCAATGCTGATACTGGCAGGGATAATCAGATATAGTTGCAATTTAACTTTATCCCATTGTTTCTTTTTTTCCATTTCTTCATGACTCTTTGGCACCATCTTACTGTAATACAGACACAAAGCACAAGATGGTGCCATGCTCCACATTACTTTCTTCGGTCACATTACAGTCTAACAGTGATGTACCTCCACCTAAGGGAAAGGTGGCAGCAGCACACATGATGCAGAACCAGAACCAGACTGACCAGACCAAAGGGCAATGAAAATACACATGCTCACTTCTTTTCAACTTTCTTATGATTAAATGGGATTTACTGACTCTTTTCACTGTGCAGTTCTGCTTTCCCTCTTTTTACTGGTACTAGTGACAAACTGGAGAAAGGCCCTGATGCTGGGAAAGATCAAAGGCAAAAGGAGAAGGGGGCAGCAGAGGATGAGATTGCTAGATGGTACTGTTGACACAATGGGCATAGATTTTAGGCCAGGATACCTAAGAGACTGCATCGCCTCAAGAGTGTCTGCCCACCCAGCCAGAGCGGACCGGAGGGGCTCTCTAGTTGTGCCATCAGCTAGAGGGGCCCATCTCTCTAGCACTCGAAGGAGGGCCTTCTCCGTGTCCTCTGGAACCTCCTGCCAACAGAGCTAAAATTACAGACAGAACTGCTGCCCTTTAGAAAAGGCTTGAAAACCTGGCTGGCAGGGCAGATATGGGGTCCTAATGGGAATACGGCCCCCACCTGGGTGGGTGGGATTGTGGTGTTTTATGTGTTTTATATGTTTTTAGAGATGATGTAAGCCGCCCTGAGTCGGGTTTGCCTGAGTGGGCGGCATAGAAATTTGAAAAATTAAATTAATCTGGGCAGACTATGGAGGATGGCAGGTGACAGAGGAGCCTGGCATACAGTAGTCCATGAGGTTGCAAAGGGTCAGACTTGACTGTGTGACTGAACAACAACAATAATAATAATAACAACAACAACAAAGTGACTAACAGCCCTGTGATGCTGGCTAGCAGAAGAAGATGCACATGTCAAAAGTTCTAAGTCCCCCTGTCACAGGTTCTACAGTCCTGTCTCCCTCTTCTTGAGCTACTAACAGCCACATCACTCCAACACAAACCACATGCTCCCCATCTCAATGCCCACCTCTGTTCCCCCATCTTGGGCTCAAAGCAGTGGCTCATAGCCATTCAAGGTAGGACAAAGACAGCCACACACAAGCTAACTAAGAAAGCTACCAAAGGTGTGGTGTCTCTGGTACCCTCCCTTCTTACATTTCACTCTCTGAAAGAATAGACGAAGGGCAGGGGTCGGCAACCTTTTAAAGTTGGGGTCATGCTCACTCAGACAGTTGAGGGGGCCAGACTGGTGGCTCCCCACCATAAACGCTGCCATAAACGCATCTACAGGTGTCATAAACGTGTTTACAGCTTTCGTAAACACGTCCACATCTGCTTCCGAGCAGCAGCGGTTGGAGCGGGAGCGGGGCCTGGATATTTTGGTGCTGTGAGTCAGTTTTGGCCTATGGGCTGTAGATTGCTGACCCCTGGATTATGGTATCATTTTCATTACAATTACTGTAAGTCTTGAATGGGAGGATGCAAATACAATTTCAAGCTATTGTGTGGCTGTGTCTTACGATCTGGATGGCTCTCCATTGCCCAGAACAAACCATGGCCATGGAGATACACCAGGCCTGAAAAGATGGTATCTCCATCTACTCACACAGTTTGCCATGGGAGAGATCTTCCACTTCTCCCCAATCATTTCATATGCTCCATGACATTATTTGTCACTTCATATGGAATGTTACTGGGAGCCCCAAACACTGCAGGAGCAAAGCAGGCAAACTGGGGCAAGAGAGCTCAGCCATGAGGTGTTGGCATGGCATGGGGTGGGGAGGACTGCTGATGTAAAGGCACAGCCTCTGTGGTTGTTGTGTTCTAATAGTGGAACCTTCTGCATGTGATAACAATGTATCTTAACAATGTAACCTTTCCCACAAGTAACAATATAGTCGTCAGCTGTATCACTATAAACCCTGTATTAGGACGCGAGCTGATAACCACCAGTGGGCAGCAGCGAGCGTCCAAGCTCTCTTGGTCCATACTCATCAATAGCCACAGTGCGGAGTTTCCCGCCACTACCTACACCTGGACAAGAAGGGCGTGACCTGAAATGATGTCACGCAGGCAATAGCCAACCGGCTATCGTGGAGCCACATTCGAATGTTTACCACTGTATATATAGAGCTTTGCATCCGCCATTACCTCATGTTCCCTCTGTCCACCATGCAATAAACCTGAGTCAAACCAGCCCATGGCTGTTTCCTGTGTCTTGGTTCTCATACACTAAATTGGCGACGAAGGTGGGATGATGGATCCCCAAGGAGCCAGGGCACAGAGCGGTTTCAACATTACTAAACCGCAAGACTGGGAGCTCTTTGAGATGGACTTCCAGGCGGCACTGGTGGAACTCAAAGTCAAAGACGACGAGGAAAGGAAGAGGGCCATCCTCACCAGAATGCTTGGGATAGAAACCAAGCGAACGCTGGTGAGCATTATTGCACCGAGGAAGATGAGTGACTTCAAAGCCGAGGACATTATGAAACTGCTGCGTGACCGGTTCCGACCCTCGAGGGCAATGTTTCCCGCTCGGAGCGCGTTTTGGAGGCGAGTCCAAGCGCCGGATGAGTCGGTTGAGACCTTCGTAACAGCCATGAGAATAGCCGCCGCCCCCTGCAGATGGGACAACCTAGAGATGGCCCTAAGGGACGGCGTTCTTTGTGGCCTGAAGGACAAGGAAGTGCAGCGCAGCTTGATGAACAAGGAGCCGCCACCCACGCTGGCAGAGGTTGTGGAGGCCGCGGAATCCGCGGAATCCACGAATGCTGGGGTAGACGAAATGCACCAGTGGCGTGAGTGGCGTCCTCGGGCCGGCAAAGCGGAAAATTCGGTGCACGGCAAGTCCGGACAGTCGGTGCACGCAACCCGACGAACCTCGAAGTCGTCTACGGAAGGCAGCGACGGCGAGGAGGTCCAGAAGGTCCGAAAAGGAGGGCGCCGCTGCGATGGTTGCGGAGCGGCCCATGAGCGCGCGAAGTGCCCATTCAGAAAAGCCGAGTGTTACAACTGCGGCCGTCGGGGGCACATCGCCAAGGCGTGCAGAAATCGGAAAGAGTGCCGGAGGCACTCACAAGACCGTTCGGCCAGACCGGACCGTCCAGCGAGGTCCAAAGATGGCGCCCGGACCACGAGGAAGCAGGACGGCGTGGGCCGCATCTCGGACGACAGCGAGGACGACGCCCCCGTGTTCAGTGTGTCCGCGGGACAACCCCATTACTTCGTCGAGGTACTAGTACAAGGGGCCCCTATTAGGATGGAAATTGACTCGGGGTCCTCCTATTCTATAATTCCCCAGAGAGAATTCTTGAAAATCGACCCCCACGTGCGGCCCAAACTTAAAACGTTGAGGTCCACGCTACGAGACGTGCAGGGGAACAGCATTCCAGTGTTGGGGGTCGGGAAATTTCGGGTCCGTTTTAAGAAACATTCTGCGGAACTCCCTCTAGTTGTTCTCAAAGGGGGAAATTGTAGCCTCCTCGGGACTCAGTGGTTTCAGCCTTTGGGTTTGTTCATAGGGGGGGTGCATGCTGTGGGTGCGGATCCAATAAAAGCGGTGTGCGAAAGGACTGGGAAAGTTCAAGGGACCCCCTGTAGCCTTCGACCTAGACCCGGAGGTCTGCCCGATAAGACTCAAACCACGCAGGGTGCCGTTCGCACTAAAGGACAAAATAGAGGCGGAACTGGACAAACTGGTGGGCCAGGGGATTCTCGTTCCTGTTGATTCCGCGGAGTGGGAAACTCCAATTGTTACAGCACTAAAAGCTAACGGGGAGGTGCGCATTTGCGCTGATTATAAGTGTACAATTAACAAGGCAATCCGCCCTAATGAATACCCGGTGCCGGTGGTCAGCCACCTTCTGGCCAGGCTGAATGGGGGAAAATGTTTCGCTAAGCTCGATTTAGCACAAGCCTACCAGCAACTCCCTGTAACTCCCGCCACGGCAGCGGCACAAACTATAGTTACACACAAAGGGGCGTTCCAGGTGTCGCGTTTACAGTTCGGCGTGAACTCGGCACCCGGCCTTTTTCAGTCGATTGTGGAACGCCTCCTGAAGGGGCTGGAGGGAGTGTTGTGTTATTTTGATGACGTATTGATAACAGGGGGGAGTGAGGCCGAACTGGCAAAGAGATTGGATAAAGTACTGACTGTGTTCGAGAAAGCGGGGCTGCGACTGAGAAAAGACAAATGCGTATTTTTCGAAACAGAGGTTGAGTTTTTAGGGTTCCGTGTCACACCCGAGGGAATTATGCCGTCCAAATCCAAAGTAGCCGCCATCAAGCAGGCTCCTCGCCCCACATCCAAAACCGAACTACAGTCATTCCTGGGGCTCCTAAATTTTTACCATACCTTCCTCCCAAGGAAGGCGTCTGTGGCCGAACTGCTCCATCGGTTGCTTAAAAAGGAGGAAACATGGCTGTGGGGTGACGAGCAAGAGAGGGCTTTTAAAGAGTTAAAGCAACTCCTAACATCCGAGGCAATCCTAACTCATTTCGACCCCAAACGGCCAGTGGTCTTAGTTTGTGACACGTCCCCGGTGGGGGTGGGGGCGGTGCTTTGCCACGTGTTGGACGACGGAAGGGAGGCCCCGATAGCGTTTTATTCAAGGTCCCTGTCCCAAGCTGAGCGGAATTACGCACAGACCGACAGGGAGGCATTAGCGATAGTAGCGGGCACCAAAAAATTTCACGATTTTCTGTATGGTCGCCCGTTTACGATCGTGACCGATCACAAGCCTCTGTTAGGAATTTTCACTGCAAATAAGCCCACACCACAGATCCTGTCCCTGAGGATGCTGAGGTGGGCTATCTTCCTCAACGCATACCAACATGAGTTGGAATACCGGCCCGGAAAGGAGATCAGCCATGCAGACGCACTCTCACGGTCCCCTCTGCCCTTGTCGGGCGACCAAAAGGCAGGGGTAGAGAGAGACCGCCAGGTATTGTTAATAGAGGTCCTAGATTCACCCCCAATAGTACCAGCCGACATTTCCAGGGCGACAGGCAGGGACAGAACGCTGGAGAAAGTGAGCTCATGGGTACAGAAGGGGTGGCCGGCGTCCTCCCCAAGTACGGAATTCGACCCATTTTTTCGGAAGAAAATAGAGTTGTCCATAGAGAGGGGGTGCCTTTTGTGGGGCCAACGGGTGGTAGTCCCTACATCCCTGCGACCGAGGGTACTCAAACTGTTGCACGTCAGCCACCCGGGGATCATCCGTTCCAAGGCGCTGGCCCGGAGTTACTTCTGGTGGCCCCAGCTGGACACAGACATAGAGCACATGGTCGGCACTTGTGAGGCATGCCAGGGCTCCCGACCAGAGGCGGCTCGCCTCCCGCATAGGGAATGGGACGCGGCAAGGGGGCCGTGGTCCAGAGTGCACATAGATTTTGCTGGCCCGTTCCGAGGAACCCTTTTTCTCCTGGTAGTGGATGCGTACTCCAAGTGGCTGGAGGTGATGCCGGTAAAGAGCACGTCCTCCACCACTACAATTAACCATCTAAGGAGAGTCTTTTCCACGTTCGGTTTACCCGACACTCTGGTCAGCGATAACGCTAGTTGTTTCACGTCCGCTGAGTTCAGGGCATTCATGGAGGCAAACGCCATTCGGCATGTCACATCCGCGCCGTTTCACCCGGCCACGAATGGCCAAGTGGAGCGGTTGGTGCGGACAACAAAGGATGCGCTGCGGCGCATGGGCTCGGGGGACCTGAATCACCAAGTATGTCAGTTTTTATTAGCGTATAGGGTGACCCCCTTAGCATCCGGATACTCGCCGGCAGAGCTGCTGATGCGGAGAAAGCTGACCACGATTCTGACCAGGTTAGACCCAACGAGGGTCGAGGACAAGGGGAAGAACGTAGAGGTAGCGGTGTCAAAAGGTTTCGCCGCCGGTGATCCTGTGCATTGCAGGAACTACGCCAGCACAGGGCCAGCCTGGGTACCAGGGAGAGTTGTAGAGCAGACGGGACCAGTGTCATATCGGGTGGAAACGAGCGCCGGTCTACTCTGGAGGCGGCATGCAGATCAGCTCAGGAGCCGGGTTCCCAGGAAGCAATCCACGGACGGCATGGAAAATGCCTCAGCATTAGGGTTCTCCTCCACCCGTTTAGCCCAAGGAGGAGACAACGAAGGGCAACAGTCCCAAACAAGGGGGGGAAGCAGCGGTTCCGACTCAGATCCTTTTGACACGCCAGCTCTATCCGATTCCGGGGAAGAGGGTGAGGAGTTTGCGACTGCTGCCCCCGAATTTGATTTTGCGTTACCGAGCCGGGGGGGGGTTTGGGAGTGTTCCCCCACCCATCCAAGCGAGAAGAGGGGTTTTTCGTTAGCCCCCAGTGCCCCCGGTTCTTCCCAAATAAAGCACACACCTCCCATAAAAGCCGCAGAACCGCGGCAAGTCACTAACAAGTCTCCCTCTCCAATTACAGGACAGGAAGCCAGGGGACAAGGAGAAGGTAGCAAAACCGGGGCAGGGCAGCCCGCACCGAGACCCCAGCGTGTTCGAAATAAGCCATCTTGGCTGAGAGACTTCGTCTCATCCTAGGGGGGAGGAGTGTTGTGTTCTAATAGTGGAACCTTCTGCATGTGATAACAATGTATCTTAACAATGTAACCTTTCCCACAAGTAACAATATAGTCGTCAGCTGTATCACTATAAACCCTGTATTAGGACGCGAGCTGATAACCACCAGTGGGCAGCAGCGAGCGTCCAAGCTCTCTTGGTCCATACTCATCAATAGCCACAGCACGGAGTTTCCCGCCACTACCTACACCTGGACAAGAAGGGCGTGACCTGAAATGATGTCACGCAGGCAATAGCCAACCGGCTATCGTGGAGCCACATTCGAATGTTTACCACTGTATATATAGAGCTTTGCATCCGCCATTACCTCATGTTCCCTCTGTCCACCATGCAATAAACCTGAGTCAAACCAGCCCATGGCTGTTTCCTGTGTCTTGGTTCTCATACACTAAAGTGGTGTTTTCAACAAAGGTGTCTCCTGCCCTTTGCAGGAATAGGACTTGCTACTTGGCATTGAAAGTTGGAGTGGGTGGAGTTAAGTTGACGGTAGAAGTTGTGACTGTGAGATCTCTACCACTGCTCTGCCATGAAGGGGAGGAAGGGTTTTTGCTTTCAGCAAAAGAAGGATGGGAGAGGTGTGATCTAGCATTGATCTCCTCTATCAATGAAATGTTTAAAAGAGAAAAAATTGTTGGAAGATTGGGTAAAGGTAAAGGTTTCTCTTGCTCAAAAGCCAGTCATATCCAACTCTAGGGTTTGGTGCTCATCTCCATTTAGAGCCAAAGAGCCAACACTGTCTGTGTTGGCAGACATTTCCATGGACATGTGGCAGGCATGCCTCAACACCGGAGTGCACAGAATGCTGTTTACCTTCCCACCAAAGTGATCCCTATTTATCTACTTTACCTTCCCACCAAAGTGATCCCTATTTATCTACTTGCAATTTCTTGCTTTCAAATTGCTAGGTTGGCAAGAGCTGGGACAGACATGCAAAGCTCTCTCCATCATGCAAAACTTGGGTCTTGAACTGCTGACCTGCCAACCTTCCATTCATCAAGTTCAGTATCTTAACCACTAAGCCATCGCAGTCCCTAGAAGGAAGAAGATTGGGGGAGTGTGAAGAATGCAGAGGTGCTTCCACCTAGTCCTGTACATCATGCCATAATTGCCTACATTACAGAAACACTGCCTGCAAACGTACACACCCCATTTTTATAAAAATGTATCACATCTAATCACATGGGGGAAGCACATTCGATTTGTTCCAGCATGAAAAAGCCAAATGTCTCCCACTAGCAGAGGGGGGGGGGGAGCTGCTTTAGGGCAAAAAAGGGCTGGAAAAGTTTTTTGTATCATGCAGTCAGCAAAAAAATAATAATACTTTGAACTCACCCATTTTATAACCAGAACAAATCTTGCAGTATTTGACTATGTAGTTGCTCCCTAAACCACAACTTTGGAACAAAGAAGGTCCATTTTGGATAATTATGAATTGTACAAAGAGACAAGCTGCCAGTTAATCATAAGACATACATAAACCATAAAGTACTTTCTTGTACAAGAGAGTAGAATCATTCAGTGAACTGCAGAAGTCTATTTGTTTTTCAGAAGAGCCAAAAGGTGGATACTGCATTAAGTTAGACGTCAGTATATTTATTGCCCTGTAAAATGTGGTCTGTTAAGATTTGCTTCACCCCTCCCTGTCCTTAGATGGAATATTATAATGATTTTTACAGCACTGTAAAAGCAAACGGACAATATCAAGATCCTTTTCTTTCATATTGTGCCACTATTGTTTGCTCTTTCTTCTTTTTTTAAATAATAAAAAAAACAGTGTTTATCCATGTGGGTGGAAACGGTTCTCTGTGTGTCCGAAACCACTACCATGTTAATATTCAACGTCAGCACAGAGTAATAACTTTTATCTAAGCCGGACAGCTTTAGTAATGCTTCATTCATTAAAAAGCTTCAATACAATCTTTTTTTGGTTGCTGCTGCTGTTACTTCAAAGGAATGGATTTCAGGACGTACTTTCAGTTTCATAGAGATGAAATATTATGTCACTGATATCATGCTATGTTAAATTTACTTCCATTATTTGTATTATTCATACAAAAAACACAAATATAAAAATGAAAAGTTCCATACCTTAAAATTTTAATAATTCATAATAATAAAAATAATACAATAATACAAAATGTGCTCCCCTCATTAGAATCATTTGGAGGTATAGACCAGGGGTTTCCAACGTTTTCTCACCAGAGGCCAGTTCCCACCACTGATGCTCAGCTGTGTGGGCTGAAGGTATGGCTGTGCCCACCGCTTACATTTTTATTGGCAGTGGCAGCGGCAATGGTGGTACCAATCATGCCATTTTTGCAGCTTCTTACACAGCCTCCGCTGCTTCCCAGGGTGGCGGGAGGCTTTTCACAGCTTTTTTGTTCAATTTTTGGGATTTTTTCACCACTTCACCAAACCACGGCAGTTGGGAACTTCCTGGTTCCATGCTGGGAACACAGACACTGGCATAAGCTCTGCCCAGCACCAGAAGTGCCCAACTTATGTGATTTAGGTGCCAAAACACAGTGGAGAAGGAGTGAAAAAAATCCAATAACAGAGTGAAAATGCTCCAAAAAGCCTACTGCTGCCCTGGGAAGTGGCGGAGGCTGTGCAAGAAGCTGCAAAAATGGCACGATTGCCACCACCACTGCCGCCATGGTAAGTGGTGTATTGTGACTTCCAGTGGTGAGGGGAGTTTCTGGAATTGCCTGGGTGGCCACTGTGGACTGTATTAATTTAGTGTTTAGGAATCAAGACAATGGAAGCAGCTGTAGACTAGCCTAACACATCTTTATTGCATGGAGTACAGTACGAACATGTGGTAATGGCGGACAAACAGCTCCTTTTATGCAGTGGCTATACAATTGAATATGGCTCTTCGATAGTGCATTGGCTACTGTCCATGTGATGTCATCCTTAGTCACGCCCTTCTTGTCCAGGTGAGGTGAGCGCGGGAAACTTTCCCGCGCAGCTGAAGGCATTTGAGGAATGTGTACCATGTGAGCTGAACGCTCGCTACTTCCCCCTAGTGGTCACTAGCTCACGTTCTATTGTGGTTTGATACATTGTTTCTATTGCAAGATACAGCTTGTTACATTCGCTCATTCATGTGGTTACAATTTCATTCAATACACAACATCCCTCCCCCCTAAGATGGGACAAAGTCCCTCAACCAAGATGGTTTTCCGCATGTACGTTTTGGGCGTGCGGCCGTTATGCTTGACTCGGCCATGCCCCCTCGTTTGTGTCCTCCTGGCTCTTGTCCTGCAATTGGAGAGGATGACTCGTTAGCGACTCGCTGCGGACTTGCAGCAATGGGTTGGGCAGGAGAAGAAGGGGGATAGGTTTCTGATGCAGATGTGGGCAAACCGGGGGCACTAGGGGCTAAAGAAAAACCCCGCTCTTCGCTTGGACGGGTGGGGGAGCACTCCGGGGAAAAAAACCGGTTTGGTAACTCAAAATCTAACTCAGGGGCAACAGGGACAAACTCATTCCTCTCTTTCATGGGGCTGGGGAGAACTGGTGTATCTAAAGGATACGGATTCAAGCCTGCTCCCCCCCCTTGTTTGGGACTGTTGCCCTTCATTTTCTCCCCTTGGGATAAGCGGGTGGGGGAGGACCCTAGCATTGAGTTCTGCTGCTGGGAACCCCAATCCGGCCCCCCAATCACTCTATGCCTAAGTTGGTCGGCGTGCCTTCTCCAGAGACCCGTGTTGGTCTCGACACAGTATGAAACTGGTCCCATTTGGTTAATGACTACTCCCGGCACCCAGGCTGGCCCTGTAGCTGTGTAATTCCTGCAGTGTACAGGCTCACCCATCCCAAAGTTTTTTGTGGACCTGAGCTCTATGTTTCTTCCCCTATCCTCCACCCTGGTGGGATCCAACCTGGTTAACAACGAATCCAATTTCCTTTTCACGAGGAGTTCAGCGGGGGAGAATCCCGACGCCAATGGCGTCACCCTGTATGCCAACAAAAACTGGCAGAGCTGGAGGTCCAGATCCCCCGGTCCCATGCGCCGCAACGTCTCCTTCATTGTTCGCACCAGGCGTTCCACCTGGCCGTTAGATGCGGGGTGAAAAGGGGCTGAGGTTATGTGCCGAATGGCGTTTGATTCCAAAAATGCTTGAAACTCTGCAGACGTGAAAGTACTCGCATTATCACTCACAATGACATCAGGTATTCCGAAGGTACTTATCAGCTTTCGCAGTTGCTTTATGGTTGTGGCTGATGAAGTATTGCACATCGGAATCACTTCCAACCACTTGGAGTATGCGTCTACTACCAGTAGAAAAAAGGAACCCCTGAAAGGACCTGCGAAGTCTATGTGGAGGCGAGACCATGGTCCCCTTGTGAGTTACAATGGTTTGCGCAGCAGCTGTAGCTGGGGTTACTGATAGCTGCTGGTACGCCTGCGCCAGATCCAATTTGGCGAAACACTTCCCCCCCATGTAAAGTAGCCAGCAGATGGCTAACTACTGGCACCAGATAGGCATTAGGGCGGATTGCCTTGTTAATTGTACACTTGTAGTCAGTGCAAATCCGCACCTCCCCATTTGCTTTTAGCACTGTAACAATAGGAGTCTCCCACTCTGCAGAGTCCACAGGCACTAAAATCCCCTGACCCACCAGTTTGTCAAGTTCTGCCTCTATTTTGTCCTTCAGGGCGAATGGGACCCGTCGTGGCATGAGCCTAATTGGGCGGACCGCCGGGTCTAGGTTGAATGAAACTGGGGGGCCCTTGTACTTCCCGAGTCCCTTCTTGAATACCTCGGTGTGTGCGTTGCACGCTGCCTGAATCTCATCCCCCCCAATGGCATGGACGCCTCCTATGAAAATGTCCAGGGGTTTGAACCACTGTGTTCCCAGGAGGTTGCACCCCCCCTCCTTTGGAACTACCAGAGGGAGTTTCTTCTTGAGTCCCTTATACTGTATTTCGAAATCCCCAACCCCCAACACTGGGATCCCATTCCCCTGCACGTCCCTTAAGTTCGACCTCAGCTCCTTGAGTCTGGGTCGCTCCTTGGGGGGAATGCGCAAAAACTCCTTATGGGAAGTGATGGAGTAGGCGGACCCCGAGTCTATTTCCATCCTAACGGGGATCCCCTGCAACAGTACCTCAACATAAAAACGTGGGTGCCCTAAGGGCACGCTGTGGACAGCCAGGTCGTCTTCCGCATGTGCTCTTCGGTACACGTGGTACCCCTCTGGGTCATCGACGCCATCGTAGACTCTGCCGATGCCATCCCGTCTCCACGTGGGGCGCTTGCTCTCGTCCCGCCATTGCTTGCAAACCCTGGCGATGTGGCCCTTCCGTCCGCAGTTGTGGCACTCAGCCTTCCGGAATGGGCATTTGCTCCGCTCGTGGGATGCTCCACAGCCATTGCAACGCCAGCCTCCCTTCCCTTTCTTCTCGCTCTGCCTCTTTCCGACTTTCCGGACTCCCTCACCTTCACTGGAGCCTGGAGTGGCGGAGGCCTCTGAGGATGTGGGCGAGTGTGGGGCAGGGGGTGCCCTCCAAGTCGCCTGGACTGCTGATGCAGCTGCTTCAATTTGTGGTGGCTTCGCTTTGAGGAGCTTGAACCCGGCCCTTGTGGACTCAGCCGCCTGAGCCTCTTGCAGGACCTCTTTGAAGGTGAGGTCGTGGCCACGGGTCATGAGCTTCCTTTGGGTGTCCCCATCTCGCATCCTGCAAAGCAACCTGTCCCTCAGGGCCATGTCTAGAAACTCCCGCCATTCGCACGGGGTTGCCACCAAACGGAGGGCCGCCGCATACTCGGACACGGACTCACCTGGCTTTTGGTCCCTCCTCGCGAACGCAGCCCTGGCAGAGAAGAAGGATACCTTGGGCTTGAAGTGGTTCCTCAGAGTAACCAGCAGTTTGGCTACAACAATCTGTTCCACTTCTCTTGGTGCCACCAGGTCCATCAGCGCTTGCACTGCGTGATAGCCGAGCATCGTGATGAGAAGGCCTCTCTTCTTTCCCGCGTCTGTGATGCCGGCAACCGCTACCGTACTCCTGAAGTGCATCTCGAACCAGTCCCATCGCTCGGGGTGGTTTACGTCAAACACCGGTTGCTGTGACTGTGTCTTGTCCCCGTGGGAAGCCATATCCCATCCTCATTGCCAATTTAGTGTTTGGGAATCAAGACAATGGAAGCAGCTGTAGACTAGCCTAACACATCTTTATTGCATGGAGTACAGTACGAACATGTGGTAAATGGCGGACAAACAGCTCCTTTTATGCAGTGGCTATACAATTGAATATGGCTCTTCGATAGTGCATTGGCTACTGTCCATGTGATGTCATCCTTAGTCACGCCCTTCTTGTCCAGGTGAGGTGAGCGCGGGAATCTTTCCCGCGCAGCTGAAGGCATTTGAGGAATGTGTACCATGTGAGCTGAACGCTCGCTACTTCCCCCTAGTGGTCACTAGCTCGCGTTCTATTGTGGTTTGATACATTGTTTCTATTGCAAGATACAGCTTGTTACATTCGCTCATTCATGTGGTTACAATTTCATTCACTACACAACAATTAATGAGCTCCATGGGCATGATTAGGCTCATGCCCCATAGGTTGGGAACCCCTGGTATAGAAAATGTTCCCTCATTTCCATTTACGGATCCCCAGTCCCCTTCCAAAACTGCATCAACTCTTTTGAAGATGTAGAACTTTTCCACTTTATTAGTACAAAACCAATACATTCTCCCCAGATATCGATAAAATATTCTTATTAATAAAATACTTCTCTGCTCAAATATTACTTGCCAATTTGTCATTAATATATTCCAAACTTTTTATATCAATCATTTAATAAAAAATCATACCTTACTCCAAATTCCTTACTATCATTAATCTTGCCATTATTAATAAGTTTTAAATTACAATCATTTCTTATCAACTATTGATAAATGCACTATTTTAGGACATAATTCTGTTTTTAACTTAGTTATTTTAAATATTTCCTTAAAAACTAATAGCCAAAATTCCTGTATATTCTCATAGTCCTGTCACACATAATAATAAGTACATCCTCTTCAAGATTTAAACTATTTCAAATAATTTTGAATAATTAGTATTTATTTGATTTAATTCCAGTGGACTTAAATACCATCAGCAAAGTATTTTGTAAACATTCTCCTTTATCCTTATACTGTATCTTGCTTCACCAAAGCCTTTGACATGTGATATTCTGATTAGCAGAATATAACTGGGTGTGGCCTGGATAGCACAAGTGTCAGATAGATAGATATACAGTTGATTACAGAATCGTACTCAGAGAGTGCTTTTTAATGGTTCCTTTGCAAGCTGGAAGGGGGTAACAAATGGAGTACCACAAGGCTCAGTCCTGGGCCCAATGTTCTTCAACATTTTCAGAAATGATTTGGATGAAGGAATGCAGGGAATACTTATCGGATTTGCAGATGACACAAAACTGGATGGAATAGCTAACACCTTGGAAGACAGGAGCAGAATTCAAACAGATCTTGATAGGCTTCAACACTGGGCTAAAACCAACAGAATTAAATTTAACAGGGATAAGTGCAAAGCTTTACACCTAGGGAACAAAAACCAGATGCTCACTTACAAGATGTTGGATACTTGGGTTAGTAATACTACGAGCAAGAATTATCCTGGGACTTTTGTAGATCACAGCCTAAGTATGAGTTAACAGTGTGATGTGGCTGCAAATATGGCCAACACTGTTTTAGGCTGCATCAACAGGAATATAGTTTCCCAAATACATGAAGTACAGTGGTACCTCATACAATGATTTTAATCCATTTCATGGGGCTCATTGTTGTACAAAACAATTGCTATATGATATATGCATCGTATAGTGATTTTCCCTATGGGATGCATCAGACAATGTTTTTTTTTTTTTGCTAAGTGGTTTTTCCCATTGAAAAATTGTTGTATGATTTTTCCATAGGGAAAATTGTTATGCGGGACACCATTTCCCCCCAAAACCTAATTGTTATGTGATTTCGTTGCTATACGGGGCAATTGTTGTATGAGGTTCCACTGTACTAGTCCCTGTCTATTCAACACAAGTCAGACCACATCTAGAATATTGTATCCAATTCTGGGTGCTGCACCTTAAGAAAGATGCAAACAAACTAGAGCAGGTACAGTTAAAGGCAACAAGGATCATTAGATGGCTGGAAACCAAGCCATATGAAGAAAGACTAAAGGAACTGGGCGTATTTAATTTAATTTAATTTAATTTTTCAATTTGTATGCTGCCCCACTCACAGAGTGACTCTGGACGGCTAACAAAGAAACACAATATCACAATTACAGTACAAAATATCAAGTCATAAGCATTTCAAAATCATTACAGCGAATATCCCAACCACTATAATAAAATTTCAACCCATCCCTACCCGCACCAATTAAAAATCCAGTTAAAACTTTAAAAAGCATGAGTGATTCCTACTCTAAATGAGCCAAGGGGGGGGGTGCTCCCTCTCCACCTCCCCACACCTGCCCTGCCAGCCAGTCTTCAGCTCTTTCCTGAAGGGCAGCAGCTCATTTGGAGACACAGTTCAATCTTGGGAAAAGAAGATTGAGATGTCTTAACAGTTAGAGCAGTACAACAGTGGAACCAACTACCTCAAGAGGTCATGAGCACTCCAACATTGGAAACATTCAAGAGAGAGTTGTACAACTATCTGTCAGATCTGCTTTGATTTGGATTCCTGCATTGAACAGGGGGTTGGACTTGATGGTCCAATAGGCCCTTTCCAACTCACTGATTCTATGATAATTCAAATCAGTTTCCTTATCATTTTATTTAAAGCCAAGCATTTGTCAGTGTTTGTGGGGGAAGCATGGTGGTTTTTCCATTCATAGGTAATCTAATACTTACAGATGGTGAAATACAGAAAGAGAGACTAAGGCTTTAGAGATCATGCTGGTGCTCCATGTCATTAACAAGGGTTCCTAACCTATGGCCTGTGGGCCTAATCCGGCCCACGGAGCTCATTAATATAGTCTGTGGTGGCCACATAGGCACTACTAGAAGCTCCCACCACCACCAGAAGTCCGAAAAAGTCACTTACCGCAATGGTGGCAGTGGCAATTGTGCTTTTTTCTTCTTCTGCTTCTTGCATAGCCTCCACCGCTCCCCATGGCTTTTTAGAGCATTTTTGCTCCATTTGGGAATTTTTTGCCACATATCCACTGCATTTTGGCAGCTAAAACGCACTGGTTTATGACTTCTGCTGCTGGGTGGAGCTTCCAGCACTGCCTGGGTTTCCAGCACAGAACCAGGAAGTGCCCAAGCATCGTGTTATAGCTGCCAAAATGCAGCAGATAGCTGGAATAAAATTCCCAAAACAGAACAAAAATGATCCCAAAAAGCCTCCCATGCTGTGGTGAGCAGCGGAGGCTGTGCAACAAGCTGAAAAAATGGCACAATTGCTGCTGCTGCTGCCGACAGCAATGAAAACATAAGCACTCGGAGCAACCATGCCTCTGGCCCCCACAGCTGACTGTCAGGGGTGGGAATGGCCCCTGACAGGAAAATGTTGGTTGCTCCTAGTTTAAAGACTCCTTTTCTTTTCCTTACTACTATAGTAAGAGAAGAAAGGATTAAATTCCTCTTTGATACTTGGAATCCCAATAATTATTTGTACCGTGCTGATGCTATTTGCATTTTGAACAACATGAACACTTAAATAGTCAGTCTGGTCATGTTATCCTCCTATGGTAATAGAGTAGACTATACTGCCAGCGACTCAATACCAATCATCAGGCAGCAGTTAACTAACCTGACCACCCAGAGGACTACCGGTCTTGGGCAGCAAAGTCCACAAGGAAGGGTGATGGTCACCAAGTGGATTAAATCCCACTTGAATCTATCTTGCTGGAGGGCAGCAGCTTCATCAATACTGGCCCGTGGTCGATGAGGACTGTGTGCCAAAAGGGCTCAGAACCTGAAAGTGACTCACAGAACTGGATCAGTGGTACGGGTGTCATGCTGCGATGCAGAAGGCAAATGGAAGGCCACTGCATTATATTGCTCCCAGGACAATCTTCATGGCTAATCACCATGAAGATGACCAATATTTGGAATTGGATATGGCTCTTAAAGAAGAAGAAGAACACTTAAATACAAATATATATATACAATCTTGCATGTTTAAGTGCAGAGACACGATTAACATCTACTCCAATTTTGCTGTGAGGGAATTTACGGGAGTAGCAAATGTTTAGTATCTTAATACTCTGAGGAGTTGAAGCTGAACTGCAAAGATGCTAGAAGGCTCAGGAAGCCTATATATGCTGTAGTACTATGTACTAGCCATGCTAATACAAGCCTAAAAGCAATCTTCTTTGCTATCATTGTCTGTTATATGGCTGTATGTTAGAGAAAAAGACAGATCCCAATGGTTGACTCCTCCTCCATTAAAATATAACTGCTTGCCAAAACCCTCCTTCAGCATTACATGGTACATGTCGAAAGGAAGCACCTCCAGGATTAAATCTGACTACCATACACAGCCTGGTTGTTGAATGTGTATTGCATTTTGATACCATTGTTGTAAGCGATTTCTAGAGTTTCCACCCAAGACTGGGAATGATTGAGCAAGATAGATGAGTTTTCCTGCACCCCTCCAGTTGTTTGAGATTATGACTTCAATCAAGTTAGGGAAGGAAGACATTGATAGATAGTCAGAACAGACACTACCTTTGACTAATGAGGCACTTTAAATGAGGGTTGGGGAGCAAGCCTTTTTGTTTTAGAAGAAACATTCTGCGTAAAACAAGGTGTATATCAGTATCAGCCAACACAGTTTTAGGCCTTTGCTATAATGCAAAGCTAATTGAGTAACCATAGATGTGCTTAATCTCTATACTTGTTGAAGGGTAAGGGGAACAGATCAGATGAAATGCTGGTGTAATTAGTCAGGTATTACTTTCTTTTATAAATATTTGTGTCATGGGTAGGGAATCTCTGATTTCCAAATGTTTTTTGGCTGCAGCTCTCATCAGCCTCACCCAGCATAGCCAATGATAAGAGAATAGGGGAATTGTAGTCTGAAACACTGGATCAATAGATCCTGTCTGAACAGTATTAGATCTTACCTCAGAGACATGAATCATATTTGGCAAAATATGATGAATAAAAATGATCCAGCAGCCAACATTATTGGTGTGAGGATTATAAGAAACCAGTGATAGGGAAGTAATTTATTTTTTGTGTAGAGGAAAATAATCTGAATATAGACAAGTCAAGATAAATGGCTGGTTGCTTCATTTGCAATCATGTCTAATGTGTGCAGTCCCCCGTTACAGGAAGATGGCTAATGCATAATTAAATGATATTTCTGTGAAGATTAGCACAATTAGAACCACAAGGTGAAGAGACTCAAAAGATGAATCCCTTTAAATCAGAGCTTTTCTAATTTTGAGAACAGGAAATACAATTAAGGGAAATAACATATTAAAAACACCTACACAAATATCGGAACATCTCCTGAGTGCCTTAAAATGTGTGTGCCTATAAGCAAAGAGACAATTTCCTTTCCTTCATAAACTCAAATTAGAAAACTCAACTCATTCATACTCCAGAGAAAAACTGGCACCTCAAAACATATTGAGCAGAAAACAGTCAGAAACTGAATGGAAATCACAACATTATTTACATTTTTTAAATCATGTCTTGAGTCTGTGATTTTAGAAAACAAGCAATTCATATGCAAGAAAAGGAAGCAAAAAAGAGACTGTTTTGTGTTATAATTATACATTTGCATGAACTATAGAAAAAGATGAAGATACAATGCTTTTTTGCATTTGTAAAACAAAGCATCTCTCATAGTCAGAAAAATATTGGTTTTCCACACAAGCACAGTTTTTCTATCAGGAAGAAACAATTCACAATCTCCCCATGGTACAGATTGTATTGTAAGCTGCTCTGAGTGGTGCTTGCACCAATAGGGCGGGGTATAAATAAACTAAATACATAAATAAATAAATATAAAATAAATTCGTTCTGGGGAGACATTTGGTATTTATGCTGTTTAAAGTTTAAGCAAATCTTGTTATACTATTATTCATCTGAACCAGTGGGAAAAGCACTAGGTAAAAGGAATGTATGAAATATGAAGGATCTATATTATAAAAGGAAAGTGAAGGTAAAGGCAATGTAGTGAAGAGTATAGTAAATAAAATTTAGAATATATTATTGGAAGCAGAAGATCAGGAGAAGTTACTTAAATCGTTATGTAAATTCAATATGGGAGACTAAATAAGTACTATACAGTATATGGAACATTAGAATATTGAAATCTATGTCAATAAAGACAAAAGACATTTTTATACGTTAGTTTGGAAATGGTACTTAACTCCAGTGAAATGAAACCAAATAGATAGTAATTATCCCAAGATGTGCTGGAGAGGCTGCCAGAAAGTAGATACTTATTTTCATTTGTGGTGGGAATGTGGGACTATATTGAAATTCTAGAAATTAGTTAGTAATGACATGAATGAAATAAGCAAGTTAAACTTAGTGGTATGTCCTAAAATATTGCTTTTATCAATATTGAAAAGCATGAAGGAAATTGGTCAACTAAATAATTAGCTTCCAATTTGTTAATGGCTATGAGAACAATCATTGCTTGGAACCAGAAAACTGTTTATAACAGGAGTTCTCAACCTTTTAAAGCTGGGGCCAGGGTCACGCTCCCTCAGACAGCTTCAAGGGCCAGTTGGCCATTTTGCCCTTCCTCCATCACATGGCACTTCCTGCTGTGGTGGAGGCAGTGGGGGGCCACATGAAATGGTGCCACAGGTTGCGTCTGGACACAGGTTGAGAATCACTGTTTTATAATCTTCAGTTAAATGATTGGTACGGTGAAAAAAGATATGCAGAAGTAGAGGGTGATACCTTTTCTGGATCACTAAATTAAAAAAAATCATTGCAAGCTTTTGTGATTCATGATTCAGGCATGCATTCACATGTTCATGGCATGGTGGACTTTTTAACATCAGGGCAGCAGCACTATAAATTGAACCACTAGGTAACATTTTTAATTGACATTGAATTGACTAAAATTGGAACACCTAGTGTGTACACCAAATCCCATCCCCCCCCCCCCAATTTCCTTATGGAGGTCACCAGAGTTTGCATTGCTTTGACTTGGCCAGAAAAGTGGCCTACAGCCTCAATGGAGCCATTTGGGGAGAGCAAATAGCAGAGGCCTGGTTTCCTGTGTTTGAAAAATGGGAGCAGAGCATCAACTCAACTGCTCCTTTTAAGGACAGAGCCTGGCATACAGACCACCATGCCTTGAACATTTGAGTGCATGCCTGAAAAAGTGATCAGGAATAACAAAAGCTCACAATGATTTTTTAAATTTAGTGATCCAGAAAATTATTATTTTTGTTTTTGTTTTTGTTTATTATTATTATTATTATTATTATTATTATTATTATTATTATTATTATTATTATTATTATTATTATTATTATTATTATTATTGGTTTTCTATACCGCTTTCCTTCCCCTAGGGGAACTCAAAGCGGTTTACAAGTAATACAAAGCAATATAAATGACACAATATAAATAATACAAAGCAATATAAATGACATAAAGCATTTACAAATCACATTTCAAAATAACAATGTTAGAGATTACAGGATCCAAAATACAATATACAATATACTAAGTAAATTAACAATATCTACAAAAACATACTATAATCATTTCAATGGGTCCTGATGGAGCAAAAGCTCAACATCCTCAACTGACCTCAATCTCCTGCCCAACAATGGGTGAACGGGAAGACTACACAGCAAGGTCATCAGGGTGCACCTCGCCACAGATGTTTCTGCCTGTGAACCTGTCCTGAGGCGGGGAGGCGAAGCCGGTCTGGAGGCAGCGGCGGGGGCGCTCTTAAGAGCCCTCCGGGCGCGCCCCGCCGCAGCTGTTATTGGTACCTTCTACTTCTGCATATGTTCTATACATGGATCACACAGCTGACTTTGTTTGTGAAAAAAGATAGTATTTCAGATACAGTATGTAAATTTGGCACTCCATCATGACTGAGTAATAGTACTTGCAGGTAGGGGCATGAGTGAGTAATCTCCAACAATTCTGTTTTAAGAGCAATGATCCTCCCATTAGTTGGCTAAAATATTGCTTTAGGTGATTCAATATGAAGGTGCAAGCCACAGGATACTCAATGGTGTCACTGATGATCCTGCAATGTATTTTTCAATGCACATGCTACAATATATTATTTGGCTGCCCTACTTGGCAAGTTTCTTTCTGATCTAAATTTGGATTACTATAATGTGCACAAGAGACACTTCTGAGAACAATTTAAGTGGATGGGGACACATTTTACACAATCTGCACAAATCCAATATTCCACTGAAATGTATGTATGTTTGTACATGTGAACTAATCCATTTGTTAGTCCCAAATACAGCAAATCTTGTGAACCAATAGAATTTACATATAGGTTCACTTGCCAAAAGTGAACCCCATTTCACTAATATCTTATCTCAATGATATTCTAACTGGGGCTAATAATTAGATTTCACTTTGTATAAATTATGCGAGAAGTCAGAAGGGATGGATAAATGATAAAAAGTTATTTAGGCAAGTGTTTGTTTTATGCAATGAGGTATGTGCCACTTCTCAACCTCCTGCCCTCCCACCACTTTTTTGTTGTAAAGAACTTGCTCTTGTTTAATCACAAGTATGAAGAATGTGCTAGAATATTTACTTTAAAAGCCTGCTGTAGCCTTTTAATTGAATATGGAAATAATCCTGAAACAATTTATTGTATAACTAGATATTTTGCCCTACAAAAAATGTTGGTTTTATTTATTTATTTGGTTTTTAATAAAAACAGGATTTATGGAATTTATGACAGCATCCTTAGTTCAGTTACTATTTTATTGCCTGAAGCTTAGATTTTCAAGTTCTGCATCACATTGTCACGTGTTAAAGGAAATAGTTGTTGATAGGCCATTGATGTGGAGGGAGAAAAAAGAAATGCTTGCATCATTTCCATTATGTTTTGCTGAAAGTGTAACATATCCACTCACAATTGAGTAAAATTGTATCAGATGTTAATACACACGTAAGAATCTTAGGCCACAAGGCAACAAAGAGCACTTCTAGGCAAGGCAAAAGTTCCTGTAGAAGTATTGGATTCTGCACTGTCGGTTTAAGTTTTTTTTTTCCCCTACCACATTCTAGATCGCTGGCGATGGCTGCTACTCATGTCCGAGTATACATTTCCACCCTGAAAATCCTTTTCACAGTTGATGAATGTGACAAATAGGAAAAATGCCATTGGCATGAATTTGTTTAAGGTGGATTTCAGCTTGCCATGAAGTGACCCACACACTATGATCACGGACAGCAGCACATATGAAATGGGATTTGACACCAGGACTGGGATGGACTGCCACAGCCTTGAGGATATTGACAAAGTGTGCCATCACATACAGTCCATCTGGCATAGCCTCTTCTGTCTCCATGACCTCTGGGAATCAGAATAGTGAAGTGGTTCCTCCTCTGTTCATTTTGTCGTTGGGCCCAATATCATGGTTTCCAGTGACATTTCCTTCACTGAGGGGGACCATCACTCCACCTAAAGGAGCTCATCTGCCCATAGCCATTGGCCCCTTTAGAAAGTCCGGTTATTTACCGCTGCCCAACACTCGACATTGAGTTGCTGGCTCAATGGTCTACTCCATTACCATAGTGGGATGTCCAGCCGGACAAAAATTCTAGATAATGCAAGGCTTGATCTGATAATGTTCCTTTTTATTTTCTGCTGCCTTCCAGAGCTTTTTCATCTCATCTTAAAGTGTAGTTTCTTTTGTTCTGAGGTTTGTTCTGGGGAAATGGGGCTTAGTGCTAAGGCTCTTCTAATAGGAAGTTCATTTATGCATCAGAGGCTCCTGGTCTGGAAGCTTTTAATTGGTTTAGAAATAACTGTAGAGATAAAGCTCCAATAGAGAAGTGGATTTATACAGATTTCCCACTAAAATCTCAAAGATTTCCTGGGATGAAGCAGTTTTCAAAGATGTAGCTTTTTCCTGTGCCATTTGGTTATAAGCCATTCTTTTCTTTGGGATCAACTGTGACCATAACTGAGTTGTAAATCATCCAGCACCTTCACTTCTATGATTCCAAAGATAAAATGTGTTAGATACCTGCTCTTCAGTCACGGAATCAGAGAATCAGTGAGTTGGAAAGGACCTTTTAGGCCATTGAGTCCAACCCCCTGCTCAATCTTTCTTAATATTTAGCACTAACTAACAGTGCCGAATATTGGCACATGGAATTGAGTCCTAAGTGGTACCACTTCTGGAAGAAGTGGAAGCATAAACCAAATCAAAATACTTTTACACTTTGCTGAGTGTGGTCTGGATGATAACATAGCTTGGAGCTCATACACATTCTTCTCAAAATGATTAATTTGTGCATTCATTGTATTTCATTCAGAATAAACTAATTTGTGCTTGTTCATAGTATTTTTATTTGCTTATTTATAACAAAATGTCTACCTAAAACTGGAGGCTGGCTGAGGTGGGGAACAGACCCTCAATCTACTCGTATGTGCAAGCTCAGAACTACATTCTGCAGAAGAATGTACTGTGGAATATAGGAGAGAAATCTTTTCCATGGACATTTGTGTAAATTTTTCAGATTAAAAAAGAAGAGTTCCAGAAAAGGTATAGCTTGGAGGGACATGTGCTTCTTTCAGATTGTTCTGCTACATTAGAAACAATCTGCCTCTGTATACATTCAGTCTACACATTCAGCCTGAACATCTGTGGGCTACACAATGCTTCCGTACAACATACAATGCATTATAATTCTGCAATGCATTATAGTTCCTGCAATGCATTATAATTCTGAGAGCAGACAAAAATTCAGCCTAACTAATAGTGAATTATCACTACCTCAGTAAGTTCACTATCGTAACTCAGTATAACACAGCTACCCTTGTTGCTGTGATTTTTGGGGGGAAGCCATGCTGGCTAAACTGGTATGGGATTGTTGAAAAGATATAACTTCTACATGTGAAGAAATCTGTCCTTTGCTGGCCTCCCTGCTAATCCATACCACATAGAAGCAAACCTAGTATCATGTTTACTACCCTAGAAATGGACTGTTGTAATTTTTCCAGATAATTGATTTCCTATTGCTTCCATCAGCCCTAACGCACATTGCTGACTGTAGGCGTTTTTATGGAAGAAGAGGATATCTGGATGACCATATCAGTTTCCCACATCTATATGACTGAGTAAATAAGGGGAAATGAACAGGCATTCTTTCTTTGAACACGTTTATTTGGCTCCCTTTATTACTGAATCAGGTTCAATAGCAGGGTATATTAGTTGTTGAGCAACACAGGATAAATTATTATTGAGTCAGAGCTGCAGAAACTTATAAATCTCTCTTATAAAACAGACTTACCCCAACTTGCTGTTCTGTCTTCTCACCAACCGTCTCCAGACAATATAAACATTGTAGCTATTAGTAGCTTATCAATAAGTTCTTTGACACATTCAGTCATAAAAAGCTACAGATTATCTATACAGCACTGTAATAAAATCTGTAGTTTTATATGAAAGTGATATGAAAACAAAGTAGAAGCCTTTCATGAAGCAACAAAGGTAAGAATCAAATTGGAACAATTCATTACTAGCTTGTAGAGAGATCAGAATGCAGAGTTCAACTGAGTTCAATGCCTTTGTCAGAGTGCCATAGATGAGTGTGCAGGAGGAGATGAAAATGATTTTTATGTGTTTTCCTGAAGATGTTTTTTCTCATGCAAGGCCCAAAGGAGTTCAACATTGGAATGAGGATGTATGATCTTTGCAGAGAAAGGTGTGAGCTATACTGGCATCTATACATACATTTTACCTATAAATGTATCACACGAGATACTTCAGTAACTTCACCAAATTAACTTCTGCTTCTATACAAGATTGAAAACAATTAGTTTTCTTAATACCTCAGGGTTTCTCCTGAGGTGCAAGATCTGCTGAGGAAACAATGGTCAACATTCTGAGATTAATTCATCTCATCATAAACTAAATCGGATGCATAAAATATTTAACATAAATTAATGAGAAGCTTCCTATGCCCCCTCTTTCAGGTTCCATAGCTCGCTAAGGCTCTGTTTGGCTATGGAAAAGCTTTTGGCAGACTCAGGATGAGGAGGGATTAAAAATTGCTGCTAGATTACCACAACTGGGGTCAAGGAGCACTGGAGGTGATTCAGTGGCATTTTGTTGATTAAGGATCTCAGAAGCTTCACCAGGGAGATTCAAACCCTGAAAGGAGGGATAGGAAACTGCCATTACTTTAAATTAAATATTTCTGGTACATGAGTCAGGTTATGCTGGTCTAAATGTTGCCGAGTGTCTCCAGTAGTATATTCTACACTCAGTTCTTGCTGCCCCTACTCAAATGTTCTGCAAACCATGGATGCATCTTAGACCAGTTGGAAGCCTAAGGATCATGAGAGGCTGCTAAAATGCCATTCTGTGTTCTGGGTTAGAGGAGGGCTTTTGATAAACTCTCCAAAAAACTGAAATATTCATTCAGGCAGAAGGATTCCTATGTTAAGTCTACTTGCTTAACACAGTTAATATTTCAGGTTTACTTCAGGTTTCTTTTCCAGTGTACCAATTGGGACCTTAAAAAGAAACTTACCAGTAATGGCCATCTTTGTAAGCATCTTTGTAACCAATAAAATGACTACACAGGAAGGAAATTAAATAATTTGTTCCACTTAAGGTACAAGTTGTCAACACACATACACACATCCAAAAGTAACTTGAAATAGCAAGTGGTGTTTTTTTTTTTTTTACTTCTTCCCTTAAGATTTCACTTCCTCTTTTTAAAAGAGTTCAGCTTGGTGCCTGCAAAGTAACTAGGACCAAACTGTCAAGACTCTTTCTCAGGTACAGTAGTTATAAACTGCTACAGACAAATATATCTCAATACTACAAATGAACTGATCAAATATCTGTAGGAACATGGGTGACTTATGACCAAGCATGGAACCCCGCCCTGAAATTTTGGATTGAGACATTCTCTCATTTTGGTTCGTGAGCTGAGAACAATCATTATATATTCATGATCATTAAGGTAAAGGTCACCCTTGCTCGAAAGACAGTTGTATCTGACTATAGGATTCAGTGCTCATCATGATCATTACTAATATGTTTATAGTCCAGGAAATAAAGTAATATGATTGAGCAAAGTTCTCTTGGAAATGTAGTGTATTGTTAGTCTATGTTAGACTAGATCTGTTAAAATCAATGGCATTTGTTAATCAAAACTAGTCTGTGTCCCATTGATTTTAATGAGATCTGGTTAAATTTTAAAATTTCCCCAACAATCACTCATTTCTCAGAAGTAGTAGATGAGTACCCCAATTATTCACTCCAGCATAGGCAATGGGTACACTGGTAGAAAAGTATCCCACACCTCTGGATGGCATTATCTTGTGGAAGATGGAGCTATTGTTTAAAAATAATACATGCTAATTTATTTCCATTTGTTTCCTAGGACCACTTTTTGAATTAAACTGGATTGTATATTTCAGCCTTCTCTCACCAAACCACTGGCCATAAATAATTCCTAACTGACCATTAAACAGGCATAAGCACTATATTTACAATTCACAGCAGTGAGTTATTGATAGTTAATAAGTTGCTACTTGTATCACTTGTTGTGCACCTACTCAGCCTACTGGTTTACTATGAGGGATACAATTGGCAATTTTGTGGTGGCCATCAGCAGGTTTGCACCAGTTCGCCAGAACTGGTAGCAGAAATTCTGTCTGGCCCTGCCAATCCAAGTTTTGAAATAAACTAGTCCTAATTCGAGTGCAATGCAGGGCTTTCCCCCTGGCCGTGGCCACCATACCACGCCCACAGAGTAGGTAATAAAAAAAATTGAATCCCACCATTGAAACTGACTACTGTAATAGGATTCTGGCCACTATTTTAAAGAGGTAAATGCACACATTTCTTTTTACATACAAATCCTGGAAGTCATATGTGTTCCCTGAACCTAACTATATAATGCTTTCTGGTGAAGATAGTAATTATCCAGTTTCAAAATTCACGAATAACTATGGTTAGCATCAAAGATTATATTTTGAGTATCCTTGTACAGTAAATAGCTGAGGCCATATTCCTGTTTTCTATTAAAACTGTAATCATCATCAGTGTGTATGACAGAGGAGTGAGTTTCCAGGGAGTGGGTGTTCAATTTCCTCACATCTTGCCTGCAAGTTTTATTATCTATGATAAATGAATGAGTTCAGCCTACAGGGAGGAATAAAGAATATAAGTGAGCTTGCCACATTGTATCGTGTTCATAGACTGACAACTGAAAACCAACAGCTAACCGATAACAGGATAGCTATGACCGCAGAATAATTATATCTTCAGTTCTTGGGGAAGAGGAGAAGGAGGAAGACTAGCCTTAGATACACATAAAACGTGGAGGCAAAGCAAGTGACTGTAGCTATTTTGTAATTGTCTTATGACATGCACTGATGATACTGTTGATGTATTTGTTGCTATTTTGTTGTTGCTGCATTGTATTATATTGTCTTTTATTGTATTTAATTTTAAATGTATTGTGATATATTGTGATTGCTGTTAGCCGCCCTGAGTCGCATAGCCGAGTGGGTGGCATACAAATCCAATGAATCAATCAATCAATTGGGAGTGTTCCAATAAATTTGGAAAGCTGTTCACATTCTGTTTCATATGTATGAAAGCTTTTCTGGTGAGCTAAATTGCAGTTGCTTTTGAGATTGCTCTTTCTAAATGAAGTAATGAATAATCAGACAGATAGACAGACAGACAGATGCACATGGCCAGTCCTGCCAACTTCCTTTCACTTTGATAAGATTGCAATTGGACTGCCACTTGAAAGTATAACCTGGAAATACTTTTTCAAACATTTTTCAAGATTTTGATATTTGAAACCTCTTTTTCACAAGGCAGCCTGAAAACTGAGGTGCAAGTGTAGAACACTTCAGACAGGTTGCTGACATCATGCACTCATATTTATAAACATGGCCCTCTTGCGATGGTAGTAAAAGTTCTAGTACAGGCTAGTCACATGGTTCAGTGGGCCATTCACATGGGTCCTCCTGCCAGAAGCGGAAGTAAAACACGCCTTGCAATCTGTTTTGCAACAGGATGAGATAGATTTTAAGCTGCCCATTTCTCAGCTTAAACCAGGGGTGCCCAAACTATGGCCCGTGGGCTGGATCCGGTCCCTGATACCAATTTATCCAGCCCACACTGCCCTCATCGCTCTCAGAAGTGGAAATAGCAAGGCACATTTTAGTACTGGTGCATTTTACTTCCACTTCTGGGAGCAACGAGTGTGGCATGGGCCAGATGAATTGGCATTGGGAACCAGATCCAGCCCACGGGCTGTAGTTTGGGCACCCCTGTTCTAGGATCAACAGTGTCAGTGTCACTGACAGAACTGTTGGCTCCAATCCATGTTGCTCCATGTTTTTGATTTTTGAAACTGGGAAGATGATGAATGGGAGAGTTGCTACTATACAGAAGACACTAGTAGCTGCAATTTTTGCTTGGTAGGACCTCTTCCTGGTGCTGGTAGCACTTAATCCTTTTAACTCTCATGCACGAAAATAAAAGCAAAAGGAACACTGAGTCTTAGAGTATTTTTCTGGTCCTTAGTAAAAATTCCAAAGTATCAATTTAAAGGTTATAGTTGTCGTTAGGGTTAGAGTTTTATATATACTTTATGTATCTCCTGACCTCATTTCTCAAGAATGCCAGTATCTGTAAGCTAACAACCACAGCATGTCATTTCTGCTGTGCCACATACGGTTTGTTAAAGCATGGGACTTTTGCATGCTAAGCATGTGACGTCATGGTTTGTTAAGTTTTGTCCCTTTATTGGCTAGGACAAACCCCAGTGGCACGGGGCAAATGATTTGTTAGGAAAGATCCAGTGCTGTAGGAAAAGATCAGTTTTTTTTAAATTTCCTCATTGTTTCCAAGTGAGGAATCCCTCTTTGTCCAAACAATGGGCTTCCCCTCAGTCATGCACAGGCAACCAGTTTGGGAAATTGGACTGGATCCTCTTCCATGTAAGGGCCCTGCATCTCAAGTTCCATAACCAAAATCTATTTCAGTGGTGGTATGGAACCTCAACAAGATGAAAAATTATGTGCAGAGTAGAGACTGATCATGCCAACATTCACTAAAATAAGTGTATCAGTTCAACACATTCTCAGTTTGACATGCTGGGATATTTTTTCCCCTTTCTGAATCACAGGATGAAATGACAGCTTCTGGACAAATATCTGGGTCAGAACATTTGGAAATGTCAGTTATAAAAGAAAATACATTAGTCCAACAACTCCTGATTTCTTCCATAACATGGACCGCTGACCTGACAGAGAAAGCTCTCTCTCTCTCTCTCTCTCTCTCATGGATATTAAAACACAGTCATTCCTTATAATTTATTCTGATCATTCCCAAACCTGCTTGTTTGCTTATCTTATTTATATATCACTTTTCTCTCTATAGAGAAGCCAATACAGTTTAAAAACAATTAAAATTATACACTAATCACAGATTTTGAAAAGCCATCAAAACTGTACTAAAAATAATTAAAAATCTATCAGTATTAAAACCACAATAAAAACAATTTTAAAATATTTTTGAAACTATTTAGAAATCTCTAAATTCAGTAACTATAGCATTCCTGATCTCCCCACTCTCACTGATTGCTTAAAAGTCTTTCTAAAAAGGAAGGTCTTTGTCTGACAATTATAAGCCAAAAAGGAAGGGGCCAACCTAGGGGCTGTTTACACGGGCCCTCCAGGTGCAGGTTGTGTTAGAATGTCTGGGGTCACTTGAGGACAGAAGGAGGAACTAGATGACATTTAATCTTCTTCTTCCATATGATCAGCAGTTGCTTGTTTTGTGAGTGGCTGAGAAAGATGTTTCACAGTAGGGTCCCCAACCACTGGGTCGCAGGGGTGCATGGTGCTGGGAGCCCCGATGGCAGCCTTCTGCCCTCAACATGCTCTACAGAGTCTGCCCAGTGAATGGAGTGAGAGCCACAGCAGATAGGCAGGTGGCCAGGCCCCTCCTCCACGTTAACTATGGATGGTCCATGGAAAAATTGTTTAGCATGAAACTATTCTACATTTTCATTTATAGTACAGTAAAAACCCGACTTACAAATGACTCGAGTTATGAAATGTTTTTTTCTGTAAACCGGGACCCTGATTTACACAAAACCATGACTTATGAAATGTTTTTTTTGTAACCCGGGGTACCGATTTACAAAAAAAACCAGGTTACAAAAAAAATTTAAATGACATAGCCACCATTTTGGTATGTAAAAATCACATTTTCACTGCCAAAATGGCAGCACCGCCATTTTCTATAGGGATGCCTTGAGTTACGGAAAAACTCGAGTTACGAATGAGGCCAGGGAACAGAGGTTTTTTTGTAAGTCGGATTTGACCTGTATCTGAATGGGTTTGACAGTGACATAGACAAGCATAAGAGAAAACCAAGTGATTTATCTTCTAGTCTGTAGAGTGGGTTTTGTGAAAAACTGCTGCAAAATAAGTATCAATTAGGTTTGCTCGATAGCTGATAATTAAGGAATAATGCCATCAAATGAATACACTTTTTTCATGTGTTTAGAAAGCTGATACCAAAAGGATCAGGGAGGATAAGGATTAAATCAGCTTTGTGCCAAAGCATCACGATAAACCATTTGTGTTCATTGTGATTCCATCTTTGCGACAAACTGAGCAATGCTCTACAAGTCTCCTTTTACAGCCCTCTGTTTGAAGCTTGCATATTGAGTACATGTACTACTAAGTCTTATCACAATTCCATCAACTACAGTTTTAAGAGAATTAGTCAGAAAACTTCCCATATAGATTCCTGGTAGCATTATAAGCAGTTTAGAGTCACTTCCCCTTACTGTGATGAGGTCTGTTCCTGTAATTTTTAAACACTATCCCTTATCCTGCTCAAGTGTTCTTAAATGCTGTCCACTATCCAACAAGGGGTTGAAACAGTAAAAAAAAATTGCTCAGTCTGAAAAGTTGGCCTTATCAGTGCTAGGTGTACAAGAACTCAAGGGGAAATACTCAGGGACCCTCCTCCACATTAACTATGGATGGTCCATGAAAAAAATTGTTTAGCATGAAACCGGTCAGTGGTGCAAAAATGTTTGAGGACCCCTGCTTCACAGTATAGACAAATTGAATACTACCTTTGATCATCTCAGGGCAGTCAAAGAAGTTAATTAATTTTTGGTACATTTGGTAGATAATCATTGGGCTGATGTGTATCATTTAGATAACAGGAAAAGCATTTATTTTACTGGGATCTAAGCAATGCATTGAAACACAAATTATCAACTGAATGGAGGGAAAGTTTGGTAGATGATTGCAGTTAATAATCACTAATAGCAACCACCTACCAAACTTAAGGCAAAAAAAGATTACTGGGCTGTCCCCAGATAATGAGGACATGTTATTTGTGATGCTACAGGACTTTAAATGAACATTTATGAATATGGACATTTATGAATAATTTATGAGTATTTTATGATGTGGTGATTTATTTGTTGTTATGTGATTTATTTACTGTTATGTGATTTATTCGCTGTTATGGTTTGCATTTTTGTTAGCATTTTGTCAGTGCATTTTATCTGCATAAAATACAAATGTTATGCCCTCCCCAAAGAAACATCAAAGACATGTAAATACACCACCATTTTTAAGTGTATTGATTGGTGCAGAAACAGGCAAACATGCAGCAAATGTATGAACACATCTATAAAGGATATAAAACTAGAAGAGACCATCTCTGTTCTCAATATTAAAATTGCAAACAAAAGACTATTTTGAGGAACAGGAGACCTCATTTTCAAATCCGACAGACAGACAGATAAATCCAGCATATTGTATGGTTGGTAAATTTAACAAAACAAGCCAGATATTATCAAAATTATATGTTTGCTACTGACAATATGCCAGCTACATCAGTTTTATGGATTTTAAAGAAAACAAAATTTTTGCTAGGTCCCTCTCTATCTTTCAGATTTTTTACATTACTGTTTTTGAGGAGTTACTGTAATAGCCAGTTCAAGATAATTGATTTAATTGACTGTTAATTGCTAGTCTTTCTGCATGCTAAAGTAGGTGGCTTTAATGTATCTTAATTATGTACACATCACCTAGAAATGTATAAGCTATGTGAATGCTAACTAGAGCGTGGATGACTAAGATGAGGAATTTAGATCACTATAGACAAATTCAGATTGAAATCTGTATTAAATAATGTGTGTATCTCAATTTTAAGTAGAGCAGAGCATTCATTTCTATAAATAATAGCATAGTGAAGAGGAGGTGTTGATGACTAGTAGATAAAGCCCAGTAATTATAGGTGACTCTAACATTGTTTACTATGCTTAAGACTGGTGTTTGGCACTAATATCTTGGATGACCTATTCATCAAGAAGCTTTGGTCTACATTGCCAAACATCAGGCATACAAACAACCGGGAAATTTTCTATTGCACTTTCCACTGAAATGAGAACTGGGTGTCATTTCAGGATACTGTATTTTTTAAAATTTTGGATTGTGGATTTAAAATTTGGATGTTTATCTAAATAAGCTGTGAAATAAAATGGGCAAAGCCAAGAGTGAATGGGGTTTTTCAATTGAATATTGCATTTTTGAGAGTTGTGCCATCAGTATGCAGATACATACACTACCAAGTGTAAATTATAGAGTAAATTAAGCTTTAATATGAACAATTCTGTAGTGGGAGTTAACAATCTGTCATTAGGTCTCCTCTATGGTAGATATCTCCAACCTGCCCAAAATGAATGAAGGAACTTGGATCAATGTACACTACAGTAAAACCCCAATTTACGGAATTAATCTATTCCAGGACTTTTTCCTTAAGTCGGAGCACATTTCCCCATAGGAATGCAATGAAAAAAATGCTCCCAACCTCCCAAAAATTCAAAATAAATTTAAAAATGCCAAACACACAGTAAAAAGGAATGGAAAAGATGCAGCTAAGCTCCCTACCTTTTCCACCACTTGAGAAATGCCCCACCAGCACCACTTTCCTGGGCTCTGGCACTTCTTCCTAAGGGTCAGTGTCAGGGGTGCCTTCCTTGCCAATGTCCGCCGGGCGAGACTGCAGCATGTCCTGGAAAAGGCACCTTACTGAAAAAGCCACCAGCAGGAGAGGGAGCTGCTCCTCCGTCCACCAGCTCAACATCAGGGCACAGGGCTGGACAGAACTCCGGCCGCAATGCTGCTGTCCATGTGCACCGAAGCCTGGCTGAGGACTCACCCCTCCTTCTGACAAGTCATCATCACCAGAGGGCTGTTGACCCTGTCCATGTTGACTCAGCAATAATGACTCAGCGGAAGGAGGGGTGAGTCCTCAGCCAGGCTTTGGTGCAGATGGACAGCAACATTGTGGCCGAAGTTCCATCCAGCCCCCAGTGTGGGTGGACAGCAGCATTGCGGACAGACTTCCAACTGGCCCGGTGGCAAAGTTCACCCGACGGAAGGAAGAGTGGCTCTCCTTGCCTGCCGGCAGCTTCCTCACCAAAACCCCCAATCAAATCTTCAAGAGATGACTCTTTGTCCCACCCACAGAGTCTAAAATGGTGCAGGGCCAGCACTATAAACCCTCCTAGACACAATGCACTTTGGGGAAACCCGTTCTGTAACTCAATTTTTTTCTCTAACTTGGGACATCATTTCCTCGGAATTTCCTTCTGTAAGTCGAGTTTTCCTTTACTCAAGGCTTCTGTAACTCGGGGTTTTACTGTATGTAAGTACAAGAATACGTTGATCATGAACAATGTTCCTTCGCTTGCTCTGCATTAAATGGCGTGCCAACATCCCATTCTATAAGTAGAAACTGATTGGACTGCTGAATGTCTTCAATGCTGGTCATGGCTACTAGTTACAAGGGCAAGTGGCAGGTATCTGTTGCCACTCTTCTACACCCTCCAACGTTTGTCTGACCCTCCACTGTGTAATGGTGAAAATACTTGAGAATTAGGGGATTAAGACTAATTATATCTCACTGTTCTCCCAAAAAGAGTCACAGCATGGTTTACAGATGACCAGAAAACAAAAAATAATTAAGACCACAATAAAATGAAGTGTTAAAAGCTCATTTAAAATGCAATGGAAACAGAAAAGAATATATTATATTACTCGCCACTAAAATTCTGTTCTCATAAAAGTCTGTTTCAATTATTTTCTGCCAGTTGAAAGATAGTAGGAGATCAACATCACTTCCCTTGGTAAAGAGTTCTAATACCTGGGAATAATATAATAATTGCAAGCCCTCAAGACAATTTTGATTTATGGAGACTCTTTCCAGGATTTTCTGGAGAGAAAATTCAATTCAATTCAATTCAATTTTTAATTTGTACCCCGCCCTTCTCAGTGCAGGCCGACTCAGGGTGGCTTCACAACATATTATAAAGTTACAAAATACAGTCTACAGTATGACACATAACAATATGGCAGAAATACAATTTTTGCAATGACATATCAAAAAATACAGCATAAAAAATACAGCATAAAAAGTACAAATACATAGCATAAAAATGCAGCATAAAAAGTACAAATACATAGCAATACATAACAGGTTGCTCCGCCCCAAATCAAATCCAAGTCCATGGCTGACGGCAACAAAAAGTCCTCCTCTCGTGGCCTACCTGGCTGAGAGGAGGGTCTGGCCTCCAGCAATGAGGCGGTGGCAGCAGTTTTTGAAGTTCTTGAAGGCCCCCAGGCCCCCACACCACTATTACCCCTCTCCTCTCGAGGCTGGCCTGGCCAGTCTCACCTCTGCCCTCCCCCTCAGCTGAGGCGATGGCGGTTTCTGGCCTGGCCCGGGTGGCCCGGGCGTCCCTTTAACCCCTCCCGGCAAGGACTTAGAACACACTTAGAACACAGAACACACTTAGCTGGCAGGTATAGATGGGCTAGGGTAGTAGCAGTGAATCCCTGAGGACATCATTGGTTGAAGTGGGAACTGTGTGCCTGGCATGATTCGGGTGAATTGGTTGGGCACACAGTGGACATCATGATCCAGCGCTGCAGTATATCCAACATCCATTCATGTGAATAGAGCTAGAAATGCCCATGGGGATGCCTCCCCAACTCAGCTGCCCTGGACAGTAACTGGCAAGGCACAGCAGTGCACAGGGGCAAGAGACCAGCCCATCATCTGGGCTAGAGAGGGGACATTTAGGTCTCCTGCACTGGTACCTGGTATGCACTACCAGGTCCCTTTGCAGGTCAGGGTTTTTAAAAAAATGTTTAACAGAGGTGGTCCAAGTTTAATTCCAAACCTATTTGTACCCTACTGGGTCAATGGATAAACACTTTTCTCCTCAATCACAAATTTCCTTCTCTCAATGAGCCTAAATGGAACATTTCAAACATAATACGTAAAAAGTGAAATAGAATAGAATAAAATAACAATCACCCATTACTCCTGTTACAGATTTTTCATAGAAATCTCTTATTCCTTAACCATATAATGAAAAACAAGTGCTATTTATTCACAGATAGTATTTATTGTACCTCTACCCAGGCTTTCATTTCGGAAGAACTCCTGAGGCAGCTTGCTTGTAATCATCAAATACAATTAAGTCTTCAGTGAGTATTTCTGATCCCTCTTAACACATAGCTTTGGGGAGAACCTTGGCTGCTTCAAAACCCCATTCATGTTAGGAAATTTAGCTTTTACCTCTAATCTCACTGTCAAAGTTCGGACATCTCACTGTCCAAACTGTTGGCAGTCAGGGAAGTAAAAATCGTTGTTTCAATTTTGTTGCAGTTCTCCAAATGCCACCAATCCTTTCTTTCCAGTCTTATTCATATGCAAGATATATATTTTTTCATTGCACTTAAATTTGTATACTTTTTTTTTTACATTTTACAAGTTTGTTTGCATATTTTACTTATCATTACATTTTTAGGCATGCTAGTTTTATTCCCATTTCCATTGACTAAATTTTGTTTGTACATATTTTTCAATGGCCCACATTTTAGACATTCACATTTTAAGATATATGCATAGTGGTGTTGTTGTTTTGTGTGTGCGTTAATCATCCAAAGTATTTAGCGAGTGTCATAAACATGCAAATTCTTGAGGCAAGCTGCATTTCTGCTCTGAATCCTAGGAGGAGATAAAGTCCTACTTTTACCAAGACTGTAGTCACCAATAAATTTCTTTTCTGTACCCACTGGCAACCAAACATTTCTGGTGATGTAGAATTGTCCAGATCTATGCCCACTGCGTCAATGATGCCATCTAGCTATCTCATCCTGTGCCACCCCTTCTCCTTTCGCCTTCGATCTTTCTCAGCATCAGAGCCTTCACCAGTGAGTCCTCTCTTCTCATTTGGTGGCCAAAGTACTTGAGCTTCAGCATTTGTCCTTACAAGGAGCAGTCAGGGTTGATTTCCTTTAGGATTGACTGATTTGATCTTTTTGCGATCCAGAGGACTCTCAAGAGTCTTCTCCAGCACCACAATTCAAAGGCTTCCTAGGACCATGAAAAGTACAGCAAATCTCTCCTTTCTTGGAGTGCTTCTCTTTTGTGTGTGTTTTGCATCTTTAGTGGGAGAGATGGGAGGGTTCTTCTCTCTGAATGTCATGTATACTCCATACTGTATAATTCACATAGAGATCTCTTACATAAATAACATTAATCATTCAGCTATTGAATCACAAGGAACTGTTGTCATGGCACATTTAAAAAGCAAAGTTGAATGAGAAGATTTATTGAAAATTCCCTGTGGCCATGAAGTTTAATTACTTTGTTCTAGAACAGTGTTGCTATTAAGGTCAATATGCCTGTTCCAGATTAAGAAACTGGCCTATGTATGCTGACAAACAGCTGGCAACTGTACACTTATGGAGTGTTTACTTATCACACACCCTAACATTTATCTCCACATAGCTCATAATATTTTTTAACTCTGCCTCAGGACTACTGTGAACTATAGATTATTAGGATTCCCCATCACACTTTGAAATAAATCTGTCCACATATTTTCTTTGAACTGAACTTCTAAATCAGAAGAGATTCTGGAAAACTCAAGCATTCTAATTACTTTGACATGTTTCATGCATACCAATAAGAAAAGTGTTGAACACAGGGGAGGGACTAAAAAGGGGAGGGACTAAAAAGGGAACAGAGCTTGGAAAAGTTGCTTTTGTCTGCTACAAGTCCCAGGATAACTCAGACATCATGGAGGGGGTGGGGGTCCTCTTTGCAAGATGATTGTAATTGTTGAAACCCATAAAATGAATTTCCCCGAGTTCTGAGTGGAAGTGACTACAAAAAATTCAATGCAGTATGCCACTGAAAAAATGAGCAATTCTTTCTAGCTACTGGGCATGTTTTTATAGAATCGCGATACATCTTATACACGTACATAATCAATAATATAATACCTGCTTGCTTTTCCACAGTGTTTTCTGCATAGCTTTAGTTTACTAAACACTAGTGACTCACTTTGCACCTTGTTTTGTCTTTCCAAAGTCCAAGTCATCACGATGACTAGACCAGCGTATCACACCTAGCAAATCTAATTTACTGCTAGAAGGTAATTGTTGATACACCTGCCCTTTTCAAAGAGCCCAGAGAGAGGTGTAGAACAATTAGTGACGGGGTTTAAAAGTGTACAAGATTAAGCAGAGTGTGGTAATTAATGCTTGGTTTTTTTTCCATTCAAACCACACACTTGTTCGATCCTATCTTCAAAGTAGTCTCCCCACCCTGCCTACCCAGATGCATTTAAGTACACCTTCCATTCTTCCAGCCAATCAGGGTGACAGGAGGTGGCAGGAATTATGTCTGATGCAAAGTGGAGGGTACTGTGTGTGGGGACAGCTGCTTTCAGGCTACTTCAGTGAATACAAAAGTAATGGCGGAAGATATAACAGGCAAAACAGAGTTTTATTGAAACAGTTGTCAATTTAAATAATAAAAAATGAAGAAAAAAACAGTGATCACAACAGCATTGATTTAATCTCTAAAGGGCTTCTCTATCTGATCTGAGTGAGCAGAGGCTGTCTGAGCTGAAAAATCTCATTTGGAATGGACTTCCAGGCCATCATCATAATTGGACCTTTTCTAGAGTTCATAATTGGACTCTGATTAAGATTTAAAAGATTTTAAATCAAGAAGGTTGACCACAAGAAACATTGAGAAAAGTTTGGGAACAAGATTTGAATGTCAACATTACAGAAACAGCTTGGAAAAATAAATGGAAGAAAAGGATTATGAGAACCATGTCTGTTAGAGTAAAGGAACATAATTATAAAATGTTGTGGAGATGGTACTTGACCCCGGTTAGGTTGCATCAATTGGACAATAATAAAAATAAAATGTGTTAGAGATGTAAAAATATACTGGGAACTTATGAGCATATGTGGTAGAGTTCAGTGGTGGGCATCAGCAGGTTCACACCAGTTCACCAGAACTGGTAGCAGAAATTCTAGATGACCCCACCCATCTAAGTTTTGAAATAAAGTAGTCCTAATTTGGGTGCAACGCAGGGCTTTCCCCCTAGCCACGCCCACCATACCATGTCCACAGTGTGGTAGTAAAAAACCTTTGGAGTCCACCACCACTGGTGCAGATATAATGTGGTAAAAGATTTTTAGGGGGAAATTGAGGAAGAAACTTCAAGAATTATGGAGCTGAGACTGGGGTCGAGTACAGATTTGCTGACAAATATGGATAATATAAATATAGATGAGGATAAAAAAGAGTTATTATCTATAATATTGACAACACATAATCAATGTATCACAAGAAATTTGAAAAATGACGCAATTTTAAAAATTGAAGATTGGTATAAGGAAATGTGGGAACTTGCTTTGAACGATAAGTTAACATGGGAGTTGAATTTTTTAAAAAGGTATAATTAAGGAAAACAGATTTTGGAAAATTTGGCAATCATTTGTGGAAACTACATTGATTAGAGGTGAAGGTAGCAGGCCAGTGCCAGATCAACTGAGTTTTTGGAAATAGAGAAAGATTACTGTGATATCATCATCATCATCATAATTTTTTATTTGTATACCACATTTTCTCAGCCCGAAGGCTACTCAAAGCGGTTTAACAACAAAGTGTTCGCAGCACACAACAGCTGCAAAAGCGATACAATAAATGTCAATATACAAGAAATAATAAGTACATATTAATATAAAAATACAGTAATACAATAATATAACATAATCCATATAATATCAGCAATACAAATACAATACAATGTATCAGCAAAACAGTGTATAAAAATATCAATGAATGCATTCTCCAGGGCAATGCATATATCACTGGGTATGTATTATGAATTTGATTTTGTTTGTTTTTGTTTTTTCTTTGTTCTGGTTATGTAGCACTGTGATAGAAACATAATAAGTTTTTAGTATATTAAATATAGTAAATATAAGCTTATATACATATATTCAAAAATATTTATGAGTTTAGAATAGGATTGAAATCTTGGATAAGAAGAATATATTAAAAGAATGAGAAATATATACTATATAGAATACTGATGAATTTTAAAACGTATTAAAATGTTTTTACTATGTTATAAAATATTTTGGTGATGCATTTGATTATTAAGCATGTATCTTTTTTGTATTTCTTTTTTATGTTTTTAATTTTTTTGTTCTATTTGTATTATTACTTTGAAAATTCAATACAAATTATATTTAAAAAAATAATTGGACCCTCCAAGGAGTGCTGTCCTACCTGGTCTTGTTGATCCCTTGCTGGGGGAGGCAAGAAAAAAAGGTGATGGGTGTATGAAAACATGCTAAGCCTCATGCAGAGGTCTACTCTCTTTGTAGATCTGCAGACTACATTAGCACTACAAACTCTGTTCGTGCAGGTTCCCACTCACACAGGCACAGACCATACCTGTCAAGTTTCGGGAAATTTCTGTCAAATAAGGGAAATTTCCTGGCCAAAATGGGAAACTGGACAGCTATGCTTATCCTGTCTAACTCCAGTCTAACTCCAGTCTAACTGCAGTCTAACTAATACGGGATGATGGCAGGAAAGAGTGTAAAATATGGGGGGTTGACAGAAATTTCCTGAAACTTGACAGGTATGGCACAGACACACATAGAGCAAGGAACGATGAATCATACCCTGATGGATGTAGGTAAAGAGGATTAGTTTTCATAGTCACAGCTGTATTACCTTTTTGAGAGGTATAGTAGGTCTTCACACACACACATCTTTTCAGCATTGACGAGTGGGTCTGTTCATAGGATGTGTGCATATGAATGCAAATGGGTGCACATACGTGCATACTCACACAAAGACACACAAAGACAGTTTTGGAGGTTTCTTTTCTTTTGGAGCACAACTCAAGACTAAAATGGCTAATGACTATGAGATTTATTTATTCATTTTATTTTATTTTATTTGTTGAGCTTCTGTGAGTTGTAGACCAAATGCAACTTTTTGAAGCTCTGCACATATATAGGCTTGTATTGTATACATGAACACAGATGCACACACACATGCACACAGCACTGGGAGTTTCAGTACACTATATCTAAAGGGTTATATATTAAAGAAGGCCAAGGGAGCAGTCCCTCAAATAGCAGCTGTAAAGATGTCATGTTACTCAGTTTAATTCAAAGAATGAAACTTTGCAGATTGTACATTATGTAATAACAACATTAAATTCCCCCCTTTTCCCCAGCACAAATACTCTGCAACTTAGCAAGGGAAATCATTGCAAAATTATAAACCAGGGTAAATTCACATAGCTTTTTAAACATGATGGCTCTCATTTTAACTTCTCAACTTTACTCACCCTTGTCAGAGTACATAGGGATCTTTTTTTCTAACTTCTCTGAAAACATTTCAACATGTGCCTTTCCCAATCTTGCAAATGGCAATCCTTGTTTAGAAATAGCCTTCCAGAAGTTTATACAAGGCTTTCACAAGAACATATTTCAGTGCAGAGAACCCTTGCATCAATTTGCTGGAATTGCACAGTTGTTATACCAATAAGGAGTCCATCCTGGCTGCAGTATGCAATCCAAACTCAGAGGAAAGGTTCATTTAGGTCTATGTTTCTGTGTAGCAATATTCATCTTCAACTAATCCTTCGGCCTTTCACTAAAAACTACACATATTTACATTCACATCTTTGATACTTTCTTTGAGATCATGAGAACTACCGTAATAATTTTATTTAAAACAACCTAAAAGTTGAGATTCTGATAATCAGACTGGGTATGGTGGGCTTCAAAGTAGAGATATTAAAATACCTAAAAGGTGTTAACATACCTGTTTCAGGTAATGCCATTAATACCTTCCATTAGCATCCTGAATGTTTCAGGTAACATGATTAATAACTTCTATTAAGATCCTAAATGGTTGGTAAACAATATTAAATTGATTTATGCTAATATTTAATGAGTAACTTTACCAGTTCCATACCACCCAGTTAGTTTCCATGGCTGAGCAGGGATTCAGATCCAAGTCTCCTGAGTCCCAGTTTGTCATTCTACCCACTTTACCACACTAGGTTAACAGGAATTACTAAATGATATATTATTTAGCTGGTAGGAAAGTTGTAAGAATTTAGTTCCACCCTGTTCCTAATTGTTATATTAACTCTGCTGGGATGAGGGGGTCTGGGAAGCAAGAGATTTATTTTTCATGTGATAACTTACTCATTTTCTTTCTTTCTGTATTCATTCTTTCATACATTCATTCTTCATGATATAATTTATTTATAAAGTGAAAACTGATTTTAAAAATTTCTTCTTAAATTGAAATAAGGTCTTGTTTAGCAGAATAAGGGCTAGGTCAGTAAATGCAAAACAACTGGCACTGAATACTTGGTATAAACTGGCAGCAAAAAAATGAAATAAACTGAATTTACTGGCACATGATGACTTGTTAACCAATGCCACTATAATTTATGCCACTGTATTTATGCTGGCATATCTAACCAACAGGATTCTAGCTACATTTTTTATAATATGCCACAAAAATGTGTTATACTGGGAAACAGTATATGTGAGTATACAAAAAAAATACAGAAATTTATTTTTAGGCTTCTCGGACATCTTAAAGCACTGGCAGCAGATTTTGACTATTTGCTAAAAGATGAGCTGAAGTTCTATCATTCCAGCATACATATTCATACATTTAAAAAAATACAAAATACCATTGTGTCTGCAGCAACCTTCTTCTGAAGAAAACCAAGCAGATGAAGCTGTGCACTGCTGGAAGTTTTCATCTCCTAGAGCAGGGATTCTCAACCTTTCAAGCCATGGGCCGGACCACACCTCCTCAGACAGCTATGCAGGCCAGACTGGTGGTTTCCCCCAACATAAACACTGATATAAAACATGTCCACGGCTGTTGTAAATGCATCCTCTTCCGGTGGCGGTAGCAATGTAGGCCACATGAAATGGTGCCATGGGCCAAGTCCGGTCCACAGGCTATAGGTTGAGTACCCTTGTACTAGAGAAAGAGAATGAATTAATAAACTGAGGATTTTTTAAAATATAAAGTAACGCAGTTTTTGTAATACACTGCAATTCTACTCAGTTAATGAATGGATGGACAATTCTCACTGATCTAATAAATATAGTAAAGCATGAAGCATCAACATTAGATTAACTTCTCCTCTACCAGTATCCATACCAATCAAGCGTGGCTCCGGAAAATATGGGAACTGCTCCGACCCTGGTGCGCATGCGCAGCAACAACTCCTTTGCGCATGTGCAGAACCCCTTTGTGCATACGCATAACCCCTTTGTGCATGCATGCATGTGCAGCAACCCCTTTCCTGGCCAGCCAAAATACGGGATGGCTTCAGGAACAATCATTGAAGAGGGTGAAATACAGGATTTCCCAGCCAATCCGGGATACTTGACAGGTATGCCAGCATCCAATGAAAAATCTACTATTGCAAAGTCTCTTTCTTTCTTTCTTTCTTTCTTCCTTCCTTGCTTCCTTTCTTTCTGGAATCATCTTCACAGCCTTGCTAAATATACACAGATTTTTTTCTAGACAATTAGTAACACTTTGGAAATGGTTCTGTAATTTAGTTTGTTTTTATAAAAGAATCCTCCGAGATTTCCCAGTACAGCAATTATCTTTTTATTTTATTATATATTTGTGGAGCTACTATTATTAAGTGACATATCCAGCACTTTTTCAGCTGTGTACAACATTGCAAAAATAAAAGCTAAATTACAAACATGCAAAAATCTCTTTTGACCATAGAACAAAGCAATGTCCAGCCCATGGTATTTAAACATATCAAGACTATACAAACAACTAATTTTATTCCCTTTTAAAAAAACAAAAAATTGCCTGATTCCTTTAAAACTGTAATGTATCAAGCACTGGGGATTAAAGTTTCTAAGTATGTGTTGTGTATTGAATGTAGTGTGTTGAATGTAATTGTAACCACACGAATGGGTACAGGTAACACTGTAACCTTCTGTATGAGGACGCGAGCTAGTGGCCACCGGGGGCAATAGCGAGCGCCCAGCTCACATGGTTCACATTACTCAAATGCCTTCAGCTGCGCGGGAAAGATTCCCGCGCTCACCTCACCTGGACAAGAAAGGCGTGACCAAGGATGACGTCACTGGGACAGCAGCCAATGCCTGTCGAAGAGCCAGATTCAAGTAGATAGCCACCGTATAAAAAGAGCTGTTTGTCCGCCATTACCACATGTTCGTGCTGTACTCCATGCAATAAAGATGTGCTAGGCTAGCTTACAGCCGTTTCCATTGTCTTGATTCCCAAACACTAAAGTATGTTAATTCAGAAACTGAGTAACTGGATGTGTCTATCATTGACCCAACTGACAACAATATATACTGTAAATATTTCATAGAAAACCTGAAGCATTTATCAGATAGTCATTTTGGGGGAGGGTGATGATGAGTAGGCGTATTTACATATTTTCCCCAGAACATCACATGAGAGACAGAACTTGCAAAGAACAAAGAACTCCCTTTCTGCCATCTTATCTTTTTTCTGACAGCTGCTTCCTCAATATAAAGAGTGGTATAATTGTTCTCATCAGTCTTATGAGTAAATTCGCTATCCAGCTGACATACAATTTGCAAAGGCTTCCCTTATGAATTTAACAGATGTTGCTTTATTAGATCAAGACTCCCCTGCATTAAAAAGTGCTATCATCCTAATCAGTACTTTTGTATGCTGGTGTTAATGTTTGTTGTCATCAGCTTCTTGATTGTACACACTAGAGAAGTAGAATCAGATATATTGAGCCTCAAGGGTCTTACTCCCGCAGGAGGATCTCTTCCATGGCAGTGTATCTTTTCCTTGTTATGTAGACAACTCTTGTTCGTGTCCTCATTCAAAAACAATACCATAGCATTCCATGTACAGAGGTGGGAGGTTGGTGAAATTATGAGAATGGGCACAGCCATGATCTCTCCACACCCTGCACAACATGTGGCCCCTGATGTTTCAACCTGGGGATAATTCAGCCTTTTACCCAAAAATGGTTTCCACCAGGATTGGCAAGAATATCAACTAAATTCCTTATTATCATCAGCATAGACTATCTCTACAAGACACCTCGGGACAAATGTTTAATCCTTTGAGATGTCTTATCTCCAGCCAAGAACGAGACAAGGACTCTTTTCCACTTCAGGGTCTCTGTAAATTGACTCTACTGTCTCTGTAAATTGACCCTAAACTGAAGAAATTGACTGGAAAAATCATGCAGACAATTTTTCTAGCTGAATTGTAAAAGGGGACTGAAAGTAAGGTTTGATCCAATTGGGCAGCACTGCAGGCATGCTGGAAAACTAATGTATGCAACAGACCGGAGGCCCTTTTCAACACAAGAGTGTTTTTTTAAAATGACATTGTGAAGAATATGGAGAAATGGCAACCATGGGAGTCATAATAGGAGAATTGGCAAAACTAGCCACTCAGCTCTGTCATGTTCATGTATGGACAGAACATAAGGTTTATAAACAATGAAGCAAGCAAACACTAGACTGCCTGGAAATCAATGGCAGTTTGAGTTGCCCTGATTAAAAGGAGCTTTTTTCTCAAGCCCAGGCAAGTTAGCTCCGTGTTGTGCAAGACCCCTCTTTGTATGTTATGCCCTGGTGACAAAGTAATGGAGACTTGTGTTTATGTGGGAGGACTTTGTCCCACTCATCATTTGTGATGTCATGAACCTGATCCAATAGGTGCTGTCCCTCTTGTGCAACCACTCACCAGACACAGATTGATTACAAGAAAACACTAGAGCTAAAGGAAGATTTTAATATTGCATGCAACCAGTAGAGTTTTCTATCCGCATTCTGTGACTAAGTTTAGTGTATGCAAACCAAGACACAGGACACAGCCTCGGGCTGGGTTAACTCAGGTTTATTGCATCGTGGACAGAGGGAACATGAGGTAATGGCGGATCGATAGCTCTTTATATACCGTAGTAATACATTTGAACGTGGTGCCATGGTAGCCCATTGGCTACTGCCTGCGTGACGTCATTGCGAGTCACGCCCTTCTTGTCCAGGTGTAGGTAGTGGCGGGAAAGCTTCCCGCGCTGTTGCCTTTGATGAGTTCGGACCAAGAGAGCTTGGACGCTCGCTGCTGCCAGCTGGTGGACATTAGCTCGCGTCCTAATGCAGGGTTCATATGATACAGCTGGAGGTTACATTGTTGCTATAGGCAAGGTTACATTGGTTCAGATACATTGTAATCCATGTGGAAGGTAAAACCCTTAGAACACAACATCCCTCCCCCCTAGGACGAGACAACGTCTCGAGCCCATGCTTCTAGACACCCCCCCCCCTAGGAGACAAAATCTCTCAGCCAAGATGGCTTGTTTCGAACACGCTGGGGTCTCGATGCGGGCTGCCTCTCCCCGGGTTTGCTACCTTCTCTTTGTCCCCTGGTTTCCTGTCCTGTAATTTGAGAGGGAGACTCGTTAGTGACTTGCCGCGGCTCTGCGGCGTCGTTGGGAGGTGTGCTCTTACTTAGGGAGGAACCGGGGGCACTGGGGGCTAACGAAAAACCCCTCTTCTCGCTTGGATGGGTGGGGGAACACTCCTGAAAACCCCCCCGGCTCGCTAAATCAAAATCTAAAGTCCATTCGGGGGCAGCGGTCGCGAATTCCTCTCCCCCTACCCCGGCTTCTGATAGAACTGGTTTATCAAAAGGATATGAGTCGGGGCCGCTGCTTCTTCCTTCCCCCCTTGCTTGGGACTGTTGCCCGCTGCTGTCTCCCCCTTGGGTTAAGCGGGTGGGGGAGAACCCTAACGCTAAATCTTGTTGCTGATCCTCACTGACAGGCTCACTTACTCGGTGCCTCAGTTGGTCTGCGTGCCTCCTCCAGAGGAGACCGGTGTGGGTCTCGACCCGGTACGACACTGGCCCCGTCTGTTCTACAACCGTCCCCGGCACCCAGGCTGGCCCCGCGCTGGCATAGTTCCTGCAATGAACAGGGTCGCCGGCGGCGAAACCTTTCGAGACTGCCAACCCTACGTTTTTTCCTTTATCCTCAATTCTTGTGGGGTCTAGCCTGGACAGGAGCGTAGTCAGTTTTCGCCGCATCAACAGCTCCGCCGGCGAGTAACCTGACGCTAAGGGGGTCACCCTATACGCCAATAAGAACTGGCATACTTGGTGATTTAGGTCCCCGGGGCCCATGCGCCGAAGCGCCTCCTTTGTTGTGCGCACCAACCGTTCCACTTGGCCATTCGTGGCCGGGTGAAACGGCGCGGACGTGACATGCCGAATGGCATTTGCCTCCATGAATGCCCCGAACTCTGAGGAGGTGAAGCAACTCCCGTTATCGCTGACTAAAGTGTCGGGTAAGCCGAACGTTGAAAAGACTCTCCGTAGTTGGTTAATTGTAGTGGCGGAGGACGTGCTCTTTACCGGAATGACTTCCAGCCACTTTGAGAATGCATCCACCACCAGGAGAAACATGGTTCCTCGAAAAGGGCCAGCGAAATCTACGTGCACTCTGGACCATGGTCCCCTCGCTGTGTCCCATTCCCTATGCGGGAGACGGGCCGCCTCTGGTCGGGACCCCTGGCAGGCCTCACAAGTGCCGACCATGTGCTCAATGTCCTCGTCCAGCTGTGGCCACCAAAAGTAGCTGCGGGCTAGCGCTTTGGAGCGAACGATGCCCGGGTGACTGACGTGCAGCAGTTTGAGTACCCTCGGCCGCATGGGTGTCGGGACCACCACCCGTTGGCCCCACAATAGGCACCCCCTTTCTATGGACAGCTCTAGCTTCTTCCGAAAGAATGGGTCGAATTCCTTGCTTGGGGACGATGCTGGCCACCCTTTCTGCACCCATGAGCTGACTTTCTCCAGCGTTCTGTCCTTGCCTGTCGCCCTGGCTATATCGGCCGGTACTATTGGGGGTTCGTCTAAAACCTCGATTAGCAACACCTGGCGGTCTCTTCCTATTCTGGCTTTTTGGTCGTCCGACAAGGGCAAAGGGGATCTCGACAGCGCATCAGCATGGCTGATCTCCTTTCCGGGCCGGTACTCCAACTCGTGTTGGTATGCGTTAAGAAAAATGGCCCATCGCAACATTCTCGGGGACAGTATCTGCGGCGTGGGCTTGCCTGCCGTGAAAATCCCTAACAGGGGCTTGTGATCCGTCACGATTTTGAACGGGCGGCCATACAGAAAATCGTGAAACTTTTTGGTCCCCGCTACTATTGCCAATGCCTCCCTGTCGGTTTGTGCGTAATTACGCTCTGCTTGGGACAGGGACCTTGAGTAAAACGCCACTGGGGCCTCCCGACCGTCATCCAACACGTGGCAAAGCACCGCCCCCACCCCCACCGGTGATGCATCACAGACTAAGACCACCGGCCGTTTGGGGTCGAAGTGCGTAAGGATTGCGTCCGATGTTAAAAGTTGCTTTAGTTCGTTGAACGCCTTCTCGTGCTCGTCACCCCACATCCAAGTCTCCTCCTTCTTAAGTAACCGATGAAGCGGTTCGGCCACGGAGGCTTTCCGCGGAAGGAATGTATGGTAGAAATTGAGGAGCCCCAGGAATGACTGAAGTTCGGTTTTGGATGTGGGGCGAGGGGCCTTCTTAATGGCTGCTACCTTGGATTTGGACGGCTTAATACCCTCGGGTGTGATCCGAAACCCTAAAAATTCGACCTCGGTTTCGAAAAAAACACATTTGTCCTTCCTCAGTCTCAGCCCCGCTTTCTCGAACACCGTTAGCACTTTATCCAATCTCTTTGCCAGTTCGGCCTCACTCCCCCCTGTTATCAATACGTCATCAAAATAAGGTAACACCCCCTCCAGCCCCTTCAGGAGGCGTTCCACAAGCGACTGAAAAAGGCCGGGTGCCGAGTTCACGCCGAACTGTAAACGCGACACCTGGAACGCTCCTTTATGTGTGACTATCGTTTGTGCCGCGGCCGTGGCGGGAGTTACGGGGAGTTGTTGATAGGCTTGTGCCAGGTCGAGCTTAGCGAAACACTTTCCCCCATTTAGCCTGGCCAAAAGGTGGCTGACCACTGGCACCGGATATGCATTAGGGCGAATCGCCTTGTTAATTGTACACTTATAATCAGCGCAAATGCGCACCTCCCCGTTAGCCTTCAGGGCTGTTACGATTGGAGTTTCCCACTCCGCGGAATCAACAGGAATAAGAATCCCCTGGCCCACCAATTTGTCCAGTTCCGCCTCTATTTTGTCCTTTAGTGCGAAAGGCACCCTGCGCGGTTTGAGTCTTATCGGGCGGACCTCCGGGTCTAGGTCGAAGGCTACAGGGGGTCCCTTGAATTTTCCAAGTCCTTTTTCAAACACGGTGGGGTGCGCGTCACACACCGCTTGTATCGGATCCGCGCCCACGGCATGCACCCCCCCTATGAACAAACCCAAGGGCTGAAACCACTGCGTCCCTAGGAGGCTACAATTCCCCCCTTTGAGAACGACTAAAGGGAGTTCTGCGGAATGTCTTTTATACCGAACCCGAAATTTCCCGACCCCCAGCACTGGAATGCTGTTCCCTTGTACGTCTCGTAGCGTGGACCTCAGAGTCTTAAGTTTGGGCCGCGCTTGGGGGTCGATCTTCAAGAACTCTTTCTGGGGAATTATGGAATAATAGGACCCCGAGTCAATCTCCATCCTAACAGGGGCCCCTTGTACTATTACCTCAATGAAGTAATGGTTTTGTCCCGCGGACACGCTGAACACGGGGGCGTCGTCCTCACTGCCGTCCGAGACGCGACCCACGCCGTCCTGCTTCCTCGTGGTTCGGGCGCCATCTTGGGGTCTCGCTGGACGGTCCGGTCTGGCCGAACGGTCTTTCGACTGCCTCCGGCCCTCTCTCCGATTCCTGCATGCCCTGGCGATGTGCCCGCGCCGGCCACAGCTGTAACATTCGGCTTTCCTGAAAGGGCACTTCGCACGCTCGTGGGCCGCCCCACAACCATCGCAGCGGCGCCCCCCTTTCCGGACCTTCTGTACCTCTTCGCCGTCGCTGCCATCTGTAGAGGATCTCGAGGTTCGTCGGGTCGCGTGCACCGGCTGTCCTGACTTGCCACGCACCGAGCTTTCCGCTTTGCTGGCCCTAGGACGCCACTCACGCCACTCGTGTATTTCGTCCACTCCCGCATTCGTGGACTCCGCGGATTCCGCGGTCTCTACGACCTCGGCCAGCGTGGGTGGCGGCTCCCTGTTCATCAGGCGGCGCTGCACTTCCTTGTCCTTCAGGCCACACAGCACGACGTCCCTCATGATCATCTCCAGGTTGTCCCACTTGCAGGGAACGGCGGCTACCCTCAGGGCCTCCACGAAAGCCTCTACCGACTCATCCGGCGCTTGGACTCGCCTCCAAAACGCACTCCTCGCGGGAAACATTGCCTTCGAGGGTTGGAAACGCTCACGCAGCAACTTCAGTATGTCGTCGGTTTTGAAGTCGTCCAACGTCTTCGGTTCGATCATGCCCACCAGCGTCCGCTTGGTCTCTACACCCAGCATTCGGGTGAGGATGGCCCTCTTCCTTTCCTCGTCGTCTTTGACTTTGAGTTCCACCAATGCCGCCTTGAAATCCATGTTAAAGATGGTCCAGTCTTGCGGCTTGGTAATATTGAACCCGCTCTGTGTCCTGGCACTTTGGGAATCCATGATCCCACCTTCGTCGCCAATTTAGTGTATGCAAACCAAGACACAGGACACAGCCTCGGGCTGGGTTAACTCAGGTTTATTGCATCGTGGACAGAGGGAACATGAGGTAATGGCGGATCGATAGCTCTTTATATACCGTAGTAATACATTTGAACGTGGTGCCATGGTAGCCCATTGGCTACTGCCTGCGTGACGTCATTGCGAGTCACGCCCTTCTTGTCCAGGTGTAGGTAGTGGCGGGAAAGCTTCCCGCGCTGTTGCCTTTGATGAGTTCGGACCAAGAGAGCTTGGACGCTCGCTGCTGCCAGCTGGTGGACATTAGCTCGCGTCCTAATACAGGGTTCATATGATACAGCTGGAGGTTACATTGTTGCTATAGGCAAGGTTACATTGGTTCAGATACATTGTAATCCATGTGGAAGGTAAAACCCTTAGAACACAACACTAAGAATATCAATGTGGGCTTTCACAGCAATAGAATAGGACATCTCGACTAAGTGCCAAGGTTGCATATTTATACTTTGCTTAAACTACAACCCCGAGTGATGATGTTGAATTGGTTAAAAGTACAATATGTTGTCACAATGTGAAGGAAGACAGAAAACCTTTGCCTTTACCCCTTCGATCTCACAGAGACATGTTTATTCAATTGCTTGGGAACATACACATCCCATTATGTTTTCCACCAAATCTCCCTCCCAATCTGGCCATACACTCTGATCTATTAATTTTAGAACCAGGGCACTTCATAAGTCTCAGGCCATATTTTAACCTGCTTTAGATTTTCAGTTGTTATGCCACAATTGAAGAGGCTGTCCCTGGTTAATAAACACCAGAACAAGTGCTTGGACTTGAAAAGAATGAATAATCTGAATTTTACATACTTGCACCTATAAAATGTTTATTTGTGTGTGCTGAAGGTGGAAGTGAAAACCTAATAAATTCATGGCTCTTTTATGTTCTTCATGTTCTTCTGCTTCTTCCTTGTTCGTTTTACCCATTTCCCCCCTTTTTTCTATTGGAATAGCAGGATCTCCTTTTCCACTCTTCAGTAACAACAACCAAGGCCTATCTTAAATATCGACAATCTGAAGTATTTAACTAAAAGCAAGATAATATTTAAAGTTATTGTATAGTGTACCCTCTATAGTCATATTATCAGCTCTTCTTCTGTCATAAAGGGGAAAGCTTAATTTTTAAAAATGACCATGAAATGTTTTATGTTGCCAGCAGCTGGGTGGTGTTAACATAACACTTATAAAAACAAGGCCTGAGATAATGTAATGAGAGTTGATATTCATCTGGGAACCATTTGGTATATTAAAGAGGAAGTCAAATTGAAATAAACCCTTTGGCCCTAGAGAAAGAGCTGGTGGGTTTTTTATTGCAAAAGGATGGCTGCAATACTCCTACTCATTAACTGTATCACTGTATTAATAACTGTTTGAATACATGTCTTAGTTTAGCTTCCTCTGTATCCCTAAGAGAAGTTTAAAATCAGATGAAACACACTGTGGGAACTTTTCTTCATTATGAATGAAATTAGGAGCAATCTCACATAAGCATTCATACAACGCGAAAGTCGGAAGCAATTTGACATTAATTTTAAATGAGCATATATTTTTTTAAAAACTAGAAACAGAGGCTAAAATCTTTAAATAGTTTAGCAGTTTTATCTCTCCAGCAGGTTGTCCATTCTAGAATCAATTGCACTGATTGGTTGTACACCCAATTTCACAACCAGAGCATGACTAGTAACATGAAGTAAAATCTGTCTGTGTACCTCTCTCAGCAGTGTGTACACATGATTGTTGTTCACTATGTTCTACCCCCTGAGGCAGGCAGATCATTCTGCCTAACAGGAGAACCGGTCCTGATGCTGCATCTAAAATGAGAACATGCCACTGAATATAATCACTGAGAAACAATTGTCTTGACGTTGACAGGGAAAAACTTTATTTTATTTTGGACTAATCAGCCTTGAGGTTGAGCAGCTGAAGCCAGAGATAAAATAGTGCCTTATTAAGGAGAACAGTGTCTTGGTAAGAACGTGCACTTCAGGAATTAATGTTCAGTACCAGAAAAGGTGGGTACGCATAGAGGCCTAGTGGACAGAGTGACAGACTAGGACTCAGGAGGCCTGGGTTCAAATCCCCACTCAGCCATGCAAACTCCCTGTGGGATATGGACTTGGCAAATGTCTCACTTATCTTGAAAACTTCAACAGTGGTGAATATAAGACAGTTCTGATTTGTAGGGTGCATATATATATTCCAATAATATGAAAATTATTCATATTCAACAGTGATGCTGTTGAAATCCTATCCGGATGCCTGGAGGCCATTGGGGTCTGGATGGGGGCCAATGGGCTTCGGCTGAATCCCAGCAAGACAGAGTGGCTGTGGATAAGGGGCCCCACGTTATCCAAGGAGTTACCATCTTTGGTACTGGATGGGGCTGTTTTGCCCCAGACAGACCCAGTGCGCAACTTGGGGGTCCTTCTGGACTCACGGCTCCTGCTGGAAGAACAAGTGGCAGCTGTGGCCAGGGGGGCTTTTGCCCAACTTCGGGTGATTCGCCAACTGCGCACGCTCCTGGACCGGGGCTCCTTGCTTATGGTCACTCATGCTCTGGTTACTTCCCGACTAGATTATTGTAATGCGCTCTACATGGGGCTGCCCTTGACGACCATTCGGAGGCTGCAGCTGGTCCAGAATGCGGCGGCCCGGGTGGTGATGGGGTGTGGGCGATATGCCCATGCCTCACCGCTGCTTCGGGAGCTGCACTGGTTACCAGTTTGTCTCCGGGTGCAATTTAAGGTGCTGGTTTTGACCTTTAAAGCCCTATATGGCAGGGGGCCAGGATACCTTAGAGACCGCATCGTCCCAAGAGTGACTGCCCGTCCAACCAGAGCGGACCGGAGAGGCTCTCTAATGGTGCCATCAACGAGGGGTGCACATTTGTCTAGCACCCGAAGGAGGGCCTTCTCCGTGTCCGCACCAACCCTCTGGAACCTCCTACCAACAGATCTAAGACTTCAAAGTGAATTGCTGCCCTTCAGGAAAGGAGTAAAGACCTGGCTGGCAGGGCAGGTGTGGGGCCCGAACGGGACTATGGCCCCCACCGGCTGGCTTTTATAAGACTCTCTCTCTTTCCCTCTGTGTGGTAGGTGGGACGGGTGAGTGGGATATGGGTTTTAAATGGGGGTGGATGTCGGTTTTTTTATTGGGTGGGTTTTTTATTGGGTGGGTTTTATAAGGTTTTACAATGTTTTTATGTATTTTTTGGAGTTGTTGTAATGCCGCCCTGAGTCGGGTTCTGCCTGAGTGGGCAGCATTTACAAATGTGAATGATAAATAAATAAATAAATAAATAAAACATTCACGTTAAATACCACAATAATAATAAGTAAACCAAAAAAAATAAAAATAAAAACAAAATAAGATCATCAGTGATATTTACAATGCCCTTGGGATTGCGTTTTTCCATAACTAACTCTTACTGTTTCCAAAAACTCAGTTGACCAGAGGCTGGTTTAACCCCTTTACCCTCAATCAATATATATTCCAAAAATGGCTTCCATATATTCCAAAAATTATTTTCCTTAATTATACCTTTCTTCTTGTTCAGTTCCCAAGTAAGCTTATCATTCAATGGAATTTCCCACATTTCTTTATACCAATCTTCCATTTTTATCGAAGAATAACTTCCAATTTCTTGCAATACATTGCCTTGCTGTCGTTAATATAATAGATAACAAATATATTTATTCATATCTATATATATTCAAATTATCTACATCATTCAATAAGGCGATACCTGGTCCCATCTTAAGGTCCACTCCCATTATTTCTGTATTCAGGAAGAGCTTTATGGAAAGAACATTCTTGAGAGTAGTAAAGGTAAAGGTTTCCCTTGCTCAAAAGCCAGTCGTATCTGACTCTAGGGTTCAGTGCTCATCTGTTTCAAAGTCGAAGAGCCAGCGCTGTCTGCTTTTGCAGACATTTCCATGGTCATGTGGCGGGCATGACTAGACACCGGAGAGCATGGAACACTGTTTACCTTCTCACCAAAGTGGTCCCTATTTATCTACTTGCAATTTCTTGCTTCCGAACTGCTGGGTTGGCAGGAAATGGGACAAAGACGAGTACTCATTCCGTCCTGCAGTCCTTGGAAATCGAACTGCTGACCTCCTGCCTTCCAGTCGGCGACTTAGCCACTTGAGCCACTGCAATCCCGTTCTTGAGGGTACACAAGAGCAAAACCAAATTAGAAGATGGAGGAAGTTGATCACTGGACAAGGAACAACATTAGAGGAGGAAATAGCTTAGGATCTCAACTTCCCCTACGTCACTTGGAGGGCCCTGAATAGGCTGAGGATTGGAGTCCCTAAATGCAAGACCAACATGCTCAAGCGGGGGCTGTTGGCAAACAACAACATGCTGTGTGAATGTGAATACAGAATCCAGCTCATTTACTGGTCTGCCAAATACAGCCAAAAGAATGCACCAATGAGGACTTGGGTTTGAGCAATGACAAAACCAAGCAAGTGGCTTCATTTTGGCAGTCCAGGGTTTGATGGGGACAAAAAAGAAGACCTCCTCTTAATTCAATGTCTATTCTGCCTCCCCACCTCAGTTTCAGCATTTACAGAAGACCTTGAATAATGTGGTTTAATTTATTGTTACTTATAATTTTATTTGGTTTGTTTCTTCTTTTATGGTTATTGTAAAGATTTTCAAACTTTTTTTTAACAGGTGAAACTCAGAAAATTAGAATACTGTACAGTAAAACCCCTACTTACGAAAAAGTCTGTTTCGTAGGCTTTTGTTTAAATTGTTTTTTTTATGTAACTCAAAGCAACTCCATAGGGAAAATGAATTTTTAATGTAAATCGAAGCAAACAGAATCCTTATGTAACTCGAAGCAAACCCATAGGAAATCGTGTAAATCGGGACATGGTTTTAGCACAAAATCATTATGTAAGTCAAATTTTATGTAACTCAAGGCATATGTAAGTCGGGGGGGTTACTGTATCGGGCAAATGTTCATTCAGTTCAGTAATGCAACTTCAAAGGTGAAACAAATATATGAGATAGACTCATTACATGCAAAGCGAGATAGTTCAAGCCTTACTTTGTTATAATATTGATGCTCATGGCTTACAGATTATGAAAACCCCAACCCCCCAATCTCATGTACCCCATAATCATCACATAATCTCATGTACACTGCACGCCATGATCATCACAATTATAACGAATTAAGGCATGACATCTCGTGCTTTGCATGTAGTGAGTCTATCTCGTATATTTGTTTCACCTTTTAAGTGAAATGCACGATTGAACAATTGCACGATATTCTAATTTTCTGAGTTTCACCTGTAACATCTGTCCGTCCAACCAGAGCGGACCGGAGGGGCTCTCTAATTGTACCATCGGCTAGAGGGGCTTGCCTCTCTAGCACAAGGAAGAGGGCCTTCTCCGTGTCCACACCGGTCCTATGGAACCTCCTGCCAACAGAGCTACAGCTGCAGATGGAATTTGCTGCCCTTTAGGAAAGGTCTTAAAACCTGGCTGGCAGGGCAAGTGTGGGGCAGAGGGAAATGTGGCCCCCGCCTGCTGGCTTACATAATAATTCAAGATTCCCCCCCCCCACTTTTTTTTTTAAAAAAGCATGGGCTGGGTGGGTTTAAATGGGGGTAGTTTTTATCTTTTGTGTTTTTATCTGCCTATGTTTAGTTTGTTGTTGTTCAGTCGCACAGTCAATTATTTCCGACCCTTTGCAACCCCACGGGACCCTTGCCTTCTGTCCTCTACCATCCCCCTCAGCCATCCCCAGTTCTGTGCCCATTGTGTCCACAAGACCATCTAGCCATCTCATCTTTGTACTTTTAGACTGCTGTGTGAGCCGCCCTGAGTCAGGTTTAACTGAGTAGGGCAGCATATAAATTTGAAAAATAAATTACAATAATACCTCATACAAAGTCCGCTTCATACAACATCAAATTCATACCACATCGCCTAATTCCTTGAAAAAAGTTGCCTCATACAAAGTCGCTGCGACCTTGTATGAGGCATTGGGGTTTTTCCCAGGTTGCATTGTGCCTGGGCAGTATAAAAGGCAGAACACATGCTCTTGTGGGTTTTGCACAAGGCAAAGAGTATTTAGGAGTGGTTTTGAGCGCGATTTTGGATTTTTAAAAATTTTCCGTCAGAATTTTTTAGAAGCATTCCTGGGATTTTCGCAGCCTTCTTCAGGTTCTTGGACAATCAGGGTTGTTTGACATGTTTTTGTAATGTATTTAGCCTTTAGACAATGATTTCTTAAAGTTCTGTCAATTTCTTGTCTGTTCCCTTGGCTTTGCCCTGAAGTCTGTGCTGTTACAGTACAATGTATCTCTATGGAAACGACGTTGCACAAGGCATCGCGGCATCGCGGCATCGCGGCATCGCGGCATCGCGGCAACGCGGCAACGCGGCAACGCGGCAACGCGGCAACGCGGCAACGCGGCTAGGATTTTGCATGCCTCATACAAAATCCAAATCGGTATAAAGTCCAAACTTGTGGAACCAAGTATGGACGGTGTATGAGGTATCACTGTAAATTAAAATTATAGTAAACAGTTCAGAGTGGGGGAATACCCCACATGACACACACAGAGAGAGAGAGGAGGACAGGGAGTAGTGGCCGCCTGAGCCCTTCCTCAAGGCCACCTTTCTCGCGACTGGGGAGCCCGAGGCGCGCAGGGGGGGGGGGGTGTCACGGAGGCAGCCAGCGCCACACGCCGCCCCAGGCCCCCTCCCCTCTCAGAACCCCGTGGCTTCTTCGCGCGCCACCAGGGGACCGAGAAGGAGGCGGGAAAGGGGAGGGAGGGCAGGAAAGTCACCCAACCACCCACGCACACACGGCGGCGCCTCCTGCTCTGGGCGCAGGTGGGCGGGCAGGAGGCGAGAGGCCGGGCCTGGCTGGGACGGGGAGAGGAAGGCGAGCTCCGCCTCCTTTCCTTTGCTCTCCGCCTCCTCCTCCTCCTCCTCCTCCCTTGCCCCGTCAAGACTCAAGAGCCAGGCAGGCGTGCCCAGCTGGGGCTAGCGCGCGACGACGCATTCGCTCAGGGACCGCCTGCAGGACCGGCGGGAAGTAAGACGACGGGGAGGGCTTCGGGGCGCGCCAGCCTTTCTCCGCCGTGGATTCTTTTTGCGCCTTTTCCTCTCTCGTGGGGATAAAACGCCGCCGCTGCTTGCCTTGGGAGGGGCTGCCTTTGTGGGCTTGCTTTTGCCCACGGATATTTTGGACCCCTTTTCCCACACACACACACACACCCCAACTTCAGCCCCGGAGGAGACGGAGGCGCCTTGTGGACGGCCAGGGCGCGCCCTTTTGGGACTTCGGCTCGGCAGCGCCCAGGTGAGAAGCGACTGGGGGGGGGGGGGCGCACGGGCGGGAAGGGGGGGCGAGACTGCTGTGGGGCGGGGCCGAGGAGGAGGGAATCAGAAGGGGGGGACGACGGACGGGCGGTGTATGTCGAGGTCGCCGAGGACCAGACTCATGTGGCTGGGTTGGAGCCATGAGTGGAGAGTAGCCTTCTTCCCCGGCACCGTGTATATCATTGCTTCTCAACCTTTGGTTTTTGGACTTCAATTCCCAGAAGCCTAAATCCATTCGCCAAAACACTGATCAGCCTAAGCACTGGCTTATTAGGCTTCTGGGAATTGGAGTCCAAAAAAAAAAAAAACCCCAAAGGTTGAGAATCACTGGTGTATATCGTTTCTGTGTTCAGGCCAGATCCAGGGGGCTGCGCTGGATCGGTGGTGATGGTGAAGAAGCTCGCCCTTGTTAGTCGGCAGTGCGAGACCCGAGTGCTGCACGGCGGGATGAGCGCCCGTCTCTGTCCCAGCTCCTGCCCACCTAGCTGATGGAAAAGCAAGGAGATCAATAGGGTGAGGGGAAAAGACCGGGGGGGGGCATCAAAGGAGCCTCCTTTTGACGTCGTCGTCCCCCCCCCCCCCCCTTGAGCGGAGTTTCTCCAGCAAAAAATCTTTTTAATCCAAAATAATTGGGAGGCCAGATCCGGGTTTTGTCACCTCCCGGCATGACCACAGGTCTCTCGCCTCTTCCTCCTCCTCCTCCCCCTCCGGAAGCGATTTTGGGCTGCTTTGATGACTTGGGGGGGGGGGGGGCCTTTTGGGACCAGTTAACAACCCCCGAGATGCTGCTTTCAAGATCCGGGCTGGGAAGAGGGCGGGTGGGTACGGGGAAGAATTGCATCGGAATCCCTAGGGCCGTGATGGCGAACCTTGGCACTCCAGATGTTCTTTGACTTCAATTCCCAGAAGCCCATGACCCCCCCACCCCTCCCCGTGAATCCACACGAAGGGGTTTACTGCGATTCATCCGGCCCGCGCTGCCCTCGTCGCTCCCGGAAGCGGAAGTAAAACGCGCCCGGATGGGCGCGTTTTACTTCCGCTTCCGGGAGCGACGAGGGCAGTGCGGGCCGGATGAATCGCAGTAAACCCCTTCGTGTGGATTCACGGGGGCTTCGGCTTCTGGGAATTGAAGTCAAAAAACATCTGGAGTGCCAAGGTTCGCTATCACTGCCTTAGTGGCGTTTCCCCACCCCCTCCTTCTGGCCTCCCTCCAGTCCTCTTTTGCTTCATTAGAGATACTCTTGTAAATGCTGTGATTATTGGGGTTTTTTTTAATTAAGGGTCCTGGAGAGAAGTAATGTATTGGTTCCCATGTAGATCGTTTGGTTCTTCCCTGTGAGTAGAAGAAAGAATAGAGGCTCAAAGATGATGGATGATCCAAGAGTATTTGTGTCAGTCCCTTTCCATTGTTTTTGTCCTGCCAGTCAGATACATATCCCTCTGTGCATTTGAACTCTCTTGACTTTGGGGGGATTTATTCACTGCAGTGTATCTCACTTTGCAGTATTTGCTGTGCTCCCACGCCCCCTTAAAAGAGTCACAGGCGCAAGGCTTTCGTGGCATTAAGCATATCTTGAGTAAACATTTCCTATAGAAAATTGTCATTGATGCTTTTTGTGGCAAACAACTTTTATACATTTATTCGGATATGATGATGTAAAGCAGAGGTGCCCAAACTATGGCCCGTGGGCCGGGTCTGGCCTCTGATGTCAATTCATCCGGCCCGCAAAGCCCTCGTTGCTCCCAGAAGCAGAAGTAAAACGCGCCTGTCTGGGCATGACAAGGGCTTTGCGAGCCAGATGAATTGGTGTTGGGGGGCAGATCTGGCCCACAGGTCATAGTTTGGGCACCTCTGCTTTACATCACCATATCCGAATAAATGTATAAAAGTTGTTTGCCACACACACGTGACTGAACCACGTGACTGGCCCATGGCCTGAAAAGTTTGGGCACCCCAGACGTAAAGGGAGGAACGAAGCAACTGTTGAGTAACTGTGTACTGTGTGTTTGGCTAAATCAAGAGGTGTGTACTTTCTTGCATACCTTGTAAATATTTTGTGCAAGTGAACAGCTTATTTGCTTGCAAAGTGCTGTGTGGCTCATTAACATTAGGCGTTTAGATGTGCAAGAAAGAAACATTTTAACTTCCACATCGGAAGGGACTAGAAGATAATCACATTCCTACGGATCCAAAAGTTAGCATTTCCTCTGTGTAGCTTTCTTTTGGGATTCCTAGTTACTGCTTTTTTAAAAGTTAGAAAGTCATATCAAATACTAACTTGTTGCCACTATGAATGTGTGTTTATGGATATGAGGAATGTTACCAGATGTTGCAAGATTTGTTAATGGATACTAAATCCTGCTTGGGACTCCTAAAATGTAACTGAGCTTTCACATATGAGTATTAAGGAGATGCTGTAATAACCTGATCGTTTGCAGTAAGGGAAGTAGCAGTTCCAATACATACTTGAAGGCCTGAGGCCTGATGAAATCCTACGTCATAATAAACCTGTTGGTCCTTAAGGTGGCATAAGTCCATTTGTATTTAGTCTGTTCTTACAGAGCTGTTTATGGCAAATTAAAATGGCTGCCAGTTCTATAGGAAACACTTACCTTTGTAATAGGGAATAGTTCTGTTTAATCTGAGTGTTTTCCTAAAGGTGTGATGCCGATAGGGAATCCTGATAAGAATACTGCTGCTTTTTGAGAGAAATGAAAGTCTGTTGATTTCCCCAGTCCTTGAAACTTTGTTTTTACACAATCATCAAATAGTGCTATATCTAAAAGATTTCCAGGAACTTATACAGAAATTATGTACAGCGGACTACAGATGGTTTTCCTATTACGTACTACTACACTGTCTTGGCAAATACATTTCAACATGTGCATAGCAATTTGAAGTGGGAGGGATGATTTTTTAGACATTAGTCACTGCATTATATTTAAATCTTACTGGTAGAAATTTCAACAAATTATCTGACAGAGAACTCTTTGTGGTTGTGTGTGATTATATGGGAAATATAGTTTCAGATATTATCTATTGATCTTTGAAATACAGGTGGTTAAACTATGGTTTTAGTGTAAATTGAAGTTAAGACTAGTTGCTAAACATCAATGTTACACATTTAAATATTGGAAGCTAGACAAGATTGCTTGAAAAATATTGTTTTTAATGTAAGAATATATTACCTGTTGATATTTATCTTTTTAAAGGAATGGAGTCAGTACAGTTGGTTTTTAAAAACTAGCAGTAGTAATATTGTAAGAATGAGAGATTGCCAGATGAAAACATGCTTAAACTAGATGTTTCCCCCATATAATATATAAAACATGCAACACTTAATATGTTACATCTGGGTAGTACATGTTTTGGTAGTACAGTGTATAAATCTGATTTCGTTTATTCCTCTTTTTAATGCTGTTCTACATTTTCATTTATAGTATTTGAATGGGTTTGACAGTAACATAGACAGGCATAAGAGAAAAGCAAGTGGTTTATCTTCTAGTCTGTAGAGTGGCTTTTGTAAAAAAAAAAACTGCTGCAAAACAAGTATCAATTAGGTTTGCTCGATAGCTGATAATTAAGGAATAATGCCATCAAATGAATACACTTTTTCATGTGCTTAGAAAGCTGATACCAAAAAGATCAGGGAGGATAAGGGTTAAATCAGCTCTGTGCCAAAGCATCACGATAAACCATTTCTGTTCATTGTGATTCCATCTTTGCGACAAACTGAGCAATGCCCTACATGTCTCCTTTTATAGCCCTCTGTTTGAAGCTTGCATATTGAGTACATGTACTGTACTTAAGTCTTATCACAATTCCATCAACTACAGTTTTAAGAGAATTAGTCAGAAAACCTCCCATTATAGATTCCTGGTAGCATTATAAACAGTTTAGAGTCACTTCCCCCTACTGTGATGAGGTCTGTTCCTGTATTTTTTAAACACTATCCCTTATTATTATTATTATTATTATTATTATTATTATTATTATTATTATTATTATTATTATTATTATTATTATTATTATTATTATTATTATTACATTTCTATACCTGCTCAAGTGTTCTTAAATGCTGTCCACTATCCAACAAGGGGTTGAAACAGTGAAAAAAAATGTGCTCAGTCTGAAAAGTTGGCCTTGTCAGTGCTAGGTATAGGAGGAGCTCAAGGGGAAATACTCAGGGACCACAGAAGGAGAACGTATTGACAAGTGATTTTTTTAACTTTGAGACTACAATATTAGATGTTGGGACTGCCAAATATTAAAAGTGGACCACAGTGACTGGGTTGGATGTCCCCTCCCCTTGAATAAAAATTGATAATGAAAATTGCTTAGGCCCTACGGCAGTCAGTCCCTTCAGTCCCGTCCTGTAGCTTGTGTATGGGCCTGAAATGCTTGAGTCTGAATGATGTTGTAAAGTTAGGCAAGCTCCGAGTGTCTCTTAGTTAAGGCTCATGGTATGGATTCTGATCTCTTATGGTTATCTCTGCCTTAACACTTTTTTAAAAAAAGGATGGTGATCCTCAGCTGTATTCAGTACAGAAACAAACATGACCAGCAGATTTACTAACCATAGGAGTCTTAGGGAGGAGATGCTAATTTACAGTTGTGTCCTTTGTGGGTAAAACCATTTTTATAGTTTTTGGGTGACTTTCAGAATTATGTTCCAGGGTTATGATTGTGTACACCAGGGGTGCCCAAACTTTTCAGGCCGCGGGCCGGTCATGTGGTTGAGGGGGGTGGTCACCATGACCCGGGGCCAAATCTGGCCCCCGATGCCAATTCATCCAGCCTGCGAAGCCCTCGTTACTCCCGGAAGTGGAAGTAAAATATACCCATACAGGCGCATTTTACTTTTGCTTCCGGGAGTGATGAGGGCTTCGCAGGCCAGATGAATTGGCATCAGGGGCCAGATCTGGCACCCAGGCTGTAGTTTAGGTATCCCTGATGTACACAATGGAAGCAGTTTAAACAAAAGGTAGAAGAAAGACTGAGCAAAGCTGATAGGAATTGCATATTGTTTTTTGTTTGATGTATATGTAGATTACTTGGAATTTACACTTTGTCTTTAGAGATTGCTGAAGAAACTCCCTTAAGACAAAACCTGCATCCAACTGTACATAATGGTTGAGCAGTGAACAGTCTCATCTTTAACTCATAATACCATTAGTTACTTCAAACTCTTTCAGGTTGAAATCTTGTATTTTAAAGAACCCACTGACAAAAATGAGAGAGACTGAGTTTTACATACACAGTTAAAGACTTCTTGGACAATAAGTGGGAAGTGGAGGGAAGATGAAACATTGTTAACGTGATAAGAGTCTAGGAAGACACATTCTATAGAGAGGCTATTGATGTGCCCAAGACCTCCCATACAGGCTATATGGGATTTCAAGCATGGGTTTGCTCAAACTACATCCAGTTCTAATTTCTAAAAAAAACGTATCCATGTTGTTTTTGTTTTAATCCCAACTAAATAACATACTGTACTGGATAATGTATGGTGTAGCCCAGTTAGGAGGCTGTTATCATTACTGTCAAAAGCATGCCACTTCTTTACACTGTGTTGGATGTTTTAATATGTACAATTATGCTTTTAAAAATATACATTAAAAGTATATTTCATACTGCTTCTTAGAAGAATAATTATATATTGCAAATTTAATAGGTCTTACTCAGCTCCTGCCAACCTAGCAGTTTGAAAGCAAGAAATTGCAAGTAGATAAATAGGTACCACTTCGGTAGGGAGGTAAACAGCATTCTTTGTTGAGGCATGCCTGCCATGTGTCCACGGAAACATCTGCAGATGCAGACAGCGCTGGCTCTATGGCTATAAACAGAGATGAGCACTGAACCCTAGAGTCGGATACACCTGGCTTTCAAGCAAGGGTGACCTTTACCTTTGCCCACTTACATGAAGGTCTTAGTAGAAAGATGCCGCCAAACCTTCATTGGGTTCCAACCAGTTATTTGCATTTTGTTTTTAACCGATTTTTGTTGTGCCCTTTTTTTTTTTTTTTGGTTATTTTAAATAATATACGTTTGATTCTTTTTAAATACTGGAACTATTGTTTTTAGTGATCCTTTTAACTATGTAAGTTGTCTTAGGTCGTTTTATGGGGAAGGATGAGATAGTTATTTTGAATAAAGAAAAAAAGAAAAAATATTTACTTTTTAAAATGTTAACATAATACAATACATTGATAAAAAAATTCTTAGAACTCCTCTTACAATTTCTAAAATTCCTTTCACCGGTTTCTTTGAGTGGTGCTAATTCTTTAAAAATAGCAATCATAGCTTTTGTTCCATTGTAACTTCTTGCAGACGATGTCTGATACACAGACACACACACACACACACACACACACACACACACACACACACACACACACACACACACACACACACACACACACACACACACACACACTCTGAAAGTACATATTTTGGCAGGGAACAGAGTGAATTTCAATTTTACCATGTGATCTTCTCCTCAAAGTCCTTTGCTGCTTACCATATACTAGGGGTGCCCAAACTATGGCCCAATTCATCTGGCATGCCGTATGGGCACATTTTACTTCCGCTTCCAGGAGTGATGAGGGCTTTGTGGGCTGGATGAATTGGCGTCAGGGGCCGCATCCGGCCCCTGGGCTATAGTGACTGGTTCCCTGAACCACATGACCAGCCTGCAACCTGAAAAGTTTGGGCACCCCTGCCATATACCTAATAATCATTTTCCACAATACATGCTTTTTATAGTCTCCTTGCTCAGAGTGACTCCACTTCTAATTCTCTGTTCATAGTGTCTGAATTGGCACATATCGAGGACTGTTGGAAGTGAAGTCAATTTTGTCAAATTGTAGATTATATATACTAAGATTATAGCATACTTTTGGAGGGCACATATGATTACATCAGGTCTTTCTGAGTAGTGATTTAAACCTAATCCACCCTCCTTGTTTTAATAGCATGGTTATAATTTTCTGTAAACTGCAGATTTAGAGTTGCCTCACCAGTGTTACCTCCCAAGAATGATGAAAGCTTGGGACATTTATGATTGCTCTTTCTGTATATTATAACAGATAACATGTTTAGATATAAACTGAAAACAGTTTGTGTTGTTTCTGTCAACAAACAGAAATCTCTTTCCATGAGTGACTTTGGAATCAAGAACATGGATCAGGTTGCACCTGTGTGCAATGTGTACAGAGGGCTGCTCAAGGTGAGTTCTTTTTTTTACTGGTAAACTCAATAACAGTCAGATTAATCCCTATACAAGCCATATATTTTGCATGAATTAGTATGAAACTCCATTTGTACTTTGTACAGAGAGCATGTACTTTGAAAATCTATTCCAACCATTGGGAAACTTTTCAGTAATGTAGTAAAACGAAGCCTCTTGGTTTAATTAATTTTGGGCCTAGATTTATAAATAAACTGACTATAGTGTAAAAATGTTTTCTAACTTTGCAAATTTAAAGCCAAATCCTGGCTGATCACCTAACCTTTGGATTTTGGACTTCAATTCCCAGAAGCCTAAGCCAATTCCCCAAAGCACTAATCATCCAGTGTACGGACTTAGGCATCTGGGAATTGAAGTCCAAAACCCAAATGTTGGGGAACACTGATCTAAAATAAGAAATGCGTATAAAGTTAAAAAATTGGGCTGATACAGTTAAAATAAGTTTAATATGAGGTGGTTCATGTTGTTACATGCAGCTTATTTATTTACAAAATAAATCCATATGGTTATGTCAGCGGGTCTGGGGCATGACTGGTGTCACAGCCCAATCCTGCTGGCTTGTGTAGCCCATCTGAGAGTTTTGTTAACTGTTTCTGCTTGGCTGTCCTCCCCCTTTTTAATGGGTTGGGGAGGGTCTAGGGTTGTTTTAGATAGTTTTTATGTATGTTTTTAACTGGTTTTAGATAGGGTTTTAGCTAATGTTTTTACTTGATGTCTTAGTCTGTGCTGTAAACTGCTTTGGGTCACCTAATGGTGAGGAAGACAGTATATAAATACTGTAAATAAATAAATCCTCTGTGATCTTCTAGATCAGTGATTCCCAATGTGGGACATACGTCCCACAGTGGAACTTCAATTCCCAAAAACTTACATCAGTACATGGGCTGATCAGTGCTTTGGGGACCTGACTTAGGCTTCTAGGAATTGAAGTCCAAAAACCAAAGGTTGGGAAACACTGCTCTAGATATTGCTAGACTCCCAATGCCAGCACAGGATTACATAGTCTCACTCTAACACTGTCCAGAGGGCTATAGGTTCCCCAGCCTGATTTACACAGAATATTACTTCTGTATTTATGTTTTGATGTGCTTTGATGCCATTTCTCTTTTAATAGGCCATGATAATATCTAATTGCAGTTTTTTAAATCTTGTTAATGCTGCCTGAAATCCAGCATTTTCAGAGAATCATGGACAAAATAACTATCAAAAACCAAGCTACTTATATCTCTTCATTTGGTAATCAACTGTGAAGGGCCTGTGTTCCTACTTGGTTAAACAAGTCAAATAATAATATAAATGTAAGCCTTGAGGTAGATGTCTATTAACTTAGACTGTGTTCTCTGCTGGTAGACCTGGCCATGTGACAAAGCATATTTGAGGTATAATGGTTGACTCATCATCCTTCAGGGCACAGTTCCACCACTGTATGGCTGTTCCTAGTCCTTCAGGATTTGTGAATGAGTGTTATTTTCCACTATTCTTTAAGAACTCTGGCACCGAAAATAAAATTTTATTGCTCATGTGCCTGGTAGGCTTTAATCCATGTAGGCTGTAAACATGTTCACTGTACTATTTAGTTTCATTTCTTAAAAATGCAGAATAATGTTTAAAGTATAGCATGCCTTTTACTCATTCTTATAAAGCTACATTTTTTCCAGTGACTCAAAATAAGGGTCACTTATTTACACAAAACACAGGAGTTTCCACATTATGTTGTAAAAGCTTGGCCTTTCCCTTTGGTATTGGGAATGAGTCAGATCTTTTATCTAGTAACACTGAAAGAATCTGTGTTGTTAGAAGGCTAGACAGCTGGCTTATTATTAATCATTTCGTTTATACAACAGTTTATCAAGTGATTTCTTGATGTTAAATTTTCTTATTCTTAGTTTGTATATATGAATAGCTACTTTGTTTTGAGCTAAACCACTTTGACGAAATGGTACTTTGATCTTCTGGTACTAAAGCCAACCGTTACATTCACATGGCTGAGAAACGCAGAGCAGTTTTTTCTCAATCTTGTGTCCCCAGATGTTTTTAGACTACAGCTCCCAAAAATCTTGGCAAGCACAGCCAATGGTAAAAACTTCTGGGAGCTGTGATCCAAGAACATCTGGGGCTTCTAGGTTGGGAACCACTGCATTAGGTCTCCATTTTCTGACATGGTTAGTTGAAATGCAGTGTGTAGGAAAAGTGTCTTGACCTGAAACTAAAAGTGCAACTACACAATGAGGAAAATGCAAATTTGCTTGCTGTGAAGTCACACCAGGGAATTTGGGTGTGCCCAATTTAAGTAGCCACACAGAAAACAGGACTCTTAACGTGTGTGCACACACACACACACACACACACACACACACACACACACACACACACACACACACACACACACACACACACACACACACACACACACACACGTAGTTCTGCATGATGTACTGCTGATAGACAGTACAAGGTTTCCTACTTCAGTTTCTGTATATACTTATCTCATTAGCTTTTTAAAAACTTCTTGCCCTCAAAGTCAAGTTCTCTTTTTTTAACCTGTAAAACCAAACCCCAAGAATATTGCCCTTGTAGGTGGCATGTGCTGGTCAGGTGGGTGGGTGGCGGAGGGGGGGAAGGAAGGCTGGACCCACAAACATACAGGTCTCCTTTATAGGTATAGATAATTGATTGCTCAATAAAAAAGGACCATCAGCTCTTCCAGATGGGGGAATTTGGAGCAGTCTGGTTAGCACTGAAAAGGCTTTTATCTATACTGCAATCTCATCTATCTCTCACTAGAATGTCCCATCTCTTCACACTGGAGAAGTTTGTTCTCCTGTGACAAGGGTCGACGCTGCTCTATAGATCACTTCAGTTCCCCTCCCCTACTTGGATTATTAATGTTTCCATTCCCATCCCCTTCCCCGCCTTTCTTTCAAGCATTGTTTCCCAAACTATGTTCTGTGGAACTCTGGTGGACTTCAGTTCCCAGAAGCCTAAGTCTGATTGGATGATCAGTGCTCAGGGGAATTGACTTCGGCCTCTGGGAATTGAAGTCTAAAAACCAAAGTTTGGGAAATACTGCTGTAGAGGATGTATTTGGAAGTGCCTGCTTTCCACCTTCCTCAGCATCTCTGGTGGTATTCTCCCCTAGAAACCTTTTCATGTACACAAAGCAAGATTTGTGTCTCTTTCTGAGAGGAAGAGTGGGGAGATTAAGATAAAGTGTTATTTATTACATTCATGCCTTCTGCTTCAAATTTCCTCTAGCTGTCATGTGTTGAGGGGAGTTGTGCACTTACAAGAGCATTTCTGTTTAGGAAGTCATTCCAGTCCTCCTGTTGAGCATATCTAATGGGAACCACATTTTCACTCACCATTTTCCCCATAAGTAAAGTTTACCTAGTTTACTAATAAGTACATTTCCCTGGTTTACTCACAAGTAATTCAATTTAATTCAATTCAAATTTAATTTATACCCCGCCTTTCTCTGACTGAGGCTGACTCAAGGCGGCAACAACATCTCAATCAATACAATATAATACAGTACAATTCAAAAAGCAGTTTTCAAAATCAAATTACAATACAAAATATCACATCAAAAATATAACCCATTCATAATAATAAATAACAAAAATTAGCCAAGACCACCCACGAAATCCACAAATAATAACAGATACATTATAACGTCTTAACAGCAATGACATCTCAACCCCACCTTTTAAGTCCGAGGGCCATGTGGTGAAGGAAGGGCAAAATGGCCGTCTGGCCCCCGAAGCTGTCTGAGGGAGCGTGACCCTGCCCCGGCTTAAAAAGATTGAGAACTCCTGTTTTATATCAACTGACTTAAAATTTAAAATGAAAACAAGCAGCTTTCTCGTTAGCCATGTGCTGCTCTTCTTCTTCTTCTTCTTCTTCTTCTAATCAACAAGTTGTGTACTCTTTCCTCCAATACAATAAAGTAAGGAAACAGTAGCAACAGTAGCCAAGGACAACATGGCTACTTCCTTCCTTGTTTTCTTTTTTGATCAGTCAGAGGAAGTGAACAATTTGCCAGTGTCCTGAAGTGACTCGTCAGTTGTATGTTGGCGGTACACAGAAAGAGCCTCTTTGAAGATTGTGGTATTTTTGAACCACAGTTGGGCGTACCCTGGCAACATCAACATTGTGTTGCTGGCTTATCTTTCTCACACTAGGTCAGGCAAAAGGAACTGCAGAATGAACTCACCAAAAGGTGTCTTCATTTTGGCATATTTGACCTAAACACGGAAGAAGAAGAAGCTGTACGTTAAGCCAGTATAAGTTTAGGATTCCTAGAAAGTGAATTATATGAATGTGTTGCATAGATTTTGTAGATCAGAGAAGAAGGGCATTTCCATCCTAACATCATGTGGTAGTTTTCACATTTTGTTCCATTGTAACATAAGACTGTTTCTCTAGCTATAATAACATACTTATAGTCACTTTTCATCTTTTTTTTCAGCGGCAACCTGCTTTTGACAGCTTTGAAGGTGTAAATTCTTTGTTTATTGGGTGCTTCCCCTCCTTAAATGAAGATCAGACACTCCAAGAAGTGCCCACAGGCCTTGATTCTATTTCTTATGGTAAATTATGACTTGATAAATATTGCAGTTCTGTTATGTTTGTGATCAGTTGGATACTCAGAACAGGTTGAAACCTTCTAATTGCTTTCTGTGGATTTTAAAATGTTAATATGCAGGCTACGCAAAACTGCTGGTTATCTGCAATTCTTATTTATACATTTAGGTGAGAAATATATACAAAAATACTACCCATAAATATTACACTGTTATCTTAAACTGTATATTAATGTGATCATATGGGTATCTACTGTTATGTAAACTTGTAGTTCCTTATTATTTCCACAGGACAGAAACACATACATACAAGTGAAACTCTGGAAATTAGAATATCGTGCAAATGTTCATTCATTTCAATAATGCAACTTAAAAGGTGAAACAAATATATGAGATAGACTCATTACATGCAAAGCGAGATAGTTTAAGCCTTACTTTGTTTTAATATTGATGCTTATGGCTTGCAGTTTATGAAAACCCCAACCCCCCAATCTCATGTACCCCATAATCATCACATAATCTCATATACGCTATACACCATGATCATCACAATTATAATAAATTAAGGCATGACATCTCTCGCTTTGCATGTAGTAAGTCTATCTCATATTTGTTTCACTTTTTAAGTGAAATGAATGAACATTTGCATGATATTCTAATTTTCCAAGTTTCACCTGTATTGACTGATTTGTTCTGTTGCATTAATGCATTCATTTGAAATTGTATACTGCCCCATAATGCAAGTACAGTGGTACCTCATACAACGATTTTAATCCATTCCATGGGGCTCGTTGTTTAATGAAACAATTGCTATACGATGCATGCATCGTATAGCGATTTTCCCTGTGAGATGCATCGTACCATGATTTACTTATTTTTTGCTAAGTGGTTTTTCCCATTGAAAAATTATTGTACAATTTTTTTCCATAGGGAAAATTGTTATGCGAGACGCCATTTCCCCCCAAAACCTAATTGTTATGCGATTTCGTTGTATACGGGGCGATTGTTGTATGAGGTTCCACTGTACTCCCTTGCACTATGGGACCAGAAACCATTCCAAATAAAGGATCAGAATAAATTCATTGTTATTCCCCTGCCTGAAACAGATTAGGGCACAAGGGTTGTCTAGTTCTACTCCTAACGAAGGATCACTTTATGCTATTTCAGTTAGCTTTTCATGTTGAACTTAGTATGGTAGATAGAAAAATACTGTATGATGTTTCTAATATATCAGAAAATGAATGCTTTTGTTAATGTGCCCAGTAATTACAATTCATTGCATTCTCACTTGCAGGTAGAAAGTTCCTGCCATGATTATCCTATGTATGTGATCGATAGTAAAATAATATATTTAAAAGTAAAGGCCAGAATCTTAAGGCAAGTTTACATTTGCATAAGGGAAATCACATATGTCTTGGTGACAAATTGCCATGCATTAACAATATGCTAATAATAATTTTGCATCAGAAATTATTCTGGGTTGAAAGGATTTTTGCTGGAGAAACTCCACTCAGGGGACGCCGGAATGAGGCTCCTTACATGTCTCCAAGATCTTTCTCCACCAAAATGGTTGTGGTGGCTCAGTAATCGAGAAGCTCGCCTTGTTAGGCGAACTGCCGGTAAGTCGGCAGTTCGAGACCTCAGTACTGCATGACGGATTGAGTGCTGGTCTCTGTTCCAGCTGCTGCCAACCTAGCAGATCGAAGTGAAAAATTGCAAGTATATAAATAGGGACCATTTCGGTGGGAAAAGATATTGGGGACATGAAAGTAGCCAGCAAAAATTCTTTCAACCCAGAATAATTTCTTACATGAAATTATTATTATAATTATAATAATTTGTTGATTGAATTCCTGAGCAGGTACTAACTGAGCACATACCCAGGAATTCAAACAGCACCTCATTAATGAGTGGCTATTTACCACCAAGATGTAAATCACAGTAGGGTTCTGGCCAAAGTAATGTGGTTTTGAAGGAGTACAGCCATATCTACATTTCATGCATACTTTTGAACTGAAACCTTCAGGAATAATGGTGGCAATTCAATCTTGAGGAAGTGCAGGATTGGGAAACAAAACAGGTTTCTGCAAGCCATTATTGCTTTTCAGTTTCTTGTAGGTACTGGAAGATTACATATCATTCTTGAAATAATATCATTGGCCATCTTGCTAAAACATGCCATTTGGCTTATGCGTTCGCCTTATCCAAATGTTGGCAATGAGTTTGTCTGTATTTCTATAGTTTTTGGAAAGAGAGAAGAAATGTAATTATTCCTCCTCCATGCATTTTCTACAAGTAGAAAAAAGTAGGTGTTCCTCCTGCCTTTCCACTCACAATTTAAAGCATTGGAATTCTTTTTATTCTTTAGAACCGAACAGCAGCTGTGAGTTGCCTCTCTTAACTCCATGCAGTAAGGCTGTGATGAGTCAGGCTTTAAAAGCAACATTCAGCGGATTCACAAAAGAACAGCGCAGACTGGGCATTCCAAGCAGTAAGTGCCTCCCCCCCACCCCCACCCCCCCCCCAAAAAAAAATACGCAAGATAACACTAAGTGGTCAACATTGGGAGATTTTGCTATGTGATGCTCTTACTCTAATATAATACCTGGAAGTGAATTCCATTGATCTCAGCAGAAGTCAAATCTTTATATATCAAACTATAGTCTGAGTTAGTTTACTAAGTGTTCCATGTGATAGTAAAAGGAACAGCAGTCAGTAAACCTAAATATGTTCTGTAGCTGAAATAAAATACTGAAAGAGTTCTCTGTACTAATGTTACTAATTTCACCTGTCTTTCTCTTTGCAGATCCATGGCTATGGACACATCAGCAGGTGTGTCAGTGGCTTCTCTGGGCTACCAATGAATTTAGTTTGGCAAATGTGAACTTTGAGAGGTTTGCTATGAATGGCCAAGATTTATGCAACCTGGGAAAGGAGCACTTCTTGGAACTTGCACCTGATTATGTGGGTGATATTCTGTGGGAGCACTTGGACCAGATGATAAAAGGTAAATTTGCCAAGCCAAACTGAAAGCTTGATATCTGTGATGTATAAATGTACTCCCAACTGAAATCTAAGCCCCATATCAGATCACAATCTCACTGTCATTAAATATTTTTAATTTGTTTTGAAAATTAAGATTTTACACAACCCACCATCTAATGGAATTTAATGGGACTTAAATATGCCTTAACAGTGTTAGGTGAGGCTCATTTAGATTCCAGAATATGATACTGATCTGGCAGCATTAGGCAAGAGAGATATCAAAGAAAAAAACAGATTTGGCCAATGTGAAACATATTCCATTTCAGATGTTGTTATTTTGTGCTGTCGAGTTGTTTTCGACAAGCCTAAGAATGAGAGATCTCCAAAGTATCCTGTTCTCAACAACCTTGCTCAACTCCTAGAAACCCAGGTTTGATGCTTCAATCCCCAAACCAATCTCTCTTATGATTTGTCCTTCTTTCGTTGCCTTCATGTGACTGAAAAAGTATCATCATTTAACATACCAGGCATTTTAACATAGCAGAACAAACTCTCCTGTGTAATTCTCTCCTGTGTAATTGTTCATTCAGAAAATTCTTGTTCTGCTTTTAGATAATGAAGAAAAGCCCCAGGAACAGTATATGGAAAATTCCCATCTTACTTCATCACCACACTGGGTCAACAACAACACATTAGGTAAGTGTCTTTAGATCAAGCAAACTACTCTAGTTAATGAATATGTAGGTACTTGCATTTTCCATTGAGGCGGGTGGATCCTATATTTCAATTCTGAGCTTTACTCAAAATGGCCACCACTGTGTATATTTGTGTCTGTGTGTGTATATAATAAAATTCAGCAAATGTCAAAAGAATCCCCTTATGTTCCTTTTACTTTTAATTCAAGTAGGATTTTTAAATAACAAGAGAAGTAGGAAAAAAGTTCCCAAGAACTTGTGACAAGGAAATGAATAGAGGGAGAAGCATTGAGATGGTTGAAAACATTTTTTTTCAGATCCTCATAGACTGAAAAAGGAGACCTGAGAGTGGAGAAACTGAATGTTTTACACTAATTAGCAGATGGTGTCATTCTATGTAGCTTCTCTATGTATAGCACAGAATCTACAAAGTGCTATGCAATTCTTCTTTTTTTAGTTGAACATGTTTTGATTCAAATGTGCTGTGTCCTGCAAAATGTCATTTGCTTTGTAACTTTACTTTAATTTAATTTAATAGTCATATTTATATATGCCGCCCACTCAGGTAGAACCCGACTCAGGGTGGCATTACAACAAGTTCTAAAAACACATAAAAACACTTTAAAAGACCCATATCCCAGCCACTTTAAAAGACCCATACCCCACCCACCCATCCCACACACTATAAAAATGAGAGAGTTCTTAATTGTTTACATAAGCCAGCAGGCGGGGACCGTGTTCCCATTAGTGCCCCACACCTGCCCTGCCAGCCAGGTCTTCAATCCTCTCCTGAAGGGCAGCAAATCTCTTTGAAGTCTTAGATCTGTTGGCAGGAGGTTCCAGAGGGTTGGTGCAGACACAGAGAAGGCCCTCCTTCGGGTGCTGAATAGATGTGCTCCCCTGGTTGATGGCACTATTAGAGAGCCCCTCCAGTACGCTCTGGTTGGACATGCAGACACCCTTGGGACTATGCGGTCTCTAAGGTATCCTGGTCCACTACCATATAGGGCTTTAAAGGTCAAAACCAGCACGTTGAATTGCACCTGGAGGCAAACTGGTAACCAGTGCAGCTCCTGAAGCAGCGGTGAGGCGCAGGCATATGCCCATCACCACCCGGGCCGCCGCATTCTTTACCAGCTGCAGCCTCCGAATGGTCATCAAGGGCAGCCCCATGTAGAGCGCATTACAGTAATTAGTCGGGAAGTGACCAGAGCGTGAGTGACCATAAGCAAGGAGTCCCGGTCCAGGAGCGTGCGCAACTGGCGAATCTCCCGAAGTTGGACAAAAGCCCTCCTGACCACAGCTGCTACCTGTTCTAGCAGCACCCGCAAGTCTAGAAGGACACCCAGGATGCGCACCGGGTCTGTCTGGAGCAAAACAGCCCATCCAGAACCAAAGATGGTAGCTCTTGGGATAACACGGGGCCCCTTATCCATAGCCACTCTGTCTTACTGGGATTCCGCCAAAACCCATTAGCCCCCATCCAGACCCCCAGTGGCTTCATGTAGATGTTAAATAGGAGAGGAGAGAGCACCGAACCCTGAGGCACCCCATACTTGAGAAGCCTAGGGCTGGACCTCTCACTCTCCAACCACACCGACTAGGTATGGCCCTCCAGAAAAGAGGACAACGCAAATAATCATTTCAGGGTGTGTGTTTTTTAATCATAATAGGATTGACCACACCGATTATTAAAAACGCAGCTGAGCAAAACAGAATATATCCAATTTTAGTATTCTAAATTAGGTGCTATATATACTGATTGCAGTGGGTGGTTTGAAACCAGTGAGAATAATACAAAGAAATAAAGCCATGAACCTCTAAAGTAGAGGTTTGGCCCAGATGATTTTTGTTTAGAGGGGGACCAAAGTTCCCACAAGCTTCTTTCCATTGACCATGTTGGGTGGGATTGAGGGCAAGACCAAAAATTCACCTTCAAGCCCCTTTTTTAAAGAGACAGTAAGACATATAGTGCCTGATGAATTAGATCAGGATTTCATCTGATCTATTTGAAAAAAATGTAATGATTATAACAAAAATTGTAAGCATTCAATCGATCAATCAATTTTTATTATGGTCCAAGAGCAGCATAGAATTTTTTTAAATTAACAATAAAATATCTATTGCCAAAAACAATGTATTTGGGTAGGGACAGATAAATTTCATTGGCTGTTGGGCTGGGAGCGTGGCAGAGTTTTGATGAAACAATTTAGGCCCATTTAAGTATTGCTGTAATGTTGCAGGGTGAGTAATTAATTTTAATGAAACAGAAATGTGTATTATGTTTTTTCAGGTGTTGACACTGACCAAACACAGTACTGTGTTCAAGTACCCAACTACCAGAAAACTCCAAATTATCCCAAACCCAGCCTTTTGGGTGACTTGTGTCAGACAGCAGCTGGACCTAATCTAATTAACCTAAAACAAGAATTTCCAATGTATCCCAAATCACAATTAGAAAAAGTCAATGTGAACTACTGTTCCTTGAATCAGGACTTCACAAGAAACAATCTGAGTTTCTTGTTAGACAACTCTGGTAAGTGTATGCACCCTTACTAGTAAATAATAATGATAATCTTCTTTTCTTTCTCTTTTACCCCTTCGGTTGTTGAGGGGATAATGATAATGACAGATTGTGTGCCGTCAAGTAAATTCTGACTTATGGTGACCCCTTCCAGGGTCTTCTAGCAAATACACAGAAGTGGTTTTCCATCCCTCTTCTTCTGGGGGCACCCTGCACATGCATAAACGTGCCCAAACCTGCCGTAAATGCTGTCATAAATACACCCGTGGTTGTCATAAACACATTTACAACAGGCATGGATGCATTTTACGGCAACATTTATGGCAGGAGGAACCGTATGACCAACCTGCTCAGCTGTCCAGGGGCATGGTCCAGCCCACAGTGCGAAAACATTGGGAACCCCTGATCTTGCAGATATAAAAATGTCTTGAGTAATGGTGAATTGGAGATGCATTAGCATGTATATTTGAGACTTTAGACCTGCAAGTCTCAATGTTTTCAGGCTGAGGCCTGACCGCACCTCCTGGGCAGCTGATTGGGTCAGTCATGTAGTTTCTCCCACCCAGAAGTGGAAGTAAAACATATGCTGTGCATGTGCAGAACATGTTTTACTTCCGCTTTTGGGACGGCAAGGGCGTCGGGTACCGGGTCTGGCGAAAGCCTGCATTAGATGAACAAACTCCATTGTAAACAGATTACTATAGTCTACTTTCATTGTAAAGCTGAAGCAGAGGTGGAATTTTGGTCTATATCAGTGTTTCCCAACCTTTGGTTTTTGGACTTCAGTTCCCAGAAGCCTGTCAATTCTTCAAAGCACTGATCAGCCAATGTACTGACATAGGCTTCTGGGAATTGAAGGCCCCCTGTGGGGTGTGACCCCCCATGTTGGGAACCACTGGTCTATATTCTCAATTTCATCAATTCTAATCTCGATTACATTAAACAATAATTACAGTAACATTCAATTTATTTTAATTATGCGACTAATATCCTTCCTTCAAAGTCTATGGGTAAACCCATATTTATGATGGTTTCTCATTTCTGTTTAGGTAAACCTAGAGAACATGACTCAGGTGACAGTGGCACAGAAAGTTATGAGAGCTCAGATTCATTGCTGCAGTCTTGGAACAGCCAGTCTTCCTTAGTGGATGTTCAGCGCGTGCCATCTTATGAGAGCTATGAGAGCTTTGAAGATGACTGCAGCCAGTCTTTGTGCCTAAACAAACCTACAATGTCCTTCAAAGACTATATTCAAGAAAGGAGTGACCCTGTAGAGCAAGGGAAACCAGTTATACCTGCAGCAATCTTAGCAGGGTTTACAGGCAAGTGTCCTATTTTTCTAACCTTTTTGCCTTTGGTATTTTTCCTTTTCTTTTGCATTTCTGCTGGAGGAAGGGTACAGCAGAGAGTAGTTTGTATTGGATAGAATGGGAGCACAGCCAGCTAATTTGATGTCTAAATTCTAATACTATGTTTTTCATGAAAAGAAATATTAATGAAAGCTTAGATACGGCAGCCATTTCCACCTGTATGAAAGCCAAATAAATCTGGAACTTGGCAACTGTGTCTTGTCTACTGAAAATTCTTTTCTAAAATGCCTTTTAGAAAATGTGATTTATACTGGAACCTCACATAACTGTGAGTTTTGGAGAGAGAGAGAAGGCAGCTTCCTTCACGCTGTTGCCCTGAATTTTATATACAAGAACTGTGGTCTGCAGCAAGGAAATTCTACCACATGTAGAACTTTTTCTGATACAAAGTCTGACAACAGAATATTTTGTCTTTTATTCCAAAAGATCTTAGCTATACTGTAGCTTCAAAAAATTCATGTTGTGTCAATCTGTGCAAGAAGCAAATTAAAAGCAAAAAAAGAAAATATTAAAGACAAAAGCAGTGTATTATATTTTTGCTTTCTATATTTCTTTTTGCTATTGTTTTTCACTTGTTTTGTTTCTTGTTTGATATGCTTAAAATGAATGTTTATTTTGTACTAAGATTAACTTCACAGGAGAGGTAGTTGATTTTGCGCCCTTTCTTTCTCTCTATAATACTTTTAACAACTTAATCTTGGTCATAACAGGTAGTGGGCCTATACAACTATGGCAATTCCTTCTAGAACTCTTAACGGACAAGTCTTGTCAGACATTCATTAGTTGGACTGGAGACGGATGGGAGTTTAAACTTGCTGACCCAGATGAGGTTAGTAGTTGAACTGTCACAGATAAAAATGATTTATTTATTTATTTGGATTTGTATCCCGCCCTCTTGCCCTATTCTTATATAAGATTCCAAGGAAGGAAGGTGGAGGACTATGAATTATTGTGTTGAAAAGTTTATACTCTGACCGTGTGCTAAGCAAAAATGTGTATGAATGTATCTTGTTAATGAATATTAATATGAATTTATCAGATTTTGAGAAAGTTACTGTACATATTTCGCAACTGTACCTAGAATTTCCTAGCCAGCACAACCATCAGACATGCTAGCTGAAGTATTCTGGGAAGCTAAAGGAAGAAGAATAAGTTTTCCTAGCTCAGATTTTATATTGATAGTGTCTATTTAACCTTTTTTCAAGGCTGACAGGCCCCTTACTTGGCTATGATTTTTATCAGAAACACAACGGCCACCAAGGCTGACTTTTGAACTTTTTGCATCTTCCTTTGCTCTTTAATTTTTGTACCTTCTTATGTGAGGAAATGGTCTAGAGCAGTGATGGCAATATTCCAGCCTCTACTCTCTCCTCCCCATTGGCGGAGGGAGAGGGGTGGGTAGGGGAGCGGAGCTGCCATTGGCGCCATCAGCGTGAGGTGGAGCTTGCCCGCAATGGCGCATGTGCCCACACAGAGGATTCTATGTGCCACCTCTGGCATGCATGCTATAGGTTCACCACCACTGGTCTAGAGAAATTGAAAGCTGTTGTCACTTTGGGGCCATTTTTGGAATAGCCATAATAAATGGTATTCTTTGCATTTTATTTTTAATTGTAGATATAAACAGCTACTTTGCTTTTTATTTTTAGAGGATTTTGTTTGGATATAGTTTAACATTTTAGTACAAAATTGAGTCTTGCATCAATTTCTTTAGGAACATGGTGCAAGCCTCTCAACACTTTAGATGACAGGTATAACATGTTCTCCCTAACTTCAGCAAGTCATTAATATTTTAAGGGCTGGGCGTTTGATCCCATGTTTCCCTTCTATTCTAGCTCTTGTTCCTAGTCATCCCAAGTTAACCTTACTCAGTCAACTGCTGGTGATTCATGGCCATAGTATTTGAAACAAGTTAAATCCCTCCATTGCCAGATACATTAAAATGTACTTTTTTAAATAGCCCTTGACTAAACAAGTACTCTTTTTCTGCTCTAATTCAAGGTTGCCCGGCGATGGGGCAGAAGGAAAAACAAACCAAAAATGAACTATGAGAAGTTGAGCCGCGGCCTGCGCTATTACTATGACAAGAACATCATTCACAAGACTTCGGGGAAACGCTATGTTTATCGTTTTGTATGTGACCTCCAGAACTTGTTGGGATATACAGCGGAGGAGCTTCATGCAATGTTAGGAGTGCAGCCGGACACAGAGGACTGAGCCTGAAATGCTTATGTGGCTTTCACACAGAATGCAGAAGTTTATGAACTGTGAATCGGGACCTTCTGAATCAGTCACTGGTTTTAACCTCTGACTGGAATGGTGCACTGTTAACGTGACCTTAAAGAAGTGGGGGATTATTATCATTATTATTTTGGTAGTCAGGGAAATTGAAGGAAAGCAAAGTGGCCTTATTTTCAGGCCCTTCACCTTCACATCACCACATGTCTACCATTTTGTGTGAAATCAGCACTGTTCCCAGCTACAACCTGAAGATTAAAACTATATCCCAGGGTTTTATACTCTGATTATAAGCACTGTCGTATAACTGTGGCTATATCAAAGGCTGATAGCTACCTGTATTTCTAGTGCAGATGAAACCCTCTTAAAATAACAAACATGCAGATGTTACACTTCATGGCATCTGTGATGATAAGGAAAAAAACCTAGCTATCCTTTAACACAGGTGCTGAAAGGACTTTGCATTGGGCATTTTCTCAGAGAGAGAGAGAGAGAGTGTGTGTGTGTCTTACCATACACCAACAGGTTGCATAGCTTCAGAACCAAGTGGAGCAATGGCAGAAATTCCTCAACAAGGAAAAGGACATTTTATACCATTTCAAGAGTCTGTATAGTTGTGTATGTATGTGTGTATGTGTGTGTAAGCACCTTCATAAAATTCTCTATTTAATAGATATTGTATATTGTAATTTAAGCTAACAAGCATCTGAAAAGAGGAAAAAAGTAAATCTTTTATTATGGAATATGGCACCTACAGCATTCTAGACAAAATTTACCTACAAAGGGATTTGGTAGGCTAAACTTTAATAGGAACATGCTAAGTGCCTCTGCTGGGCAAGGAAGTTTGACGCATGGTTGGCAAATGGATCATTTTTAGCAGGTGTATGATAGTGCAGTTTCCAATGTGAAGACTCAATCTGAGTTCTCCCAGTTGAAATTGAAAATCTTAATATTATTTAGAATATATTTATTGATGGAATACCTCTTTTATGCATGTTCTCTTAAAAATGTATATATAACATTTATGTTCTCTTTTGTTTGACCATTTCTTCATTCCTTTTCGTCATCCAAAGTGAATTTTCCTGATTAAAATATGAATTCTATTTTTGGAAATAATTTTGACTCCTTTTCAGCAATTAGGAGAAAGATGTGTAGCAGCTATTTTTTATTGCAATAAAAAAGAGCTCACTGGGGGAAATGTACTTTGTAAGAAAACTATTTTTATCTGAAACTGATGGAAATGGAAATGTACAGTGTGAGGTTTAAAATATCAAATTTTATTAAAACCTCTTGAACAAAGATCACTAGCTGTGTAGAATTGTTTACAGTTTCCCAGTTCCCTTTAAACTTCTCAATCGACAGTGCATTTCAATGCTTCTGATGAATCAAATGATGTGTTAATCTTCATACTATCAAAAACTGAAAATTGCAATCTATCCAATCATTTCATTCCTTGGGAACAAAAATGCTTTGCTACAAGAGTGACTTCAAGTAGAGGCATGGATGGTAGCTGTGCTTGAAGAAATCTAATGCTGCTATCACACTGAATGGGGGCAATTTATGTGTATCAAAAAGACATGCTATTTAAGGTGCTTGCTCTGCATGCCTTCTCTACCTGTGTGCTGCCTCTTGAAATATGTAGCAACCTAGCATGGTATGCATGGACTAAATGGCTAACATGGTTGGTCATATGACACTCTTAGAAGGAGAAAAACTAACTTGTTCTAAATCAATTAATCAACAGGCCCTGGTCTTTTAGGTGCTTAACCTTCACTCTGAGGTTAACTTTTGTCTTCTATCACTTGTAGCTGATTCTCCATCTTGCAAAGTACAGTATGCTCTGTGGAGCTCTTTCCTCAGTCATTTAGTAGAGAGTGAAAAACCTTGTTTAGCTTTTACTAGACTGATACTTCTTTTCAAAAACAATACTATGCATTCATGTCAAGAGTTTGAGTACATTCTTTGTAAGTAAATATTTCATTTTATTATTGTCTGGCTGGTCATTTAATTGGTCTATCTAGATAAGAGGAATTCTTGGGAAACTTGCTTTTAATTCTAAACCTGAAACCTGCCCTGCTTTTTTGCTGTATGAAACTCAATGCTGCCAACCAAATGACAACTACACCAAAGCCCCTAAAATAAGATGAGGTTGCTGTTTAAATTTGTAAATAGGGATCTCTTGGATTATTCTTATTATTAACACAGGTGAACAGCTACTGTTCCCTTTTACACTGCTGCTTTAAATCTATTTTAACAAAAAAAAACTATGTTCACATTGCCTTTTTGAAATAGGAATTTTGGTATTATAATAATAATTTTGTGTCAGAAATTAAAACAGCTTTATTTACTATGGTGACACCACACTAACCACATGTGTCATCACACTGACTGCCAATATAATGTGTTTAATATCTTGTGACTGCTATCTATACAAAAATAAGCAACATTTGCAAACCAAAAGGAAATAAAAAGGCTCAGTTCAGAGGTAAATACAATATGTAGGAGCAGTTAAGAGGTAAATATAATATGTACTGTAATATGTTCAAGGTATCAGTTCTTCAATGTAAAATCAGAAGCCTTTACTTTTCTTCTTTATAGCGTAAACACTACCACTCTGTAGATCATTGGTTCCCAATATGGGGCCCATGCTCCACAGGGGGACATTTAATTCCCAGAAGTCAGTACATTGGCTGATCAGTACTTTGGGGAATTGACTTAGGCTTCTGGGAAACATTGTTGGAGATAAAGATACTTGCTTTGACACAAGCACTAGCAAGTCCACACTTTTGTTCACACCCACTCTGACTCACAATTCTGACAGTTTAGCTAGCCGTAACCCTAACCCAGTCTTATTCTAACAGTACTATCTAATTCACAGCTGTTGTCTCAGTTTCCAATAAGAATTTTTTGGAATAGCAGCTGTATTAGTCTGCGGTTCAGGCATATCAGAAAACATAAAAATAAAAACAGTGCAGCACTTTAAAGACTAACTGCTACATTTTTATTGTGAGCTTTTGTGGATCAAGTCCACTTCTTCAGACAAAGGAATAAAACTTCCAGGTATGGTTTATATACATCAGATGCAGAGGTCAAGGTGTTGCAAGGTAAATGCAGGGCCCCCATCAGGGCAGTACTACCAGTACTGCTGTATAGGGCCTGGAGCTGATGGGGGCCCTGCCGTGACAGAGAAAAGTATGTGTGTTTTGGTGGGGCAATAGGATTGCTCAGTATGGGGCCCAGAAATGTCTGATGGTGGCCCTGGGTAAATGGGTTACAAGGTAATGAGGTAAAGAGTAATCAAGGAGAATGACAGATGAGCATGAATATCAATACAGCTCCCTACAGCTAGCAGTAAGAAATGATCCATAGTTTGTTATTCAGATTAGTTTTAAATGTACCCTCTTCAATCTTAAAAGTGTGAAGTTGCCAAGCAGAGCATATGCTAATGAGCCGTTCCCATAAGTTTCCCAGTGCTCCCTATTACAGTAAAACTACTTACGAAAAAAAAAGTCTGTTCCCTAGGCTTTTGCTTAAATTGTTTTTTTTATGTAACTCAAAGCAAACCCATAGGAAAAATTATTTGTTTACGTAACTCAAAGCGAACCCATAGGAAAAAGAATATGTAACTCAAAGCAAACCCATAGGAAATCGTGTAAATCGGCACATGGGTTTAGCAGAAAATCATTATATAAGTCGAATTTTATGTAACTCGAGGCATATGTAAGTCGGGGTTTTACTGTATAAGATTTCCCAGAGAAGACATCTAAATTTGTCAACGTTTACAATAGTCTGTTACAGAAGTCCCTGACTATTTTCAAATGCTCTGAAAGCATTTGGAAGCCTTCATCTTTCTGTGAACATATAGTACTATTTCTTAAATGTTACATTTGTCAGGTTTAGTGGAAGGCATTTGCTATTGTGTGCTGGGCCAAATGATTAAACAAAAGCCTATACTGATTGCTTAACTTGCAGCAATTCTCAAGCCAAATTTATGCCAATTGCCAGCCCAATCTAAAAATACGGTAGGGCTTCATCCTACATTCTTCTGCATTTCAGAAAAGCCAGAAGATCCTGAAAGGCATGACGTCCAACTCAAATTAAACATCATTGACAATGACTGATGAAGACCACAGGAGTGTTATTGTAAGAAAACCCATAAAAAGGCAGAAGTATATATGGCAGAAGAGGTCCAAATTCTCAATACAAAGTGACTTTTTAAATATTACTGATGAGATGTAGAACAAGTACTCTTATAGCCCTTGCTCTTTAGAGCAGGGGTGCCCTAACTATGGCCTGTGGGCCAGAGCCGGCCCCCAATACCAATTCATCCATCCCGCACCACCTTTGTCACTCTTGGAAGCAGAAGTAAAACGCGTATGGGCACATTTTACTTCCACTTCCGGGAGCGACGAGGGTGGCGTGGGCTGGATGAATTGGCATTGGGGGCCAGATCTGGCCCATGGGCTATAGTTTGGGTACCCTGGTTTAAACAGAGAAAATGGCAGCTTAAAATCTATCTTATCCTGTTGTAAAGCAGATTGCAAGGCGCATTTTACTTCTGCTTCTGGTGAGAGGAGCCACATGACCGGCCCGCTGAACTACGTGACCGGCCCATGGCCCAAAAAGTTTGGCACCCCTGCTTTAGAGGTTTACATGACACATAATACTTATGATCAGCCTTATTACTTGTCACTGAAATCACAGGAAGTACTCGGTATCGTTTCCATGACAGGCAAGCATGTATCTTTTTTAACCATATAAGTAGGGTAAGTAGTCTCTGGTTTCTAGCAAACAAAAAGGAAAATTTTCCACTGAATTGAGCTATCTAAATATGTAGGAACTGAAAAGTGACCCATTAGTTAAATCATACATTATTACCGTGTGAAATTGCATGTCTACAAAGTTATGAAATATGTTCTGAACAGAACAGTGAGTGAGGTAACACTGTGGTAAGTCTACTATACCAAACATCACTGTTTCTATTAAAAGATAAGCAATGAGTCCAATGCCCTGTAATTGTTTATGGTAAAGCAGAAGAGATGTTACATCACAGCACTAAAAATGTTCTGGATCCCGCATTAGTTTTGTAAACAGTTATAAACTTCTTCTTCCAACCTCTTCCTCAAAACTGAAACCCTGATGTGGTGTAATAGTTAGCAGTAGACTTTTCATTCTTCTGCATTAACTGTTCACATGGGCTCTGCGGAACAGAGACAACTAAAGACAACTGTCTCCAATGTGGCACTTTGTTTTAGAGTCCAATCATCTCTGAACATTGCTCTTGCTATCTGGAAATTATGGTGGTTGAGAGTTGAGAATATCGAAGGGGTGTGTGTGTGTGTGTAGATAATCAATTTATATAACCAAATAAATGAACAGCTGTATATTTATTAAACAGAGCCTAAAACACTTTAATAACTACATATGTTTACATTTTTCAAATACTCTTCAAATTCAAATATTTTGTGATAAGGAAAATACCATTGCTTGGTTTAGTGTATGAGAACCAAGACACAGGAAACAGCCATGGGCTGGTTTAACTCAGGTTTATTGCATGGTGGACAGAGGGAACATGAGGTAATGGCGGATGCAAAGCTCTATATATACAGTGATAACCATTCGAATGTGGCTCCACGATAGCCGGTTGGCTATTGTCTGCGTGACATCATTGCTGGTCACGCCCTTCTTGTCCAGGTGTAGGTAGTGGCGGGAAACTCCGCGCTGTGGCTATTGATGAGTATGGACCAAGAGAGCTTGGACGCTCGCTGCTGCCCACTGGTGGTTATTAGCTCGCGTCCTAATACAGGGTTTATGGTGATACAGCTGACGACTATATTGTTACTTGTAGGAAAGGTTACATTGTTAAGATACATTGTTATCACATGAATAAGGTTACACTATTAGAACACAACACTCCTCCCCCCTAGGATGAGACGAAGTCTCTCAGCCAAGATGGCTTATTTCGAACACGCTGGGGTCTCGGTGCGGGCTGCCCTGCCCCGGTTTTGCTACCTTCTCCTTGTCCCCTGGCTTCCTGTCCTGTAATTGGAGAGGGAGACTTGTTAGTGACTTGCCGCGGTTCTGCGGCTTTTTTGGGAGGTGTGTGCTTTGTTTGGGAAGAACCGGGGGCACTGGGGGCTAACGAAAAACCCCTCTTCTCGCTTGGATGGGTGGGGGAACACTCCCAAAAACCCCCCCGGCTCGGCAACGCAAAATCAAATTCGGGGGCAGCAGTCGCAAACTCCTCACCCTCTTCCCCGGAATCGGATAGGGCTGGCGTGTCAAAAGGATCTGAGTCGGAACCGCTGCTTCCCCCCCTTGTTTGGGACTGTTGCCCTTCGTTGTCTCCTCCTTGGGCTAAGCGGGTGGAGGAGAACCCTAACGCTGAGGCATTTTCCATGCCGTCCGTGGATTGCTTCCTGGGAACCCGGCTCCTGAGCTGATCTGCATGCCGCCTCCAGAGTAGACCGGTGCTCGTTTCCACCCGATATGACACTGGTCCCGTCTGTTCTACAACTCTCCCCGGTACCCAGGCTGGCCCTGTGCTGGCGTAGTTCCTGCAATGCACAGGATCACCGGCGGCGAAACCTTTCGACACCGCTACCCCTACGTTCTTCCCTTTGTCCTCGACCCTCGTTGGGTCTAACCTGGTCAGAATCGTGGTCAGCTTTCTCCGCATCAGCAGCTCTGCCGGCGAATATCCGGATGCTAAGGGGGTCACCCTATACGCTAATAAAAACTGACATACTTGGTGATTCAGGTCCCCCGAGCCCATGCGCCTCAGCGCATCCTTTGTTGTCCGCACCAACCGCTCCACTTGGCCATTCGTGGCCGGGTGAAACGGCGCGGATGTGACGTGCCGAATGGCGTTTGCCTCCATGAATGCCCTGAACTCAGCGGACGTGAAACAACTAGCGTTATCGCTGACCAGAGTGTCGGGTAAACCGAACGTGGAAAAGACTCTCCTTAGATGGTTAATTGTAGTGGTGGAGGACGTGCTCTTTACCGGCATCACCTCCAGCCACTTGGAGTACGCATCCACTACCAGGAGAAAAAGGGTTCCTCGGAACGGGCCAGCAAAATCTATGTGCACTCTGGACCACGGCCCCCTTGCCGCGTCCCATTCCCTATGCGGGAGTCGAGCCGCCTCTGGTCGGGAGCCCTGGCATGCCTCACAAGTGCCGATCATGTGCTCTATGTCTGTGTCCAGCTGGGGCCACCAGAAGTAACTCCGGGCCAGCGCCTTGGAACGGACGATCCCCGGGTGGCTGACGTGCAACAGTTTGAGTACCCTCGGTCGCAGGGATGTGGGGACTACCACCCGTTGGCCCCACAAAAGGCACCCCCTCTCTATGGACAACTCTATTTTCTTCCGAAAAAATGGGTCGAATTCCGTACTTGGGGAGGACGCCGGCCACCCCTTCTGTACCCATGAGCTTACTTTCTCTAGCGTTCTGTCCCTGCCTGTCGCCCTGGCAATGTCGGCTGGTACTATTGGGGGTGACTCTAGGACCTCTATCAACAATACCTGGTGGTCTCTCTCTACCCCTGCCTTTTGGTCACCCGACAAGGGCAGAGGAGACCGTGAGAGTGCGTCTGCATGGCTGATCTCCTTTCCGGGCCGGTATTCCAACTCATGTTGGTATGCATTGAGGAAGATAGCCCACCTCAGCATTCTCGGGGACAGGATCTGTGGCGTGGGCTTATTTGCAGTGAAAATTCCTAACAGAGGCTTGTGATCGGTCACGATCGTAAACGGGCGACCATACAGAAAATCGTGAAATTTTTTGGTTCCCGCTACTATCGCTAATGCCTCCCTGTCGGTCTGTGCGTAATTCCGTTCTGCTTTCGACAGGGACCTTGAATAGAACGCTATCAGGGCCTCCCTTCCGTCGTCCAACGCGTGGCAAAGCACCGCCCCCACCCCCACCGGGGACGCATCACAAACTAAGACCACTGGCCGTTTGGGGTCGAAATGAGTTAGGATTGCCTCGGATGTTAGGAGTTGCTTTAACTCTTTAAAAGCCCTCTCTTGCTCGTCACCCCACAGCCATGTTTCCTCCTTTTTAAGCAACCGATGGAGCGGTTCGGCCACAGACACCTTCCGTGGAAGGAAGGTATGGTAAAAATTTAGGAGCCCCAGGAATGACTGTAGTTCAGTTTTGGATGTGGGGCGAGGAGCCTGCTTGATGGCGGCTACTTTGGATTTGGACGGCTTAATTCCCTCGGGTGTGACACGGAACCCTAAAAACTCAACCTCTGTTTCGAAAAATACGCATTTGTCTTTCCTCAGTCGCAGCCCCGCTTTCTCGAACACAGTCAGTACTTTATCCAATCTCTTTGCCAGTTCGGCCTCACTCCCCCCTGTTATCAATACGTCATCAAAATAACACAACACTCCCTCCAGCCCCTTCAGGAGGCGTTCCACAATCGACTGAAAAAGGCCGGGTGCCGAGTTCACGCCGAACTGTAAACGCGACACCTGGAACGCCCCTTTATGTGTAACTATAGTTTGTGCCGCTGCCGTGGCGGGAGTTACAGGGAGTTGCTGGTAGGCTTGTGCTAAATCGAGCTTAGCGAAACATTTTCCCCCATTCAGCCTGGCCAGAAGGTGGCTGACCACCGGCACCGGGTATGCATTAGGGCGGATTGCCTTGTTAATTGTACACTTATAATCAGCGCAAATGCGCACCTCCCCATTAGCTTTTAGTGCTGTAACAATTGGAGTTTCCCACTCCGCGGAATCAACAGGAACAAGAATCCCCTGGTCCACCAGTTTGTCCAGTTCCGCCTCTATTTTGTCCTTTAGTGCGAACGGCACCCTGCGTGGTTTGAGTCTTATCGGGCGGACCTCCGGGTCTAGGTCGAAGGCTACAGGGGGTCCCTTGAACTTTCCCAGTCCTTTTTTAAAAACGGCGGAGTGCGCGTCGCACACCGCTTTTATTGGATCCGCACCCACAGCATGCACCCCCCCTATGAACAAACCTAAAGGCTGAAACCACTGAGTCCCGAGGAGGCTACAATTTCCCCCTTTGAGAACAACTAGAGGGAGTTCCGCAGAATGTTTCTTAAAATGGACCCGAAATTTCCCGACCCCCAACACCGGAATGCTGTTCCCCTGCACGTCTCGTAGCGTGGACCTCAACGTTTTAAGTTTGGGCCGCACGTGGGGGTCGATTTTCAAGAACTCTCTCTGGGGAATTATAGAATAGGAGGACCCCGAGTCAATTTCCATCCTAATAGGGGCCCCTTGTACTAGTACCTCGACGAAGTAATGGGGTTGTCCCGCGGACACACTGAACACGGGAGCGTCGTCCTCGCTGTCGTCCGAGATGCGGCCCACGCAGTCCTGCTTCCTCGTGGTCCGGCCGCCATCTTTGGACCTCGGTGGACGGTCCGGTCTGGCCGAACGGTCTTGTGAGTGCCTCCGTCCCTCTTTCCGATTTCTGCACGCCTTGGCGATGTGCCCCCGATGGCCGCAGTTGTAACACTCGGCTTTTCTGAATGGGCACTTCGCGCGCTCATGGGCCGCTCCGCAACCATCGCAGCGGCGCCCTCCTTTTCGGACCTTCTGGACCTCCTCGCCGTCGCTGCCTTCCGTAGACGACTTCGAGGTTCGTCGGGTTGCGTGCACCGACTGTCCGGACTTGCTGTGCACCGAATTTTCCGCTTTGCCGGCCCTAGGACGCCACTCACGCCACTGGTGCATTTCGTCTACCCCAGCATTCGTGGATTCCGCGGATTCCGCGGCCTCCACAACCTCTGCCAGCGTGGGTGGCGGCTCCTTGTTCATCAGGCTGCGCTGCACTTCCTTGTCCCTCAGGCCACAAAGAACGCCGTCCCTTAGGGCCATCTCTAGGTTGTCCCATCTGCAGGGGGCGGCGGCTATTCTCATGGCTGCTACGAAGGTCTCAACCGACTCATCCGGCGCTTGGACTCGCCTCCAAAACGCGCTCCGAGCGGGAAACATTGCCCTCGAGGGTCGGAACCGGTCACGCAGCAGTTTCATAATGTCCTCGGTTTTGAAGTCACTCATCTTCTTCGGTGCAATAATGCTCACCAGCGTTCGCTTGGTTTCTATCCCAAGCATTCTGGTGAGGATGGCCCTCTTCCTTTCCTCGTCGTCTTTGACTTTGAGTTCCACCAGTGCCGCCTGGAAGTCCATCTCAAAGAGTTCCCAGTCTTGCGGTTTGGTAATGTTGAAACCGCTCTGTGCCCTGGCTCCTTGGGGATCCATTATCCCACCTTCGTCGCCAATTTAGTGTATGAGAACCAAGACACAGGAAACAGCCATGGGCTGGTTTAACTCAGGTTTATTGCATGGTGGACAGAGGGAACATGAGGTAATGGCGGATGCAAAGCTCTATATATACAGTGATAACCATTCGAATGTGGCTCCACGATAGCCGGTTGGCTATTGTCTGCGTGACATCATTGCTGGTCACGCCCTTCTTGTCCAGGTGTAGGTAGTGGCGGGAAACTCCGCGCTGTGGCTATTGATGAGTATGGACCAAGAGAGCTTGGACGCTCGCTGCTGCCCACTGGTGGTTATTAGCTCGCGTCCTAATACAGGGTTTATGGTGATACAGCTGACGACTATATTGTTACTTGTAGGAAAGGTTACATTGTTAAGATACATTGTTATCACATGAATAAGGTTACACTATTAGAACACAACACTTGGTGACTTTTGGAAATCACTATGATGGGAATACTGGCTGAGCTGTAGTTCGGTAGGAATCATGTCTCTGTGTCCCAACTTACTCAGTTGTCACAACTCACTCTTCCTCCTGCTGCTGCCCTTTTCTCCATATGCAGGGAAATGTGTCTGAAGGGGAGAAGCTCCTGCTTGTATAGAGACTACAAACAAGTAGGTGTTTCTCCTCCAGATGTAGTGCTGTCTATGTGGTAAAAGCAATGGTGGAGAAGAGAGAACCTAAGCATTCCTCCCCAGGTTTGCTGATAACCTGGTAAGTGATGGCCAAAGAAGGTTGGTCTAGACCAGGGGTCAGCAAATTTGGCACTCTAGGTATTTTTGGACTTCAATTCCCAGAAGCCCTGATCAGCAGGTGTACTGACTTGGGTTTCTGGTAATTTAAGTTCAAGAACACCTGGAGAGCCATGTTTGCTGACCCATGATCTAGAAGCAAAATGTCAGAAGCTGGTTTTACATCTCTCCTTTTTTCTTAAGTGAATATTGCAGTATATTTTGCTAGAGATGATAGCCGTACTCTTAAAACAAAGCCTAAAGTTGGCAGTGATGTCTGATCTGTCACAGGCCAAGCCAAGAGACATTCTGAATTTCTGTCAGAAGTTAGGACTATACTTTAAAAGGTATAGCTGTAATCAGATGGGGAAGAAGTAGAAGCAGTGCCAGATTTTACTTTCTTAGGATCCAAGATCACTGTATCATTGCAGCCATGAAATAAAAAGGCGACTGATTCTTGGGAGATAAGCTATGAGAAACCTGGGGAACAGTTAAAAGTAGGGACATCGCATTGCAAACAAAAATTTGCATAGTCAAAGCAATGGTATTCCCAGTGGTAATGTATGGTTGTGAGAGCTGGACCATAAGGAAAGCTGAGCGCAGAAGAATAGAGGTCTTTGAGATGTGGTGTTGGAGGAGAGTTTTGAGAGTCCCCTGGACAGCGAGAAGAACAAATAGGTCGATCTTAGAAGAAATCAATCCTGATTGCTCTTTGGACGGTCAAATACTGAAGATGAAGCTAAAGTACTTTGGACATCAAATGAGAAGAGAGGATTTACTTGAGAAAGCTTTGATGCTGCAAAAGGTAGAGGGCAAAAGAAGGAGGGGGCAGCCAAAAATGAGATGGCTAGATGGTATTGTAGATGCAACGGGCACAGAGCTGGGCGGGTTGAGGAGGATGGTGGAGGACAGAGGTGCCTGGAGGACAATGGTCCATGGGGTTGCAAAGGGTCGGAAACGACTGTGAGAAACAACAACAACAACGAAGCTCAACTAGACTAATACTAGTAAAAATCATATAGGGATGTTTTATATAACTAGTAATCATTGTAGGGGATGAAAAATCAATGTGCACACATGTGTACATGTGTCAAGTTGGGTTAGCCAAAGACATTTTGATGCCTGAAGGAAAGACAAGATGTTCCCATCCTCCCACTTCAAATTAATCTACAGAAATCAATGTAACTGACTGTTACTTCAGCCCTTGTAGTGGAACAGCATTCTTTACCTCACCTGAGGCAGAAGATTAGCTTAGGGCACATAAACAAACTATCTGGAACCTGCTGCTCTGTGTTACCTGAAAATTGGCAACCTTTTATAGGACCATTCACAGGCAGGGTTGAATCAGGAACAAACTCACAGACAAAGTGTTTTGATACAATTTTAAAGATGTTTACTTATGAATCAAATAAGGAAATAAAATACCAAATAACAGAATTAAGAAATCCAGTTAGATGGAGTTCACTTTAGAAATACAGAAGATTGCTTACAAATACTTAAACATATGGAGTTACTCAGGAATAAAAATAAATGAAGAAGTTACTATAAATGAAAAGCTTACGTAAAGATAGAAAGGGGAAAGGAAGAGAAGATTGCTTAGAAATCACATGCTTAAGATTTGCCTAAGGAAAAGAAAGAGATAGGGAGGAAAAGCTTGCTGGAGGTAGAGAAAGAGTGAGAGAGAAAGGGGGGGGAGAGAGAAAGCCATCCTGATCCACGCTGGATCAGGGAGCGAGAAGGTGAAGGTCCAGAAGAAGAGGCAGCAGAAGGAGGTGCAGAAGAGGGTGCAGAAGGGGGTGCAGAAGGGCCGAGAGTCTCAAGAAACCCTTCCTTTATAGATGAAATAATCCAAAAATCCAGACAATTTCAATTGGTCCAAACAGGATCACATGGTAAATTAGTGATGGACAGTCCCCTCCTCCATGAAGTGATGCCCAAAATATCAGTAGCAAATGGCTAAACCCCCAAATTGCATAACTATAAATCTCAATACAGAAATCTACATCGCCCCCTCCCAAACAGCCCATTTCCTGAGATAGTGGCCTTTGATCTGTGGATGAAAGCAGTGTCACCTCCTTGTTAAATCCTCCATCCTGTCCCATGCATAAACACCTATCCTGATGTACTTCAAGTTTTAAAGAAAAAGAAACATTTTGGGAGTTCAGAAAATACAGAGTCATTTTACAATATTCTTCATGTGGCAGAAACAGCATTTTACAATTATTTTTTCATGTAGCAGAAACCAAATAGCTATTGCAAGTGTTACAATTAGAGATTTGAGTAAAACAAAAGGCTGGATAAGAAGCAACCATGGCAACAAATTGTCCATATCTGGATGATGGTAGTTGACTCCTTCCTTGACACAATTCCTTGAGAGCACAGGGTATGGTCATTGATATATATGCTTTTATCAGAATTTACCAGCACTGTTCCTTGAAATGATAAGATATAACATTCAGGGTTAGTAATCGTGCACACAGAGAGGCAGGTTTTCATGAAAGTTACCTATTTTAGAAGAAATCACTCTAATGCCACCCTGAGCTTCAAGTTTAACAATAGCTCTTGGGCAGCCAGGACAGACAAATTAACATCCCAAAAGGTAGCCTCCAAGAAATCAGGCGCCTGGCTTATTGCCCATTAACTTTCCAGCTCCACCTGAGTCAAGGGAAATTAGAAGTTTTAAGTAACTTTATTTAAGAATATAGAAATCAGACTAAGGGTGATATTATAATATTTCAAAATATTTTGCATTCAAAATATCATGTTACAATTCCTCCTTTTCTTTTCGTGACAAAATGAACTGGAGAAATTTAAATGACAAAGGAATTTAAATTATGAAAGGAATTTTGCTCACGACACCAACTTACTAGCAAATTAAGCTAATCAATTTTATATTAAAGAAATGTATAAAAAGATACTATCACCAGCTTTATTTATTGAAATCCTGGATGTATTTTTCACTTCCAGTCCATTACAAATTATTTTTACCAATAATGCACATCTGCAGAATTTACATATTATCAGCTTCTTCAATCGATTCACCTGCAGGGGAAGAGAGAAAGAGAACAAAACACACAACTCCCCCCCTCTTTATTTCCCTAAATTGTTGGAATTAAAGATGCTTCTAACTTTTACACTAATTACTAATAAAACCCATTATGTTTCCTTTTGCTTTTTAACTTTACAATTTATCTTTAGCAGGCTGTTTATATAGGGTCATAGAAACCATGCATAACACAGCTTCTACTACATTCCAACTTTAAAATAGGATATACTCCAGAAAACATTAATGCATAAATCAAATTACCACTGTGATTTAAGCAATTTTTAACTTTTAGACAACAATTTATTCATTTTCTCCTGAGGTTGGCAGCACTATTCTCAACCAGACACAGCCCCCCCTTTCTTCAGACTTAGGAGAAGAGGAACTATGCAGGAGAGAAAGATAAACCTTCTCCAGAAGCCACTTTACACAATTTTAACATTCATGAGTTGATTTCATTACTACATACATTACTGGCCTCTTTATAAGGCTAACTCAATGCATCCTGCAAGGAGAAAAAAGGATTTCTTACACATACAACACACACACATCGTCCTCCTTTTCTAAGAGAAAAACAGAACAATCTTAGTCCTGGATAAGGACAGGAAAAAAATTATGAACAGTCCACTGTGTAGACTGCTTTTGACCCACCTTGTTGCCAAGGGCAATTGTGGAGTCACTAAAAATTCATTTGAAGCTTCCCCTTATAGCTAGTTAAGTTTTACCTACTGACACTGTTCTGGGTTCAAGTCACAAATCTATGTTCACAATTTCCATGTTTCCAATCCTTTTTAAATTTACTTACTGGGGTTGTCCAACAATTAAATCACTCCCAGAAGGTTAAACAATTGCAACAGCCAAATTCAAGTACATAAGTTCTAAGAACTATAACATGTACATATCTAAATTTAATTTTTCATCAATTTCTAAGCACAGGCAACTAATGATTCCACAGAGTAGGCTGCATACAAGCCCAAAGTAATACCAATAATATTCCAATTTATTTATTCTGAGCTTCTGAATAAGAGAGGCCTTCTATCAATTTTAACATCAAGTTTTCCCTTCTCCCTTTCTTCAGACAAATTCTAGCCATATTTCCCCAACCTCATGGATGCAGGCACCTGGCCTATGAGACATTTCACACATAGTGTACTGCAATTTATGGATAACATCAATTTATGTATACTGCGAGCGCACCATTTCTCCTCCAAGAACCATGAGGCTGTGCTTCCTGTTTATCGAATTTGAGGAATTATGACTTATATTTGGCACCCCCAGATCCTTGTTCTGGCCCACTGAAGGGATGGTCTGAATCATGAATTTTGGGCAGTGATCCCTTCCTGAACCTTCTTCCACATTCTAATCTGTCCCCATTTCTAAACTCTGCAGGGAATTGCCAGATTGTAGCATCTTCCCTTGCCCATTCACCCAAATAGACAGACAAACGTTCTGGCTTTCACCATAGGCCTCTGCTATGTATAGGGTTTTGCTTGCACTCGTGGGTTTTCCTTTGGCTGTATCAGCAGTTTGAAATTGCAGGACAGCTGAATGCCTTTTGAGGTGTCCAGGAAGACTCTGCTCGGCGTATTTTGTGTCAGCCAATTTATGCTGAGTTTGTACAAAGGCATCTAGGAGTCTCAAAACCGCACAATTCACAATCCCTTTAAATTTTTTTTTTATAGTAGGCAATTTCCCACTTCGGAAGTCACTTCCCTCTTTCCCAAAGGATTTAGGTAAGCTGGCAGTATTTTGAATATTTTTAATGTTCTGGACCCAGAAGGGATCCAGAACTTTATTTACTTTACAATCTTAGCATTCATTTGTATGAATTAAGGGAGAACGATTATGTCCCGCTTTGATTCATGAATGAGGAGATTAAACATTGACATGATCTGTGGAAGCACCAGCCACCAGAATTGCCAACCTGCACTTTAAAAACAGGCTTGGCTGGGCAGAAAAGGAGGGGGTATTTCCCCTCATGGCTATTTTAGAAGAGCCTGCAGTTTTTACACTGAAGCCTTGTAATGATCAATTGTGTTGGAAACCAATTTCCTTGAATTCATATTAATCTGGAATGCAGTTTGCGCATTAACTTGGATGCATTTTCTATGAGGAAGGGATATTTCTAATAATCCATCCCAATCTCCAACCATCCTTATTTTAAAATTTACATTGCCTGATGGCAAAGTGGGCCAGCACTAGTGCATTCTAACTACTCTTGCTTAAGTGGGCCAGACTTAAACCAATTTTTCCTGTCTTGGTGTTATATTAGACAAGACAAAATACAAAATATCTTTAACCTTTTCACACTATATAGACTATTATTATTAAAATTTTAACAAACACACAGTCCTTTCATTTCCACACATTCAGGGCACCCATTCATACCACACATTAAACACACATTACATATTCTTCTTGATTCTCAGGAGGCTGCTGTAATCAGACAATCCTGGGTGGGTGCTATGTATTTAATATTGATTTTATTGCTAGATGGCAAGTTACTTTTCTCTCTAGGCCTTTTGACCTAGGGGTTTACAAGTTACTTTCAATGCATTCTAATTCAGTTACATTCCAATCCAACATGGGCTTCAATTTATGTAGGGTCCAATTAGATTCTAATTTTTCAAATAACCTTCTAGTTGCCACTGGGCATCTTTTCACATGATTTCTTATACTTGGGGGGTTCCCCTTTCTCATTGAGAGGTGTTTCTTTCTCTTCTCCAAATCTCTCACACCACCTGATCAAGGCTCTACATCTGCTTAATTCAGATTTGGGCCTGCCAATTCATTCACATTTTTCCTAAGAACATGCGTCAGAGGCGTCCCTGTGACGAAGTTCCCCCTTTTCTGCTCGTGATTGCTTAGCTCCACTCTCCATGGTTTACTAAGGCTTTGTTTTGCTTTGGACCCAAAGACTTTCAGGTTCCGAGTTAAATCCCTCTACGGACAGCGTCCCCTGTAATTATCAATATCCAGTTGTGACAGCTCAAAGAATCACTTAATCTTGCTGTCAATTTGTGCTAGCTCAAGGTGGATAACTCCTATCTTGCTTAGCAGATCAATTATTTCAGGCGCACCTCACAGCCGGCCGCACTGGTCTTGGTGCTAATTTGACTTTCCTCAAGTGGGGGTCATCTCTTGTTGGAAAGCAGTCCAATTAAGTTTTGTAGCTTGGGTGAATTAAGCCTCGCTACTGGCCGCTTTCCCCGTGGTCATTCAGGAAAAGACGACACTTCAGTCCCTACCAATAAAATTTTGCGACCACGTTGACGAGACGTGGTGGCTTCCAATAGTCAGCTCAAGGAACCCAACCCTATCTTGCTGAGAAATTAACCAGGTTCTTAGCCTGGGGAGAGATATAAATCACAGTAACAGTCTAACCTTTTTTAAACTAAAATTCACAGTACCGTACCCGAAATGCAAACTATCCATACTTACCTGATCTTGCAGCTTTATAGAGTGGAGTTCAGATGGCTCACCTCCTAATAATTTGGCCTAATCTTTAATTTTTAGCTTGGAGTTGGCTCTTGATCTGCCCCTTTTGTTAGATTGGTCCAATTTCCCATAGAACGTGCACTTTCCATGGGGAAGAGGATACCAATCACCTGTGAATGCCCGCATTCTCCACCAAAAACTGTTACCTGAAAATTGGCAACCTTTTATAGGACCATTCACAGGCAGGGTTGAATCAGGAACAAACTCACAGACAAAGTGTTTTGATACAATTTTAAAGATGTTTACTTATGAATCAAATAAGGAAATAAAATACCAAATAACAGAATTAAGAAATCCAGTTAGATGGAGTTCACTTTAGAAATACAGAAGATTGCTTACAAATACTTAAACATATGGAGTTACTCAGGAATAAAAATAAATGAAGAAGTTACTATAAATGAAAAGCTTACGTAAAGATAGAAAGGGGAAAGGAAGAGAAGATTGCTTAGAAATCACATGCTTAAGATTTGCCTAAGGAAAAGAAAGAGATAGGGAGGAAAAGCTTGCTGGAGGTAGAGAAAGAGTGAGAGAGAAAGGGGGGGGGGGGAGAGAGAAAGCCATCCTGATCCACGCTGGATCAGGGAGCGAGAAGGTGAAGGTCCAGAAGAAGAGGCAGCAGAAGGAGGTGCAGAAGAGGGTGCAGAAGGGGGTGCAGAAGGGCCGAGAGTCTCAAGAAACCCTTCCTTTATAGATGAAATAATCCAAAAATCCAGACAATTTCAATTGGTCCAAACAGGATCACATGGTAAATTAGTGATGGACAGTCCCCTCCTCCATGAAGTGATGCCCAAAATATCAGTAGCAAATGGCTAAACCCCCCAAATTGCATAACTATAAATCTCAATACAGAAATCTACATCGCCCCCTCCCAAACAGCCCATTTCCTGAGATAGTGGCCTTTGATCTGTGGATGAAAGCAGTGTCACCTCCTTGTTAAATCCTCCATCCTGTCCCATGCATAAACACCTATCCTGATGTACTTCAAGTTTTAAAAAAAAAGAAACATTTTGGGAGTTCAGAAAATACAGAGTCATTTTACAATATTCTTCATGTGGCAGAAACAGCATTTTACAATTATTTTTTCATGTAGCAGAAACCAAATAGCTATTGCAAGTGTTACAATTAGAGATTTGAGTAAAACAAAAGGCTGGATAAGAAGCAACCATGGCAACAAATTGTCCATATCTGGATGATGGTAGTTGACTCCTTCCTTGACACAATTCCTTGAGAGCACAGGGTATGGTCATTGATATATATGCTTTTATCAGAATTTACCAGCACTGTTCCTTGAAATGATAAGATATAACATTCAGGGTTAGTAATCGTGCACACAGAGAGGCAGGTTTTCATGAAAGTTACCTATTTTAGAAGAAATCACTCTAATGCCACCCTGAGCTTCAAGTTTAACAATAGCTCTTGGGCAGCCAGGACAGACAAATTAACATCCCAAAAGGTAGCCTCCAAGAAATCAGGCGCCTGGCTTATTGCCCATTAACTTTCCAGCTCCACCTGAGTCAAGGGAAATTAGAAGTTTTAAGTAACTTTATTTAAGAATATAGAAATCAGACTAAGGGTGATATTATAATATTTCAAAATATTTTGCATTCAAAATATCATGTTACATCTGTATTTCCAATGGAATGGAACAACAAGTTGGTGGTAAATGAGCAACCATCACTGCTGCTTTCTTTTTACATCATATAGTTTTTGTCCATGCCTAATAGAAGGGCTGATATTGTTTAAAATAAAGGCATTACCATCAAACTCTATGAAGTATAACATTATGGCCTATTCTCAACAGGAAACTATTTTAGTTGATGCTGGCAGGATAGTTGTGAGTTTGGTATCTGACTGCAGAGCATGAAGTTGGGAGTTCAATTAGCCATTGTACATTCTAGAAGTCAGTCTGCGTCACCTTTGGCAAGCTGCACAGTCCAAGAATGCCCTCAGAAGAAGGGAATGTGAAACCATTTCTGATACTCTTATCCTAGAAAACCCTGAAAAGGGTCCCCACAAGTAAGAACTAATTTGACAACAGACAATTATTATTTTAGTTAAGGCTAAGAAAGTTAAAAAAAAACTAGTTTTAAAAATTTGCAACTATAATGGTAAATAACTAATAGGGACTTGGAAATATAACTAATTAATATTTCCAGTAATAGTAATTTACAATAACTTAAGAGATGGGAATACCAGAACACCTTATATGCCTCATGAGAAATCTGTACATGAGTCAAGAAGCAACAGTTAGGACAGAATACGGAATGGTTTGGAATAGAAAAAGGAATAAGACAAGGCTGCATTTTGTTACCCTGCTTATTTAACTTATATACATAGCACATAATACACAAAGCAGGGATGGAAGAATCACAAATTGGGATCAAAATTGCTGGGAGAAACATCAACAATTTGAGATATGCAGATGATACTACCCTAATGGCAGAAAGTGAGGAAGACCTAAAGAAGCTTCTGATTAGGTTGAAAGAAGAGAGTGCAAAAGCTGGCTTGAGGCTCAATATCAAGAAAACCAAGATAATGGCAACAGGCCTGATCAGTCCCTGGAAAATAGATGGGGAAGGAGTAGAAGCACTGACAGATTTTACTTCCTTAGGATCTAAGATCACTGCAGATGGGGATTGCAGCCATGAAATAAAAAGGCGACTGATTCTTGGTAATTAAGCTATGAGAAACCTGAGGAACATAGTTAAAAGTAGAGACATCACCTTGCAAAAAAAAATTCACATAGTCAAAGCAATGGTATTCCCGGTGGTAATGTATGGTTGTGAGAGCTGGACCATAAGGAAAGCTGAGCGCACAAGAATAGACACCTTTGAAATGTGGTGTTAGAGGAGAGTTTTGTGGGTCCCCTGGACAGTGAGGAGAAGAAATAGGTCAATCTTAGAAGAAATCAACCCTGACTGCTCCTTAGAAGGTTAAATGGTAAAGATGAAGCTAAAGGACTTTGGACATCAAATGAGAAGAGAGGATTCATTTGAGAAAGCCTTGATGCTGTGAAAGGTGGAAGGCAAAAGAAGGAGGGGGGCAAAAAGTGGGCACAGAGCTGGGCAGGTTGAGGAGGATGGTGGAGGACAGAGGTGCCTGGAGGACAATGGTCCATGGGGTCGCAAAGGGTCAGAATTGACTGTGCGACTGAACAACAAAAAGCAACTTTTCAAGGTCTGTAATAAATCATGAATTTAGAGTAGGGTTCTAAATAAAAACCCACTGGAGCAAGGAGCAAATTCAGAACTCTGTCTAACACCAATTTAGAGACCATTGCATCAATCCATTATTGCTGTCAATAACACAGCTCTCCAAGGTTTCAGGGGAAAAACCCACTGTTGTTTCCCTTGCTTTCCTTGGGATTATCTTGTGGGGAGTGTGGGGAAAGTGTTTCTTTGCCTCAATCTGTTGGATCTGGGCCGTGAAGTGGGTTGCGCAAGCTGGATTGGAACCGCGAAGCGGCTGTTGGGTCCTGGAGGAGACTGGTCAAGCAATGAGACACGAGGCAAGATGGAGCGAAGACCAGTGATTTAATGAAGACCAGTCATCAGTATTTATCATGTTTTAGGCTGCATGTAAAAGCATTGCGATACTGCAGGTTTCATACATAATGTTTACAGAAGTTAATTGGGGAAGTCTACAGGGGAAGTTAATTAACCAACTTAATTAACGGCAGAGAAAATACATTGTTCTGTGTTATCCGGGGTAAACAAGTGGCTAACATTGGCTCTAGGGCTTAAGGTAATCCGCAGGCGCGAGATTGCCTATTACGCACCTAGCGAGTTAGTCATTAGCTCTCTATTGTCCGAGCAGTTTGTCAGATCAGCTATTGATGAATTAAACTCTATCTAATATTCCTCTCCCCCAATTTCTGTCCCGTCAGGAACCCCTGGTAACGATGTGATCACCCTTTACCGGGGTTCTGTCAGGGCCAGTAATGCCAATTGTGTGCACGGATCCCACACTCCCCCTTTATTTGTTTAATTGGACCTGACAGACAGCTTGACTTAGGAGCGGCATCAGCTGACGTGGAGTGAGGACGTTCCGGGGTTCTCTCCATGGGGGACACCTTGACATCAGTGAGGGAATACATTGCATGAAACAACATATGGCTGTTCCCAGTATTGTCACCCCCACAACTACCTTGAGTGTCGTCTGTAGCCAACCCCATGGGAACCAGGACCATAATGAATCCCACCACGCCCACGTGGCATCTTCCTTGATATTCTTAACCAAGGTATGGAGGTCTGTGAGTTGACTCTGTACCTTGCGCGAGTTGTCTGTGAGGTTAAAACAACACATACCATGGACAGACTCGCAACCCAAATGATGTAACAGTAGGAGGTAATCGATGCCTGCTCGATTATCCAGTATGGCATGGCGAAGCTCCATCTGCTCCTGATTAAGCAGTGCTATCGCTGAGGAGGTGTGGTTAATGGCTTTTGCCAAAGTGCAAGCCAATTGACCAATTCTCCGCGCATTGCCTACGGCTAAGCCTGGAACGCCAAACAAGCTGACTGCTAAAGAGACATACTCAGCTTTACTCAGAATCCTGATGTTGCTATCACATGAGCTGTCTAACTGGGTGGCATGAGCGTGCCGCATGTGTGAAGGTACATTTATGCTTGGGGCAACCATGTCTCTAGTGGGAAGCAACAATGTCAAACGACTGATACAACAAAGGGAATCAGATATATTTGCAGGAATGTAGTTCCAAGTATACTTGGTTACATGTAAAAAACCATCCTGAAGGCAAGGTAACATGAGCATACATTGAATTAATAGTCTCTGGGTTATCACAAGTCCAAATGCTGTAGACGGGATTGAGGTAACAGCTCTGTGGCCCCTCGACCGTGGAACAGCCGGTCATGCGAGCACAAGTAGAGTTCGGGCTGACTGCCACTCGGGGTGTGTACAGAGTGGCCGCATCAGCCGGTAAGACTTTCGTGACTTGGGTTCCCCAGTGAGTGTACATTGAAAAGGCAGTCTTGTAAAACGGACCAAATATCCGCTTCACCAACCAGTCACCGTTCCTGATGCGCGCATCTGGGGAGTGACACACCGGGATGAGACAAGTGCTCAGAATAGAGGCAGAAGCGGTGGTCTGCCTCAGGCAAAAATCGGACTGACTGACAAGGTTTGCCAATCTTTCCCAAACGTTGTACTGCATCCGGGCAGAGAGATCTCTGCCTGGCATCAGGTTGTTGGCTTCCAGTGAAGCTGCTTGAACGCCTCCCCCTGCAAGCAGGGAAAGGATCAAGACGATGGTGGTCATCATGGAATTAGCAGTAATCAGGGAAAAGGCTGCAATCAAGATGTTCTCCGGCATTGTCTCCTTGTCCTCCCGCCGAACGGCGTCCGCCACCTCCTGGCACAGGGACTTGGCCATCCCCCAGGTGATCTTCGGTGCTGTCATCTGCTGTCGTCGCCTCCTCTACTTGGCTCTCCTGGTCAGGGTTAATTCCTCCATATCCGGTATTGGGTCCGGGACTGCCTGGGTCCACACCATTGGACTGCTGCCAATTCCGCCAGCTGCACGGATTTCTGTGGAAGAGTTAGAAGTATGCGCCAAGCCTGGCCCTCTTGCCAAGTAAGAACACCATATGTACGACCCCCATCAGTGAAAACTGTCCTAGCCCCCTGAAGTGGAACCAGGGACATTAACTCACACAAACTGACTGTCTGCGTTTGAAGCGAGACGAGTCTGGGGTCTTTCGGCAAATGGTATGCCAAACATCCAGTGAATCCTTCCAATGCAATCGGAAGCGAGTCACCAGGCTGCATCAGTTGCTGAATTTGCTCTTTTGTGAACGGGACCACGATTTTTGCTAAATCATGCCCTGAGATATCCCTTGCTCTCAGCCTTCCTCGGTAAATCACCGTGGAGACCAGTTCCTGTGTAGGAATGATGTTTCGGGAAGAGGTGTGTGGTAAATACACCCATTCCACGATACACGCCCCCCGCTCGGGGTCTACCCCTAGAGCTCCGGTAAACATGGATCCTGTCTGGACGATGTACAGGTTTAGAACGGGAGCATATGGCCCCTGACTAATCCTGTCCACCCATCTCTGGCTGAGAACTTGGTTGACCTTTTCGAGAGTCAAGCGTGCCTCTCGAGGAATGTGTATCCGGTCTGCCGGCTGCCTACCCAGCGTTAGCAGCGAGAAGAGCGGCCTTAGAAGGTCCGTATCTAGCCTAAAATACAGTCTGGCCCAATTGATATTCCCCAGAATTTGTTGCAATTCTACAAGGGTGACTGAATCCTTTAAGTTGATCTGTGGCAAAACTGGTGCTGCGAAAGAACGGAGAAGCCGATGGCCCAAGTATGAAAATGGCTCGATTCTCTGAACTTTCTCTGGGGCAATGAGTAACCCTTTTCCCCCCAGAGTGGTCTGGAGGTCTTTAAACATTTCGCTGCCGAGTTGCGGCGCTGCGACCAGGATGTCATCCATGAAATGACACACTAAGACTGTGGGGTGAAGGTTTTGAAACTTTTCCAGTGCATTGTGAACGTAAATTTGGCACAGGGTGGGCGAGTTGAGCATCCCCTGTGGCAAATATTTCCACGCGTAACGTTGCGTGGGCTCTCTGTGGTTCACGACTGGCACTGTGAAAGCGATTTCTCCCGATCCCTAGCATCTAAGGAAATGGTATAAAAATAGTCTTTTAAGTCTACGACCAAGATCTCCCAACCCTCGGGGATCTTGTTCGGATTCAGGATGCCGCATTGAAGCGGACCCATTGGCTGGATACATTTATTGATCTCTCTTAGATTGTGAAGGAGTTGCCACTTCCCTGACTTTTTCTTGATAACGAATATGGACAAATTCCAAGGACTGGTGGACCATTCTATATGTCCTGCGTCTAGCTGTTCTTTTAGCAGCTGTTTCAGGGCGACTAATTTCTCCCCTACTACCGGCCATTGTTCTACCCAGACTGGCGTGTTGGTAAGCCATTTAAGCAGTAGAGCCATTACCCGAAGGTAAGAGTGGCACGGTACTGCTGCAGAATGTCTCGCCCCCAAAGGTTGACGTGCACGTCCAAAATGTGCGGCTGGATGACCGCTGTGCCGTCAGCTTCGGGGACTGTGCCTTCTACCCAATTCTGGCTTCTAAATGCTTCTTGAACACCTCCTACCCCCACACATCGGAGACCGGCTTGAGAGCCCACTCACGTGGCCACTGACTCTGGCTGACCACGCTGATGTCAGCTCCGGTATCTAGCAGCCCATCAAAAGGTTTTTTATTTAAAAATACCTTTATGACTGGCCGCTGCTTCCACTCTATGTTGGTTTCCACTGCCGCTAAGACCTGGTATCCTTGCACTGCCCCTTCTGCACTCGAGCGGTCTTCCGTCCCGGACTCTGAGCTGTCCCTGAGCCTTTCCTGGCTGCCTGCTGGCGAGTGACAAGGAACCATGATCAGTTGCGCTAATGTGTCTCCCTTGTGAATGGTTTGGGGTAGGTGTGTCCAGAGTTGAACCTGGAGTACACCCGAAAAATTGGAGCCAATGACTCCCAGAATTACAAGAATTCCTTGCGTTCCTGCAATACTACGGGGCAAAACTAAACCTATGTAGCCCTTAGGCAGGGGTCCCATGTACTGGGAATCAACCAGATAGACTGTGCCTGGCAAGTCACATGTGACTTCTGACTGGCAAGTCAAATCTAGTCCCACAGTGCCCTTAGGGCTGGCCTGCGCCTCGGAATGCGGTGAATGTGACCGGAATTTAATCCAGCTCTGGTTCTCCCAGAGCGATTGAGGTCTCTGTTTGGACCGGAGCCAAAGACAAGCCTGCATTCTGGTTTCCCGAATTTGGGCAGTTCCTGGCCCAGTGGAAGCCTTTATTGCATTGTGGACATGGGGTGGTCGGAGCCTTGGGACGGCCGGTGTTTTGGCCGTTGCCCTTGGTGTGTCGGAATTCCCTAGCGAAATGACCGATCTTGCCACAATTGTGATATGCTCCTTTGGTCCTGTTTTTGGGCTTCCTACCGCCTTGTACCACCACTGCTAACAGACCCATTTTGTAGGAATCTGTACCAACGTCGGCACAAGCCCTAATCATGTCCGTGAGAGTCAGATCGGGACAATTGCCCAGTGACTGCAAGATCTTATGGTAGTCAAGGTTGGCGTTGTCTTTCGCCAGCTTCATCATGAGCTCCTGTTGGGCTTGCTCATTATTGATCTGTCTACTGACTGCTTCCTCCAATCTATTGATAAAGTCCATGTAGGACTCCTGGGCACCCTGTTTGACTGCTGTGTAATTTTTGGCTGCTTTGCCAGCTGCCGGGACCTTGAGATAAGCCCTGAAGGCTGTCTCAGCCGCCAAATGGAGGGTGGCGATTGGCAAGCCGTTTGCGCATCAACGGATTCAAATGGACCTGAACCATATAGCTGGTCAGGGATTACTGCTCCGCCCATCCTGGCAGCCCTTGCCTGTGCTTCGAGACCATACTCGCTGTCCCATAGCAAATACTGGCTGGGGTTGAGCATCATTCGCATGATGGCTTTCCAGTCATACGGAATGAGCATCATAGTTTCGCACACTTGCTGAAGCGTGCCCCTGGTGAAGTGACTCTGAAGTCCTGTCTCTGTGATTGCCTTCCGTATAGCCATAAGCAGCTTGTACGGAACTGGCGAATGGATCACTTGCTGCTGACCCGTGAGGGCATCTACCTCTATGCGAACTGGGCATATCTTCCTAAGCTCAGCTAGTTCTTCTGCTGGCAACTTCCCCTTACTGGTTTCTTCCTCAACCATGCGCTGGATGGAACTCTTGGTAGTCTGGAAACTTTTAACTGTCAGAGAAGCACCAACGCTTCTCATTCCATGCATTCCTTCAGTGACGTCTGCAGCTGTCATTGAGGGAAAGCTCCCTACACTACCCTGCTTGAGCTGAAATGACGGATAGAGAGTCATTGGGGCTGATGGCTCTGACTGCGCTGGGGGTTCCTCGGCCTCTATCCGGACTGGGTCTACCTCTGCTAAGAGCTTCCTACACTTGCTCCACATGCTGATTATGCTGTCTGGAGCTCTAGGTGCTTGCTGAATGCATGCTCCTATCCTATCCCAAAGTTGGAGGTTGAGCATGCCTGTTTCTGGATAAAGCAGACAATTTCCCCCCAAGTACACCAAAAGATCTGCTAACTGGGCGCTGTGAATGAGTGTATGGTATACCCTGGCCAGGGCCTTGAACTCCATTAAGTGAGTTCTCTGGTTAGCGGTCGGGCGTTGTCGCTGAGGACAAGTCCCCATATTACCTGCTGGTGCTTTGAAGTTTTCCTCCTCGGGATGAAGCGACGCGTCTGAGGTTAGGTAACAGGTCTGGAGTGACGAACCTCTGGGAAGGAACTCGGAACGTGGGCTCCTGCCACAGCCCTCAGCAGCCTCTGCGACGAAGTCAGGGTTTCACAGCCGACCCTGAGCGGAACGCATTTTCACTGAGCAAGCTGCCTCAGAGCTTTGGAGCATGCTCTGCCTCTCTGGAATGCCTCACAGTGTAGCTGTCACTCAGATCGGATGACTTTCCGACCAGAGCTGCCACGCTGTCCTCCGGGACGATTCGGACATGGTTCTAGCATAGAACTGGACCGAGAAGATTGCTTAATCACGAGTAGATCACCTTGGGGTCACCATATGTTGGATCTGGGCCGCGAAGCGGGTTGCCTAAGCTGGATCGGAACCGCGAAGCGGCTGTTGGGTCCCGGAGGAGACTGGTCAAGCAATGAGACACGAGGCAAGATGGAGCAAAGACCAGTGATTTAATGAAGACCAATCATCAGTATTTATCGTGTTTTAGGCTGTATGTAAAAGCATTGCGATACTGCAGGTTTCACACATAATGTTTATGGAAATTAACTGGGGAAGTCTACAGGGGAAGTTAATTAACCAACTTAATTAACAGCAGAGGAAATACATTGTTCCGTGTTATCTGGGGTAAACAAGTGGCTAGTATTGGCTCTAGGGCTTAAGGTAATCCTCAGGCACGAGATTGCCTATTACGCACCTAGCGAGTTAGTCATTAGCTCTCTATTGTCCGAGCAGTTTGTCAGATCAGCTATTGATGAATTAAACTCTATCTAATATTCCTCTCCCCCAATTTCTGTCCCATCAGGAACCCCTGGTAACGATGTGATCACCCTTTACCGGGGTTCTGTCAGGGCCAGTTATGCCAATTGTGTGCGCGGATCCCACATCAATCCTTCATTGTAAAAAAAGTAATTAATCAGATCTAAAGGTCACCCTTGCTTGAAAGCCAGTCAAATTCCACTCTAGGGTTCAGTGCTTATCTTTGTTTCATAGCGGAAGAGCCAGCACTTTCTGCTTCTGTAGATGTTTCCATGGTCGTGTGGCAGGCATGGCAAGACACTGGAGTGCACAGAATGCTGTTTACCTTCCCACCAATGTGGTCCCTATTTATCTACTTCCAATTTCTTGCTTTTGAACTGCTAGGTTGGCAGAAGCTGGGACAAAGACGGGAGCTCATTCCATCCTGCAGTATTCAGGTATCGAACAGCTGACTTGTCGCCTTCCAGTCAGCATCTTTGAACAAGAGCCATTGCTGGGCATTTTCCATCAAAAGAAATAAAGTACTTAAATAGAATAAATAGTTAGATTTTTTTATTTTAAAAAAAGATATATTATTACTGTTCATAGTTACCAAGCAGAATGGGTTTATGGTGCCTTCCAAGAAAAGGATTAGTCCTATTCATTCAAACAAGAGTACTGAATACGTTGAGAAGGGTTTGCATCATTGGGTCCTTGTTTTGCCTAATCTTCATTCATCCATTCTGACTTCTGCAAAATACATTGATAGGTTGAGCCTACATCTATTGGATGATGAATGCATAGGACTGGTAGCAGGGCCTGCCTGACTTTCCACCCAGCCTGTATACAATATATACCCAGGGTGGTCATGAGAATGGAAATCAAGATTGTTTGGTCTTTATTTCCTTCATTAAGGAATTGATTGTTTGCAGTCTTTGGAAAGCAGAGCTGCTTGAGATTGCTCAGCGGGAAGGGCAGACAATTCATTCTGGATGTGTACAAATCTATCTATCTATCTGTCTGTCTGTCTGTCTGTCTGTCTGTCTGTCTGTCTATCTATCTATCTATCTATCTATCTACCGTATTTATTCGAGTATAACGCGCACTCGTGTATAACGCGCACCCCTAATTTTCCATGAAACCTCGGTATAAAATTTTGTTGAGGGAGGGGGGGATAATCAGACCCACCTGTTGCAGAAAATGCAATCCGAAACGAGCACTTCCGACCCCCAGGAGCCTCGCTCGAACTGCGAGCTACCTCCGGGCCACGCCTCATCTCCTGCGCCACCCAATCAGATCCCGCCAGCCGGAGGGAAGCGCGCCCCTGGGCCCGTGGGTGGGGCAGACGGCGCATCTCAGCAGGGCGCTAGACGACATGCCGTGCTCCGTGCCTACCCTTGCCGGCTCTTGAGTCGCGCGGCCCGGGAGCGCGGGTGGCTGGCGTTAGCGCCTCCCCCTTACCGTTCCGGCAGGTGCGTGCGGGTGAGTGGCGGCAGCGGGACCTGGGCGCCTGCCGCCGCCCGGGGAGGAGGGCTGTGGCGTGCTCCGTGCCTACCCTTGCCGGCTCTTGAGTCGCGCAGCCCGGGAGCGCAGGTGGCTGGCGGTAGCGCCTCCCCCGGAGGGTTCCCTTCTCGTCCCGGCGGGTGCGTGCGGGTGAGTAAAAGAGGCTCGTTTATAACGCGCACCCAGTCCTCGTGTATAACGCGCACCCAAACTTTGATTTCTTTTTTTGGTACAAAATTTTGCGCGTTATACACGAATAAATACGGTATCTATCTATCAGTAGAAGTAGAGTTATAGGTATGCAGTTGATATATTAGACAGAGTGATGTACTAGTACTCAGGAGGTCTAGGTTTGAATTCCCATTTGGCCATGGAAACTCACGTTGAAGTGGAAATGTAGAACCACTCTTTAAACATCTCTCTTTCCTATTAGGGTTGCTATAAATTGGTTCCAACCTGAAGACACATAACCTACTAAATATGTATAGAAATGTATTGACAGCTAGCAAGAGAGAGACGGATTTCACATGTATTAGTTTTTCTAAAACAGGGATTCTCAACCTCTGGCCCATGGGCCAGATGCAGCCTGTGGTGCTACTTCATGTGGCCCCCACCGCCTCCACCACACCAGGAAGAGCCATGTGGTAGAGGAAGGGTAAAATGGCTGTCCGGCCCACAAAGTTGTCTGAGGGAGCGTGGCCTGGCCCCTGGCTTAAAAAGGTTGAGAACTCCTGTTCTAAGAGATAGAGATACTGTATATACACACAAGTGAAATCTACATTACTGTATTATGATTTCAGACTGTCAGTGGAGGGAAAGTATAGATATATCTGCAAGAGTGTCTGGGGTGAAGGTGCTGAATGTGACATGGGAATCCACCAATTTTTGTGCTAGTAGAGGCTTTCTAACCACAACAGATATCAGGCAGAACCTTCTATTCTTGTTCTTATGTTGGAGGTGAGCAGTTATGGCCCTCTGGATGTTTTTGTGCTACAACTCGCATGAATATAGCCAGCGAAACCAAGAGTGAGTGATTATGTCAACTGTATCCTCAAAACAGCTGAATGGCCACAGTTTCCTCTCCCTGCCTTACATTGTCCTCTAGAACACAACTATCATCCTGCTTCATTGATGCAAATTGCAGGCATTCACTTCTGTGGAAGAAATAAACCATGAATATAGGGCTGCCTGTAAAACAAGTGCTAAACCCACAACTGTACTTGGTGAGCCATCTCTCTAGAGATGTTCTTCTTCCTATACACTCTCAAATAACAGCCTATTTAGTCTGCTGCATGGAAGCCGTTGACAACTGAACCAAACATACATACATAAACCTGAATGCAGTACCTGGCCTTTTATGTTCCCAGTTAAAGCAACATTTCCAATATTCCTGGACTTCTTCTTCATACACAAACACAAGGCAAAGATTTAGGCCTAGACAGTAATTGACTGTATATCTCCCTGTACTGACATTGCTACCAGTCTCTTTTACGTCATGTTTATATGGAGAGGCAGATAGTTTATAGAGGCATCCCTGAAACCCAAACAGTGTGGTGAAAATGTAACATCTTGACACACAGGCACTGTCTATAGAAGCTATTGCTCTTTCACACTGAATAGACTTTACACTGCAAAACAACCAGTCTTAGTTAATATGGCATTTGTGATTCTGAAACAATACCTTGCATGCAGTGGTGGGCATCAGCAGGTTCGCCCCAGTTCACCAGAACCGGTAGCAGAAATTCTGGCTAGCCCTGCCCATCCAAGTTTTGAAATAAAGTAGTCCTAATTCAGATGCAACACAGGGCTTTTCCCATGGCCACGCCCACCATACCACACCCACAGTGTGGTAGTAAAAAATTTTGGAGCCCACCACTGCTTGCATGGGGAATTTCTATCACTTGGCCTTCAGAAAGTGATTTAGAAGGTCAGACTAGCACAAAACCCCATTGCTTTTATTATTCATCTTGGAAGCTGCTGCATGGTGATTTGGCCTGGTCCCTGGTGTTTTGTTTTTTTTGTTGTTTTTTTAGGTCATGAGATTAGCTCTTTCCAACTATTTTTGCCCCATCCATAGATAATTGCACCCTAGAGTCTGAAGTAGGACTTTGCCTCATCTGCCTTATGTTATAGCGCTCTGCAATAAGGCAGTATCCTAGCTAACAATTTGAAGCTTATACTAACATCCCTGACTCTACATTATTATATCTACCAAACAGAACAAGAAATACATTACTCATTGTGGTGTGTTTACAACAAAATTACTATTAAGTCTGCCCTAAACCTTCTGGATGGAGCCAGTTTTTAAATATATATTTTAGATTTTATTATTGTAATTGTAATTGTAATTGTAATTGCCATTGCCATTGCCATTGCCATTGCCATTGTTATTGTTATTGTTATTGTTATTGTTATTGTTATTGTTATTGTTATTGTTATTGTTATTGTTATTGTTATTGTTATTGTTATTGTTATTGTTATTGTTATTAAAGGCGGGAGGTCAGCAGTTCGATTCCCGAGTACTGCAGGATGGAATGAGCTCCCGTCTTTGTTCCAGCTCCTGCCAAACTAGCAGCTCGAAAGCAAAAATTGGAAGTACCACTTCGGTGGGAAGGTAAACAGCATTCTGTGCATCGCGGTATCTAGTCATGCCTGCCACATGACCAAGGAAACATCTGCAGAAGCAGACAGCGCTGGCTCTTCGGCTTTAAAACAGAGATGAGCACTGAACCCTAGAGTCGGATACGACTGGCTTTTGAGCAAGGGAAACCTTTACCTTTAGCATTATTATTGTTGTTGTTGTCGCTGTCGCTGTCGTCATCGTTGTTGTCATCGTTGTTGTTGTCATTGTCGTTGTTGTCATTGTTGTCGTTGTTATATAAATCAACCATTTGGTTCACAGTCGAGGACTGGAATAAAATTAACAGTTTAAGCCCTAACCAAGGACCTAAGAGCTGTTAAGGTAATGTCTAAGTATATATGCAGTCCCCAGTAGAGTTGTTGTTGTTGTTGTTTTTGTTTGTTTGTTTGTTTTGGAGAGTTAGGATGTTCAAATCAGATAAGTCCAGAATTTCCAAATATCTAGGGAGTCCTTTAGGTACTGCTCCAAGGGCTCCGATCACTATGGGAACAACAACAGATTTCTTCTGCCATAGACGCTCAACTTCAATTTGCAAATCACGATATTTTGTGATTTTTTTTCCAGTTGTTTGTCTTCAATTCGTGCATCTCCTGGTATAGCAATGTCTATAAAGCAGACCTTCTTCTTTTCCACAACAGTTATATCAGGTGTGTTGTGAAGCAGATGTCTATCTGTTTGAATTTTAAAGTCCCACACTGTCATGACTCTCTCATTCTTTAAAACTTTCTCTGCTTGATGTTCCCAATGATTTTTACTGCATTCAAATCCAAACTTCTGGCAAAGTTTCCAATGGATAAGTTTTGCAACCCTGTTATGATGGTGCAAATAATCAGTCTGTGAAATTTTGCTGCATCCACTGATTAGATGATCTGCTGTTTCATTTTTTTCCATTACAAACCTGGCATTTGCTAATGTTGGATATGTGCTGTATTTTTGTCTTCATGAAATTTGTTGGCAAAACTTCTTTCTGTGCTGCCAAGATAAATCCTTCCATTTCCTACTTCAAAACTCCTGCTTGTAACCATCCCCATGTCAGTTTTGGGTCAGCTTTGCTTTCTATGATTTTCAAATATTGACCCTGCCTTTGGCTTGTTTTTCCAGTTTGCAATTTGACTGTCTATCCTTTCCTTTCTGTATTCAGCTTTCTTCTTCATTGTTTTTAAAACTTCTCCTTTGTTCACTTCCTGAAGCATAGGCTCTTCACTTTTCTTAATGTAGTCATTCATGCTATGCTTTTCTTCCTCTACTGTCTGTTTCACCAGTAGGAGTCCTCTGCCACCATCAGCTCTTGGTAAGTACAAATGATCAACATCACTTTTTGGGTGCAGGGCATGATGCATAGTCATTAGTTTCCTTGTTTGTCTAATTCCATTTGGGGTCCAATCAATTATCCCAGCTGAATAACGTATAACAGACACTGCCCAGGTATTGATTGCCTTGATGATATTGCCTCCACTCAGTTTTGACCTCAGGATTTTCCGGATCCACTTTATGTATTTTGAAGAAGTAGTTCTTTTGACTTTGTTGTGTAGTAGGTCAGAAGCTTCCAGAACTCCCAGGTACTTGTATCCCTCTTCTGATGTTATTGCATTGATATATTCTCCATTATCTAACTCAAATCCATCACCTTTGACAATTTTGCCTGCCTTAACAGTAATTGTTGCACACTTATCAGTTCCAAATTGCATTCCAATATCTTTACTAAATTTATTTGTAGTTTCCAGCAGTGTTTTTAATTCAGCTCTTGTCTTTTCAAACAATTTTAGATCATCCATATAAAGCAGATGTCCTTTCTTAGCCAATTCATATCCACAGTTTGTTCTATTTAAAATAGTTGTCAGTGGTGTCATTGATGGCACAAATAGCAAAGGTGATAGTGAGTTGTTGTTGTTGTTGTTATTTCTTAAATTGTGGTGTTCCTTTGACCTATTTCTGGTAGAATTCCAAGTGACCCCTGTGATTTTAACAAAAAACAGAATTGCAACCAAATTAAAATCTGACTTTTCTGAATTCCAATGCAGCTATACTGGATGAGTGTCAGGAAGGGATGCTGCCAACTAGTACATAGACATAGTTAGGAGTATACTAGAGTCATGTTACTGAGACATACATTTATCAATCAAATCATTGCTCTCCATACATTTTTATGGCATTAAGGGAGACTGCTTGGCAGACACTATGTAACAGTTCCAATAGATGAGATCTACCCATTCTCTTATGGATAACTTCAGATTTTGGAGAAACAAACAATGCTTGCATAGTGCCTAGAAATGCTTCCCATCACCTTGGACTCATAGTTCTTTTGAATGGTAAGACACGGCAATTGCAACTGAATGTAGATGGTATCAAACTTCAGTTCGATAGTGTTTATGTGACCTCCAATTTAGCAATAGTACATTTTTAAAAAGATGATGCTCAGTGGAAAAGAGATTAATTAAAAGAGTGGCCCAAAGTATGAAAAAGTGTAGAAATGGTTGGTCTCAATTAATCAATACAAGTGAGTCATTGTCACAAGTGGCTGTGTCAGTTGGCTGCAACTCAATGCGAGTATATGTTAGTCCTGCCCCAGGATGCAGGGAGGCCTTGTCTTGGAGGCCAGCTGGCTCTAGGTTGTCTTTGGCCTCCAAGGCAAGCAGGAAAAATGTTATTGGCAAGAATTTGTTTAAGGTAGATCCCGGCTTGCCAAGAAGTTACCCACACACTACAGTATGAACTCGGAGCCATACAGTATGAACTTCTTGATTAGCTAGTGACTAAAACTGTTTAATGGTTACTGATAGCAGCCAGATGCTTGTTCAGTGGGACTTAGGTAGCTGTAGGTATTGCTAGGTATTGATCATACCCAAGTGTTTAGGTCTCAGACAATGGAGGAAAAACTGTTCGATATGCATGATGTAAACAGTGGAACCAAGACATATCAGAGCTGTTCAATCAGTGAAAGAGTTGCCTTGGGGCTTCTGGCAATTTGCTTTTGGATGAGCTGATGCTGCTTAAAAGAAGAATGATAGCCTCACAATATTCAAATGTTCCTCTTAGGGAATAATGCATACGTGAAGATCTCAAATGAAAATGAGCACACACAAACCACATTCTCTGTCATCATTCTTGTTGCACGTTGAAAATGAACTTCTTCATCAGGGAATCTTTGGCAACTGTATTGGGCTCCTTGGGTAACTTAGAAATCTAATTACTGTACCAAGTTTCCTAACTATGCAGAGACCAAGAAGAATCCTGGCTGCTGAGATTTGCCTTCAGCATGCAGAATGTGCTGAAGAAGATGGCAGTGAGGCACAGCTGTCAGTCACATTCTCACTTTACCTCTTCAACTGTATGTTATTGTTGTGTAGTGCTGGTGTCTGCTTCTTTGTGACCAACATGTATATTTCTAAAGAAACAGATGTTAGAAAAACAACAACTGATCCTAGGTAATCTACAACATTTCTGATACCTAAACAAGAGAACTACTGTATATTGAGGGTCAAACTTCTAGAGTAGGAGTAAGGAACTCCATCCCCCAATTAAGGATGCATCCTCTTGAAGATAATATATCACTGAGTGTATGTGGAGTCCCCTAGACTTCAAGGAGCTTAAATCAGTCAATCCTTGAAGGAAATCAACCCAGCCTGCTCCTTGGAAGACAAATACTGAAGCTGAAGCTCAAGTACTTTGGCCATCAAATGAGAATGGAGGACTCACTGGAGAAGGTCCTGATTCCAGGAAAGATCAAATGCAATATGAAAAGGGAGCCACAAAGAATGATTAGACAGCATTGTTAATGCAATGGGGGTAGATCTGTGCAGATTCCAGAGGATGGCAGATGACAGAGGAGCCTGGTGTGCTGTGGTTAATGGTATTGCAAAGGGTCAGACTTGACTGTGCGACTGAGCAACAACAACATGTGGCGTAGACAGTGATGCACTGCAAAAAAAATTTACTACCTACTCTGTGGGCTGGCCAAATCTGTGGGCGGGGCCAAACTTCCTGCATTATGGGCTATGGAGGTGGGTATGGCCAACCAAGTGGGCGTAGCCTGGGGGAATTTCCGCTACCAGTTCTGCAGAACCTGATAGAACCTGCTGCAGGGCATCACTGGGTGTAGGTGCTAAAGTGAACAGTTGGCAGAGAACAGACCAAAGTGTACCATGGTTTGAAATTTTGTATGTACAGAGTGCTAAAATAATTAAGGGGGTGGTGGTAAAAATGCAACCCTGAAGATGTGTATTGTGTTTAAGAAAATAAGGCTTTAACAGCAGTGTGTTAAAAGTCAAACAATCAGCTAACAAAAATCCAAGCCATCATACGGAAAGCAAACTCAGTGTAAAATGGTGATGTTTCACAAAGTAGCTTGATACATTAAGCATAAGAACATAAGAACAGCCTTGCTGGAACAGGCCACAGCCCATCCAGTCCAGCATTCCGTCTCACACAGTGGTTCACCATTTGCTTCAGAGTATTCCCAAGCAGATGCCTTCACCTGCTTAGGATTCCCTGGAAATGGCATTGAGATATATCCTGCCAATCTCTCTAACCCGGAGGTTGTCCTTAGGTATCCATAATTATAGCCATTGATGCCCTTGTCCTCCATGAACTTGTCTAATCTTTTCTTAAAGCTGTCATAGACCAGCGATCCTCTGGGTGAAAAAATACTTTCTCTTATTTGTTTGAGAACTAGTACCCAAAAGTTTCATGGCGTGCCCCCCTAGTTCTAGTGTTGTGCGATAGGGAAAACAGTTTTTCTTTATCTACTTTGTCCACACTGTGCATGATTTTATAAACTTTAATCAGGTCACCTCTTAGACGCCGTCGTTCAAGAGTGAAGAGGCCCAGCCGTTGCAGCCTCAGATGGTAAGGAAGGTGTTCTAGTCCCCTAATTATTCTGGTTGCCCTCCTCTGCACTTTTTCCAGCTCCATAATATCCTTCTGGAGGTATGGCGACCAGAACTGTACACAGTATTCCAGATGGGGCCTCACCATAGATTTATAAAGAGGCAAAATGACACTTGCTGACTTATTTTCTATACCCTTCCTAATGATCCCTAGCATTGAGTTTGCTTTTTTCACTACTAAGGCACACTGAGTTGACACCTTCATTGAGCTGTCCACCAGGACACCAAGGTCCCTTTCCTGGTTTGTCACAGAGAGTTCAGACCCTATCAGTTTATAAATGTAATTGGGGTTTTTTGCCCCAATGTGCATCACTCTGCACTTACTAGTATTGAAGCTCATTTGTCACTGTTTTGCTCAATTCCCCAGTGTCAAGGATCCCTCTGGAGCTCCTCACAATCTCTCACAGTTTTCACTAACCTGTATAATTTAGTGTCATCAGCAAATTTGGCTACCTTGCTATTTACTCCTACTTCTAGATCATTTATAAAGAGATTGAAAAGCAGGGGTCCCAGTACTGAACCTTGGGGGACCCCACTCTTTACTTCCTTCCACTTGGAGAAGTGTCCATTTAGTGCTACCCTCTGTTTCCTGTCCCTTAGCCAGTTGCTGATCCAGGACAAGACCTGTCCCTTTATTCCATGACTGGTAAGTTTATTCAAGAGCCTTTGGTGCGGGACCTTGTCAAAAGCCTTCTGAAAGTCCAGATAAACAATGTCAACCGGATCCCCCTTATCCACATGCTTGTTGACACTCTCAAAAAATTTCAACAGATTAGTGAGGCACATACCTGTCAACCTTCCCAGATTGGCCAGGATTTCCCGATTTTTGGCGCCGATTTGCGCCATTTCCCGCTCACAGCTGCCAAAACCCCGGAATTGGCAGTGGGGGAAAAGAGGTACTGCGCATCCCTTCTGCGCAAGTCGCGTTCTATGCATGCGTAGAAGGCTTTTACGCTTGCGTAGAACCCTTTTACACTTGCGTAGAAGGCGACTTGCGCAGAACCGTTGTGCGCAGGTCCTGGATTGTCCGGAGCCGCGGTTGACAGGTATGGTGAGGCATGATTTGCCCTTGCAAAAGCCATGTTGGCTCTCCTTTAGCAGTGCCTTCTCTTCTATGTGCCTATTAAGTCTATCTTTCATGATGGTTTCCATCACATTACCTGGGACACGTGTCAAACTGATCGGTTCGTAATTTCCTGGATCACCACTGGATGCTTTTTTGAAAATTGGTGTTACATTCGCTACCTTCCAGTCATCAGGCACAACACCTGATTTGAGGGAAAGATTATATATCTTGGCTAGGAGATCAGCAACTCGTGGATGGATGCCATCTGGTCCTGGTGATTTGTTAGTGTTTAGCTTAACAAGACATGCAAGGACCTCCTCCCTGGTTATTTCTATCTTGCTTAATTCTTCGGTTTCCCTCCCTACGAAGATAGGCTCTGTTTTGGGCATGTGGTCTCTGTCTTCTTCAGCGAATACTGAAGCAAAGAATTCATTGAGTCTGTCTGCAATCTCTGTTTTCTCTTTAATAACCCCTTGCCTTCCATTGTCGTCTAATGGTCCAATGGCCTTCCTAGTTGGGTTCTTACTTCTAATGTACTTAAAGAAGTCTTTGTTATTACTCTGAGTGTTTTTAGCTATATGCTCCTCAAAGTCTTGCTTTGCTTTCCTGATTGTTGCCTTGCATTTGTTCTGCCAGAATTTATGTTTCTGCCTGCTGTCCTCATTTGGACAAGCCTTCCATCTTCTAAATGAGCTTTTCTTGCTTTTGATCACTTCCCAAACAGCTCCTGTAAGCCACATCGGAGTCCTCTTGGACCTGGCAGTGCCCTTTTTCCTTTTGGGTATGCATTCCCATTGGGCCTCTGTTATTGTTTTTGTAAACAGCCTCCATGCCTCTTGGAGTGTTTGGACTCTCTCAATTTTCCCTTTCAGCTTCTTTTCCTAGCAAGCTAATATTTGAGCATGGACATGTAAACATTGATAAGGAAAATGGAAAAAAAACACTGAGAAAGTCCTGAACCATAAAACTCTTAGAGGGCTGAAGTGCAAGTAAAGCAAATTGGTACCTCACCAAATTCATTCACAAGCAATTTGTGTTCCTGGAGGTTTCCTGGGTTCACAGCATTCAAGAAAACAACTCAAAATGTAAACAAAGGATTTTACAACTTAGTTAACTTTGTAAAAACAGTATTAATTTCCATAGGATGCATTTTGTATTGAACTAAATTGGTCTAGTGCCAAATTGCTGGTAGTAAGTTTCAATTCTGGAAGCTGGATGTCTTTAACAACCAAGCAATGAGTGCTGGAAGATTATTTGTGGGGTTCTTCTTCTTTAATGTCCTGATCAAACCCTGGACTGCCAAAATGAAGCCACTTTCTTCACTTTGTCATTGCCCAAACCCAAGTTCTCATCGATGCATGTCTCTGGCAGCAATCAGCAGGCCAGTAAATGAGACGAATTCTGTGTCTCTCCACATTCACACCATATGTTGTTGTCCACCAGCAGCTTCCACTTGGGCATGTTGGTCTTGCATTTAGGGACTCCAACCCTTATCCTATTCAGGGTCCTCCAAGTGATGCAAGGGAGGTTGAGTTTGTCAGCTATATCCTCCTTTAATGCTAGTTCCTTTCCTCCATCACGCTTGTGCAGGTGATAATATTCTAGGCCCCTGATAAGAGGAAAGCATGGAACTGTTAGGCTGCTGGGAGATGGGGATTACAACAGGGAAGAGATTCTTGATGTATGTCCAGAAAATCCTATTGGATTAAATTGATCTACTTGCACTGAGTAACTTCGATGTAACTAACCTCCTCTACTAGATTGATGACAAGGCTGTGCTAAGTAATAATTGACTATTGTATTACATTTTACACAGTACAATATATCTAGTTCCCAAATGTGTAAATGATATAGAACTTCAAAAAGTTTTCTTGGGGGTGGTGGGGCACAGTAATGCTGACTAGAGCATTTTGGCTGTCTGGTCATCTACTCAGTTGGATCCTGTCTGATTTTACTAGCAAAATATAGCCAGCCTGATTCAGACTTCTGTTTTGCTGAAATGAAATCAGCCCCTCTGTGACGAAGCAGTGACTCAGGTCATTGGTCCTCACTTACTTTAAAAACCCTTTGCCCTAATTTGTGTTGTGGTGGAGGTGAGGAAATTTACTCAGGGGATGTGTGCCAGTGGAGCAGAAAATAAAACTGGCCATCTCCATCATGTTTCCTACTTCTAAGGAGGAGTCAGGGAGTGTGTGGTGAGAACATCCTTGCAAAACACCAAGAAAGAGCAGGATGATGACGGTCCTCAGTAGCAAGGCTGATGCAAGACCAGTGAATGTTAAGTGAAATCGTGACAATGATGACAAAGCAAAACAGTGTTGCTGTCAGGCTAGCAGTTACTGAAGTTAATGGGATACCAAATATCTGAGCAAGGAAGGTGTAGATGCCGCAACACATTCTGGACAACACTTGAATTATAAGAAGGAAGAAAAGTAGGGAGCTGTGCCAATAATCATCGCCATCTCTTCCTAATTCCCCTCCATTTTAGCTAAACCATTCCTCCTCATGCTATTTCCTTCTAAAAACTAAAACTTTGCAGGCCTGGTGCTCTCTCATTGAGCTCCAAAATTCAAATACAGTACATAGCTGGCACTACCACTAAGCAAAGCTGAGGTGCTTGCCTTGGTGCTGGGTGTTGTTAGAGGTGCAGCACTAGACTCCTAGCTCTCACCCTCTGTTGGACAAAGTTGAATTTTCTAGGCAACCTACTTTGTGTACAAACACTGAATTAAGATTCAACTGTCAGCCCATTCTACTTCTTCATTTAATTTAATTCACTGCCCAGAGTAACTGCGATAGTTAGAAAGGTGGGAAACAAACAAACAAATGAATAAATAATTATATATAAAATTTTCTACCTGTGCCCAATGTATGGCTCCTATCCTTCCCTTTCTTATCTCCATTTTATCTCACACCCAGTAATCTTTACAACTAACTGGTCGGACTAGAATCTGCATCTCCCAACAAGAAACTCCTAGATGAGGTTTCCATTGTGTAATGGCAATAAAATGCCTCATTCAATGTGTTTTAAAGGCCTACACATCATTGTCCTAACTAGCTAGTAACCCTACTAATTTTATACTGCTCCCTCAAGATTTCATACTGCTCCCTCAATATTTTTATAAAGGCTATGGTACTGTATTTATTTTTTAAATGATACAGTCAGTGGGGAGATTCATTTTTTTACTACCTACTCTGTGGGAGTGGCCATGTGACTGGGTGGGTGTGGCCATGTGACTGGGTGGGCATAACCATGTGACTGGGTGGACATTTTAAAACAAAAAAATTTAATTTAATGTTTTGAATCCAGTCAGAATTGACTGTGCGACTGAACAATAATTAAATATTTGAATTGGTAGCTGTGTTAGTCTGCAAGCATATCTGAGAGTAAACAAAACAGAACAGCAAAAAAATGACAAAAAACTGTTGCGGCACCTTAAAAACTAACTCCTGCATTTTTAAATGTGAGCTTTCAAAGGGAGGCATTCTATTCTTCACACATCTCAACGGTACCCTCCCTCACCCTTTCATCGCTTACTCCAAAATGTTGCACATCTGTTTGAGGAGTCGAGCATGCCAGGAACCATAGTCCAGCATCCTCGTTTTCCTTTCACCTTGTGGATCGAAATGCATGCTGCTGGGCAAAGCAGAGGCTGAGCCAGCAGCTGCCCTCACATTGTCTTCCTCCTCATCTCATAATTTTCCTGCCATCGATCATTCTACCAGCACATCCTTTCTGCATGTGGGCTTTGCAGCAGCGGTGGCAGCCCCTGTTTCTGCAGGTCGCCCAGATCAGCCAGCAGACCAGGATGATGGAGCAGCTGGCACACCTTGAGGGTCTGATCTTCCCCGCCGGAGCTGGGACCGAGCTGCTACTCCATTCCTGACTCTTCATGGGGCCTGGACTTGCTCCAGCATGCCTCTTACTATGGCTACATGAGACTGGGTGGCTCCGATGAGATCAGACCCTCGAGGCACGCTGGCTGCTCCATCATCCTTGTCTGCTAGCCGATCTGGGTGTCCCACAGAAACAGGGGCTGCTACCGCTGTCACCGCAAAACCCACATGCGGAAAGGATGCACCGGTAGGACAATCGGTGGCAGGAAAATTACAAGGTGAGGAGGAGCAAGTTGGCGCATGGGCAGCTGCTGGCTCAGCCTCACCCAACTCCTGGCCGCAACTCCAAGCACCTGGAGTGGGGTAAGAGGAGGAGGGGTGGGGCACGGTGGGGCCGATTGGGTCTTCTACCGGTTCACCCAAACCTCTCCGAACCGGCTGAAGCCCACCACTGGGTATAGTATGTATTTCTCATTAATTATGTGTATATCCTACTTTTCCTCAAATGAGCTCATGGTCCCATGTAGGGTTTACCTTTAACTTCACAGCAACTCTCTGAAGCAGGTCAGATTGAAAGAATGTGACTTTCATGGCTCTGTGAGTACTTGTACCCCATACTCCTAAATCTGCCTCACAATATTCTGATAGTTACACCACATTGTCTCTTCTTTAATAAACATTCTCAAGATATTGTGGTATGAGTGTGAATATGTGCGTGCGCTCTGGCAAAATGAAGGCAAAATGAATAGTTGAAGCAGCTTTTAGCAAGTTTTAACTGGAATTTAACAATCTGCAAAACTATGACCAAATTGTTGTATAGAGAGGGGGTGAGCAATGTTTCACATGATCACATTGAAACACAGCCTTTATTCAGTGTAGTTTCTCTCCATCTTCAAGGTACATTTGACAGCTTGGTGGTATTTTAATGATTGGGGGAAGAGGGAGAGTTGAAGGAAGCAAGCCACATACATTTCAAAAGGGGCTTAACTTGTAATGGCTTGTTCCCACTCCTGGTGCCCATGTGGCTTCCAGCAAGTCATGAATAAGTTGAATGTTCAAGGCTATGTGAACTTTCAGGCAGGACTGAGCTTGTTTCTGCCCCGTGGTATCCTGCTCATGAAAAAAATGCTTATTAGCTAAAATGGCTTCAGGATCTTTCAAAGCATAATTAATTAAAATCTGCCTTCCTATCCTATGGAAAATTAATGGATAAGACTCTACAGAGCATTTAACAGCTGTAGTGTTCTCACTGGATTAGAATTTTAAACTCTTTGTTTAGCACCAGGTGTGTGGGGGAAGGGTGGGAGTGGAATTATAATATATCTCGCGATCCAAGACTGGTTTCTTGTACAGGATTTAACATAGTCCCTTTCTTTGGACTCTGAATGTGATAGCATGAGTAAACATTGCACGCTAGTCTGTCCAAGCGTCAGTGGCCATGTGACAGAAAAGAAGTGGGAGTAAGATGATTTAGCAGAGATGGGAGTGTGCATGTGAGAGAGAGAATGTCTGTTAGGGAACTGTGTGGCAGAAAAAAATGTCACATTTACTTCCTGCTTGCCCCTGGGTATTCTGATTAGCTGCTAACAGCAGCCATTGGAACAAAATTGGATGAAAAATGTTTCAGGGGAAACTGACAGACAAAGGGTGAAAGAAAGCTTCAGCGATAGAGAAACACAAAAAGCACAAAACGTCCATATATACAGTAATACCCCAGATAATGACAAAACTTGGTTCCACAAGTCGTACTATTGTCCAGTTTTCATCCTTATCCAGTGCATGCACCGGAGAACATCAAAATTTGGGGGAATCAGCTTTTTTGTGTCCTTATCCAGTGCATACACCCGACATCGCTTTAAAAAGCTGCTTTCCCCCAGAGCAAGCCCCAGCTTGGTTTGGGGGAAAGCGGGCACGCACCCGCGGCCCTTCCAGGAAGGGAAGTGGCCAAGCATGTGGCCCATTCCCTTCCCTTCCCGGATGGGCAGGGATGGATCTGCGTGCACCCTACGCCATTTCAGGCAAGGAGCCAATGACCAGCTCCTTGCTTGCAACAGCAGCGGGTGGGTCTGCAGGAGTGACTGGAAGTGGAAGGGCGTGTTTTACAGCAGCAGCGGGTGTGTGCCAATCCACCCAACCCCCACTGCCGGCCAGGAGCCGGTCACTCCAGGTAGTGGAAGGGTGCATGATACATCGGTGGCAGGTGTGCACCGATCCACCCCCACTGCCAGCCAGGAGCTGTCACTCCTGGAAGCAGAAGGGTGTGTTTTACAGCGGCAGCAAGTGCGCGCCGATCCACCCCACCCCCGCTGCCGGCCAGGGCGCATTTTATTTCAGCTTCTGGGAGTGACAAGGGCAGCGCGGGCCAGATGAATCACAGTCAACCCATTCATGTGGATTCACAGGGTGCTTGGGATTCTGGGAATTGAAGTCCAAGAACATCTGGAGTGCCAAGTTTCGCCATCGTGTGTATAGGAGATGTGTGAGCTAAAAGGAGGTTAAGCCTCCTCCATGGAGATCTTACTAGAAAACTGTTATTAAAAAAAGATAATACAGCAAGAAACATACCCTGAATACCTGCCAGAAGGACAAGATGGGTGTGGTGGGTTATATATGGTGATAGACAGCAAGGGACAAAATAGCATCAGGCATTAGTATATTCCACAAGGTAGCAATTACCATAGCAGCAAGTTCTAGCATGTCTATGGCCAGGTTGAAGGTATGCCACACTTTGACAAATCAGCCCTGTGGGTCTGTTTTGCAATTCACAACACTTGTTCTATAATGAAATAAAACAAAAGATCTGGAGAAAAACCTCTTGACTACCCTGGTCCTTTCAGCAACAGACAAAGGCTCTAAGGATGTAATCAAACTGATACAAAGGCACCAGACTGATCACACCAGAGAGGGTCACTTTAATGGGAGTGGTCACCCTTAAAGTGACCCGTTCATCTGTTGATAAATCACTCCAGCCTGACCCCCAAAAGTAAAAGTCTACAGTTGGACCAACAATGTCTAGCTTGGCCATGGATCAGAGGTGGGCTAGAATGCATTTTCCAGTGCATTGTGTGATTGTCAAGATGTAGATCTCACTAGATCACTCCACAATTGGTACAAATTGTGATGTTTCCCTGCATGACCGCACAAGTGCACACACAAGTGGCTATAGATGGAGCACCAGAATAATGAATTGGTATCTGAGAGATCGCAAAAGACCCAGGGGAAGACCACCTTGCAGATGGGAATATTTTCTTAACAACAACAACAAAATGTTGGACTAACATGGAGTAGAACTGCCAGGTACAGATTTTTGTGGATGGAGGTTGTGCAGAATGTCGTCGTGGAAATGTCCACTCATACAAGGACTCCCCGCTGAATAACGACTCCAAGGTATCCAAGGTAAGGTTCCCTGCGTGATCACACCCTAAATTATTTGACTTAGTGAAACACGGTTTTCATTGCATTTATAGACATTCCATTGTTTAGGATATATCTCTTGACTGCAGTGGCTCAAGTGGTTAAGACACTGAACTTGCTGACTGGAAGGTCAGAGTTCAATACCCGAGTACTGCATGACGGAGTGAGCTCCCATCTTTGCCCCAGCTCCTGCCAACCTAGCAGTTTGAAAGCAAGAAACTGCAAGTAGATAAATAGGTACCACTTCGGTGGAAACAGTGTTCTGTGCACTGCCACATGTCCACAGAAATGTCTGCAGGCGCAGACAGCACTGGCTCTTTGGCTATAAACAGAGATGAGCACTGATTCCTATAGTCGGATATGATTGGCTTTCGAGCAAGGGTGACCTTTACCTTGACATACTGAGGCCTATTATCCAGAAATAGGCAAAGCAACTCTACAAATTTGGTCCGTGGCATCTTTTTTCTGCTTTAGAACCCAACATAGAAAGAGAGCTTGTGAACTGAGAGAGAAGGCATTATAACACTTGGGTGGAGGAGAGCTACGAGTGCCCTAGTCAGGAACCACCAATGGATGGAGGTTCGCAAAAGGAAGGATGAAGAGCAGGGGTAGTGGTAGAGGAAGGGTGGCAAATAATAAATAAACAAAAGCTGGATACATCTTGTAGACTTAAAAGCACATGATAAAACTTTGTAAGCAATAGAAATTGAATGGTTCCATTTAAAATCCGAATAGAAAGAGAACTCTCCACCACACCGGTAGAAGGCTAATTTCTTTCATCTTGGCAGGACTAAGTCCTTCTGTGGGTGCAGCTGCCTTGGCAGGCAGCCCAGTTGCGTAGGCGTTGTTCTCTGAAAAATTCAGGGCTGCCAGATGAGCCGTATCACCTACACTGAGAACTTTGTCCTTTAAGCCTACAAATGATTTGCTTTAGTATAACCGACAGAAATGTGCTGTTTACCTGACAACCCTTACAAAACACACTTACACACAACCTCTGTTCCCTTTTATCAAAGTCAGAAACGTTTATCACATTCAAGGCTGCTGACTGCCATTGACAACCCAACACTTTGGAACATTACAAAGCAAGGAGCTCTTCGTGGCTGTGCTCATTCCAGACACAGACAGTGTAACAGGGTGCAACTGAAAGTCAGCCCCTGCTACTCTCATTCTTGTTGGATGCCAAACAGAGCTTGGGGGGGGGGGGAGAGTACCTTTTTTGAACTACTACTCTCAGAGTTATCTCCCAGACAGCTGATTTAGTCATTGATGAGTTGTAAGCAGAGTAGGACCCAGCAGAGATCAAATAGCAAACCATGTACAGTATTTCTGTCTCATAATATACATACAGCACAAGAAGGAGGGCCTTCTCTGTGTCCGCACTTGCCAACCTCCTGCCAATAGAGCTACGGCTACAGACAGAACTGCTGCCCTTTAGGAAAAATCTTAAAACCTGGCTCGCGGGGCAGGTGTGGGGCCTTGATGGAAATGTGGCCCCCACCAGCTGGCTTGTATGATATTCAAGACACTCCCTCTTTTTATGGATGGGGTGGGTGGTTTTTTTTAATGGGGGATGGTTTTATCTGTTTTATATTTGTATGTTTTTTAATTTGTTAAGTCACCTGGATTCGCTCCGGCAAGGGGGCAGCGATATAACTGTGAAAATTAAATTAAATTAAATTAATTTTTTGCTAGTCAAGGGCAGCAAAGTGTGGTTTTATAGCCATCCCATGGAGTGCTGTTACACTTCAAAAAACCTTTTTTTTGTGGTCATATGAAATCAAATAATTACCTCAGGGAGCACCTATACCCTCCTTCTTTATACTTTCAAGCCTCCTAGATAAATTTGTAACTATGCTTGAAAAACTGGATTATGCAGTTTTTCAACTGTACTGTTGAAATGCAGATAAGCCTCATTTACTGTATTTTGTCCTAAGGAAAAAAACCACCAAACCAGTGTCCACCAGTATTGATCCCAACATGCTGTTGACTTGAATTCTGTCTCTATTTACAGTTAGTGAAGAATGACAAGAATCCTAATAATCTTAAAAATTTTGAATCCATGGTGGTATTTTGAAACCAAGTAATGGGACATCATTGTACAAAACTGCCTGACTGTTGGTCCATCTAGTCCAGTAACAGCCTCTTAGACTAGCAGGTATTTTCCAGAGATTTGATGGCTTGTAGACTTTTTCCAACTCTATTATTTTATGGTTCTGTGATTATGGGTTTCAATAGAGGTCTTTCCCAGGTCTGCTCCCTAAAACCTTTGAAAATGGGACCAAGCAAGGTATGCTTACCTTCTCCAGATTAGAATATTCTCATATACTCTTTCCATATCAAATAAATCAGGGACATGTGATCTCCTGTTGCTACTAAATTACAACTCCTATCCATCCTCACCAGAACAGGAGCCTAGGAGTTGAATCCATAACATATGGAAAACCAAATGTTCCTCACTGGTGATATAGATGGGCATGCACATGGAGCGCTGACTGCAGCAAACTCCGGCAGCCACTGAAGCAGAACTGCATCACTGACGGAATCTATCGCAGAATGAAAGGTTGGTAGTGTTCCTGTAGCATCCAGACTCTAAACTTTGTGATCATGTTAGACTTTTCAGAATGTGTTGTGCCTCTTGTGATGCAAGTTCAACAGAAGAGAGAGAATTTACCTCTACTGAATTTACCTCTACTGGGAGGACTTTGTTGCCTCTTGCCCACACCACACCACCGGCTGCAGATGAGTAACATTTGGCCAGAGGGTTTGGGAATGTGGCGGCTACAGGACAGAGGACTTCACCGCCTCTTCCCACTGCCCACACATCCCCAGTCTTGAGGGAAATGGGGACTCTTGCTGGGCCTTCCACGGGACGGTGGCAGGAAAGGGTCCCCTAGGTTGCCGGCATCTCTAGCCCCGCTCTGCCTTAGACAGCTGAGACCGCTGAGCCTTTGCCGCCGTCACTCACCCTTTTGGACTTGCTTGGGGTTAGAGTGAGTTGTGCATTGCATTGGTATTTGGTTTCGCTATATTGTATTTCTGTTTTTGTTATTTTGTATTTTTAGATATCTTTGGAGCTTGGTTCCTTGTATAGAGTACAGTATTTTTTTCCTATTTATTGATATATTGTAATTTTCTCCCTATATTGTAATTGCTGATATTGTGACTTATTGTATTGCTTTATTATTGTTGTTTTGCTACTTCGAGTCACCTTCGGGCTGAGGGAAGCGAGGTACAAATAAACCTATGATGATGATGATGCACATGTCTAAAGAAGGAAGGACAAGGCTTTCAAGAAAATCTTGAGAAAAGATTAGACAGATTTCTGCTCAAAAGAAAAGGCATAGTTGGTCAGCAAAGGTTTTATAGAGGTGGATTATTTTGGAAATTCATGCAGAGCACAATCAGGATAGTGTCTCTATTTATAAGGAGCCAGAGAAGGAGGCTAAGAACCATTCCAAACTTTGACAGAGAACCATGCCAAAAGGCACAGAGAAAGAAAAGGGAGAATAAAAGAAGATGGCAGAAAACAATCAGATAAGAAGAGCAGATTTAGTGGGAAGAAAACCAACAGGTAATGACAACACAAAGGGAAAATAATCTAGAATAAATGGACTAGAGATTTTACACTGATTTAGAAAATCACCAAAAGGCGAACATTGCAGAAAGTGAATAATACAGATAAGAACATATAAGAACAGCCTTGCTGGAACAGGCCACAGCCCATCCAGTCCAGCATTCTGTCTCACACAGTGGCTCAACATTTCCTTCAGGCTATTCCCAAGGAGATGCCTTCACCTGCTTAGGATTCCCTGGAAATGGCATTGAGAGATATCCTGCCTATCTCTCCAACCCTGAGGTTGTCCTTAAGTATCCATAATTATAGCCATTGATACCCTTGTCCTCCATGAACTTGTCTAATCCTTTCTTAAAGCTGTCAAGACTGACATCTGTCACCACTTCTTCTGGCAGGGAGTTCCATAGACCAGTAATCCTCTGGTTGAAAAAGTACTTTCTCTTATTTGTTTGAGAACTAGTACCCAAAAGTTTCATGGAGTGTCCCCTAGTTCTAGTGTTATGCGATAGGGAAAACAGTTTTTCCTTATCTACTTTGTCCACACCGTGCATGATTTTATAAACTTCAATCAGGTCACCACTTGAGTTCCCTAATCGTTCTGGTTGCCCTCCTCTGTACTTTTTCCAACTCCATAATATCCTTCTGGAGGTATGGCGACCAGAACTGTACACAGTATTCCAAATGGGGCCTCACCATAGATTTATAAAGAGGCAAAATGACACTTGCTGACTTATTTTCTATACCCTTCCTAATGATCCCTAGCACTGAGTTTGCTTTTTTCACTGCTGAGGCACACTGGGTTGACACCTTCTTTGAGCTGTCCACCAGGACACCAAGGTCCCTTTCCTGTTTTTTTTCGCAGAGAGTTCAGAACCCATTAATTTATAAATGTAATTGGGGTTTTTTTGCCCCAACATGCATCACTCTGCACTTACTAATGTTGAAGCTCATTTGCCACTGCTTTGGTAGTAAGATGGTAGTAAGAAGTCCAACAATACATGAAGCGTCATCAGCGGAGCCATGACTGTGCTGTTAACAGGTAAGGACAGTAAAAATGAATGTGGTAAACAGGTAAGGACAGCAAAAATGTCCTTATTTATTGACCCACAGCAAATTTTAAAGTAAATAAACAGTATGTTTATGATGAGGCAGTATTAGGTTGCACACTGTTATGCACATTTACATGCCAGCACCAAGCCTGCAGGATTCTGCTTTTGCTGAAGTTCAGACATTAAAAGTGTGGTTTTGCTTGATGTCTATTATGTTTTTACATTCATTACCTATTTGACTCACAGAAAACTTATTGCTAAAAATTAAAGTTTTTAGACATTACCAGGAAACAAGCCACACAGAGTTATCTTTGTTCACGAATTGGTACAAAGGTGGCACCATATGGTAGATGGATACATTTGTCAGTTTTTATTTGCCTTTAAATTTTTATTGAAATATGGGAAAAATAAACCCCACCCCACCCATGTATGAAGAAATTTGTGGATTTGGGGTAGTTTTTATTTTAAAAAACAGAGCCAGTGAGTTTTACACCCTGCTGTACAAGCCAGCTTCAATAAATACAACTAATCCTTGCATGTGCAACCTAATACTGCCTCATCATAAACATACTGTTTATTTATTTATTTTGAAAAACTGAATATGCTGTCCAGAGGTAATAATTCTGCTTTCTCCCACATTCGGTGTTTTAAAACCTGGGTTTTCCCTAGATAGAAAGATAGATAGACTGGGGGAGGGGGGGAGAGAGAATTTACTAAATCTCACATTTTACATAACTGGCTAAGAAAAAAAGAAGGAAACAGGAAAAATAAATTCTAAAACTGACATCATTCAGGCATGACCTTTTGGGTTGGGGCTAATGCTAATGACGTCTTTAAAATCGCCATCATAGTCAAAAGGTATCTTAGCATCCAAGGACAGACAAGTTATTTTCGAACATGAGCCAGAAAAATTCACAAATGCTTCTCCTCCTCCTCAACACCAGCAACAAGACAACGGTACTAATTTAAAAAGATGCCTCTAACAACAGCTTATGCATGACAACCCAAATCTGTTGCCCAAGGGGCCTACATTATTCTGCCTCATGGCAAGGCTAACTTTGATGTCACTGAATTGACTGGGACCTCATTCTTCTTGTTGTTGTTCAGTTGCACAGTCGATTCCAACCCTTTGCGACCCCATGGACCATTGCCCTCCAGGCACCCCTGTCCTCCACCATCCTCCTCAACCTGCCCAGCTCTGTGCCCATTGCATCTACAATACCATCTAGCCATCTCGTTTTTGGCCGCCCCCTTCTTCTTTTGCTCTCCACCTTTCACAGCATCAAGGCTTTCTCAAGTGAATCCGATCTTCTGATTTGATGTCCAAAGTACTTTAGCTTCATCTTTACTATTTGACCTTCTAAGGGTTGATTTCTTCTAAGATTGATCTATGTGTTCTCGCTATCCAGGTACTCTGAAAACGCTCCTCCAACACCACATTTCAAAGGCATCTATTCTTCTGCGCTCAACTTTCCTAATGGTCTAGCTCTCACAACCATACATTACCACCGGGAATACCATTGCTTTGACTATGCGAATTTTTGTTTGCAAAGTGATGTCTCTACTTTTCACTATGTTCCCCGGGTTTCTCATAGCTTGTCGCCCAAGAATCATTCGCCTTTTTATTTAATTGCTGTAATCTCCATCTGCAGTGATCTTTGATCCTAAGAAAGTACAGTCTGTCACTGCTTCTACTTCTTCCCCATCTATTTTCCAGCAACTGATAGGTTCTATTGCCATTATCTTGGCTTTCTTGATGTTGAGTCTCAAGCCAGCTTTTGCACTCTCTTCTTTCAACCTAAACAGGAGCTTCTTTAGGTCTTCCTCACTTTCTGCCATTAGGGTAGTGTCATCTGTGTATCTCAAATTGTTGATGTTTCTCCCAGCAATTTTGATTCCAAATTGTGATCCCTCCATCCCTGCACTGCTCATTATGTGCTCTGTGTATAAGTTGAATAAGCAGGGCGATAAAATGCAACTTTGTCTTACTCCTTTTCCTATTCCAAACCACTCCATCATTCTGTACTCTGTCCTAACTGTTGCTTCTTGACTCATGTACAGATTTCTCAAGAGGCATATAAGGTGTTCTGGTATTCCCATCTCTTTAATTACTTGCCACATTTTGTTGTGGCCCACACAGTCAAAGGCCTTGGCGTAGTCAATGAAACAGAAGTAGACTAGTTTTTGATATTAAGATTGTATCACTAATCATTGAATACTCTCTCTTCTTACTTGCCCAATCCTTTTCTCTTCTTCTTTGCTTCCTCTGTTACCCCTTTGGGTATTCAGGGAGATACAAGGTTCTTGATCTGGCTATTTTAGCAGCCTCGGTGGCTCAAGTGGCTAAGACACTGTCTGGAAGGCAGGAGGTCAGCAGTTCAATTCCCGAGTACTACAGGATGGAATGAGCTCCCATCTTTATCCCAGCTCCTGCCAACCTAGAAGTTCCAAAGCAAGAAATTGCAAGTAGATAAATAGGGACCACTTCAGTGGGAAGGTAAACAGTGTTCCATGCACTCCAGTGTCTAGTCATGCCTGCCACATGTTCACAGAAACATCTGCAGAAGCAGACAGCACTGGCTATTCAGCATTGAAACAGAGATGAGCACTGAACCCTAGAGTTGGATATGACTGGCTTTCAAGCATGGGAATATTTTCTTAACAACAACAACAAAATGTTGGACTAACATGGAGTAGAACTGCCAGGTACAGATTTTTGTGGATGGAGGTTGTGCAGAATGTTGTCGTGGAAATGTCCACTCATACAAGGACTCCCCACTGAATAACAACTCCAAGGTATCCAAGGTAAGGTTCCCTGTGTGATCACACCCTAAATTATTTGACTTGGTGAAACACGGTTTTCATTGGATATATCTCTTGACTGTGGTGGCTCAAGTGGTTAAGACACTGAACTTGCTGACTGGAAGGTCAGAGTTCAATACCCGAGTACTGCATGACAGAGTGAGCTCCCATCTTTGCCCCAGCTCCTGCCAACCTAGCAGTTTGAAAGCAAGAAACTGCAAGTAGATAAATAGGTACCACTTCGGTGGGAAGGTAAACAGTGTTCTGTGCACTGCCACATGTCCACAGAAATGTCTGCAGGCGCAGACAGCACTGGCTCTTTGGCTATAAACAGAGATGAGCACTGATTCCTATAGTCGGACATGATTGGCTTTCGAGCAAGGGTGACCTTTACCTTGACATACTGGGGCCTATTATCCAGAAATAGGCAAAGCAACTCTACAAATACCTTTACTGGCATCATTAGATGTTCTTGTATGTTTCTTTTTTATGTTATCTCTCCATTTTTCTCTGGCTCTGCTTTGTAGTCTTGGTCTTTGTTCTTTTCTATATGCCCAATGATTAGTCCAATTTTGAAAGTGCTTGAATAAATGAATCTAACTTAGGAACATGTATAACAATATATGTGAGGTGGTCTTTGATATAAATAAAGAGTCTTACACCATTAAAAAAATCAATTCATGGTGTAAGTCTATTATATGTTCATCTTTGGTATTATTATTAGTATCCTTACATCTATTATTCTTATTGGTCTGGTTAGACTCTATTTTTACAGTTTCCATGAGCTGGAAGCATTTCTGCATTCTTGCTTTTGATCTCTCTCTGCTCCTTTAAGGCTAGCATGTGGTAATGCACAAAAAAAATCATAATTCATAATAAGATTGGCTTCAGTCCTCAGATGTTTTATTGATGCCGGGAGGCAAAGTAATCAGCCACTTGTGCCTATTACTTCTTAGAACAGCATAGACGTCCTAGACAAACCAGGTAACTGTCTGGTTTGTGCCAGTTTAAAACAAAAGAAGCAATTTATAAAATAAGATTCAGAACTTAAGGTCAACATCTAACTTCTTCTGAGTCTGAAGCTATAATCCTGCAATTTCCCATGAAAACAAATGGGGATTTTCCATTCATAACTGTGCAAGGGAACACTGCAATGTAGTTACTGCACAACAGTCCTCCTGGAACTGGTAACCTGCGGTTGAATTTAACTGAGGGTGAAAGCTCCGCGGAGTACACATGCTTTGTATACAAAGGTTGCATGATAAGACCCTGGTATCACCTGCCGGGTGGGGGGAGAGGGTTTGGCAGGAATTCTGGGAAGCCCTTGGTAAAGTAGTAAAGTACCTGCAATAACTAGTTAGAGGAGCTATTGTTCTGCCCTGACAAGAGGCAGCTTCCTATGAGAGTGAATGAAGAGGCTGGAAAAGAGATGTTTGGGCTATCACTACCAGAATGATCCACCACAAGTCATGACAGTTTGGAAATTCTGTGAGTTGAGGGAATATCATCATCATCATCATCATAATTTTTAATTTATATCCTGCACTTTCTCAGCTGAAGCAAGACGACCATTACAACATGTAGATATCATACAATACAATACAATAATAAAGAAGCATGAAAAGTAAATTCGATACAATAGTCAATAATAATTCGATACAATAGTCAATAATAAACATAATAATAATAAACAATAATAATAATTCGATACAATAGTCAATAATAAACATAAATTAATCAATACAATATAACAGTACAATTCAAAAAGCAGTGCAATACAATTCGAAAGGTCAAATTTGAATACAAAATATCACATCGACAAACTCATTAACAACAATAAACAACAAGAAATATCCAAGACCACCCACGAAAATACTGTTTCCAAAATCTATATACAGTGATACCTCATACAACATCCAAACTTGGTTCCACAAGTTTGGACTTTATATGGATTTGGACTATGTATGAGGCATGCAAAATCCTAGCCACAATGCCTCATACAACATCCAAATCCTTGCTGCGATGCCTCGTACAACGTCGTTTCCATAGGGATACATTGTACTGTAACAGCACAGACTTCAGGGCAAAGTCAAGGAAACAGACAAGAAACTGACAGAACTTTAAGAAAACATTGTCTAAAGGCTAAAAACATTACAGAAACATGTCAAACAACCCTGATTGTCCAAGAACCTGAAGAATGCTGCAAAAATCCCAGGAATGCTTCTAAAAAGTCTGATGAAAAATTAAAAAAAAAAATCCAAAATCACGCTCAAAACCACTCCTAAACACTCTTTGCCTTGTGCAAAACCCACAAGAGCAATGCACGCATGTGTCCTGTCTTTTATACTGCCCAGGCACAATGCAACCTGGGAAAAACTGAATGCCTCATACAAAGTCGAGCGACTTTGTATGAGGTAACTTTTTTCAAGAAATTAGGTGATGTTGTATGAATTCGATGTTGTATGAAGTGGACTTTGTATGAGGCATTACTATATATATATATATATATATATATATATATATATATATATATATATATATATATATATATATATATATATATATATATATATATATATATATATATATATATATATATATATATATATAAACAGAGGTGTTTGTTCGTTTGTCCTGTATAGAAATCCACACCCCTGCACCGATCGCACTGTAACTTGGCACACACCTACCTTGGGCATGCGGAAGTGCACCTGTTGGGGTCCCGGGGCCAGATGTAGGGGTGTATGCCCCTAAATTGATCTGCAAAGGGAAGTATACTCAACAGGAGGTTGTGTGTGTGACCCAGTGTTGTCATTTATTTTATTTATTTATTTATTATTCAATTTTATATCCCGCCCTACTCAACACATGGGCGACTCAGGGCGGCTGACAACATATAAATGACCCCGGGACACCCCACAGGGTTTACAAATGAGATACAATATTCAAATTACAATAATAAATATAACAGAATATCAGCAAAACCTATGAAACAATAACAAAAATAGAGCAATCAAGCAAAAATACATTATAAATACAATAATCAAGGCATGAACACATAATCATGAATTGAACAGCAATAAGATAATAATATAATGTACTAATGAAATTAAAAAAAACATATCAATTAGTTTCAGAAATAAGCGTCTCTACTACCCATCCCTTCCTACCAGACCACTAGGACAGAGGGGGGGAGAGATAAAGATAAACCAACCTCGCACCACCACATAGTCCTTAAGTCCAGCCAGGAAAAAAAGGGGGGAGGAAGATGGGGCAATGAAGGTAAAGATAGTCCAAGAGGGCATGAAGTCCAACGTACCGTCCTACTTTTAGACCCCGCCCGAACGACAAAGGTTGGGACGTTGTGGAGCTGAGTTGGTAATGGCTCCTATTGTCCTAGCCGCGATGGAAACCACCAAAAATGCCCTCACCTCAAATGAACGGCCAGACCAAATGGAAAGTCGAGAAACCAAGAATTCCTGCCTTCCTCTGACTGGCGGGGCCATGGGGCGGGTGTTGCAGCTTCGCGGCAGCAAAGGCAATCGGCTTTTGAAGCCCCGGTGTTGCTCCAGGTGTTCCTGCCTCCCTCTGACCGGCGGGGCCATGGGGCGGGTGTTGCAGCTTCGCGGCAGCAAAGGAAATTGGCTTTTGAAGCCCCGGTGTTGCTCCAGGTGTTCCTGCCTCCCTCTGACCGGCGGGGCCATGGGGCGGGTGTTGCAGCTTCGCGGCAGCAAAGGCAATCGGCTTTTGAAGCCCCGGTGTTGCTCCAGGTGTTCCTGCCTCCCTCTGACCGGCGCGGCCATGGGGCGGGTGTTGCAGCTTCGCGGCAGCAAAGGCAATCGGCTTTTGAAGCCCCGGTGTTGCTCCAGGTGTTCCTGCCTCCCTCTGACCGGCGGGGCCATGGGGCGGGTGTTGCAGCTTCATGGCAGCAAAGGCAATCGGCTTTTGAAGCCCCGGTGTTGCTCCAGGTGTTCCTGCCTCCCTCTGACCGGCGGGGCCATGGGGCGGATGTTGCAGCTTCACGGCAGCAAAGGAAATTGGCTTTTGAAGCCCCGGTGTTGCTCCAGGTGTTCCTGCCTCCCTCTGACCGGCGGGGCCATGGGGCGGGTGTTGCAGCTTCGCGGCAGCAAAGGCAATCGGCTTTTGAAGCCCCGGTGTTGCTCCAGGTGTTCCTGCCTCCCTCTGACCGGCGGGGCCATGGGGCGGGTGTTGCAGCTTCGCGGCAGCAAAGGCAATCGGCTTTTGAAGCCCCGGTGTTGCTCCAGGTGTTCCTGCCTCCCTCTGACCGGCAGGGCCATGGGGCGGGCGTTGCAGCTTCGCGGCAGCAAAGGCAATCGGCTTTTGAAGCCCCGGTGGTACTCCAGGTGTTCCTGCCTCCCTCTGACCGGCGGGGCCATGGGGCGGGCGTTGCAGCTTCGTGGCAGCAAAGGCAATCGGCTTTTGAAGCCCCGGTGTTGCTCCAGGTGTTCCTGCCTCCCTCTGACCGGCGGGGCCATGGGGCGGGTGTTGCAGCTTCGCGGCAGCAAAGGCAATCGGCTTTTGAAGCCCCGGTGTTGCTCCAGGTGTTCCTGCCTCCCTCTGACCGGCGGGGCCATGGGGCAGGCGTTGCAGCTTCGCGGCAGCAAAGGCAATCGGCTTTTGAAGCCCCGGTGTTGCTCCAGGTGTTCCTGCCTCCCTCTGACCGGCGGGGCCATGGGGCGGGTGTTGCAGCTTCGCGGCAGCAAAGGCAATCGGCTTTTGAAGCCCCGGTGTTGCTCCAGGTGTTCCTGCCTCCCTCTGACCGGCGCGGCCATGGGGCGGGTGTTGCAGCTTCGCGGCAGCAAAGGCAATCGGCTTTTGAAGCCCCGGTGTTGCTCCAGGTGTTCCTGCCTCCCTCTGACCGGCGGGGCCATGGGGCGGGCGATTCTAATGTCATAGCCCCAGGTAGGTCATCTGACTATGACATCATTGTGATGTAATTGAGCTGGCTAATGCCACAGTCAGGGATGCAGAGGGGATACATGTATGGGAAGGATAAGGGTGGACCATTGATGGAGAAGCAGGACGGGTGAGGGAAGAGAGATATGGCGGAAGGGAGGCAGGAGTGACCTACATACAATCCATGAGGTTTCCAAGTGGGAAAGGCTGGCTTACGGCAAAAAAAATTAAACCCGAGCGAAGCTGGGTAATCAGCTAATATTAACTAAAATCAGAAAGCTATACTGGTTTAAACTAGAAAAATGAGATGGCAGGCCTACTGTTTTGAAATACATTAAAATAATAGATTCCACACAGAACAACAGCCTGACTCTTGCTGCATCTTAAAGACAGGCAGGTTTTGTATGGCATATGTTTTAGTAGACAACTTGTCAGATGTGCAAAAACATATACACAATAGAACCTTTCAATCTTTAAGCTACATAAGACTCTTCACTCTTTTTTGTCATGATCCATGAAACCAGGAGTGATTGAGACATTGACTCAAAGGCTAAGGAAACAGTGGTCCTAACAGAGGAGACAACAATGTCCAGTATCACTGAAGAACCAGAGATACCTGAAAATTCCAGATAAATGTGGAAGTGGCCATGAAGAAAAAAATCTGGTTAATCCTAGGAATGATGCGATATGGCCATCCAGAAACAAGGATCAAACCCCATTTTTGGTGGCTAGGCAGTTGGTAATTATACCCAGCAGCTATAGCAGTTGTTGACATTCCTGTTGATGCTTCAAATCTCACATTGTACACAAATATCAAACCTCAACAGCACCTTTCATAAAATGTAAGATCTCAGATATCCACCAACAATGTGTGGGTACAGTTTGTTGTCATATGCAGTCAAGTACTTCTGATTTATAATTATCCTTATTGGGTATTTGAGGTCTGTGAGGCATTTGAAGAATGACTACTCCCTATGAGTTTCCAAGACCAGGTAGGAATTTGAATCCAGATTTCTTAAATCTTAATCCAACACTATTGCCACTATACTACACTATGATGAGCTTTCAGCTCATCATAGTGCAAACCACATCTGCTGATTTTTTAAAATCTTCATAAAGCTATTAAAGAGAGCCTTGCCCTCCTTTCACCTGGCTGTGATTCCTTCTTTGTCTCTCTTGTCTGACATTTTCAAATGAAAAGTGGTTGGACTTCAGCCAATAGAGGTCTAAAGAAATCAAACGTGTCCGAGTAATATCAGTTTTAGACAAGCAAACTCAGCAATAAAATCCATTAAGATATGCAGAAAGCTAAGAATGTATTTCTTTATACTTCCAGGGAAGGCGAATAGTATTAATTGCAGAACTATGGCTGATGCAAAGACAGAACATGTGCTGAATAACATTAATGAACACCCACATGAGTCTGTTTGTGGAAATCCAGAGCTATTGCACTTCCTTTAGACAAGTGTAATCAGCCTGCCACTTGGCCCTCACCCATAATTAAATCATTTGTTTCAGTTTAGTGTCCACCCAGTGAATACTCTAGCAAATCCCACAAATGAGATAGTTACTGCTGTACAACCACAACTAGTAATGTAAGGCCCTTCTTGAATGCTCAAATTATTATCCCAAACATCTTATTTCCACATCTTTGCAAAAACTCAGTAACAGAGGTCATTTTACAGAGAAATCTGAAACAAAAAAGATGGTGCTTTGCCAATCCTTCGATCTCTCTCTCTCTCACACACACACACACACACACACACACACACACACACACACACACACACACACACACACACAAATGATAGTTTTTATTCTTTTACTGCCCCCATAGTATGCCTATACTCCTGTGTAGTGCCCTTTAAGAGACAGGTTTACTTATCCCTTCCTGTATATCCTAGACCAAAAGACCGCAGCTTCACTAAAGATACAGTGGCTTTCTATGATATTGTACTTTCTTGTCACTTCCCAAAAGCAGTCAGTATGGGACCTTTAACAATCCATAGGGTGTGGGATATTTTTCTCTTCCCTCCCCTCTTTTCTATTCAAGCAGTGTGTCCTATGTAATAGATTGGTTAATTGATTGATAGTTAGTACTTTTATACTGTTATAATGAATGGTGCTTGTACCAAAAGGACAGGGTATAAATGTGAATAAATAAATAAATAAATAAATGAGTGACTAGCACTACTCAGGGCAGTGAAATACAATAAAAATTCCAAAATAACCTGTCCCACAAAAAAAAAAACCACCCATAGTATAAAATCAATAAAAGTAGGCAAGGCTATAATGAAAGTCAACCAATGGCAGTTTACAAAACTAAGTAAATCCCCATGAGATAGTGCCAGTGACAGGGGGATATTTCCAAAACGGCTCATTTAAAAGTTCTGCTTTTAATGCTTTCCTAAAAGCCTGGAGGTAATTGCCCTGAGGGATCTCAGCATGTAGCTTGTTCCATAGTAGTGGAGTCACCACCGAGAAAGCATGGTTTCGACCCAATACTCATTTTAACTCTCTCTAAAGGTGGAAATCTACACCAGGAGTTCTCAACCTTTTTAAGCCGGTGACTGAGTCACGCTCCCTCAGACAACTTTGGGGGCTGGACAGTCATTTCGCCCTTCCTGCACCAAATAGCACTTCCTGGTGTGGTGGAGGCATTGGGGGGCCAAATGAAATGGGGTCACGGGCTGCATCCAGCTCACAGGCCGCAGGTTGAGAATCCCTAATCTACACCATCAAGTTTTCTGAGGACTGGATAGGATGGTGAAACATCCTTTGAAACATGTACAAATTACTTTTTAAAAAAACAAAGCATTTATAATGTGGATTTATCATATACTGCCAAGAAGTTATCAGATTGAAAGGGTCATCAGCAAAGTAATACTGCAGAACATAAAGAAACCATGAAACACATACAGTGCAGAAACCTAGAATACTTTGGTTGTGTAAGACAAAACAAAAGTACAAACACATGGGGGGGGGAGTGCAGAAAGGGGAAGGATATCTTGGTTGGAAATTGATAGGGTCAGGTTCAGAAGCAACATAACATTGTTTATTTAACTGCTGCGCCTGGAATCATCAGAGCCATGATGGGGTCCAGCCTTTAAAAAATGGAGAAGGGACAACTGACATTAGAAACTTGTTCAGTGTTAACCACTGATTTGACATTCTTGTACTCTGTATTCTAGAGAAGAAAAGTAATTGACAAATAGATCCCAAATGGCTATGAGCAGGTGGGTTAATGCTAAAAAACATTTTGGATAATGCAAGCGCGGCGCCAAAATGGCCACCACGCTCTTTGCGGGTGCCCCACCCACCCGGACTCAGACATCCGGGTTAGTTAGGGGGGCGTGGCCACCCTCTTTAAAAGGGGTGGCCACGAGGCAGCCTGGCTGCCATTTTAGAAGCGACGGAGCGGAGTAGTTTGCTCCGTCGCTTCCCTGCTCGCCTCTTTTCAGGAGGCTCGATTTGCTGGAATCTTTCTCTCTCCCTTTTAAATCTCCTTGATCGGAGGTTTCCCCGGACTGCATTGGCTCAGGTGGCTAAGAGGCTGACTGGGAGCCAGAAGGTCAGCGGTTCGATTCCGGAGTACTGCAGGACGGGTTACTTGACTTCAACCGGAGGTTTCCCCGGACTGCATTGGCTCAGGTGGCTAAGAGGCTGACTGGGAGCCAGAAGGTCAGCGGTTTGATTCCGGAGTACTGCAGGACGGGATACTTGACTTCAACCGATCCCCTTGGTCGCACCTGGGGGGGGGGGCTCAGCCCACCCCCTCTACTTTTCGGGAGTGCCACCGGGCCGGAGGCACCCCCGCAGATGGGTGGTGGGGTTATAGGACACACTGCCACCACTGAGCCCAGGCTGAGGGCTCGGGTGGGGGGGCGGCACAGGCCTGCTCCACTGGGGTTCTTACCCCTGCTGCTTCTTTGCCCGGCTTGGGCATAGCGGCCCACTTGGGCACGGTGTGGGTTTCCGCCCCGACGTCATTCCTGCCCCTCATGGGCCGGATTACTGGGCATGCCCCTATTCTGGCTAGGGATTATCACATGGGTTTATCCTGCATCAATTACCCGGTGGGGCCATCCGGCCCATTTGGCCCACCTTATCCTGGAGGGTTGGATGCTGTGGATGCTCTCCTGCCCGCAATTCGGCACTGGAGGCATCACTGGTCATTGCTCCACCACCTTCGGATGGTGGGCGCACCAACTTGGTGGTTCCGGCCCACAAGCCGGCCATGGCTGCGCAGCGGGCCACCAACAGGGTTGAGCTGCCGGAGGCCATCAGGCCAGCGCAGGCTGGCACCTCGCAGCTCCCCATCCGGCCTGGACGCACGGGAACATGGAGCTAGAGGGATATCGCGAACTCCGACGCCCAGCACGAGCTGGAACCCCCAGTGGGGGCGGCTCGTGGGGGTGCACCGAGTGAGTATCCTGGTAAAATCAGCACACCTGTGACACTAGCTCATAACGCTGGGGGGGGGGGTATAGTGGCCATGGTCGCAACAGGCCAATTACACTCTGGTTCTTACTGGGGTGACCGCCCCTATGCTTTTCCTTAATTTCTCTGGGCCCGAAGGGCCGATTATGTGTTTACCCACTCCAATCCATGCCAACAGTGGTTCTGCCAACGGCCGGTTACTCTATACCCCTGGGTGACCATTTGTCCCGGGCTATTAGACTATGTGGCTTTGTGAATATATTCACATTTTCGCCCTCCTGCAACGTGAACACACTGATGAGGGCATTGAGGGGCAGGACGACAGGGACAAGGAGTTGCCCTGTCACTGCAAGCTGCCTCCCTATGGGGCCAATTGGTTACCGGCCTATTGGGCATCCATGGCAGGATATATAAGGGCCCGTCCTGATTTGGCCATCCCAATGGTCCAGTGCTTGGACAATGATTACCCGGCTGTGGTTGTTTTCCCTGGCCCGTCATGGTTAGCCTAGGTCAAGACCTTAGGATTAGGGCGGCCCTTCACCCTGAGATGCCAGCGATGAGCCCTGCTAGCACTTGTAGTTAATATATGACTCCTACGTGGCAGCGCTTAAGCTCCGTGTGGAGGGCCTACTTTCGGGCAACCACATTTGTGCCTTGATCTGGAGCTCTCAGATTAAGTTAGCTGCTACCATCTTCAACAGGGAACGTGTTTTTGCAGGGCACTCGAAATGGATTATGTGCTGCTCGATTAGGAGTGGGCTCTGTGGAGGCTTCGCTCCTCAAGGGCTGATCAGCCGGAAGAGGGTACTAGCCTGGCGCTGCCATATGTCCGGTTGCTGCCCCACAGGTGTTTGTGGCAGCGCGTGGTTCACGCCCTGGCCTGTCATCTGCTACCAAGCCAGGTCTACCCTTACTGAACTAGAATTGGTACCCATTCCTTCCGGTTAGGCGCCGCATCAACTGCGGCTGCGTTTGGGTGCCTGGAGCCTGACATATGTTGCATGGGCATATGGGGATTTGCCCAATTTTCTCTGTCTGTTCGTCCCTTCACTGAATGAGTGCCTCGTTCTGCCCTCTATTCTCCCTCCTTATTTTACAGACCCTGTGTGTTTCCGCACACTGGTAGTAGTGTGGCTTGTGGGCCACAATTCTGTGCACTGGGGCGGCACAGTATGCTGCTTTGTCAAAATGGGGACCCCATCTCGGGCTACGCGTACCCACGCGTATGCAGTGGTATGGTGTGCACAGCATATAGGTGGCGGGAACTGTTGACATTCCTGATGTCCATTGGGGATGCTGGACCGCCAGATGTTTTAATTCTGCACCTCGGAGGCGGTGATCTTGCACGGATTGCTGGCCCGGACTTAAAGACTTCCGAGTGCAGTGACCTGGCATTTCTTTGCCATTTATGGCCGTCTACACGATTGCTATGGTCATACATCATGCCGAGGCAATATCATAGGTGAGACTTTGACCCAGCGGTCGGACCATGCCCGATGGTCAGTGAACAGGGCTGTTGCCTGGTTCCTTGTCTAGAATGGCTTGGGGACAGCCATTTGTCATCTGGGGATAGGGTTACAGGAATTTGGCCTGTATTCTGGAGATGGGGTTCACCAGTCAACAAGTGGATGCACCTCTCTTTTGAATAACGTGCAAGAGGGCCAGGTGACCGAATTGTCAGTCAAGGGGAGTGGCCCCTGCTGCAATGTGGCACTGTTGCCAAGTGGAAGGTGCCTCTCCAAGAGTCGCAGGTGATGCATGGCCGCATCAACTTCGCCTGCAGAGTGGTAACACCAGGCAGTGCTTTCGCCTAGTGTCTGGGACACATTATGGCGGGTCTCGATAAACGACACCGCAGGGTACGGTTGATTAGGGGTTTACGAGCGGACCTGTTGGTTTGGCTCACATTCCGCAGGACTTTCATGCTGTCTCCTTTTGGAGGTCTGAGCTTCTGGTCAGCCCCAGTTCCAACTATAGTCGGATGCCTCCGGCTCCCTGGGGTGGGGGGGTTTATTTAAGGACAGTGTGCCTATGGTCATTGGCCCCAGGGATGGCAGGGCACAGATCGCTTACGCGATCTTACGTTCCTGAAAAATTTTCTCAATTCTGGGTACCCTTTATGCTCTGGGGGGACAGGTGGCTTAATTCTGTGCTTCGCTTTTGGTGTGGCAATGCTACGGTATGCACATTGTCAGTGCCCAAACGTCTAAATCCACCGGAGTCATGACCTCAGTTTGCCTATTGTTCTTGGGTCCGTGCGCTTTAAGGCGCTCCTTAGGGCTAAACATGTGCCAGGCATTAATTTAATTTAATGTAATTTAATTTAATTTTCACGCTTATATACTGCTCACTCAGGCGGACCCGACTCAGGGCGGTTTACACAGCGGACAATAAATACAAGATACAATAACATACAATGAATACAGCAAAAATCAGCAACCAAAAACACAATTACAAAATCTCTGTCCACAATATACAACTAGAAAGTATATACTACAGTCTGCACTTACATGTGCACAACAAGGGAGCTCAGGTGCTCGCTATCCCCTCGCGGCAAATGCCAGACCGGAGGGAGGCGGGGCCGGCTGCCGCAGGTGGCTCCCATCCTGGGCCGATGGTGGGGGCCCAGGAGAGCTTCGGCGCGGCGTCCCGTTTGCGGCGCAGCGTCTCTTATCCCTCCGGTCGAGGCAAGGCCGGAGGGAGGCGGGACCGGCTGCCGCAGGTGGCTCCCATCCTGGGCCGATGGTGGGGGCCCAGGAGAGCTTCGGCGCGGCGTCCCGTCTGCGGCGCAGCGTCTCTTATCCCTCCGGTCAAGGCAGGGCCGGAGGGAGGCGGGACCGGCTGCCGCAGGTGGCTCCCATCCTGGGCCGATGGTGGGGGCCCAGGAGAGCTTCGGCGCGGCGTCCCGTTTGCGGCGCAGCGTCTCTTATCCCTCCGGTCGAGGCAGGGCCGGAGGGAGGCGGGACCGGCTGCCGCAGGTGGCTCCCATCCTGGGCCGATGGTGGGGGTCCAGGAGAGCTTCGGCGCTGATATTGCTGATGCTTTATCCCGCCTGCAGATCTCCCGGTTCCGTGACTGTGCTCCAGACGCTTGGGAACTACCCTCTCCACTCCTGGCTGAGACATGGTCATTTGGCAAGGAGACGTGAACCGGGCGAGTGGCATGCCTTGGCAACTCGCACGCGCACGGCGCATCAGCATCCACTCCTTCACTTTAGAGTCTTTTGTGGGCAAAGGCAATTGCCCAAAATGTGGCTGACATTGGTCGACTAGGTTTTATAATGTATCATCCGCCCTTATGATCTGGGGTTGGCTTCACGCACCATAGCCACCAGGCTTTACGCCTTGATATTCATGGGCAGGGCACGGGGCTTTCCTGACTATGCGAGGGTCTTCTGCATACGCCATGTATTCGAAAGGTGGACACGTGTACGTGGACGCCGCCCGGACACACGTCGCCCTATTCTCACAGATATTCTGACCCACCTTTCACGAGGTTGGCATAGATGATGTTGCAGTAGGTAGGAGGAGTCTCTTTTCATGCACCTACCGCTGTAGCTTTTTTCTGGAGCTCAACGACTCAGCGTGCTGGTCCCATGGTCAAAGGGGGACGTGTTTTGTAGGGCACTGGAACTCGAAGATGTCTCTATCAACCAGGAGTGGGCTCAGTTGAGGATTTGTTCCTCAAAGGCCGATCAGCATGGAGTAGGCAGTGGTGTAGACTGCTATGATGTACATTTGCTGACATCTGTCCGGTTGGTGCCCTACATACAGTTTTGGCAGTGCCTGCTGCGCGCCCTGGCCTGTTTTTTCTGCCACCAGGATGGGTCTCCCTTACCAAATTTAAGTTCTGTAGGGTGACCGGGACCACGCTTCACAGTGTGGGGCCCGTTATGGCACCCATTCATTCAGGATAGGCGTCACATTGACCGCGGCTGCGTTTGGGTACTCGGAGGCGGATATGTGTGGGCACGTGGGGGTTTGCGCGTATTTTCCTTATATGTACGTCCCCTCACTGTATGAGTACCTAGTTATGTCCTTAATTCCTTTTCCTCTTTTACAGACCCTGTGTGTCTCCGCACACCGCTGGCAGTGGGGCTGGTGGGCCGCAGCTATGTACACTGGGTGGCAGAATATGCTGCGGTGACATAGTGTGGACCCCAGCTCGGGCTGCGTGCATCCACACGTATACGGTGGTATGGTATGCGCGGCATGGAAGGGCGGGAACTGTTGCAATTCCTGATGTCCATCAGGGTTGCTGGACCGCCTGATGTTCTTATTCTGCACCTCGGCGGCGATGATCTCACACGGATCACTGACCTTTCCTTAAAATGTCGAGGTGCAGTGACCTGGCATTTTTACATCATTTATGGCCGTACACATGGGTGCTATGGTCTAACATCGTGCCGAGACACCATTTTAGAGGAGACATGGACCTCCGTGGTTTGGACCATCCCCGGCGATCAGTGGACAGGGCTGTTGCCCGGATCCTTGCTGAGAATGGCTTGGGGACAGCCAGTAGACATCCGAGGATAGGCTTGCAAAAATTTTGACCTATAGGCAGGAAATGGGGTCCACCTGTCGGCCAGAGGTATGAACCTCTTTCTGGAAGATGTGCAAGCAGGCCTAGTGACCGAGCTGACGGTCTGGGGGGGGCGGTGAGTCATCATGGACGCCTCCCCATGTGGCGGGTAGCACTGGGTAAGGTAAAGGTTTATGACACATAGGTATCTGGCAGGTTCGCAATTGACTGGCCAACACGTAGATAGGTACAGGGGAAACAGGTTTGGCCGGTCAAGGGCGAACTATGAAAGGGGTGATGTCAGGACCTTCACAGCCTGCATCACCTTGATATTTGAACGGATACACGTCATAGGGTGGGGTCAGTAGATAGTATATTGACTCCGGTCAACAATTTGTTTGTGTCAACAAACAAATTGATACATGTAGCCAATTTCCATTGGCATTTAGGGTGGAACCTTACCAGTGCTACTGCGGCCTGCTTGCCTTAAAGAATTACAATTGGATGATACACCAATTGAAAGTGATAATTCAGACTAGGGCATTATTCAATAAAAGTGGCCCGATGCCTTTAATCCAATACCGGTGTCTGAGTCTTTATTTGGGTGGGTGCGCCTGCAAAGTCATTGGGAAATTACAGTGTTTTCTCTTCCAATGGAAATGAAAGTTGTAGCTCTGAAGTATAAAATAACTAAGAAATAAACTTCATCAGACACAATGGAACTTACTTCTGAGTAAATATTCATAGGATTCTACCATAAACACTATAGCACTTCTCCCAGGCTTCTTAGTACTTGGATACTTACCAGTACTTTTCCTAGTTTGGAGGGCTCAAAATAATATTTTAAAAATCAAGCAATCCAGATAGTTCTTCTTCCCTCAAGAGTAAATGATACCATATGCCTGGGGGGGGGGGGAGAGTGTATGTTTTCTTCCCTTTCTAACAAAAAGAAACTTACTCATATATAGAGTTGCCATAATTCTCTCCCACAAAACTGGGACACCTCACCCGCCAATCCAAAAACTGCAATTTGCCCACCCAAGACGTGCAGTCTGGAACCTGGAAACTTCTTCCTCCTCCCATCCCCTCCCTCCAAAAAATATCCACACGGGTTTGATCCCAGTCATCCCTGGAAGAGACTCCCTAATGCCAGTCCCACCACCTGTGGCATGTTTCCATTTTTTCCCCTTGCCAAGCCTTTTCGGTTAAAGGGACTGGAGGGGGGCTTGTCAGGTTCCCCAACACAGTGCCAAAAAAAACACACCCCGGGGGGTGGGGCTCCAGAGCCCTCCGCAGCCACAATTAATCCACCCGGAGGCAGGAGGAGCTGCATCACCCCCATGCCTCAGCCATCACCGCCAGCCTCTCCCTGGTGCTCATGATGCATTATGGGGGTCCTGGGGAAAGAGCACCAAGATCTTCTTGTAACCAGTGCCACTTGTAGCAAGGAGACTTTAATGTAGGCAGATTGAATGCATATGAGCCGGCAGGCGGGCTAAATACTACTTTATTGGAACATAGTCAATCTGTACATGACGCAATGGCAGAGCCTTGCCCCTTTATATAAGGCACAGTACATTTGAATTTGGCCCAGAGGCGTACCATTGGTTACAGGCATAGTGCCATCCTTATGATGTAGTCAGACCTTTCTGCATACCTAACAAAGCTTCACCTGTGACGGGAAGGTTTCCCGCAGAAGTTACCATTGGAGGAATTGGAGCCACGTGACACTCTATGGTCACGTGGCTCCAATCTATGGTGAGGCCCCATCTGGAATACTGTGTACAGTTCTGGTCGCCATACCTCCAGAAGGATATTATGGAGTTGGAGAAAGTGCAGAGGAGGGCAACCAGAATGATTAGGGGACTGAAACACCTTCCTTACCATCTGAGGCTGCAACGGTTGGGCCTCTTCACTCTTGAACGACGGCGTCTAAGAGGTGACCTGATTGAAGTTTATAAAATCATGCACGGTGTAGACAAAATAGATAAGGAAAAACTGTTTTCCCTATCGCATAACACTAGAACTAGGGGACACTCCATGAAACTTTTGGGTACTAGTTCTCAAACAAATAAGAGAAAGTACTTTTTCACCCAGAGGATTACTGGTCTATGGAACTTCCTGCCAGAAGAAGTGGTGACAGCTGTCAGTCTTGACAGCTTTAAGAAAGGATTAGACAAGTTCATGGAGGACAAGGGTATCAATGGCTATAATTATGGATACTTAAGGACAACCTCCGGGTTGGAGAGATAGGCAGGATATCTCTCAATGCCATTTCCAGGGAATCCTAAGCAGGTGAAGGCATCTCCTTGGGAATACCCTGAAGGAAATGTTGAGCCACTGTGTGAGACAGAATGCTGGACTGGATGGGCTGTGGCCTGTTCCAGCAAGGCTGTTCTTATGTTCTTATGTTCTTATGTTCCGCACAGCTGCACTAATGGTGAACAGCTGAACTGCATGCATACACAACAGATCCAGGAGCGAGCGAGTGAGTGAGAGTTCAAGACGGGGAGGGACCAAGAGGGAGGCACTTCCCACCCTCTCTCCCTCCATGTGTGTAGTGCATTGCGGTGCCACCTCACTGCAAATCCAGGACTTTAACATGCTTTTTATTGAACCAGCTGGGACAAATTTCCCAACCTTGAATCCAGGACAATCTTGGTTTTGTGGGACGTATGGCAACTCTACTCATATACAACATTGACATTCAGAAGGGAAACTGTCCCTGTAATTCATTAGAGCAAAGTGTAGCAACCCTGGACAGGACTCTTTCTTTCTCTACTGTAGAGTGTTTTGCAGTGCCTGGGTTGAATTATTTGGAATCGTAGCCGTGTTAGTCTGTGTTTCAGGCATATCAGGAAGCAAAAAAATGGGGGTAAAAACCACTGCATCACTTTAAAGACTACCTGTAACTGCTATATTTTTATTTTGAGCTTTCATGGATCAAGTCCACATATTCAGACATAGGAATGCAGTGCCTGGAGTTTATTCTGTTCAGATTAATCCATTATTCAACACATTAAAAATAATACAGATCTATAATAAGTTTTATCTAAACAAAGAGGAGTCATCCACTACAACCAAACACCATTTGGTCTCTTACTAAAGGAACAAAAAGGACAAGAAAACCAACCTCCACAATTACTACTATCTTGATATGTTATTATTCTTACCCATTTCCACCACCACCACCCCATGGACACAAAAAACTGTTTATAAGTTTTAAAAACAACAGTTAACTAACATGTTTGAGAAAAATATCAAACAAACCACTAATTAAGACAACAGCTGATGAGACTCGAAGCATGTTTGCAACTGCTTAGTGCAGGGGTGCCCAAACTTTTTGGGCTGTGGGCCGGCCACGAGGTTCAGGGGGCTGGTCATTATGCCCCAGGGGATGGATATTCAGAAATACTTGGAATGCCCCCAATACCAATTCATCCAGCCGACAAAGATCTCGTTGCTCCCAGAAGCAACGAGGGCTTCGTAGGACGGATGAATTGGTATGAGGGCCGATTCGCCCCCCGGGCCATAGTTTGGTCACCCCTGGCTTAATGCATTCTTTCAAGCTCTATTCTAGAGGGTTGATATGGGTGCAATGCATCCTCATTTCACTCCCTCATTCCAAGGGAGGCTAGGGCACACTAACCTGCTTCAGAGCAATTCTTTTAGATCTTCATCAAGGGATTCTACTTTTAAAAATTGCTCATAAATATAGCATTCCAAGTATTTCTGAATGCTTGAGACACTATATATGAGAGGCAGCAGCCTTCAAAGGCTGCTTTCTCTGTAAACATCTAGTTGATGAGCCCCATCAGTGTACCTTTTTTCCATTTTATACTACAGAGTTCTACTCCTACTGGAAGCCACATTCTGTGTTGATTGACAGTTTTGTTATCCGAGATACTTTGGACAAAGAGATTTGTTTTTTTAATCTGGGGTCTTCTGGTCATGAAGCCCATGTACAGTATATCATAGAATTTCTACCAGGTGGTGGAGAAGAGGCAGGTTTAGGCTGTGTATGTGTGGCAAGGATGGAAAATAGTTACTGTAGCACTTCAGCTATTTCTAGCCTTTTAGGTTTGGGCCTCTTAGACCTTCCTGGTCAAACTAGTTATTTTGCTAGCAAGCAATCAGATTCCCAAGCAGGTAGAACCTGCTGCTGGTATTTGTTATCTTCAGGGAAAAGAGCTTACCTTCAAAACATAGGCCAAGAAACTTTGGCTCATCATTTAGTCACTGTGTGGTAAGAGACAGAATGAGAATTGATAAGAAAGATTTAGAACGTTCTGCTAAGCCAGGGATTCTCAACCTGAGGCACATGGGCCAGATGTGGCCCACGACACCATTTCATGTGGCCCCCCCACAGCTGGTGGCTGCTGGTAGTAGCAGTGTTAAGACACTCTTTGAACATCTTAGGTAAAGGTAAAGGTCACCCTTGCTCGAAAGCTAGTTGCATCCAACTCTAGGGTTCAGTGCTCATCTCTGTTTCATAGCTGAAGAGACAGTGCTGTCTGCTTCTGAAGACATTTCCATGGTCATGTGGCAGGCATAACTAGACACCAGAGTGCACGGAACATTGTTTATCTTCCCACCAAAGTAGTCCCTATTTATCTTACATACCTCAAAAAATCTTGTAAATAAGAAACAACTTGATGGCTCATAAAACACACAAAGTGATGACATCAGGAGGCAAGACTAAATTAGGGGCATGCAAAGTAAAAGATGGGATTCTTCTGCTACTGTAAATAGTTGGAGTTACTCACTCCAACCTCTAATTCCTTCAAATAGGTTCCCCAAATCAATAAAATTCTGGGACAGTCTCATGGTTGTCATGGTGTAATCCTGAGTCAAGCTGGTTGCAAACAGGTTGGCCATGTACTGGCAACTAGGGAAGTGGGAGAGGATGGACCAAAGGGCAAACCAAGATTTATGAACCAAAAGAAAACCTGAAGCCAACACCAAAGAATAATTATCCTCAGGATAATGCAGAAAGATGGTAAAAGCCTTCCTTTGCTTCTCATGTATAACATTTGGCAACTATTTCAAAAATAGTTCCTAAAGAACATAATATTATGTTTCTCAAAAGCTTCTATGTCAAACTAAAAACATTTTGCTCTGGAAACACATGATCTTCAAGACTTAATCTACTCATGCGAGAATGCAACTTTACACAGAGTTTTTCAGACCTTTCCACATAGGTTTGGGGGTTCTCCAATGTTGATTTACTTTTTAAAGAAGTGAAGCCACATCATTGTGGCCATTGATTGGTCAAATATCTAGATTTATTTTCTTGTGGGTTACTCTTAGTTCTGCCTGAGCACCACTGAAACATAAAAGCATTCCAGTTCCTTTATATTTGCATCAAAGAGAGGAAAAAAATTAGTCATTACATGTTCATCTCTCCCCCCTCCCCCTTGTAACAGCAGAAATGTATTACCAAAAATGCCTTAGTTTAATAAATAAAAAATGTTAGTTGGGGAAAAATAGTAAGGAAAACAAGTTTCCATATGTTTATCATAAAAATAACATGGACTCCACCTTGGGGTATATAAAAATACAGGCTGCAGATTGTATATTTTGGCATTAGTTTAAAATGCCTTTGTAAATTCATCCTATTAAACATTTAATTGCAGCTTTTATCATTCACTGTAGAAACATATGAAAATATGAGAGCATATTCATCACCTTAGTAGTCACTTTGTCCCAGTTGAGCACCAGGAATGAATTTCCGTGGTCTGGAACAGTTGCCCAGTTACCATATATTACCAGGAAGTTTTACTTTTACAGATTGCCTTTTGGGTGTATCCAAGAACAATAATCCCTTTCTGGAAGCAATGCCAGCATTTTTCTTTTCTTTTCTTTTTTTTTGAAAATTAAACTGATTACTTTTATATCTGCGTCCAAAAATTTTGATTTGCATTCCATAGTTGATAAAATAGGTTTATGGATAGAATATGGACAGTATAAGAAAATTCAATAAAATATTAATTTGAATAACTTCAGGTTTGGTTGGCATTGGCTATCAGTTTAAAACAAAAGAGTGAGTGAAGACATATTCAGACATTATTTATCTGGTATTCTCCAGCAGATGAGCTTGGGAGTACCTAGCGTCTCTCTTCTCTATCCACATGGAGAGGCGAGCATCCACAGAGGAGCAGGAATTTGGCAGCGGCTGCAGAGAGATGGTGCAGAAAATTACAACCAACACACCTTTCACAACAAAAAATTCCGTAAGCCCCAGCTCAGTAGGGATTGTGAGGATGTGAGGGATGGAGGATTTTGGTAATTTAGGGTCGCTGTATTTTTAGTGCCATTGTATATTTATTGTAATTGTATTTATTATTTTTTTCTGTATTCCTTGGACTTTTGGCATTCTATTGTGTATTTATTCATTTTGTATATTGGTGTGGGTTGTATTGTATTTTGCTCATGTACACCGCTTTGAGTCACCCATGAGAGTTGGAAAAATCAAACTTCGAATCAAATCGACTTCTGAGTGGTTTCCATGTCGGGCTGTAATGTATGAAAAGAATTTTGTCCCCATCCAGTGGTGTACTGCTCCAGGTTCCCACCGGATCCCGGGAAATGGTAGCAGAAATTCCCCCAGGCCACACCCACTTGGCCGGCCATGCCCACCTCCCTACCCCAGGCCATGGTGTGGCTGGCCAAGTGGGCGTGACCCACAGAGTTAGCCACTCCCAGGGTGGGGGTAGTAACTTTTTTTGCAGTGCATTACTGTCCCCATCCATACTATTACTGTAAGTCCAGCTGATAAACAGGTGAGGCAGTAAGAAAACAAAAGTGAAATTACATAAAGTGAACCCAGTCATTTTTGAGAACCCATTTATAAACTCACAGAGATAAAAGGATATCACCATCAACAAATTCAAAGAGAATTCTATCTTTGTAGTGAAAAGCATTTGGAAGCCTGATGTGCTAATATCAAGAACCACTAAATTATTCTAAGCATTATAAGAAAAAAAAACATAATAAGAAACAAGAGCTGCTGTGAAGTGCACAGTCAAATGGACTGTGGGTGACCACAATTGCACTTCTGTGTTTCCTAGAAATAATTTGCCTGGCCATGTCTACACAGCTAACGAACGAGAAGATTTTTATGAAATTCCAAATGCCAAATTATAATGAAAATACCTGAGGTGGAGACTCTGTTTTCATTCATGGTTTTATTGGTCTTGTACTAATTCTTACTAAAATATTAGTATAAAACACTGGAGAACTGGGTGTCTTTAGAGTCGCCCATGGCTGGCAACTTTTCCAATCAACACTGCAATCCAAGATCAGCTACTGTTTGCTTCTAGCTTCTGCAAACAAACCAGCGCCATTAAAAACCATGGCGACATCCAACTGAATTAAATGAGAGTCTGACTGATCTAAAGCTTTGACCATATAAGAAAGATACCGGAATGTTTAGAAAGGATTTTTGTGTTCTCTCTCATTCTTGTTAAAATTGGCTTTCTGGCAAGAAGGGCAGAATTGCGTGGGTGGGTGCGCACACACAGAGAGATACAATGAAGACAATAAGGGGAACTCTGAGATGGAACCATGAAGTCACACTTTCAGCTCCTAGGTCCATGATGGCAAACCCTGGCACTTCAGGTGTTCTTGGACTTTAATTCTCAGAAGTCCAAGTCTCTGTGAATCCACATATGCACAGTAAACCCATTCATGTGGATTGGCAGACACCATCCTGATCAATTCTTCAGCAGGAAACAGTACAGCTGAGAAACAGAAATCATTATCATGTTTATATTAAAAAGGTGAAAGTATGTTTCCCAACAAAAAACATGTAGATTCATACAATGTTGCACATAAGAAAGGATTTTTGAAAAACTGAAATCTATACCTGGATTCCTGAGTCACTGCTAGGCAGGAACAGACCTGGCTGGCATCCAAGGGAGAAACTTTCAAGAAACACCCAGCACTTGTGAGTGAACAACAGCAGCATGACATCACAGAGTCAACACCAGAGGTTACCTGTGGGGCACTGAGATGTATTTTGTAAATGTACTGCAAGTCGGTCTACAGAAATATCATTAATGCCATAGGGTAGAAATGGCAAAGTCCTGTGGAAAGCCAGTGCACAGAACCTCAAATGACCAAATCCGATGGCCCCCCCCCCTCTCGTTTTTGTACATTTTTTCCTCCTTAGGGTTCTGGGTTCTGGGAAATGAAGTCCATTTGCTCCAATTGGCCTAAATAAGGTCAGAACTTGCATGGAATCACCAATTAAACTGCCCAAAGAACACAATCAGAGACATTTTCTCCTACATATATTAACTTTCCAGAATAATAGTTTATTGTAGACTATAGAATACATTTTGTAGTTGGATAATGAAATGGTTCAGTCTCATAAAGGCTGCCCTCTATAATAATAAAAAATTCGTGTCAAAAATTATTCTGGGTTGAAAGGATTTTTTGCGGAAGAAACTCCGCTCAGGGAATGCCCAAATGAGGCTCCTTTCATGTCCCTAAGAGCTAGGACAGAGACGGGTGCTCAATCCATCATGCAGTACCTGGGTCTCGAACTGCCGATTTGTCAGCCTTCCAGCTAACAAGGCAAGCTTCTTAACCATTAAGCCACTGCAGTCCTCTATGACATTTCAACATTTACATGGAACACTGTTTTTGTATCTACCATTCCAGTGCTAAGAACGACTGATCAAGCTTGCTTCTTGGAGTTGTTTTGTATGGTGGATGGTTTATGTCAGGGTTTCTCAACCTTAGACCTCCAGGTGTTCTTGGACTTCAATTACCAGATGCCCAAGTCAGCATATCTGCATACCAAGAACACTTATGGGCCCAAGGTTGAGAAACCCTGGTTTATATGGTGCTCTATTGGTGCAGAATTGCTTATTGCTCATTGTCTTCTTCTAGTCAGTTGATAGGAATGTTATACATTTTGTTTGCTTCTTTTATAGATGGGTAAGTTGTTGCCTGGAGGAGACGGGTAACACTTGCTTCACACAAAGTCTAACTGTAACCATAGCTTGATTGGAGGTGAACTCAAAGTTCCAGCCTGCTGACTCAGAAGCATAATAGTACTTTGATGGATGGGCCAGGTGGTGTCAAAAAGGCATCTCTGTGTCACTATGTTCTTTCCATTTTCCTAGGCCTTCCTTTCATTACACATTCTGCCTGCATTCTATGACTACCCTGTTATCCTGAAATTGTAGAATAACTATCACAGTCCACAGTTTGATGGGATTATCTCCCCTGCATTCTGCATGGCCATAACCAACCAGTAGCCAACCACAGTACTGGTGAAGGAGAAATATCTCACTCCATTTTAACAAGCACAGAATCTTTACAGTGGACCAGGATTTTGGTCACCTCATGAGAAGAGTATGGTATCCCTGTATCTTTAACAGTCATCTTGATTAAGAAATGTTAGTCAGTGACTTTGCATGGCAATCTACACCTGTTGAACTTCACCCTTTCCACACAACTATTGGTCCATGTTGTGTGGAAAAGATGTTGCTTATGGGTCACCTTTACTATTCCTCCAGATGGCCAAGTACTAGGAAATGATTAATGATGATTACATTCCTTCTCCATTTTAAACATTTCAGTACAATCCCTGGAGAAATGTGTGAAGTAGGCCTAATGGTATTCAGTCACTTTTTGATCACAACATTCTGATAGTCCTTTGCCTAGAACAGTGGTGGCTAACCTTGGCACTCCAGCTGTCCTCGGACTTCAATTCCCAGAAGCCCTGGTTATCGGGTGTGATGACTTGGACTTCTGGTAATTGAAGTCCAGGAACAGTTAGAATGCCAAGGTTAGTCACCACCGTCTTAGGCAAAGTGACTGAATACTAGTCTGCCATCAGGCCTCTTCACACATTTCTCCAGAAATTGTACTGAAATGTTTAAGATGGAGAAGGAATGTAATCATTGTGAATCATTTCCTAGTCCTTGGCCATCTGGAGTCAATAACAGTGGGGCTTGGGAAATTAAACCACTTATTCCCAACATGGGGCCTACAAACCCATAGGGGGACTTCAATTCCCAGAAGCCTAAGTCACTATATTGGCTGATCAGTGTTTTGGGGAATTGACTTAGGGTTCTGGGAAATGAAGTCCAAAAACCAAAGTTGGAAAACACTGTTTTGAACCCAACAACATGATGCCTTGCCATGCTGCTTGGGTGATATGAGGTCCTCCAGATCAAAGGCTGCAAACTTTGCCAAACTCTGAATATAATAAGTCAGCTTAATTTGCAGTTTGGACCATTTTGTCAATCCATTGAGATGATTTAAAGTAGTAAACCTTCTTGCATCTTCTCTGTTTCTCCTATCTTCAGTTTTTAAGTCACTCTGATAAAAGCTATTATCATTTTTATTTTATTTTATTTAATTTTCGTACTTACATGCCACCCACTCAGGGAAACCTGACTCAGGGCAGCTCACATAGTACACAATGACAAATAACAAAAAACTAAAATCAGTAGATAAAACACAAAAAGTATAAAAACAGATAAGAAAACCCCCACTAAAAACCCACCCACCCCATTCTTTAAAAAGAGGGAGAATCTTAATTATTGTAAAAGCCAGTAGGCGGGGGCCACACTTCCATCAGCCATGTTTTAAGATCTTTCCTAAAGGGCAGCAATTCCATCTGCTACCGTAGCTCTGTTGGCAAGAAGTTCCAAAGGGCTAGTGCGGACATGGAGAAGGCCCTCCTTCTTGTGCTAGAGAGATGAGCCCCTCTAGCTGATGGTACAATTAGAGAGTCCCTCCGGTCCAATCTGGTTGGACAGATAGACATTCTTGGGAGACGCGGTCTCTTAGGTATCCTGGCCCACTACCATGTAGGGCTTTAAAGGTCAAAACCAGCACCTTGAATTGCACCCGGAGGCAAACTGGTAACTAGTGCAGCTCCCGAAGCAGTGGCGAAGGGCGAGCATGATGCCCACACCCCATCACCAACCGGGCAGCCACATTCTGGACCAGCTGCAGCCTCTGAATGGTTGTCAAGGGCAGCCCCATGTATTATCATCTGATTTGGTACCAATACGTTTCATTCAGAGGTTTCTTTCATTGCTTCCATCCTGCCACTACTCAGGATATAAAATCTGTCACACTACACTTCTTTCCTTATCACAGTTCTCAATGGGTAGGAGGAATAATTAGTTCATTGTTATAAACATGCCGCATCAATCAGTCATCGGTAAAAATTCTGGCTGATGGCTGGTTTCCTGGTACTTGAGAGAACCCAAGGTGAGGTCATCTTATTAAATGTTATTATTGGCCATCTTTTGTAGGTGGTGCCTTTTTATTCACCTGTTGAGAGGACCAAGGTGAGTCTGGCATAACAGGGTGTGTCCTATTCAATTAGGCTCAGATGATACATTTAGAAAGGTTTAACAAATGAAAAGTGGCTTTCTGAAACAGCAGTAACCACAACTTAAGAATGTTATCATCAGCTGAGTCACCTAGGCAGCTTCTACTGATCACATGGGACAAGTAAATGTCATTAAGAAGAAAACACCATCTAATACTACAGAAATAGTACAAGTAGGAAGGGAAGAGAGAGTGCCCCAATTTACATTTCTTCAGCAGCAGCAGGAGAAGAAGAAAAGTTTAAATACAAGAATTAAAATGCCAAAGTATCTGCAAAAATGCATTATGCATACAAAATAAATATGCCACCAACAACCAAAAATTATCAGCACCAAGAAGGAAGAGGCAAAATATTATTAAATGTCTCTCTATGAATGTCATCCTCCAGCGCTTTCCAAAATTCCTGGAGAGAGGGGTTCAGATGGATGTCCACTAGAAGAGCATTCCAGATCATTGGGACGATAACTGAGAAGGACCATTACAATTAGGATACGGTAATCATATACTTCCAGTCTGGCCAGGTTATCCTGCTATAGTAATAGAGTAGACCATGTTGCCAATGACTCAATGCTGAGTGTCAGGCAGTGGTTAACTAACTTGACAACCTTGAGGACTAACAGCCTTGGGTGCTAAAATCCACAGGGAAGGGTGATGGTCCCCAAATAGATTAAATCCCACTTGAATCCATCTTGATGAAGGGCAACAGCTTCATGAATACTGGCCTGAGGCTGAAGAGGACTTTTCGTGTCAAAAGGGCTCGGGGCAGAAAGTGACTCGCGGGAGTGGATCAGTGGTATGGGTGTCACACTGCCATGTGGAAGGCAGATGAAAGACTACAGTATTATATTCTCAGGACAGTTGATCACCATGATGATCGCCTATATTTGGATACAGCAGAAGAAAAAGAATGATACACTAGGGGCTGCAGTAGCTTAGTGGTTAAAATGCTAAGTTTGATGACTGGGAGGTCACCAAGTCAACAGTTTGAGTCCCAAGTGCTGCATTATGAAGTGAGCATCTGTCATCTGCTCCAGCTCCTGCCAACCTAACAGTTTGAAACAAAGAAATTACAAGTAGACAAATAGATACCGTTTTAGCAGAAAACGTAACAGCATTCCATGTGGTCCAGTGTCTAGTTATGCCTGCCACATGACCACAGAAACGTACAGAGACAGCACTCACTCTTTGGCTGTAAACAGAGATGAGCACCGCCCCCTAGAGTCAGATATGACTGGCTTTCCAGCACAGAAGACTTTTACTTTTTCCTAATCATACACTTATCTAGATTGTATAGTAATATTTAGGATAATAATATGAATAATCATAATAAGTTTCTGTATGTAGGAAATTATTTTCACTCAATTCATCTAGCAGTTTACTGCTCAGCAGCCAGCAATTGTGAATTGTTTCACATTCCACTCTGGTTATAAAACACAAAACTGGGGGTGAAAAGAATTAAAAACCTTTTGACAAACTTGTCTGGCAATTAAGACTAAAGCAAAATGTAAAAGATCTGCAGAGCCATGTGGGGAAAACTACGGTACTCTTTTCCTCAGTGGCGGAGGGAGAGCGATCTTACAAAGGGCATAGGTCTTGTCTTTGAAGAGTTTAACATCAAGTTTAAAATACTGCAGCTGAATAAAGCTGAATAAAGTCCGTCTTAAATTTGCCTACAAAAGATGACCATCTTGATTTGTTGACACAGAAGCTTAAGGCTTGTGAAGGAAACTGCAGAGTTATTCATTCCAAATTCACCAGAAACAGTTATATTGTTGTCTGTTCTAAGCAAGAGACAATCTGAAGCCAATACCACCTCAAGAGGATTTTAAGAATTACTATGCAAGTACCGGTATGTGTTCTTTTGCCACTAGACATAATTTAAACATCTTTTGGCGCCAATATAAATGTGAAGCAGATAGTCCCTTACCACCTTTGGTGGAATAAATGATAGGGATTTATTGCAAGGATGGGAAAAGACACAACTTTGGAAACCCACAGAGTGGACAGGGTCCATAATGTTTGGTGTAACCCCCTCCTCCCAATTTCAATATTGGGGATTTTCCCCTCTTTTTGGTTACTTGCTCTGGTGGTTATCAGAGTATGAAGAAGAAAACACAACACAGCAAAGAAAAATGTAGAGAAATCAGCCAAGTCTTATCAGTCCTTCCCCCACCTCAATTTTTTACCTCACACAAACCAGCACTCTGAATAATAATATCACTCTAGAAACATTTTAGCTGGCTGGATAGCTTAGTAGGAACTTCAGGAGACCTGGGTTTAAATCCCTGCTCAACCACAGAAACACTTTGTGGAGGTGACATTGGTGAAACCACTTACAGAACCCTCAAAACCCATTCAAAAAGTAGAGAATCATCAATTCCCAAAAATGGACAAGAAAAACAGTACAAATGCCCTGGTGACACAGTGGTTAAATTGCTATACTACAGCCAAAACTGCTGATGTTAAGAGTTCAACCTTGTCAGGCACCAAGGTTGACTTGCAAGTTAGAGATCCTTGGCAATCTCCTGCCAATCACCTTCATGTCAGGGCCATAGCCAGGATTCTAGATGTGGGCGGACGAATATTTTTTTAGGTTGGGCAACAATGTCATATATATATACAAGTGAAACTGAGAAAATTAGAATATCGTGCAAATGTTCATTCAATTCACTTAAAAAGTGAAACAAATATATGAGATAGAATCACTACATGCAAAGCAAGATATGTCATGCCTTAATTCATTATAATTGTGATGATCATGCTGTACAGCATACATGAGATTATGTGATGATTATGGGGTACATGAGATTGGGGGGTTGGGGTTTTCATAAGATGTAAGCCATAAGCATCAATATTATAACAAAGTAAGGCTTGAACTATCTCGCTTTGCATGCAATATATTTGTTTCACCTTTTAAGTTGCATTACTGAACTGAATAAACATTTGCACGATATTCTAATTTTTCGAGTTTCACCTGTATATATGTCATATACAGTTTAAGGGTGGGCAAACAGCTAACTCAGGATGGGCAATGCCCCACAAACCTTAGAGGATACCTTAGAGACTGCATCATCCCAAGAGTGTCCGCCCGTCCAACCAGAGCGGATCCGAGGGGCTCCCTAATTGTTCCATCTGCCAGAGGGGCCCATCTCTCTGGTACATGAAGGAGGGCCTTTTCCATGTCCACACTGGCCTTGTGGAACCTCCTGCCTGTATAGTTGCGGGAGCAGATGGAGCTGCTACCTTTTAGAAAAGACCTAAAAACCTAGTTGGCAGGGCAGGTGTGGGGCCCAGATGGAAGAGTGGCCCCCACCTGTTGGCTTATAAATTAAGCCCCCATTTCTTTTAATTGTGTCATACATGTTTCTTTCAATTGGGATGAACCCTGAAACTCCATCCTAATAGTCATCCATTTAAGTGTTCTTTGAGCACTAAGCAGACAGCCCAGTCAAAGTGATGTACTTCAAGATCCCACCAGTCTCATGGGTAAAAATGCTTAACTCTTGCACCAGTATCAATAGGGACTAATTGGGGTTTGCAATAAATGACAAACTTTCACCTAGTCAGAATGTAGAACACAATTGCCTTAACTGTTTATAAATTTATGGCAATATAAAACATTCTCTTTTGGGTTACACAAATGGGATGACTGATCAGGAATCTTGCTCTGTGCCACATCTAGTAATAAATCTTTGGATCAGTGGCATGGTTTAAGGCGGTGGCAACAGTGATGGCGGTGGGCAAGCTGCTGAGAGAGGAATGGCATGCATTCATCTTTACACATTGACTGTTATAAGGCACCATTCAGTTCCAGGAAAGGTAGATTGTAAAAATGATATGTGCTTTGTGGTTTGGCACTCAGACAAAGCTTCAGCTCAGGCCCCATATGAGCAGCCAACATCTGCAAATTATTATTGGTTAAGAAGGGGGGACAGCCTGAGGCTACATTGTTGACGTCATTAACCGGTTGCACCTACTGCTGAGTAACAGGGTGGAAACACAGAGCTGGAGTGCAGCCAGGATGGGTCACTGGGTTTGCTACTGAAGCAACATCCATGATAATAATTCTGGGCTCTATAAGAAGGTGCAGCTAAATAAAGGGTTGAAACCATGTGACAGTATCATGCTGGGACTTAATGTCAGCACCATGTATTTAAAAGTCTGAGTGGAAAGAAAGAAAGAAAGCCTTTAGGCCTGCAATCATGTATTCTTACATACTTCACCACACTGAATACAGCAGGAACCAGTTACAAATAAGCATGCATAGGACTACATTGTTAACTTAGGCTTCATGCAACTATATCAGATCTTTCTCTCTCTCTCTCTCTCAACAGTTATGTGCAGCTCTGTTTCTTCACATAGTTGGCAGTAATATTAATTTAAGCAACCAGAAGAGTTTACCGCACAGTTGTGCAAGAAAAGCAAGTCTCATAACCAACAAGCCCAAGGTTTGTACAAGAAACATTCTCTTAGCCAACACCTGCCTTGCAAGCAAGTGGAAAGGCATCTTTGACAGTTAAGCCATAGCTGCCAGGCAGTTGAGAATATTTGCTGGCAAAGGATGGCCTAATAGTACGTCCTAGGCAGAGAACGATGGGTCAAGTTCCATAAGTTGTGATTCATTTTTTAAAAAAAATATTTTGCTATCTGAAAAGGGAGAAAGAAAAATCATCACCATGTGCTCCTTGAAAAAGCAGAAACAGTAGAGTAGATGGGAGCTGAAGTCCCACCTATCTAGAAAATTCAAGGTTGGAGAAAGAAGTCATAAGGGAGGACTGCCATTCTTGAATTTAAATGTCCCCTTAGTTGTAAGTCATCAATAGATATGGCAAAATAAACATCATGTTTCATTGTCGAAATTTCCAGAGCGGAAACCATGTTAGCCTGGAGACTGCTGCAGGAAAACCATCAGTTTTGTGGAATGTTACAGACCAAAAAGTTTCATTTGGTATACACATTTATAGTCTACTTTTTCTTTCATATGAAATGTGAGTAATAAATATCATCATGAAGGAAGTGAATAAATCCAGCTCACTCCTCAAAGCATGATTAAGGAACTCTAGGTGTAGCTTATTCAGCATTTATGATCATCTGTGCTAAGATCCTTACTTGATCCTTTACTTCACGCATAATGTCAGAGGTAGAGATCGGAAGGTATTTTGTTTCCTTTCAACAGGTCTTTGTTGCTCACTGGATCGTGCAGAACTTCAGTGAGGAATCTTTTTTCCACTGAAGGTCACATTTCCATACAGATAAGCTATCTGAGACCATACATTGGCAGTGAGCAAGTCTGAAGCTATTAGTGGCACATACAAAGTGAAAAGTAGGCACCCCTTCTTTCACAGAAGATGTCAATTTCCAAAACAGTTAGAATCTGTTTTAGCTTCCACTTTCCAATAAGAGTAATATTTTAACCGACCTCATGAGGTTAGCAATCTGGAAATGCTAGAAAATTGGGATATGTGACAGCATGGCAGCTGTGCAGGGGCACCACCAACCTTGTCATAGCTTTCAGAAAAACCCTGCCCTGTTCTTGACAGCTAGCTAAAACAAGCACCTTCCCTTCTCTTTGACTCAGTCTTCTACTGTATATTCGCTACTATTTCAAAGCCTGATTCACCATCATCAGTCATTTTACATCCCTAGGAATCAGATTTATATCCTGTTCAATGTTACAAGAGAATGTTTTCAAGGAAGAAGGATCCAGGCCTCCTCATTCCAAGGATCACTGCACTTTGGAGTCTGTGAACAGACTATTGCAATATGCCGGCAGACAGTATCCATTTTCTTCACAAAAGGAGGCAGAGCTTCAAAATTAGATGATGAGAGAGTGCAGTATAGTAAACAGAGTGCTGAAGGATGACCTAGGTATAAACTTCTATTTAGCCATTGAAACTCACTGGGAGGTGGCACTCTAAACCATCCCTTGAATGTCTCTCATCTCTCAAATATCCTTCAATGGGAGAATCATTGGCTATTTTTTAAAAACTGATGGCTTAATCCCAAGTACTGTAAAACCATGCCCTCACTTCCCACCAGGTGGCTAGGTTTTGGATGTGGTGGAAATTTTGTGACAGATCTTTCTTCATCCTAGTAAACAAGCCTGCTCTATAAATAAGTTAAAATGTAGAAAATTTTAAAGTTGTGATATGTTAAAAAAATTTTGATGCATGTTCTGGCTTTTAGCTTTTTGCACTTAAGAGGACTGTGGGCTATATTGGATTTGTTTCACCGTCCTCAAGTCTTATTATCAATCTTCATTTTGTTAACAGTCTGTCTTTATTTATTTATTTGTGTCAGAGGCACCACCAGCATATAATAACATAGAAATCTAAAATTAACACTTCTAAAAACAAAATAGAATTTAAAAGGGCTGTTGTTGTTGTTGTTATAAAAAAATCACACAATTAAAGAAAATATCTGTCCAACATTGGGCCACATTAATAGCATTTCCTCTTGCCAACATAAGGTCTTCCTCAGTGCATGTTGAGGGGCATTGTGTGCATTGTATCATATGGGAGATAAATTGTACTTCTCTGCAATCACACAGGCTGTCATCTACAAGGAAACCCCAATTTCTCAGATTAGCCCTTGATCTTCTTACCCCTGCACTCAGTCTATTTAAATTTTTCCACACAGACCATGGTTGTTGTCCCATGAGTCTGTGAAATAAATATTAGTTAGATTTGCTGCATAGTCTAGAAATGGGACCTCTCAGAAAGCAATAGCAATTTGCTACTGGACTTCCCAGCATCCTTCCAGAAATGCAATTCCAAACATTTTCTGGGATGAGAGGTGCTCTGTCTCTTAAACAAAGATGTCAATGTAGCTTGGTATCAACCCATTATCACAGTAGCACATACATTGCTAGAGGCCAAGACTAAGCTGCCCTTTTGGTATTCTTAACTTAATTTTTCTTTTCCCCTAGTCTTTGCAACTTCAATATTCTATTGTTGTGGTTTACATAGTTTTGAAGGATTTTTCAATGGAATATTGGCTGCTGTAATTAAAACTTTATTAAAAAGCTAATTGTTTAGAGGAATAAAAACAAAATTCTACAGAAGGATAAAAAAAAATTCTGATCTAGGCTAGGCAGCACAAAAAGTAAGAGATGGGGAAGGACAGGGGGGTATTAATAGAAAAGTCCAGAAATGAAATCTAATATTGCAGCCCTGTCTTTTCTCAACTCTATACCTTTTGTTCCGCTTTGAATGTAATCCAAAGTCAAAGTCATATAAGCTATAATGGGATGTGTTAGCGGAAGCCTATTGTGGAATCACAGCTGCATTTATGTTGTAGTGAACAGACTGGGTCTAACTAGGCAGTGTTGCCCATCTCTTGTCAATGATGTTAGGCCAGGAATAAAACTCACCAAAGCGTCCTCCGTCGGATCCCTTGGGCAAGATGAAAGTGGAGGGTACAAGTCATGATCTGCATAACCAGCGGGTGGCATGATATCCAAATGACTAAAAAAATGCATGCAGATGGACTTGATTTCTCAATTCTATTTGCATGTGTGGAATGTCAATGCAGAGATGTCTACCAATGCATGGACTCCTCACTGAATAAAGACTCCAAGGTATCCAAGGAACAGACTGAGGGTAAGGAATTTGAGTTCTCCAGATACTTTGAACTACTACTCTCATAATTCCATACATTGTCCATGTTGCCAAGGACTTCTGGGATCTGAAGTTCAAAACCAAAGGTTCCCCATCCCTCAATTGTTTCAGATCAGGACCATTAAAGCTTCCATTCAAATCCTCATATAGAGAGTCCATTGGGCAATCTGGGGTTGTTACTATCTTTCAGCCTAACTTAACTTTAAAAGCTTATTCTGAAGACAGCATGTATGCAGGCCTGCATTCCTTTGATTAAAGGCAGAAGAAAATTGTAATAATAATATGAATGATGTCAAAGATAAACTCTACAGGAAACTGTCTAATGACTTAGGCTGCTCACTTGCCTTTTAATTCTTCCATTGCAATATTGCACAGGCTGCGAAAGGATTTCACAATGGGCTATGCATGAATTATAATACTATCCCTGAATACTCTTTTTATTGATGATGATACACAGAAACAGTTCTTGGTTTGATATGAATAGAAGACTTAAAAGATCCTCTCAAGCTATCACTGGGACAGATTATGCATCCAGAAATAGGCAGAAAGCTTCTTTAGTTCTTCCTATATCTGACTGTCCAGAATGAAGAACAAGGAAAGCAAAGCACAGGAGCAATCATAATTTGGGTGTGGTTCCTTAACCTTTTAGTCAACCTAGACTGAATTATTTTAGAAACCTCCCTAGAGCAACCTCAAACAGGATGTTTTGGGCAGAACTGCATTAGATAGAAGGTGGATATGTGTCAAGCTTACAGTGAATGCAGCTAAAGAAGGCAGTTACGTAGATGTGGGCAACACAACTGCAGTACCTACTCAATACTCCAGGAACAAGGTGATGGAATCTGGCATCACATTGGATTTGAGCTAAATCATTATTACCAGGGATAAGAGACTGGCTCAGAGATGAGCCATAGGTCTTCCTTGTACACTCATTCCCTGTCTGTTGCTGCCACACCAGTGATATTATCCTAATATGATCGACTCTATGCATTGCAATACTGGTTTGATAGTCCATTATACCTGTGGTGGTACATAATTGAGCCAGTGTTTTACATACCAGTAGTTGGAAGGGAAGAGCCAAACATCCTATCTAAATACCATGAGTGATATGCAACATGTGGAATTCAGTCATAAAAGGAAGAATGCCTGCAACCTGTGGCAAATTGCTGTTTCTGCCAATGAGCCACCATGGTGGCATTTTTGAAGCACTGATAATTAAATGTAGACTTCCAGATGTTCTTTGCCTGCAACTCCTATAAGCTATAACCAACAACAATGAGAGATTATGGGAGTTCAAGTCCAAAAGGAATCTAGAGGGCCACAGTTGCCCAGGCATCTCTTAGAGCTCTATGTAGGACCAGTTCAAATCACTCTCTTTGGTGCTTCGGTTTCATGATTACCTCTCAGTCTAATATACCTCCCAGAGTTGTTCAAAAGATGTTAAAAGGAGTGATGGGCTCCTCAACCAGGCACCAATCTTTTCTATAAGCATCGGTCTGTCATTTCAAATTCTAGATGTATCACCAGTCAGAAAACCATGAATTTAATATATTTAATAAAGTTCAACCTTTTGACCAATTTTGAATGTTACAGGGTTGAGTTTAAAATGGGGCCAAAGGGACAGCATTTCAAATTCTGCATTCCAAAGCTTTGGTTTGACATTAAAGTTACTATAAAAGCTATTGTTGCATGGGGGGGGTGGGTTATGGTATAATGTTCAACCCTTTGTGCCAGCATTGTGTTTCATAAAATTGGGAATAAGAAATTTAAGACAACATTTGGAATTTCAGATGACATTTTGACTTTGTTTGAGCTGAGTGGCCCAGAGCCAGTTCTACACAATGTGGCAGTAGCTGCTGGAACTATCAAATCTATTAGTAACTTCAATCTCCAATAGCTTTTCAGGAGGGTGCCTAATATTAGTGTCAAGGACAAAAATATAGGACAACCAATATAAGTTTTAATCAACTTTTCTCAAAGTAAAATTATTCAGGCAACACCTGATGTTCTCTGGGCCTTAACAGGTTTCCCTCACCTCCCTATCTGTGGGCTTTGGGCAACAGTGGTTGGTTCTAGAAACTTAGCCATTGTTCTGGTTTGTCCAAAGTGCTTCAGGGCATCCAACATATTAAAGTTCCAGAACACCATTGGGAAATCAAAAGGATGGCTAGCTTCCCAGAAAACCCACTGCCTGGAAAAATTACTGCCTATACTGAATAAGGGATTATTGGAACTGAAGTCCAAAAATGGAACGCTTCTAAGCTGTCAGATAACCACTAGTGACAAGGTAAACCAATGGCCCAAGGAAGAAGCAGAGAAGTGGGAGAATCTGGGCACCCATCCCCGGGGGATTTTTGCTAAATGGAGCTGGCCCTGCCTATAGCAATGTCTGCTTTGGTATGCTTCATTTTGCTCCCCAGTTTAAGAACTGCTACAATCCAGTAATTAAAGAAAGCCAGTTTTCAATATCTTTCTCTGTATGCTTCCCCAATCCAGCTCATGGTGGTTTTATACATACTGATAGGCTTTTCCTTTCTGTTTTGTGCTACGGTACGTACATCAATTATGATTCAAAGAAGCAACGTGTGTGGCTGAAGACAGACAATCCCTGTGGAAACTGAATAAATGCTAGAGCCTTCTGCGTGGCCAGTTTAAGACTCCCTCCTCAGATGTTCTGAATGGCACAGAGCACAACCCATTTGCTTAATGTAACCAGCTGTTCATCTCCACGAGGCATCTAATGATACTCACATGCTCAACAGATGCCAGAGATGAAAGCAAGAAAACACATCCCTTTTATGATGCTGATTAAAACAGCCTTATACTCAAATCTGACCCTTGGAAAGGATCACTTATATTAAAAATTATTTTAAATGCTCTGGCCACAATCCAGTATGCTGCTGTGCACATTTCATTCCTACTAAAATCAGTAAAGTTAAAGGAAGTTTAATTGTGCACTCCATTATAACTTATTGATCCAAAGCCAGTCTTCCAGCATGAAACTGAAAAAATTCCTACATGGATGGAAGGTACCCTCTCTTCAGCTTCCCATTCCCTGAAATTTCATGTCCAAAAGATGACACTAGGATTAAGCATTTATGAAGTTGAAAAGGGCATGCCCTTGTGCAACAGTTAGGACATAATGTGTGTATGTTTCTGAAAAGTGTTGTGAGAGAGTGGCAGACAGTAGGACTTCCTGTAAAAGTAAAGGTCGCCTTTGCTCGAAAGCCAGTTGTATCCAACTCTAGGGTGCAGTGCTCATCTCCATTTACAGACAACCTGCAGACATTTCCGTGTTCATGTGGCAGGCATGGCTAGTCACTCCAGCATATGGAACACCATTACCTTTCCCATCGAAGCAGTACCTATTTATCTACTTGCAATTTCTTGCTTTCGAACTGTTAGGTTGGCAGAAGCTAGGACAGAGATGGGAGCTCACTCCGTCATGCAGCACTCAGCTCTCAAATTGCTGCTCTCCCAAACATCTGGTCATCAAGTTCAACGTCTTAACCACTAAGCCACCATACCACCTCCTAAATAAACATTACATGTGCTGAGCCTTTGTGTTGTTTGGATGGAGGAAGAGATAGGCAATTAGGATTTAAGGCCAGTTCGCACACTGAAACAAATTTTCTCTTCCCTCAACATCGCTAGCCTTGCAATTAGGATTCAAAGGAGTTAGTTATGTTCCTGTCTGGACATGATCTGAGAAACTCATAGGCAGTCCCTTATCCGTACTACAATCCTTTTCATGCCTGTCTCTTCTCTAAATTCATTGCTTGGACTCCTTCATTTGGGGGGTTCTGGGCAAAAACTGACAAAACCACCCAGTGATGGTCACATTACTCCAAGTTCACTATAGTTACTCAGTGAATTGGCTTTAATTTGCTCATCTACAGTTCATTTGAAACTTGTAAAATACCTGGGAGATGTTGCATTGTAGGCTTATGAATCCCAGTGCCAAGGCATACAGGGCAAAAAATAAATATATAGAACAAGCCACAATTTTAATATAATAAAATATTACTCCTCCACCTTTCTTCAAAGCTTCTCTACCAGCACTATCAGATATGTAAATAAGCCTAAAATTACATTCATCTGATGACCTATCACAAAACAGAAAGAAGCCAATCTTCAATTTGTGAGGCTGGAGAAAAGCCTATGCTAGGATAAGCAAATGTCTTTTGCCTCTTGAGATGGCCTACCACATGCCTACAAACACTGTCAATTATCTTTACTACCTAAAGGATAAAGTATCTAGTCAACTCGCTCTTCCAGTTCAGAATTCCAGATTAACAAGCACTTCCAAACAGAAAGAAGCATATTATTCTGACTCAGAAGGCTATTACTTTTGTTTATGAGATACACCCACCTATTTTCAACTAGACCCAGTTAGCCACTGCCATGTGTCAAAGATGGCACAAGGGAGAACAACACTGAGAGAGGGGGGTGGGGATATGAGAATTGCTAAAATGCAGTTAATAATAGTAGGATTTATATTTAAATCCCACTGGCAAGGTATGACATTAATGTGTTCCAAAGATAGACACATTTGAGAGTGCTTAGAAGTCTACCAAAATGAATAATTGTGTCTGAAAGTCCATGAAAATCTACATATCTTGATTCTCATCAGAATGCATACATTTTGCATTCAGCCATTACTCCAAGCACTAAATGGAACTTGTAATAGCTGAAGACATATCTAACAAGTGATCAGTGATGCACTGCAAAAAATTTTACTATCTTCTCTGTGGGCTGGCCAAATCTGTGGGTAGGGACAAATCTGTGGGCGTGGCCAAACATCCTGCATTATGGGCTATGGAGGTGGACGTGGCCTGGGGGAGTTTCCGCTACTGGTTCTGCAGAACCTGACAGAACCTGCTGCAGTGCATCACTGCAAGAGATAGTCATCAGTGTCCCAACAGATTTCTAGACAGAGTAGCTGGGTGCCCTACAGAAAATGCACTTTTATCTATCACCTTTGCCTATATGGAAACCATTATGTCTCTCTATATTCTGCTCTAGTGATAGATTGTCATCTACAATAAAGCGTTGAGGCACATATATTTATTTCAACATAACCAGTGGTGGGCATCAGTAGGTTCGCACCAGTTCGCCAGAACCGGTAGCAGAAATTCCGGCTGGCCCTGCCCATCCAAGTTTTGAAATAAAGTAGCCCTAATTTGGGTGCAACGCAGGGCTTTCCCCCTGGCCACACCCACCATAACACACCCACAGTGTGGTAGTAAAAAAAATTGGAGCCCACCACTGAACATAACCTATAGTTCATTAATGTGGCAGTTGCTGGTAAAATAGCTTTAAATTGTAATTATTGATTACAACCCTCTCCTTACTTGATTCGAATGTTAGGAGTCCTCAGCATTTGCTTAAGAGCAAGGAGACTCTTGGTTCACGTCAAGCAATCACAAAACATCAAGTCTTGTCTAATATGGATTGTCCAACTTTTACCTTGAAATATTATAATTAAAAGAGAGAGGAGGAGATGGCCTGCTTTTGGAAAGACTCTAGCTGAAGAACTCCGTTTTTTGCTTTTTTAGAGATTAATTATAATCAAAAGTGCAAAGCACAAAAAATGAGGAACAGATTAATATTAATGCTTCATTCCAGTGTATATTATTTTGTAAACAGCTGCTTTTGATGTTCATAAAGCTTAAGAAAAAATTCTAAGGAAGATGCTGCAAAGAATGCTACAGAAACTGTGCAATGTTCAAGTACTTCAGCCAGAAATCTTCTCTTTCTCCTGTTAATACTTGTTATTGTATCTCCTTGTATTATTGCCCCTCTAGTTCCTCTGCAAACAGCATGAAAACAGACATTGCCTAGTTTGGTCAGTAGGCCACACAACCCTTTCACCAGAACTGGAGACAATTCCATTATGAAGCAGGTGATGGCATCAGGATCACAGTTGGTGACACCTTGATCGTGTAGTTGCCTTCCTGCTCCCTCCTTTCTTTCCTGACCCCCTCTTTTTGTTTTCTGAGGAAACTTTCAACAATGAAGACATCCTGCTGGTTTCACTCACGTGAGCAGTAGCTCAAGGGCAGAGGACATCCAAAGCTTGCAAAAGTGACCTTCTCAGGATAAAATCATTAAAATTCGCCAGGCTGGCTCTGGGGGCTATAGTCTAAAACCAGGACCTTCCTAAATTCTGATAGCTTCAAGAACATTGATTGTCCCCCACCCACTCTTCCCATCATGTCTACTGTATCTAAATCTACACTAGCCTCTCCTGGGACATGTTCCTTCCTTAACCAAAAGGGAAAATAAAACCCACTCACAGAAGCTGGACAGACGAATGCCTCAACATAGAGTACTGATGGCAAACCTTTTAGAGACCAAGTGCCCAAACGGCAACCCAAAACCCACTTATTTATCGCAAAGTGCCAACACAGCAACAGGGTAGGGAGGAAGCACTCCTATTGGGCTGCTGGGCAGAGGGGTGGGGCAAACTCTGTGCTTTGGGGAGGGAAGAAGTGCACCCATTGGGCTGCTGGGCAGAGGGGCAGGGTGAACTCTTGCTGGGGGAGGGAGGAAGCGCTCCCATTGGGCTGCTGGGCAGAGAGGTGGGGCAAACTCTGTGCTGGGGTGATTGCATGGGTGCCCACAGAGAGGTCTCCGAGTGCCACCTCTGGCACGCATGCCAAAGGTTTGCCACCACTGACATAGAGGCTAGGGCAGCATTCTCTACTACACATTAGGAAAACAGGATAATTTAAGGTATGGAGACAGACCTTAGGGAAATGGGCCCTTTGACCTCCAGCAGAGAGGGATGGTGTTGAGTCCAGCACTTAAGAAGTATTCTGACCAGCAGGATTGAGTCAAACACAAGTGATTTATTATTCAGCTCAGAGATACCGGACTGGAGAACATGTACAAGGTGGCCAGTTTATATACAGTGAGAATGGCAGTTACACAGGTTGATACATTTTGGCAGGCTTCTGGGGAAGCGGGAAGTTTGTACTGATGAATCAGCTATTTTGATGGTAGTTTGGAATTGGCGCGTTTGCAAAAGGCACACGATTCCACCATAGACTTTACGGCGCTAATAGCGGTTTTAATAATTAACACTTGGACACAACAGATGGTCAGGGAAATTCCAAAGGAATAGCTAAAGAGGCCATTGCCACTGCCCAGTCATCTGCCACTGGCCCCACTGCTGAGCATCTCCCTCTGGTTCAGGCAGACATCCATGGTCATGCAATGAATATCTAACATGCCTTGGAGAAACCCATCAGCTGTAAGTCTTCTTCTTAGTTTGATTTGAATTCTATGGGTTCTAAAATGAGGCTGATCCCCCCCCCTTTGGGTGTGATTTAGTATAACTTGTCCTAAGCAAAGGTTCTGGAGACTGAGATATCATTTCTGTCACAGCTAGGAGATGTTATCTTTCAAATGAATTATTTTTTTATATTTTTTATTAATTTTTCAGACAAATTACAAAATTAATACATTCATAACGTTACAATACAATGCAATACGATACATATATATATAAAAAATGAGCAAAAATACATTGAATACATTCACCCTGAAGAGAAAAACCACATTACATTCATATAAAAGAAGAGAAAAAAAAATACAGACTATATATTACATACAATTATATACTTTGTCACCCAGTGCTATATACATTGTCCTAGGAGGTTGTGGGATCTCCCATTCGTTTCTATTATTCCCAAAATTTCATTTGGTCTGGTGTCAATTTATGTGTTCCTTCTCTCGTCAATGAATATTCAACAAATTTTCGCCATATATTCCAGAATCTATTTTCTTTTACTATACCTTTCTTAAAGTTTAACTCCCATGTTAGTTTTTCATTCAATGCGAGATCCCACATCTGCCCGTACCAATCTTCCACCTTTAACATTACTTCACTTTTCCAATTTTTTGCAATACACATTCTTGCCATTACAAGCATCATTGACAACAACTCTTTCTTATCTTTGTCTATATTAACATTATCAACATCGGTCAATAGGGTGGTGCCCGGCCCCAACTTAAGACGCAATTCCAAGATTTTTCCTATCTCGGTCTCAATTTTTAACCAAAAATTTTCTACCACTTTACAATCGTGCCACATATGAACATATGTACCCAAGGTGTTTTTACACCTCCAACACATTTTATTATTCTTCTTATCTATCTGATATAATTTCATAGGGGTCAGGTACCACCTCCATAACATTTTAAAGTTATGTTCCTTTATTCTAACCGACAGGGATCTCATAATTCTTTTTCTCCATTTATTTTGCCACTCCTTTTCCGTTATCTTCATATTCAGATCCTGTTCCCATGTATTTCTTAATATCTCTTGTGGTTTACCTTCTACATTTATTATTTTATAAATTTTACTAACCAACCCTTTAATTCCAATTTCCCCCTTCCTTATTTTCCATACTAATTCTTCAAATTCCGTCCTATCTCTTTCCAAACTCCGTTCCCTCCAATATTTATTATTCCACTTGTTCAGCATTGCTATCTGAATTCAAATGAATTAAACATGAAATTTTGACAGGTATCTAAAAAATCATTCCTAGTCCTATGACAGTGATGGCCTTCTGAGTGTTCTTGGACTTCAATTCCCAGAACCCCAAGTCAGTACTCCTGCGGATCAGGGCTTCTGGGAATTGAAGTTCAAGAACAGCTGGAGTGCCAAGGTTTGCCATCACTGTCCTATGACATTATACAATACAAATGGAACAGGACACAGTTTCCCCTCCCAATTGATGGTGCATATTAAATGTATACCTCATCCTGTAGCATATCATTTGGATGTACCTGTTGGGTTAGAATGAATAATACAATTAGCTCCTTGGTGGCTCAGTGGGTAAAAGCACTGTGCTTGGAGACTGGAAAGATGGGGTTCAATTCCCCAAGAGCTGCACAATGGTGGACATGAAAGGAGCGTCATCCGGGTATCCCCTGCAAAAATCCTTTCAACAAAAAATCATTTCAACTCGGAGTAATCTCTGACATGAAAACACACATATTATTGTCGGAAAGTATTATTCTGGGCACTGAACATGTGCAAGGACAGAGTGAGATTAGTAAATGATTCTTTCCCATTTTTTTGTATTTCAGCTGTGTTATCTTGTGCAGGGGGAAGCATGATCTCTGGAAACAGGAAGCCCACACTTCTCACCACATGAAAATTGCATGGACACTTTGGACTTTGCATGGAAGCATGAAAAACAGGAAGTGCTCCTTAGCTGCCCTGTTTGCGAAATAATCAAAGCTGCTTCTAATCTCATATGGCAAAAATCATCATTTATTCATCTTCTAGGAACCTGTTGAAGGGAAAGATGTAAATCCTTTCAAGGAACAGCAAAATAAATAAATGATGATGATGAGAATAACAGAAATGGATCGTCTTTGTCTTTTTCTTGACTTGACCAGAGAAGCTGGTTACAAAACCTTTAAATGGGTTTTTATAGAAATTCCTCAAAGATCATTCAGCTTTTCAGTGTAAGAATAATTGTAGAAACATTTCTTTAAAGATTTCCTTATCTTCTCCTTCCTCTGAGCTCTTATCTCCCTGTGCAGGTTTTGTTATACAATAACAAAAAAGTGAAAAACAAAACTCTCACAAACTTATTTTTAGCTTGCTCAGAAATGCAGTGACACCCCAGTTCCATTTGACTTCTATTAAAAAAACAAAAAAAAAACTACTTGCAGAGTTTTGAGACTGTTTTAAAAGCTTTTTTTTTTCAGGAAGCCAGAAGCAAAAGAGAGATAAGAAGACTGCTGAGCTTGGGACAAATTCCTTCTCTCTGTGTGTCTCTCTTTCAACTAAAAAATGTGTCATTCCCCACCCCCTACCCCCATCTCAGCTTCTCATCACTTTTCCCATTAGAAAAACAAATTTAAAAGGAGCAACAGAATATCACTTTCCTTTCTTAGCCAAAAGAATGCATGAAATACTTCTTCAGGGTATAGCAGTGTTTCTGTGTGGCAGCAAAAGCAACAAAATGTTTTGCACCACCTTCAAGACAAGCTGATTTATTCTGATCCATGAAATCTTCTGCCATACTGAACAACAGTATAGGCCTGGGATGGCGAACTTTGGCACTCCAGGTGTTCTTGGACTTCAATTCCCAGAAGCCCAAGCACCCTGTGAATCCACATGAATGGGTTTACTGTGATTCATCCGGCCCGTGCCGCCCTCATTGCTCCTGGAAGCAGAAGTAAAATGCGCCTGTACATGCATTTTTTGGGTTTTTAAAGATAGAAGTTAAATATAAGTATGGTATACTACACACAAATTCCAAAAGAAACTTCCCCCACTTTAGTGTTTGGGAATCAAGACAATGGACACGGCTGTAAGCTAGCCTAACACATCTTTATTGCATGGAGTACAGCACGAACATGTGGTAATGGCGGACAAACAGCTCTTTTTATACGGTGGCTATCTAGTTGAATCTGGCTCTTTGACAGGCATTGGCTGCTGTCCAAGTGACGTCATCCTTGGTCACGCCTTTCTTGTCCAGGTGAGGTGAGCGCGGGAATCTTTCCCGCGCAGCTGAAGGCATTTGAGTAATGTGAACCCTGTGAGCTGGGTGCTCGCTATTGCCCCCGGTGGCCACTAGCTCGCGTCCTCATACAGAAGGTTACAGTGTTACCTGTACCCATTTGTGTGGTTACAAATACATTCAACACACTACATTCAGTACACAACATCCCTCCCCCCTAAAATGGGACAAAGTCCCTTAACCAAACTGGTTTCTTGCATGTGCGTTTTGGCCGTGCGGCCGTTATGCTTGACTCGGCCATCCCCCCTCGTCTGTGTCCTCCTGGTTCTTGTCCTGCAATTGGAGAGGATGACTCGTTAGTGACTCGCCGCGGGCTTGCCGCTTTGGGATGGGCAGGAGAAGGGGGAGGAAGGGTTTCTGATGTGGATGTGGGCAAACCGGGGGCACTAGGGGCTAAAGAAAAACCCCGCTCTTCGCTTGGACGGGTGGGGGAACACTCCGAAACCAACCCCCCCCCCCCGGTTTGGTAACTCAAAATCTAATTCAGGGGCAACAGTGGCAAACTCATTTCCCTCCTTCGAGGGACTGGGTAGAACTACAGGGGCAAACTCGTTCCTCTCTTTCAAGGGACTGGATAGAGCTGGCATATGAAAAGGATATGAGTTTGACCCTAAGCTCCCCCCCCCCCCTGTTTGGGACTGTTGCCCTACGTTTTCTCCCCCTTGGGCTAAACGGGTGGAGGAGAACCCTAACGCTGAACTTTGCTGATGAGCCCCTCTGTCCGGCCCCCCAATTACTCGGTGCCTAAGTTGGTCAGCGTGCCTTCTCCAGAGGAGACCCGTGTTGGTCTCGACACAGAATGAGACTGGTCCTGTTTGATTAATGACTACCCCCGGCACCCATGCTGGCCCCGTGGTGGCGTAGTTTCTGCAATGAACAGGCTCTCCTATCTGGAAGTTTTTGGTGGGGCTGTGCTCAATGTTTCTTCCTCTATCCTCGACCCGGGTGGGATCCAACCTAGTTAATAATGAGTGTAACTTCCTCTTCATGAGGAGTTCCGCGGGAGAGAACCCCGACGCCAATGGCGTCACTTGATATGCCAACAGAAACTGGCAGAGCTGCCGGTCCAGATCCCCGGGACCCATGCGCCGCAGCCCTTCCTTCATTGTGCGCACCAGACGCTCCGCCTGGCCATTTGTTGCAGGATGAAAAGGGGCTGAGGTAATGTTCCGAATGGCATTGGACTCTAAGAACGCCTGGAACTCGGCTGACGTGAAGCAACTCGCATTGTCACTAATTATGATGTCAGGTATCCTGAACGTGCATATCAGTTTGTGCAGCTGTTTTATGGTCCCAGCTGATGAGGTGTTGCGCATTGGAATTACCTCTAACCACTTGGAGTATGCGTCCACCACAAGTAGAAAAAATGAACCCCTGAATGGCCCTGCGAAGTCTATGTGGAGGCGGGACCACGGCCCCCTAGCTGTGTCCCATTCTCTGTGTGGGAGGCGGGACTCCTCAGGCCGAGAGCTCTGGCAACTTTCGCAGGTGTTGACCATGTGTTCAATGTCTGCGTCTAGCTGAGGCCACCAGAAGTAGCTTCTGGCCAGCGCCTTAGAGCGCACAATCCCTGGGTGGCTGACATGTAAAAGCCATAGCACCCTCACTCTTAGTGCCTGTGGGACCACCACCCTCTCCCCCCACAACAGACACCCCCTTTCTGCGGACAACTCAACCCTCTTCCTGAAAAATGCCGCGAACTCGTCTGCGGGGTGAGCTGTGGGCCACCCCTTCTGTACCCAGGATCTCACAAGGGCCAACGTTTTATCCTTGGCCGTTTTGGCAGCAATTTCCTTGGGCAAAATGGGGGGTGCATCGAGGGCTTCAATGAGGAGGACTTGGCTATCCTGTTCTACCTCACACTTTGGGTCCCCCAGGTGGGGCAGAGGAGACCTTGAGAGGGCGTCCGCGTGGCTTATCTCTTTCCCGGGGCGGTACTCTAACGCCCCCCTGTATGCATTCAGAAAAATCGCCCACCTAAGCATCCTGGGGGAGAGGATCTGTGGAGTGGGCTTGTCTGAGGTGAAAATACCCAACAGCGGCTTGTGATGGGTTACAATGGTGAATGGGCGACCATACAAAAAATCATGGAACTTCTTTGTCCCCGCAACAATGGCAAGTGCCTCCCTATCTGTTTGGGCGTAATTTCGTTCAGCCTTGGACAATGATCTCGAGTAGAATGCAACTGGGGCTTCTGCCCCCCCCTCTAGCACGTGGCACAGGACCGCCCCCACCCCCACTGGTGAGGCGTCGCAGACCAAGACTACCGGCTTCTTTGGGTCGAAGTGGGTTAGAATAGCCTCCGAGGAGAGGAGCTGCTTGAGTTCCCTGAAAGCCCGCTCCTCTTTCTCCCCCCACCGCCAAACCGCATCCTTCTTCAGCAACCCATGCAGGGGCTCTGCAATCGTCGCTTTTCTGGGCAGGAAGGAATGGTAAAAATTCAGCAGCCCCAGGAAGGACTGCAGCTCCGGTTTCGCGGTGGGGCGAGGGGCGTTTTGAATAGCTGCGACTTTAGACTCAGCGGGTTTCACCCCCGCAGAGGTTATGCGGAACCCCAGAAACTCCACCTCCCTGGCCAGAAACACACATTTGTCCCTCCGCAGCCTCAACCCCGCGGATTCGAAGGCTGTAAGGACCCTATCTAGTCTCTGGGCCAGTTCTGATTTGCTCTCCCCAGATATCAAGATGTCATCGAAAAATGGCAAGACCCCTGGTAATTTCTTTAGCAACCGTTCCACAAGAGACTGAAATATCCCCGGCGCCGAGTTCACGCCAAACTGTAGGCACGTTACCTTGAATGCCCCCTTGTGAGTTACAATGGTCTGCGCAGCAGCTGTGGCTGGGGTTACTGGAAGCTGCTGATACGCCTGCGCCAGATCTAGTTTAGCAAAAACTTTTCCCCCATGTAAAGTGGCCAGCAGATGGCTAACTACCGGCACCGGATAGGCATTAGGGCGGATGGCCTTGTTAATTGTACACTTGTAGTCAGCGCAAATTCGCACCTCCCCATTTGCTTTCAATACTGTAACAATAGGAGTCTCCCACTCTGCAGAGTCCACCGGCACTAAAATCCCTTGCCCCACTAGTTTGTCCAGTTCCGCCTCAATTTTGTCCTTTAGGGCGAATGGAACCCGACGTGGCTTTAGTCTCATTGGGCGGACCTCCGGGTCCAGGTCGAAGGAAACTGGGGGCCCCTTGTACTTCCCGAGTCCCTTCTTGAATACCTCTGCGTGTGCGTCGCACACTGCCTGAATCTCATTCCCCCCGATGGCATGGACGCCGCCTATGAAGATGTCCAGGGGTTTGAACCATTGTGTCCCCAGGAGATTACACCCCCCCCTCTCTTAGAACTACCAGGGGGAGTTTCCTTCGGAGTCCCTTGTACCGTGTCTCGAAGTCCCCAATCCCCAATACTGGAATCACATTTCCCTGCACATCTTTTAAGTTCGCCCCCATCTCCTTGAGTTTGGGTCGCTCCTTGGGGGGAATCCGCAAAAATTCCTTATGGGAAATGAGGGAGTATACAGACCCCGAGTCTATCTCCATCTTAACAGGGACCCCTTGCAACAGTACCTCAGCATAAAAACGTGGTTGCCCTAGAGGCACGCTGTGGACGGCCACGTCGTCTTCCGCGTGCACTCGCAGGCACACGTGGTTCCCCTCTGGGTCGTCGCCGCCATCGCCGACCCTGCTGACGCCATCCCGGCTGCTCGTGGAGCGCTTACTCTCTTCCCGGCGTTGCTTGCAGACCCTGGCGATGTGACCCTTCCGCCCACAGTTGTGGCACTCAGCTTTCCGGAATGGACACTTGCTCCTCTCGTGGGACGCTCCGCACCCATCGCAGCGCCGCCCCCCCTTTCCTTTCTTCTCGCTCAGCCCTTTCCTGACCTTCCGGACCCCCTCATCTTCGCTGGAACCTGGGGTGGCAGAAGCCTCTGAGGATGTGGGCGAGCGTGGGGCAGGGGTCGCCCTCCAGGCCGCCTGGACGGCGGATGCAGCTGCCTCGACTGGTGAGGGCTTTGCCTTGAGAAGCTTGTACCCGGCCCACGTGGATTCAGCTGCTAGAGCCTCTTGTAGTACCTCTTTAAAAGTGAGGTCGTGGCCTCGGTTCATGAGCTTCCTCTGGGTCTCCCCGTCTCTCATCCCGCAGAGCATCCTGTCCCTTAGGGCCACGTCTAGAATTTCCCGCCATTCGCATGGGGTTGCCAAGATGCGGAGGGCCGCTGCATACTCGGATATTGACTCACCCGGCTTTTGGTCCCTCCTCGCGAAGGTTGCCCTGGCGGAGAAGAAGGACACCTTGGGCTTGAAATGGCTCCGCAGAACCGCCAGTATTTCCGACACCGAAACCTGGTCCACCTCTCGTGGTGCCACCAGATCCATCAGCGCTTGCACGGCGTGGAAACCGAGCATCGTGATGAGAAGACCCTTCTTCTTCCCAGCGTCGGTGATGCCCGCATACGCCACCGTACTCTTAAAATGCATTTCAAACCAGTCCCATCGCTCGGGATGGGTCACGTCGAAAACTGGCTTCTGTGCTATTGTCTTGTCCCCGTGGGAATCCATATCCCATCCTCGTCGCCAATTTAGTGTTTGGGAATCAAGACAATGCACACGGCTGTAAGCTAGCCCTGTGAATCCACATGAATGGGTTTACTGTGATTCATCCGGCCCGTGCCGCCCTCATTGCTCCTGGAAGCAGAAGTAAAATGCGCCTGTACATGCATTTTTTGGGTTTTTAAAGATAGAAGTTAAATATAAGTATGGTATACTACACACAAATTCCAAAAGAAACTTCCCCCACTTTAGTGTTTGGGAATCAAGACAATGGACACGGCTGTAAGCTAGCCTAACACATCTTTATTGCATGGAGTACAGCACGAACATGTGGTAATGGCGGACAAACAGCTCTTTTTATACGGTGGCTATCTAGTTGAATCTGGCTCTTTGACAGGCATTGGCTGCTGTCCAAGTGACGTCATCCTTGGTCACGCCTTTCTTGTCCAGGTGAGGTGAGCGCGGGAATCTTTCCCGCGCAGCTGAAGGCATTTGAGTAATGTGAACCCTGTGAGCTGGGCGCTCGCTATTGCCCCCGGTGGGGACTAGCTCGCGTCCTCATACAGAAGGTTACAGTGTTACCTGTACCCATTCGTGTGGTTACAAATACATTCAACACACTACATTCAGTACACAACACCCACATAGTATTGGGCAGAGACAGAGGATACCAGAAGATGAGCACATGAATTGAACTATGGTTGCACGGGGGTGGGACAGAAGCAAGAACAGCTTGAATGCTTCTGTAGCCCCTCTGTTCCAAAACATTTTGAAGGGCTTTTTTAGACATAACTAGCATATTTTGCCCGGCGGTGCCGGGCCATTTTAAAATGGTTTTGGAAGGTTTTTGTTTTATGTTTATGCAAATGAGGTTAGTTTTTAATTGTGGTGTTTTTTTAAAAAGATTTACACATGGGCTGTTATTAACTGTGATTTTTCATTTTTTGTTTTTGTTTTTTTGTTTTTAAAAAGAGGAAAGGATGATATAATTTTTTATAATTATTGTATTTTACTAAATAATGTGTTACTATGTGAATTTATTTAAATAGCTGTACCTTGGATAATAATTTTTAGAATTTGTAAGAATATTTTTTTGAAAATCAATGTTTCTATACTGTGTTTAGATGTTTTTTTTTTTAGTGAAAACTTATTTCTTTTTTTGGAATTATTTGTGATTTTTGCAAATATTTTTGAATGTTTTGATAACTTATTTCATTAATTTGGGAATTATTTATAATTATTTTGAATATTTTTGAATGTTTTTTCTCTTGTGGCCTCTGTGTGGGGCTGGTGAGCTTTTCTTGTATTTTATGCAGCGTTGGGGTGGGGGTTTTTTTCTTGGTGGCCGGACCATGGGAATCCCATCACCGCTTGATGCAGCATGGGGGGGAGGTATTTCTGTGGGCCAGCCTGGGTGGCCGGACCACGGAAATTGTATCACCGCTTACATGCGGCATTGGGGTGGGGGGGTATTACCATGGGCCGGCCTGGGTGGCCGAACCACGGGAATTCCCATCGCCGCTTGATGCGGCATTGGGGTGGGGTATTTCCTTGGGCCGGCCTAGGTGGCCGGACCACGGGAATTCCCATTGCCGCTATATGCAGTGGTGGGGGTGTGTGGGTTTTACGGCCTGCCTTTTTTATTTTTCACGCACCGGCTACCTCAGCTTTCTGCGCGCTCATGGCGCGCAGCATCCTGGGGCTTGTAGTTTGGCGTGCACGATTTTAGTTAGTTCAGCATTTTTTTTCTGCGGCTTATTTTTGATTGGCCGTGGCACGTTTCCGAACTATCCTTTTGCTCGCGCCGCTCAGCCTGATTGGCTCTGGTGCAGCACGGCGCAAGGAACGTTGGGAATTGAAGTTCCCTTTTTTTGTTTGCATCCGGGGGGCTCCTGCCCCACTGGCACAAATTTCAACCCGACAGTTACCTGCGAACCGAGTTTGGGCGAGTGAACAGAGGCCCATTACGAGCTAGTAGTGGGCCTGGCTAAACATCCTTTGTCACATTCCAACGGTTAACACACCATTTTATAGGTATAGATAAAATGATAACACAAGAGTATGAGCAAGTGCATCAGGTATGATAGAGAAACATACAGTATATGCTATTTAACCTCTCATGTAAACACTTTCTTGGGGTAGGCAACTTGAAAGCTATTTTGGGTAAAAAAACTTCATGAAACTGTTACCTGCATGTTTTCCAAAAAATGTACCCTCACCTTTTTTTTTTTGGAGGGGGGTGGGTTTAGAAGAATCAGAGTTAGCAAATTGTCACCATAGCATCATTTGGCATGCCTCACTCATTGGTACCAAATGAAATGCAATACAATACAATACAGAGTTCATTTACCGGTAATTTCATTGCTTGAGCTGGTAGTCATTCTTCAAACATATGTTTCCCCATGTGCTATACTCTTTGCTATCTACTCACATTTAAGAAGCCCACCAGAAATATGGAATCATTAATTCTAACATATTAAAATGATATTGATAATCACATTGTTCAGAACTATGTGATTCTAAATGTGATTAATATCAGGGCATGTGGGTGAGCGGAAAAGAAGTGAAGGGGGGGGGGATTTTCCCCCCAAAGAATTGAATGATTTTTTAAAATGAAAAGCCAGCTTGAGTAGATAGGAAGAGAAGCCAGGCTTCCTGCTACATAAAGCAAGAGCTGCTCTGCTTGACTTTCTGCCTATTCAAAGTGAGCAAAGAGGAAAATCTGGAGACTGTTAGACAGTGCCCAGCCCATTAAGAACAAAAAGCGTCCACTGAGCATGCTACAGAGTTATAAACTGGCTGGATTTGCTGGGGGGGGGGGGGGGGGGATGGGTTTTAGTTCTTCTTCCATGTCTAGGCTAGATGTGAAACTGCCAAAATGAAGGCACCTTTTGGTGAGTTCATTCAGCAGTTCTTTTTTGCCTGATCTACTGTGAGAAAGATTATCCAGCAACACAAAGTTGCCATTACCAGGGTACACCCGATTGTGGTTCAAAAATACCCCAATTCTTGGGAAGGCTCTTTCTGTGTGCCCAAAAAAGGGGTTAAGGTAAATACTAATATTAGCTAAAAAATATTAGGTGTTTGAAAAATATATTTTAGAAGTTTCTTTTGGTGGCAAAAAAAGGTCACTGGTGTCTATGTACTTATGTAACTTTTTGACCAAATATCACCAAATTTGTCACAGACATCATTAGACTGTTTAGTCCTACTGGGCAAATTTGTTGCTAATCCAAAACCCAATTTAAAAGTTAAAAATGTTTGCAATCTCATACAGTGATAATTCAGATTCATATACAGTACTGTTCAATATTTTTGGCAGCTTTATCTCAATTTTGACATCATGTGGAAATCCAAAAATGGGAACAATTTCTATCTTACGCAAATAGGCCCCCTCCTTCATCCTAAATCCATTTTACTTCCACTTCCAGGAGTGATGGGGCGGCGTGGGTTGGATGAATCGCAGCAAACCCATTCGTGTGGATTCATGGGGGCATGGGCTTTTGGGAATTGAAGTCCAAGAACATCTGAAGTGCCAAGGTTCACCATCATGGTCCTAAATTGTCCTCTTATTCCTTATTTTCCATTCAGCACATTCCATCTGCATCTTGACCCTTATGTTTACATAACATATAAACAACTTTGGCCTAGATTTTCCACCCACAATTATTTGCAGATGCAGTTCTTCTCTACAGTGAAAGATTAGACTCTGCCCCAGGGCTCCAGTAAGGTTGTCCAAGTGCCGTTAATTTCACCTGCAATTATCTGAACTCTTCATATTGTGAGCACAAAGAAGGAAGCACAAGGAAAGCTTGCTGATAATTTAGCCTCAAGTAACTGCAGTATATAAGGCACCTAATTCATAGTTTCAAATGCACGCACGGTACCAGTTATTCAGTATGTTCCACCCACTTACATAAGATGTCTGCCTCCACACCCTCCACTGGTACACTGCATTGCCAGGAGAATTAAGTTATTGCTGCAGACATATTGTCATTCAGACAATAAACTCCCACATAATTACCGCCATATTATCTGAGACCCACTTCCCACAAAATATATGCAGTCATATTGTTCCTCGTACATGCTTGACAAATATCAAACACATTAATGTATCTATATATCTGTCTCTACAAGTATTAAAATTTAAATCACAATGACACTCAATTTGAAAAAATGTTTAAAATGTGAATTATTATTATTATTATTATTATTATTATTATTATTATTATTATTATTATTATTATTATTATTATTAATTTGGTCTTATATGCCGCCCACTCGCAGATGCGAATCAGGGCGGCTAACAACAATATCACACCCAATACAATATAAAACAAAATACAATTAGCATACACTATAGAACAAGATACAATTAGCAGAATACAATTAGCATACAATAATAAAAGTCACCTAAGTCAAAACATCCCAAAACAAGAATTCGGCCGCAAGAGTCCAGGCCTCAGAGTCCAAAGTCTAGGCTGGGCAGTGGGCGATGTCTGGCCCCACGCTCTAGCGGCCAAGTCCATGGCCAAGTCCACAGCACCAGGGAGCAAAGGGGGCACAAGACTCTGCCACACCAAGCCACCGGCCACCGGCCCCTGTGTGGCCAAGCCCCTCCCCCCACTGTGTGGTCTACATCTCCCCACAAGAAATCCACACTGGTTATAGAAGCACAAATGCTTTCAGATGTTGCAACCATCTGGACAGGAAAATAACCGGGGCAACCCAATGCAGTACTTATTAGTTCACACTGTCTCTATGCCACCAGATGTTCAAATTAAAACATTTTTAACTAACATCAGTGCATATTTGCAAATTTCTCATTTGCTTTTTACACAAAAGAGGGAGTCAAATTGTTCTAATAAATTGTCTACTACAGATAGTTCTCTTGGCTGTCCTCATCTGCAACTTCCTTTTGAGCTATTACAAAATAAAAGTGGGTGGGGGCTTAGTTTACTCTTCCTACCTCTTGTCTTCCAGATGTTCACATTAGGGCCCTGTCTCGCTTTTTAAAGGATTTTATTTACTCTTGGAACAAATGTTCAAGAGAGCGTCTCAAATAATGAACAGTACATTCGTATAGTAGAGGACAATGGGCTATTCCCCAACAAGATTATTTGGTATATATGTGTGTCTCTGTATGGTAGGTGATTGATGAAGAATTGCGTTATTTGACAAAGGTCCCAATATTCAGGCCTCCCTTGCAAGTATCTTTACAAAGGCATTGACTGTCTCAGGTCGGAAGACAAATGCTCTAGTAGTCTAGTACAAGGTTTCTTAGAATGTAGTCAGTTGGGAACACAACTTGGTACAGATAATAGTTTTAACTGGATTTTCTGGAACGTTGTGTACAATAACTACGGTACATCCCCTTGCATAAGCTTGTCTCAGTTCAACATGTATGCATGAGGAAGGAAAGTAGATACCTTGCAGCTGTAGGCAGAAATGTGTGTGTTCCTTGAAAGGTGCGCCTGCAACTTCAAGCAACGTTGGACAGCTGATGGAAACTGCATTTGAGAAACATCAAAAGAATCACATGTTTTTCAGCTCTGTTCTGGCAACATGGTATATTGGATCTCCTGAATCCATCTTCTGAATGCAGAAATTATCATTGCAAGGAATAAATGGTAAACATAACACCGTTGAATCAATTTTTAAAGAACTGATGAAAAGATTTCTATTTTGTAAGGATAATTCCCTCTCAGCTGATACCCTACAATTATGACTAGCCCTTCTCTGATTGATATGTATCATTTGAGAAATAATTTAATATGTGTTTTATATTGCCTTTAATGGTTTTTTAAAAATCAAAGCTGAGAAGACCAGGGTTGTTCAGAGAAGGAGGACTGGTATTTCAAAGACAGGTAGACTGCCCTGACTTCGAGAATGTAATTTTTTTTTAAAGTAAAGGACAGTAGACCAGAAAATTCTCTCAGACAATCGTGTCCAAATGAGAATGGTCGGTAGACCAGCACAATGTCCTCAAATGACCCACGAGTTTACATGAATGGGAATCCAAATATGGTACTTCAAAGCCTTCAAAGCTGAATGTTTGCAACAATGTATCCATTCTAACTGATTCAATCAGGGCTTCAAAGAACTTCAAAGAAATAGGTACTTTCTAAGGATTTTTCGATAGCACCACAATTGAAAATATTAGCAAAAATTCACAGAGTTAGGGGAAGACAGCAGAGGGGACTTCAAGTTGAAAGTAAACACTTTAAATGCTGAATTAAACTTTAAAATAATTATTAAAAATCATGTCTTCACTCCCGGAGCCTGGCTGAGCCCCAGGATCAGTTGACCAATCAAGGGCCGGTGGTGGAATGGATTGGGGATAGGTCTCCTCAGGAGTAAGCTGGTAAAAGTTTGTTCATTTCCGACTTAGAAAGTGCAGGCTTTTTAAAATCAGATTTCTCCCTGCCTCTTCTCCTGCTTAAAAGTCAAGTGCAGCTGGAGGGGGAAAGTAAATTTAAGGCTTTAAAATGATTTAAAAGTAATTGCAGTTTGAATTAAAATGCAGTTTTTCCATCTTTGGAGCCACGCTTGACCATAGGTATGGCGAATTTGACTCTTTTATCCCTGATTGATCTTTAGTTAGCAGTCGCAATTAAATGTTTGACTGCCCTGTCCCGCTGGCTCATTTAGCCTATACGGGTTTTTTTGTCTTGACTGTTTTATCTGTATGAGAGGGATGGGACTTTTGGATGTTTTTAATATGGAGTTTTTAATGGGGTTTGTTAATCTGTTTTTATTTCCTGTTTTAATCATGTTGTTAGCTGCTTCGGATCACTCCTGAGTGAGGGAAGCAGGATAGAAATATTTTAAATAAAATAAATAAATAAATAAATGTTCCAAAAATCATTAAAAATATTGTAAAATTAATCTAAAATGTACTATTTTGCATTTTCAAAGCAGGAAACTTCCACAATATTTCTTTAAACTTGAGCCTGCCTCAGTAGGCCCAAGAGGTGTACTGCATTCCAAAGGAAACATTCAATTAACACCTGATGCCCAGAGGGCCACTCACCCATCCCCTAACTTCCTGAAAGTCTGCAGCAAAAACTACAGTCTTGATTGCTTTAAGGATTATTATTTTGTGTGTGTCTCTCACATCTTTGTTTCTGGAGTCTGTAATTACCATATTTACATATTGCTGGTTAGTTTCTGCCTGGAGACAGCATGGGATTTTTTGGGTGGGAAATTACAAGAAATTCATCAAGTGAAGATGCTGACTGGTCAGTTGAACCTCCCGCCTCAGACCTGCAGCAATCTTGATTGGTTCCGGTCTTTAAGTCAAGCGTGTTCATTGGTGGAATGCTCAACAACTTCACTCTGCTATTGGTTACTGTATCAATTTGTCTCTAATCCTCGAACCTCCTCCCTCTATTCTTTCCTGGAAATTGTAATCTTTTATCCTTACCATATATTTGCACAAATACTTACTATTGTAACCCAAAATTGACTTATTTATCTATGAAATAACAGCCTGTTGCTAGGTTATTGTTTTATTTGTAAAAACTTTATTGTAACTTTAGATAGATGATAGGATGAGTTTGTATCTGTAGAATTGTATAAAAGGACTTTGTGATGTTGGGACTTCAGCTCTCTAGCTCTCTCTAAAAATGTAGTTAGGGAAGCTCACATTTAGATTTTTGTAGCAGGCAAAGGTTATGAACTGTCTTTGACCAGCAGCAGGCCACTGTTGATTACATGCATATTCAATAAACCTTCTTATTTTTGCCTGAAATTCAAGTCTTGGGGGTTCTTGGGGGGCTCTGCCAGTGGAAGAACTTTTAATTTTGGAAATGCATCTCTGGTGCTCGCAGGTCTTCCTGTGACAGAAAAAATGGGATAGCGGTTTTCAGGTAACACAAGGAAACAAATATTTTTGCCATCAGTAGGTAGAATAATGTATATGAGCAATCATAATTAAAACAAACCATTTGTAAACACAATCAATCTCTTTTAACACCTTTAATTTCTGGTTTGTGCTGTAGCATAAATCAAATGCCTAATTCTATTCATGGGTTAAAATTCATGTAAATGTTTAAAGAAACTAAATAAGGAGTGATGGAAACTGAAAGCTCAGACCACAGATTATCTTAGTTTTAATTTTAACCTTAGCTTTTTAAAAATGGAGCCACATGGTAAATAGCAGAAATATATATTTCTTACATGTCTGCATTTTCAGCAAACAAATTTTAGGTGCTTTCAGAAAGTTATTCACCATTATGCTTTAGTTAATTTCTATCCCCTCTTTCTCCCAGTTCTGGGTGCCAAAGACCCACAGTAGCCATATGGTCTTATCCTTCTACACTGTCATAACTTATATAATATTTCTACTTAAATTACAGTAATTATGACACTTGTTGTGTATACTAGATTAAATTAACAAGTGAAATTTTAATGCAAAATATCCTCTCTCTTTTTGGTGATGAATATCTTTCTTTTTAACAATCCTTTCCTCCATGTTCTCCTTCTTAGAGACTTAGCAATGGCCACCCTCCCTACAATAGGTGTAAATACAAACATATGATAACATGTGAGATCTTCAGTTTCCCCATAAATAAACATTGACAAAATGTCAGGAGAAAATTATCAGCCATACAAGTCAGGAATTTCTCGAAAGGGCCATATTTGGCAACATTTGTATCCCAATACATATCAGGACAATTGAAATCTACCATTACTGCTACATCGTGTATCTTTGGCATTTTTCCAATTTGTTTTTCAAAGGTTTCATCTGCATTTTCTCCTTGATCGATAGTAAACTCCAACTACCATGTTCTGTTTCTTTCTCTCCCCAATCATATTAACCCACATGCTCTCTATGGAACATGCAACCTCATCCTCCTGTATTCCTATGTTTTAATAGATGCCATAACTCTACTTCCCTTTCTGCCCTTTTGGTTCTTTTTAAAGTTTAAATCCTTAAATTGTTGTGTTCCAGTCATAGGAGTCATCAACAACTTTCTGTTATCTCTATCAAATCATATTTACCCTCCTGAACTAAGATTTCCAATTCTTCTTGCTTGTTTCCCACACTCCTTGCATTCGTATGTAGACATTGAAGATTGTGTAATTTGCAACCCGGTTTCCTTTTGACATTTTTGTGAATATTATTGTTATTGGTCTCAATTAGAGGTACATGGTTTGTTCCCCTTATTTTGCATAAGCCTTCATCTTTCTTTACCTCTGATTTTATGTCTCCCTCTCCCATTCATTTCATTTTAAAGCTCTCCTGGTGAATTTCATCATGCTGTGCTCAAATACATTCTCCCCAGTTCTTCTGAGGTGCAACCCACCCCTTGCAACAGTCCATCTTCCATGGTCACAACAACCAAATCCTTCATGTCAGCACCATCTTCGTAGCCAGTCCATACCTGCCAAGTTTTGCATTTGAAAATAAGGGAAATTTCCTGGCAAATAAGGGATACTTGACAGCTATTCTTATCCTGTGCTGCCCCCCAATGGCAGCAATAGGGCATTGCAGTCTAATTAATAAGGGATGATGGCGGGAAAGAGGGTAAAATAAGGGGTTTTCCTGGCCAATAAGGGATACTTGACAGCTATGAGCCAGTCATTCACCCAGATTATTTTACTCTTCCTTTCTATTCATCTTTCAAACACTGGTAGGATAGCTGAGATGACTCTCTGGGCACCAAAGTCCTTGAGTTTCCTTTCCAGAGCTTCAAAGTCTGATGTCATTTCTTCATAATTCCTCTTGGCAGTATCATTTATTCCCACATGGATGAGAAGAAATGGATATGCATCTGTGGCTTTATGAGTGATGGCAACTCTTCTGTAATATCCCTAATCCATGCTCCAGGGAGACAGCATACCTGATTGTTCCAAGGATCTTCCTGGGATTTTCCCCCCAATCCCATGCAGTAGGGAGTTTCCTACTACAGCTACTATCCTCTTCTTCTTTTGTTGAGGTGCAGTATGTGACACATATGGAGAGAAATGCTTACAAATTAGTTCTGAGATGCTAAAATGCAATAAAAATTGTAGACACTCTCATTTTGTCCTTTATGCAAATTTGACATCAGGAAGAAATTTGTCACAATTTGTTTTCTAAGACTGCTGCTTTTTCCATACACATGTTGCATAATCTTGTAAATTCTTTTGCAGACCTATTTGCCAAAGAAGCAAAATTGCTAGTTGGGCAATCCATTGAGGTCTCTGATGAGTCAAGTGGCGTAATTAATCTGTGGTTGCTTTCTTTGTTTGTCGAATACAAATACAGCAGATTTTTGTCCCCAGAAGCATGGAACCTGATACTAGAAATGTAAAAAACTCTTTCTTGATATGGTTGCATTTCGCTGCATCCCAAATGTGCTTCCTTACCATCCTTACTTTCTGTTGGATTGTAAAACTTTAAGTGTGAGGTTTTTGGCAAGGGAATTTTGGCACAGATTTTTCTTACTAAACATGTTTTTAAATACATTTTGTCTTTAATTGTTGCATTTTCAAACATACTTTTCCATTGACTAACATCTGTTTGTGATTACTTTTCAATGATATTTAGTTGTGTCCACAGTGTACATGAAAACAGATGTAAAATCCATCTAAAAGATTTCAATCCATTGCATGTACAGTATATTTGTAAATAAAATATATCAGGCTTACTATCAAGTCAAAATGCATACTAAATAAAGTGAGACTTATGCATCAGAAACCACATATAAGATAGACTGTAGGTCAATGAAACGTCATAGAAATCTGGTTATAAGTATTTGACAACTCCAGCCAAAGGGTAATGCACATATAGTCTACCTGATAATGCTGGATAGTAACCTCCATCATCCCTACTCAGCATAACAAAGCTAGAGGTGAGAGGTGATGGAGTTACAGTCCAGCAACATCTGGAAGACCACATATTTCCCATCTCTCCTCCAGCACTTTTCAAGTGGCTGAAATTTCAGGACACCCAATAGTGAAAATCACACTAAAGTAAGCCCATTGAATCAACGGGTCTACTCTTGACTCCAATTTACTATGATAAAGTAAATTACAGTTGGAGTAGATCCATCTGAATCAAATGTATGTATGGAGGAATTAACTTACTAAATTCCCAATGATTCAATGGGCCTACTCCACTGTAATTTATTACTCTAAGTAACAGACTTAAGCCAATATAAAGAGAAAGTTAATTTTTCCCTATTTTTCTTGCCCTAATATCTGTGTTTAGGTTAGTTCTGTATGAACAGAGCCTTTGCAAGTACAAATTATAAGTGCATAGGCTCCATAAGTCTACATGTGCTCAGTTTGCTGGTATATACTGCCTCTGTGCACCTCAGTAAATTGTGGGTGGAACATGGGCTGGGATCCCTCCCACTTATAATAAACTAGCATATTTTGCCCGGCAGTGCCGGGCTTTTTAAAATTGTGTTGGATAGTAAAGGGTTTCATGTTTTGTTTTGTTTTGTTTTTTGAACCAATGGTGCTGGGCTGTTTTAAATGGTGTTGAAAGGTTTTGTGATTTTGTGGCTTCGAGGCGCTGCGTCCGCCTGTGGCGGACTTACGCTCCCAGTGTGTGTTTTATTATTATTTTTTGTGCTCCAGCTTCCTCAGTGCCGGGCTCTTTAAATTGGTTTTTGAAGGTTTTTGTTTTATGTTTATGCAAATTTTATTTTAATTTAATTTATTTAATGTAAATTTTAAAAAAAATAGTTTAAAATTTAATTTTGGTTTTTTAAATCTTTATTTTACGCATTTTTTGTGGTTTTTTTTTTTGAGTGAAAAGTGACTTCTGTTTTTTGGGGTATTTTTTGAGATGAGTGTGATTAGTTCTGAATGTTTTTATAACTTATTTGATTAATTTGGGAATTAATCTTATTAGTTTCAATATTTTTGAATGTTTTTTCTCTTGTGGCCTCTGGGTGGGAGTGGTGAGCTTTTCTTCCTCTCTACAATTTTTCTCTTCTGTCCTCTGGGTGCCGCTTCTGGTAAGTATTTTCTTTATTTTCTCATTTGAGTTCCGGTCCTCATGGAGAGAAGACGTCTTATGATAAGCTCTCTGGGGGGGGGGTTTGGGGGGGTTGGGTTTTTTTGGGGGGGTCTGTGTGTTTTTTCTTGTTTGTTTTTGACTGTTTTTGTGTTTCCTTTTTGGATTTTGGATTTTTGTTTTTGAGTGTTTTTGGTTTGTGTTTTTATGTTTACTTTTTTAGGGGGTGCTTTCTTTTCCGCGGGCCATGCTGGCTGACCCGTGGGAAGGAAGGGCAATGGCGGGGGGGCTTTCTTTTCCACGAGCCATGCTGGCTGGCCCATGGGAAGGAAGGGCAATGGTGGGTGGGGCTTTCTTTTCCCCGGGCCATGCTGGCTGGCCTGTGGGAGGGAAGGGCAATGGTGGGGGGGGCTTTCTTAACCGCGGGCCATGCTGGCTGGCCCGTGGGAAGGAAGGGCAATGGCGGCGGGGGGGGGGCTTTCTTTCCAGCAGGCCATGCTGGCTGGCCCGTGGGAAAGAAGGGCAATGGCGGTGGGGGGGCCTTTATTTTCCATGGGCCATGCTGGCTGGCCCGTGGGAAAGAAGGGCAGTGGTGGGGAGGGGTACTTTTATTTTTCACGCACCGGCTGCCTCAGCGTTCTGCACGCTAATGGTGCACAGGATGCTGGGGCTTGTAGTTTTGCCTGCGCGTGTTTGGTTACTGCAACAGGTTTTTTTCTGTGGTTTTTTTTATTGGCCGTGGCGCGTTTCCGAACCTTCCTTTTGCCGCGCTGCTTAGCCTGATTGGCTCTGGCGCGGCGCAAGGAACAGAATTGTAGTTCCCTTTTTTTGTTTGCGTCCAGGGGGCTCCTGCCCCCCCCGGGCAAAAATTTCAACCCGACAGTTACCTGTGAACCCCATTCGGGTGAGTGCACGGAGGCTCGGATGGGGCTAGTGGGGCCTGGTACAACATCCTTTGTCACATTCCAACAGTTAACGCACAATTTTATAGGTATAGATATCTCAACCTTGTACACAGCTGCAAAGACTAAATCATCTCCTAACCTCTTCCTGGTCAGATTTCCTGCTCCATCACAAAAAAGTAACTCCAAGGAAATAGCACCTCTGTGATGAAACACCAGTCTTTTGCCTGTGTTATTTTTACTTTGGGTAGCTGACAGCTGAAGACTATTCAGTCAAATTTTTCAACAACAGCTAAATCCATTTTGCAAAATAACAACAGACTTTGCAGGCGCACCCCCCAAAGAAAGACTCAGACACCGGTATATGGATAAAGGCATCGGGCCACTTTTATTGAATAATGCCCTAGTCCGAATTATAACTTTCAATTGGTGTAATCATCCAATTGTAATTCTTTAAGGCAAGCAGGCCGCAGTAACACTGGTAAGGTTCCTCCCAAAATGCCAATGGCAATTGGCTACATGTAACTATTTGTATCAATTTGTTTGTTGACACAAACAAATTGTTGACCGGAGTCAATAAACTATCTACTGACCCCACCCTATGACGTGTATCTGTTAAATATCAAGGTGATGCAGGCTGTGAAGCTCCTGCCATCACCCCTTGCCTGGTTCGTCCTTGACCGGCCAAACCTATTTCCCCTGTACCTGTCTAAGTGTTGGCCAGTCAATTGTGAACCTGCCGGATACCTATGGGTCATAAATCTTTACCTTACCAGTGCTACCTGCCAAAGTGACCAAAGTCAACTTACCCCTTTTCTCAAACACTAGCAACAGTGTGGGATGGGCAAAAAAGCCAGAACCAAAGGGCCAATTGTAGGTTCAAGCCAGAAATTCCCACCCGGCCCCGAAGCGACCAAAAAAATCACACTGTTCACTATGGAGGGGGTGGAGGGGAAAACTTCTCAGCTCCGTCGCAAATCTAAAATGGCAGCTTGGCTGTCTCGTGTCCACCCCTTTTATAGAGGGGTGGCCACGCCCCCTAACTCACCCAGATGTCTGAGACCTGGTGGGGGGCCCCCCACAAAGAGCGCGGCAGCCATTTTGGTGCCGTGCTTTCATTGCAGGTGCACCCCCCAAAGAAAGACTCAGACATCAGTATATGGATAAAGGCATCGGGCCACTTTTATTGAATAATGCCCTAGTCCGAATTATCACTTTCAATTGGTGTAATCATCCAATTGTAATTCTTTAAGGCAAGCAGGCCGCAGTAACACTGGTAAGGTTCCTCCCAAAATGCCAATGGCAATTGGCTACATGTAACTATTTGAATAAATTTGTTTGTTGACACAAACAAATTGTTGACCGGAGTCAATAAACTATCTACTGACCCCACCCTATGACGTGTATCCGTTAAATATCAAGGTGATGCAGGCTATGAAGCTCCTGCCATCACCCCTTGCCTGGTTCGTCCTTGACCGGCCAAACCTATTTCCCCTGTACCTGTCTAAGTGTTGGCCAGTCAATTGTGAACCTATGGGTCATAAATCTTTACCTTACCAGTGCTACCCGCCACACGGGGAGGCGTCCATGATGACTCACCGCCCCCCCCCAGACCGTCAGCTCGGTCACCAGGCCTGCTAGCACCTCACCCAGAAAGAGGTACATACCTCTAGCCGACAGGCGGACCCCATATCCTGCCTACAGGCCAAAATTTCTGTAGGGCTATCCTGCTCAAGTCGCTAAGACGCTGACTGGGAAGCGGAAGGTCAGCAGTTCGATTCCCGAGTACTGCAGGACGGAAATGAGCTCCCGTCTTCATCCCAGCTCCTGCCAACCTAGCAGTTCGAAAGCAAGAAATTGCAAGTAGATAAATAGGGACCACTTCGGTGGGAAGGTAACAGCGTTCCGTGCGCTCCGGTGTCTAGTCATGCCTGCCACATGACCATGGAAAATGTCTGCAGAAGCAGACAGCGCTGGCTCTTCGGCTTAGAAACAGAGATGAGCACTGCACCCTAGAGTCGGATACGACTGGCTTTCGAGCAAGGGAAACCTTTACCTTTACCTTTATCCTCAGGTATCTAATGGCTGTCCCCAAGCCATTCTCAGCAAGGGACAGGGCAACAACCCTGTCCACTGACCGCCGGAATGGTCCGAACCACGGAGATCCATGTCTCCTCTAAATTGGTGTCTCGGTACGATGTTAGACCATAGCGACCGTGTGTAAGCCATAAATGATATAAAACGCCAGGTCACTGCACCTCAACAGTTTAAGGAAAGGTCAGTGATCCGTATGAGATCATTGCCGCCAAGGTGCAGAATAAGAACATCAGGCGGTCCAGCATCCCTGATGGAAATCAGGAATGGCAACAGTTCCCGCCCTCTCATGCCACGCATACCATACCATCGCATACGTGCGGATGCACGCAGCCCAAGCTGGGGTCCATACTCTGTCGCCGCAGCATATACTGCTGCCCAGTGTACATAGCTGCGGCCCACCAGCCCCACTACCACCGGTGTGCGGAGACACACAGGATCTGTAAAAGAGGAGAAGGGGGTAAGGACATAACTAGGTACTCATACAGTGAGGGGACGTACATGTAGGAAAAAATACGCGCACACCCCCACGTGCCCACATATATCAGCCTCCGAGTACCCTGAACGCAGCCGCGGTCAATGCGACGCCTTTCCTAAATAAATGGGTGCCATAACGGGCCCCACACTGTGAAGCGCGGTACTGGTCACCCTCCGTAACTTAAATTTGGTAAGGGTAGACCCATCCTGGTGGCAGAAAAACAGTCTAGGGCGCGCAGCAGGCACTGCCGAAAACTCAGGGAGGGCACCAACCGGACAGATGTCTTCAATGGAACCTCGTAGCAGTCTAACTCCACTGCCTACGCCGTGCTGATCAACCTTTGAGGACCGTATCCCCAACTGTGCCCACTCATGTGTAACATAGACATCGTCGAGTTCCAGTGCCCTACGAGACACATCCGCCTTACACAATGGTACCAACTCTGGTACCAACTCACTGATGTGGAGCGCTCCAAAGAAGGCTACCATGGTAGCTGCGTGAAAAAGAGCCACCTCATACCTATCATAACATAAGTTATGCCAGCCTCGTGCAAGGTGGGTAAGAACCTGAGGTGAAATCGGGTGACGTGTGTCCGGGCGGCGGCCACGTTCACGTGTCCACCCCTCCAAAACATGACGTATGCGGAAGTCATTCACGCAGTCAGTGAAGCCCCTCACTTGGCCATAAATGCCAGTGCCGAAAGCCTAGAGGCTATAGTACGGGGGGCCAATCCCTGATCGTGAAGATAAACCATGTATTGTAAAACCTGTTCCACTGGTATTGGCCACACTTCAGGCAACTGTAGTTGCTCGCAAAAGGTTCTAAATTGTATGAAAGCATGTTGATACGCCTTACGCGTGCGAGGTGCAAATGACATGCCGATCGCCAGGTTCACCTCTCCGCGCCAAACGTCCAAATCTCGGCCGGGAGTGGCGAGGGGAATTCCTCTGCTTCCGGAGCCAAGGCATGGAACCGGGGGATCTGCAGGCAGGATAAAGCATCAGCAATATCGTTATTAATACCTGGTACATGTCTGGCCCTGAAAAGCACATTGAGGCGTAGGCTTCTCAAAACGAATTGACGAACCAATGCCATGACCCTAGGGGATTTGGACGTCTGGGCATTGACAATGTGCACAACTGCCGCATTATCACACCAAAAATAGACCACTGAGTTGGCCCACTCGTCGCCCCATAGCATCAGTGCTCCCAAAATGGGGAAAAACTCAAGGAAGGTAAGATCACGGAGGCGATCCGTGCCAAGCCATGCGTGAGGCCATCGGCCGTAAGCCCACCTCCCCTCAAAACAAATCCCATAACCCAGGGAGCTGGAGGCATCCGACTGTACTTGAAATTTAGGGCAGACCATAAGGTCTGATCTCCAGAAAGAGACCCCGTTAAAATCATGGAGGAATGTGAGCCAAACCGAAAGGTCTGCCCGTATGCCCCTGGTCAGTCGGACCCTGTGGTGGCATTTTAACAGGCCGGCCATGACATCACACAGATGCCTGGCAAATGCTCTGCCAGGTGTCACCACCCTGCAGGCAAAGTTAAGGTGGCCATGAAGTACCTGCAGCTCACGAAGGGACACTTTACGCTTGGCAATCAATGCCAAAATCGCCACTGAGATCCGAGTCACCTTGTCCATGGGTAACCTGGATGCCTGTGCGACAGTGTCAATTTCAATGCCTAGAAAGGTAAGCTTGGTAGCTGGGCCCTCGGTCTTTTCAGGCATTAAGGGGACACCCAGTTCCCGCATAAGCGTCTGAAATGTAGTGAGGAGACGCGTACACGTGTCCGAGCCCCGTTCACCCCCGAACAAAAAGTCATCAAGGTAATGGGCTACAGACCGGGACCCTGACCTGCAAACAAAGGCCGACTGGAGGAAAGTGCTATATCGTTCGAATGCTGAACATGAAATAGAGCAGCCAAAAGGCATGGCCTTATCTACGTAGAACTTTCCTTGGAAACGAAAACCCAACAGCTCAAAATCCCCTGGGTACACTGGCAGTAATCGGAATGCCGATTTAATATCGCACTATGCCAGGAGGGCACCGGGACCACATGAGCGTACCATCTGTAGGGCCTGATCAAACGACGTGTACCTGACTGAGCAAAGGTCATCAGGAATAGCATCATTGACCAAAGAACCCGCAGGGTAAGAGAGATGGTGGATTAGACGAAATTCACCTGGGGTCTTTTTAGGTACTAGCCCCAGAGGGGAGACCTTCAAATTAGGGAATGGTGGTTCCGTAAAGGGGCCCACTACTCTCATAGCCTCAACCTCCTTAGCTATGTTTCGTGCAGCAACCTCCTCATTACCCTTCAAAGAAAGTAAGTTCGGAGCGTCCTGGGGTCCCCGAACACCCCTAAATGGAATACGAAAGCCCAACTGGAAACCTTCCAGCAGGTACCTCGCATCATCCCTTCTTGGATAAGCTGAGAGCCATCGCTCCAGCATATGGACATTAATTGGGGAGGGGGCCTTTTGCATGGCTAGCCCCTTCAGAGGGAGCTCTGACCGCCCCCTGCCCACCCCTACCTCTGCCTCGTGACCCACCAGCCTGCAGGCACACGAGGTGGCGTGAGGGCCAGAGCAAGAGGGACACTCATGTCGGAAACGACACTGACGCTTGCTACACACACAGTTAGCTGAGAAGCTCCAACACAGCAGGCGGGCTGGAACCCCCTGCCCCGCCGGCTGGCGGGGAGCCTGTGTCGCAGCCACCCGCTGCACGGCATGGCCACAATGGTACCTATCACCAGGCGCCGGACGTGTGGTAGTCATATACAAGAGCCACAATTGCTGGCAGGACTCATCCCACCTCATTTCAGGATGTAGGGCCACCCTCATCCTAAATTCCTCATCGTAAGCCAACCACAATGGGCCAGGGAAATCAACCATCGCCCTGTAAATATTGTCGAGGTATTGAACCATTGGAATGGCCAAATCAGGCCGGGCCCTTAGGTCTACCGCCATATATATGAGGTGTGCCGGCAACCAATTGGCCCAGGTACGTGGTGGCTTACGACGACGAGACAGCTCATTGTCTCTGTCATCCTGTCCCTCCCTCTCCTCCTTGGTGGGCTCACAATTCAAGAGGGAGAAAATATCAACATACTCCCCTCGCCAAATCTTTTCCCTCGTGGCTTGTGACAAATGATCATCCAGGGGCAAGGAATAACCAGCCGTCGGCAAAGCCATCGTCGGCACATTTTGGATGGAAGGTATGCGCAGCGGGCCCTGAACAGCCCATGGAACGCTCGGCATACCCCCAGGGGCGGACACCCATGCCCTAAACGAGGGACCATTTGGCAACCAGGGGTTAATGGGGCAGTGTGGAAGCAGCTGCCCACCCACATTAACTTGACGTGGCCATGGCCACTGTACCCCCCAGTGTAACTGGACAGTGTCGGTGGTGCACTAAATTGAACTGGATACTCACTAGTCGCACCCCCGTGAGCCGCCCCCACTGGGGGTTCCGGCCCACGGCGGGCGTCGGAGCTCGTGACTGGCATCAAGCTCTGGGACCACACCTGACTGCTCCCCACCGGTAAATCAGGATGCACGGGGAGCTGCGAGGTGCCAGCCGGAGCTGGCCGGATGGCCTCAAGCAGCTCGACCCTGTTGGCAGCCCGCTGGAGAGTCACGGCCGATGAGTTGGCCGGGATCGACGAAGGGGCCGCAGTTGCCCAATGATGCTTCCAGCACTGCTATACGTGCTATGAGTGCATCAACTGCCTCCAAGCCCCCAGTGTAAGGTGGGCCGGGTGGGCCAGATGGCCCACTAGGCAGTGGATGAAATGGAAACCCAAAAGGGGATCCGGGTCCCGAATAGGGCCATGCCCAGAACTCTGGCCCATGGGGGGGCCGTAGGAACGGTGGGGTGGAAACCCGCACCAGGCCCTCCTGGGCCACCCTGTCCTGAGCCCTGAAAAGGCCCTCCGAGGGCCGGGTTCCCCGAGGGGCCAGCCTGTGCCGGCCCGGCCTGGAAGCTGGTGCCTGGCTGCCAGGTAGGAGCCTGATCGGCCCCACTGGTAGCAGTGGGCAAGTCCCGCCCGCTGCCCTGCTGCGGGGGCGCAGCCTGAGTCCTCCGACCCGCAGGCTGCCCCCCGTCCAATGGAGGGCTAGGAAAAGCCCTTCCCCTTGGCCGCGGCTTGACCGCCGGAGCCCTACGCTTGGGAGCCATGTCTCCCGAATAGAACCAAAGGATCCCTGGCCAGGGATCGAAGTCCAAGCCCTGAGTACCGCGGTAACAAAGAGCAAGCGAACCAGCTCTAAACCAGGTACAAAGGGCAAAGCTGGGATAAGACACGACGGAGAAAACTTCTCCGCTCCATTGCAAATCTAAAATGGCAGCTCGGCTGCCTCGTGGCCACCCCTTTTATAGAGGGGTGGCCACGCCCCCTAACTCACCCAGATGTCTGAGTCCGGGTGGGGGGCCCCATTTTGGCGCCGCGCTTTCATTCTATGGCAAAAACTATCATAGGCATAAAAGTGAAGCTGGTGGTGTTACAGAAATGCAAGGTGGGAATAAAGCAGTACAAGGATTTCTCTAGTGCTGGTTCAATTTCAATAGTGTAAGATAAATCTCTGCTCTCAGATGACTCATACACAAATTGCGCTGATAAATGTGAATTTAGCAATGTCACACTGCCTTTGAAATTATATTGTTTAGGTAAGGTGACTTCTAGGTCAGCAGCAGAAGAAAAAACACTAAAACATTGTCCTACTGATGCAAGTACATTTATTTTGCATAGACAAAGGAGGGCAACCTACAGTCCTCTGAAAGTTGTTGGACATCAGCCCTAGCCCGGAGACCCAGTGATGAGAGATTTTGTAGGTTGAAGTCCAACAATATCTGGAGGAATACAAATTGTGTCGTGACAATAAGCATAAAGGGGCATTGTTAGCACATGAAGCTGTGTAGTATGTTAGAAAGAGATCTACATAGAGTACATAAAGGGACTTTTGGAGCCATTTTTTCAAAAGAACTTTTTTTAATTTCAAAAATAATTAATTTAGGAATGGGATATTGAATGAGCAGGGGTGTGGGGGCCTATTTAGGGCCCCAGGGGTGTGGGGGCCTATTTAGGACCCCAGGGTGTGTGTGTCACAGCTTATCCCCAGGCTAAATATTATACAGTCCAAGACCAGGAGTTTTCTCAAATACTGTAATATAGATGTTAAATTAGTAAAGCAGAGTTAAAAAGATTGGTGTTGTATCACAAGTTACTGCTATTGTATGTGAATACTACCAATAGTCATGGTTCTTTAGCTATTTCATTTCTCTCTGACCTCACCATGACTAATCCTTTCCCTCTATTTGCAACTTAAGTTCACATTCTCCATGGTACTTTCAGAAGTGCCTTAGCACGATTATACTCCACTCGCCAATAAAATCAAGAACATTATTCTTAAACATTGGCATGTTTTGGACAACACTCCTGGCTGCCTACTGCCTCCCATGATCGGCTTCCGTAAAACCAACGCCATTGCCAACTATGTCTCTCAAGCTGACATCTCGCCCCGGCATGATTCCTCCAGTTCCCCCATAGGACACTTTGCATGCGGGCACTGCAAGTATTGTTCGTACATGTGGCGGACCCAGCATGTACAATTACCTTCAAGCAACTTCACTCTGGACTTAAAATCATTCTCCAGTTGCAGCACGAAGGAATCAATATATATGTTAAAATGTACCTGTCAGCTAGCTTACATCGGGCAGTCTAGGAGACCAATCAGGGTGCGTTTGGGCGAACATATATCACGAATCAAGAATCGCACCCCAAACGTACCCCTGGTCAGCCACTTTATAGAAAATAAACATAGCTATAAAGATTTAAAACTGGTAATTTTGGAAACATACATACCGACCAAGCATGAGAAAATTGATGTGGAACGCTTCCTACTCCAGAGGGAGGCGTTTTACATTCACCATTTTAATACCTTATTCCCGTCTGGGTTAAATACGGATTGGGACCTTTCAGCGTTCCTTTAAGTTGCCAAGCTCACTTTAACATTTAACAATTTATCACCATCTGTCTTCCTTCCACCGCTAGCACTGATCATTATGACGTTCCCCACCTCCAAAACCAACATGAAAGTAGACAATCAGCTGTAGATGATTCAGTAGCATAACCTCTCACCCAGACTATTTAAACCAGGATTCGACTACCGATTCTAACGCGAGAACACAATAAGAATACACCCATGAGGTTCACGCGCCAGAAAGGTTATGCCGTTAGGTATGTCTCTGTCTGTTTCCCTGTCTGTGTTCTTTCCAGTTGTGGATTATGTATATATTAGTGACACCTCTAAGATAGCATTTTGATGTATAGTTTTATTAGGCGGTACACATGCCGATTGTTCGTCTTTAACACTTATAGAGGTGACCGGGTAGAAATTGTGTGTTTATATACAGAGATATATATATATATATATATATATATGTATATTTTCTCGTTATATACTGTAGACTCTGAGGAAGTCTCCGAAATGTCGCCATACCGGAGGGACATCAGTATTTAACGGACTTTGCATCCCCCTTATCTGGGTTGAGCCGATGTGTCTTCTACCTGATGAGCCACGTTTCATGCCGTTCAGTAACGTAGAAAAAGACTCTGAAACTACATACTATGACTTTGCTTACACGAACGTGTTGTTATGCTCAAACTTTAAATTGTTGTTGCTTGAAGCTCGCACCTTTTCGGCTCACTCAGCTTCGTCTTGAATGAGAGGGGAGGGGTATTCCTTTTGTCATTGGCCCTTTTTGCATGTTATATATTCGGTGTTGTATCCCGAAATAGAATGTTGTACATGTATGGGCATACATTATGATGGTTTCTAGACCCCTCAAGCAGTAGTTCAGTGTACCACTATTTATATCTCACAACTTTTAGCTAGAATATTAAATTTTGTTCACTTGTGATTGTTCCGGGTGTGTTGGTATTACTATTTTATTAGCACTTTTTATGCCTATGCCTTCTTACCCCACTACTATTTTTAATTTGATTTTATGTGCTTAAATATTTTGTTCTCTGCTGCTGGTGTTATCTTGCTTTCATATTTTGCTTCTCCAATCATTGCTTCCCTGTCATGTCACTGTATTTTATATTTTTAACAGATTTTGCAGAAAAAACATGCTTAAGTGGCTGGTTTGAAAGTGCAATTAATCAATCACACATCATTTATCCAAAGCTGAGGACTGAAGCCTGCAAAAGCATATGCTGTAACAAACACCAATCAATTTATCCATGCCCCCAGCCCAACATCCATTTTTCATTCCTCTTATTGTTGCCAGTAATTTCATTCAAAGAAATTCTGATTTACCATCAAGTGCTCAGTGGGAAGCATGTTTCAAATGGCTAAATAAGGGCTGGGTAGTACATTGTTCAGTTGCACAAGGGAGGGGTGGAATAAGGAAGCCATTGGTCTCTCTAAGCATTTTTTAAATTGTGCTGGCAGCCAACCAGGTTCCCATTTCCAGTTATCTTCTACCCTGATATTGTGCAATCCTGTCCCAACTTTGCACACAGAACAGAACACACAAAGGCATGTCAGATACGCCTTTGGCCATGCAACAGAAATCCAAGTCTTCTTTAGAAGTCACAGAAAGACCTTTGACTCTGGGGAGAAGGGACTTGACAGATTGTTCCCCTTTATCTTCATGGGACATTTGACATGCTGCTGGCATTACATACTCATTCTCAATTCAATCAATTTATGTGGATTTCAAATTCACAGGCTGTTTGGGTTTCCCCTTCTTAAGATGATGATCAAGTAATTACCATGCCCCCCCAAAAAAAATGCGCACATTTTCTTTTTCCTATTAAGCAATGAGGGAAAATATAAAATAACAGAGCAAACATGCCTCAAGGTCAAAAGAAAATCCCAAGCAAGTTGCTACATATACAGGAGAACATTAGGAAGCTGAAAAATCACAGTGAAGAAACCTGGATCCTATGATTCACTCCTAGTATAAGCCATTATTTGGGGAAATGAGTTTTATTTGGCACATTACTAGCAATGACAAGTTGTGGATTTTACTGTACAATAATTGTAAAGTAGGGTACACTTTTTTGAGTCGCTAGTTTAAACAGCTTACCGTAACATTTATGTACACAATTAGGAAACATGCCATTTGGCTTTGCTGGCTCAAGCTGCTCCAAGTAAAAGTTAATGTTCTCCCTGTCCCACAAGAGAGAGACAGACAGACAAACAGCTACGATGTAGTAGCAGATTGTGAAGAACTTATGATAGGAATGTGAAGGAATCTCATTATTCCCAAACTCCCCAGCCCCACTCCCAATATGGCTAAATCTGGCTATCTTGGCATAGCAAACAGTAGGTATTATAAATATTTGCCAACTATCTGTCAAGAAAGTTCAGTTCAGGCATGAAACTGAGATGGGTTGGTCATGTCCCAACACTACACATTAGTCCGAATGCTCAACTCTCACAATCAAATCACAAATTATTTTTTAAATGAAGTGGGGGGCATACCTCAGCATGTCAGACTCTTTTGATACTTGCTGGGGTGTCTCTTCTGAAGTTCTAGTGCCCGTTTTGCTCTGTCCTCTACAGCCTCACACCTCCAAGTACCCGGAGGGAGGAAAAAACACAATAACTAGTAAGGCCTTCTTAGCTGTAGCTCTAATACTATGAAATTGTCCCCACAGTTGGTACACTAGGCTGACTCCCTACAGACTTTTAAGAAAGCTCCTAAAGACCGAGCAATTTAAAGAGGCTTATGGAGAGATACTTCGCTAATTTAACATCATGGTGGTGTTGTCTCCTTTAAAAGTTAATTGTAATGCATTTTTTGTGAATTGCTGCTAGTTGTATTTTATTGTCCTTTTAAATTGTACTATTATTTGGCTGTGTTAAATATATTTTTACTATTCTTCATACAGTATTTGGCTGCAAACCACCCAGAGTGGTATATTTACCAGATGAATTGTATAACAAACAAACAAATGTCACCATGACAGGAAAAATATTTATTTATTTTCCTCATAAACCTTGTGAAGAATAACCTAGCTCATCATGGCATGTCCTACAACTACCTGGGCATGAAGAGTCCTGAAATACAAGGAATTGTGTTGATCCCTATACTAACACAGGGGTTCTCAACCTTTTTGCACCACGGGCCAGACCACGCTCCCTCAGACAACTGAGTGGGCCAGACTGGTGGTCCCTCCTGCTGTAAACGCTGTCATAAAATGCATCTGCAGCTGTTGTAAATGTGTTTACATCAGCCATGGGTGCATTTATGGTCAGTGGTGTGCTCCAAAAAAAATTTACTGCCACACTTTGGGCATGGTATGGTGTGCGTGGCCAGGGGAAAGTCCTGTGTTTCACCCAAATTAAGACTTCTTTATTTCAAAACTTGGATAGGCTGGGCCAGCCAGAATTTCTGCTACTGGTTCTGGCAAACTAGTGTGAACCTGCTGATGCCCACCACTGTTTATGGTGCCTTTTCAGCTGGTTTTGCCACTTCCAGTGGCGGCGGCGGTGGCTGGAGCAAGGGCAGTGCATTTTTGGCTGTTTTTGCTGCTTCTACTGCTTCCGGCGGCAGTGGTGGTGGTGGTGGTGGTGGTGGTGGTGGTGGCAGTGCAGGAGTGAGGGCAGTGGGCCACATGAAATGATGCTGTGGACTGGGGCCAGCCCATGGGCCATAGGTTGTGAACCCCTTTACTAACAGTTTTACTCTCCAACAAGAGAAGATACATATTTTGATGGCAAATTTTTATGGCTAATTTTTAATTGTATTTTAAATTTTTTAATAGGGGTTTTTAATGGTTTTAAGTTTTTTATAGTTCTTTAGTGGGATTTATGTAGTTTATGATGTAATTGTTGTATGCTGCCCAGAGTCGCTTGCCGAGTGGGCAGCAATACAAATGAGACTAATAAATAAATAAATAAATATTTTGAAAAGCTAAAAGGCAATCATTTCTGAGCTTTTGTAAAGAACTGCCCAGAATAGTCCAGGTACAAGTTCAGAAAATCTCCAATTACTCATACAACAGACTGCTGCGGAAGAGAAGGGAAAAGGCAGGATGTTGTCCTATATGTTTTAAAGTCTTAATTTGATGGCATTTTTCTTGATTTCTCCCAATCCTTTTGTTTCAGCCAGCATTTAAAAAAATAATATCTCTAATCATTCTGCCACATGTATCTTGCAAAATTTGTTATATCAGTGAGTAACACAAATAGCTACGAATAAAATCAAAATATGGCTTTCTGTTGATATGCAACATAACACATTTGTTTAAGGAGGACTGGCCAGGTTATTTTGCTATGGTAATTTTGGTGTTCAGTAATCAAGAAGAAGCAGCCAGCATAACGGTGCCAAACTCAACTTTATTTGGGTACTGACACACAGAACAGGGGCGCAGCAGCGCCTTATATACAGGTTGGGGAAGGATACATTCGGGCAGGAAACAATAGGATTGGTTGCTGGAAATGGGGAGATAGTGGGGTGGTCCTGAACTGGAAAACCTTTGCACTTCTCGAGGGAAAAGGCACGAACCCAAGTCTCGCAATAGTTCGATGTTGAGGAGACTCAAAATGGAGGATCAGTTCTTTACAAAAGCATTAACATAATATTGCATACACAACAGTAATAGAGTAGACTACAATACCAGTGACTCAATATTGAGTGTCAGGCAGCGGTCAACTAACCTGACAACCCTGAGGACTTATAGTTTGGGTGCCAAAGTCCACAGGGAAGGATGATGGTCCCCAAGTACAAGATACACTACATCTGACCCTCGAGGTTTTCTACAACCAACCTGACAAAGAGCCATTTCCAGGACAGTCCTCCACAAATGTGTCTAATACTCTAAGTCAAGGTTTTTCAACCTTCGGCCCCTAGTTTACTAGAAGCCTCGATCAGCAAGTGTGCTAACTTGGGTTTCTGGGAATTGAAGTCCAAGAACACCTGGAGGCCCAAGGTTGAGAAACCCTGCTCTAGGTAATTACCTTGACACCCTCACTATATTCTGGCAAAATTATAATGGGGCTTGCCACGGTTGACAAAATCATCTTAAATATTCTATTGGTTTTGATAATGTCCTCCCCTTTGTCCTTCTTTAAGCTGCCTCTCTGTGATCTTAGTTTAGTAAAGTTGTGTAGCCTCATGTTTACACGTGACACCAGGATTTATCATCATAAAAGCAGCTGTAACCCTAAGTATCACTCAGGAGGAGAAGGATTGTTAAGAAAGAACCAAGCTAGTGTTTACAGACAGCTTACTAACAAATCAGCAGTGACTGGAAAACTAATGCAAAGTGAACTTTGCACATAAGATGGGGTTTCATAAAAGTGCCTTTCTCTCTGACATGCAGCTGTGGCTTGTCTTCAATGAGTCATGTGCTGTTGGAGAAAATTCGTTCCCCCAAAACAGCAAGATTTCCTTTGATAGAGAGGATTTTTCACTTGGCTTGGTTTCACTTCTTACAATGAACTAGATACAGAGATCACATTCTAAATTGAAAACTAAAATTAAAAAGCATACAACAAATAATTATTTCATGTCTTATTTCAATGTCTTATTTCATCTGTGCCGCAGGAGATGGCTCTGTGATCATAGTGTGTGGGTCACTTCATGGCAAACTGGGATCCACCTTAAACAAATTTATGCCAATGGCATTTTTCCTGCTTCAGGAAAAAATGCATTCTCGGATATGGGTTGCAACCACCGTATATTTATGTTTCACCATTCCTGCTGTAAGATGATGCTTCTGCTTAACTTTTCAGTCTTAACAAACTGTCTACATCTGCCAATGTGAACAGAGCATTCTCTTCCATTCATATACATTTTAATGTAAAGATTAAACAAATATAAAGAGGATTAACTGGAAATCTTAAATGTGTTACCCATAAAGAATGTTGGGATTGGGTTTTTTTTTTACATGTGCTCATCTTACAAGTGCAATGTTAGAAGGCAAAAATAGATAACAAACATCTGTGCAAGCTGGATAAATGTCTCAAGGATAGAAGGAACTCATATTTCCTAAACTTAGACATTGCTTCTAGTCAAATACAAATCGGAGAAGTGATAAATTGACTAGAAAACCTGGCAAACTGCTCTTAGCTCATCAATTTTATTTTCCAAACAAATGTTGTATTATTGTTGTTCAAAACTAACATAGAAAACTGCCTTATAGGGAGACAAACAATTGATAAATACAGGTTGGTGTCATTAGCTCTGATAGGTGACAACACTCCTGAGTTTCAGGCCAAATTCTTTCCCACATCCCACTTGGAGAAACCCTGACATTCCCTTGTGACCTCCCATCCATGTACCTATGAAGCCCAACCTTGCTTAAATCCAAAATCAGGGGTGATTATGACACACATTTCTATACAAAAGCATCTTGTGTGCACATTTCTCTTATGCAGTAAATTTTAAAAAAGGTTTTGAAAGTGAACCTGTTCTTTTTCCTTCAAAGTGCCTCAAATTATTATTAGCCAAAGAGGAGAGTTAGGTTGCTATTGAAGAAATACTCTGAAGAGCTGCACCAAGAGAAATGTCAGATCAGTTCTCTGGGAATGCCTTTTGATAGGTGAAGTGCAGTAGTGAGCTATAACTAGAGCAGGTCCATTGAATTAGTGGTAATGTGGTGAGTCAATTCCTTCATAAGTTGGACTGATTAAATGGGCCCGCTCTAATTGTAAAGTACCGTGGTGGCTTAGTGGTTAAAATGCTGAACTTGATGACTGGAAAGTCAGCAGCTCAGCAGCTGAAAACATGAGTGCTGGGATGAAGACGAGAATTCCGCTTGCGTAGGCAAGATTTCCGTAAAAGAAAACATGAGTGCTACATGACAGAGTGAGTGCCCATCATCTGCCCCAGTTCCTATCAACCTAACAGTTTTGAAGCAAGAAATTACAAGTAGATAAATAGGTACCATTTCAGTGGAAAAGGTGACTGCATTCCATGCACACCACCATCTAGTTACGCCTGCCACATGACCACAGAAATGTCTTCAGATGCAAACAGCATTGGCTCTTTGGCTAAAAACGGAGAAGAGCACCAGCCCCTAGAGTCAAACACGACAGGTTTTCAAGCAATGGAGATTATTATTCATTCATTCATTCATTCATTCATTTATTTATTAAATTTATATCCTGCCCTACTCAACCCAAGGGTGACTCAGGGCGGCTTACAACAAAGGAAATATATAGCAAAAATATAAACCACAATACAAATTACAAAGTTGCCTAACAATAATAATACAATGCAATACAATGCAACAACCACCGAATACAAAACAGAAAGATAGCTCCAGTGTCCTTTATCCCTCAACCGAGGGCCGGGAGGGAGGCAAGGCATCTCGGTTGTGGCTGTTTCCCTCCCCCGCCTATGGAATGGGCAGCAGGGGAGGGGCTGCCAAGGTCCTCCAGGGTACTCCGGCCAAGTGTCCTTTATCCCTCAACTGGCCAAGGCGGGCCGGGAGGGAGGCAAAGCATCTCAGCTGTGGCCATTTCCCTCCCCTTGCCAGTGGAATGGTTATTGGTTATTGTTTTTGCCCATAATTTATTCTGTTTGGTATATTGTTTACATTTAATTTTAAAATATTTTAATTTGTTGTAGATATTCTCTCCAGAGTGGGAGAATATCCCAAGTGGGTGAAATATAAATGAAATAAATTAATAGGACCTTTACTCTGATTGTGACTTAACTATTGGCTTTCTTTGGAGCAGAATTACTCAGAACTGCTTTGAAAGTGAAGCAAATGGAAAATTCTGTTTCTAAAAAAGGTTGCACAGACATTTTTCCACTTCACATATAGATATTTGAGAGAAATTGTGCTAACATGCCTCTTGCTATCAAATCACAGGTAATGGCGGGGGGAGGCAGAAAATGTTTCGCAGTTCATAGCTGGCAATAGATAACAATGCATTTTAAAGAACCTTCTTATTAGTTTTAATTTGGCTGTGGAGTGTCTACAAAGTGGTTGAAGTCATGCCGTTATGTGTTGGCAGGGTTTTATGATATGCTAAGCTTCATCTCCCACCACCACCCCCAAGGCTAAATGGAAACCAGACTGAAACTTTTCCAGACCAACAGGGTAGGCTTTCCAAAGAGTCTGCAGTTAATTAAGAGTGAAGGAGAGCTTTGAATAACCTCTTTATAAACCAAATATACATTCCAAAAACTCAGCACACAAATAGAACAAAACTAACTTCACAGTTTTTTTTAAGGAACCCATTAAGGGTTCAAGCAATAAAGAAATGTCTTGTTCAAGGCACTTGAGTGAATCCATCAGGATGTGATTGAAAAACAGATTTGCCTAGTTATAATAAATATAATAGTGCTTTATCCAGGACAACCAACTGCCCCAAAAACAATAATAATAATGTTGTGTTAGAAATTATTGTGGGTTAAAGGGATTTTTTTCTGGAAAAACTCCACTCAGGGGATGCCTGAATGAGGCTCCTTTCATGTCCCCAAGAGCTGGGACAGAGACGGGCGCTCAATCCATCATGCAGTAAAACAGTAATACTATATTACATTTTAAGTACGTATGCAGCATGTATATGGCTGTTTAGCCAATGATTTATGTATCTGGCTGTGAGTCCAGAGGCTGTGAGTTCAATTCCCCATTGTGTGTTCTGTGAGAAGAGCCAAATGTGTGGCTGCACAGTCCCAGGGCATCCCCAAAATAAGTGTGGCAAACCACTTTTGAGTATGCTCCATCTTTTTTAAAAAATTGGAAAGGGTCACCATAAATTAGAATTGACTTGATGGCACATGATGATAATGATGGCAGCAACAAAGATGATGATTACAGCATGTGCGCATTGTTTTTGAAAATCTGTGAAAGAATAAGGAGTCAGGCATCAGGTATCTTTCCAGTTCAATATTGTTATTCAATATATCCTTTTACCTTACTTTGTCCCATTATTCAGTTATGAAATTGACATTTAAAACATGAAAAAACTGAGAGATTTCTTTGATTTAACATCTGGGGCAAAGCTATCCTTTGGTTTCATTCACAGAAAATGAAATTATGCTATAGTCATGCATTAATTGAAAACTGGTGACTTTTCTGACACAAGGGAAGTGGGAAGTTTCCAAGGCATGTGCTTGTCATCTGAATGTCAATAGACAAACGTTGTGTGAGCAGCGGTCCCTAGGTCACGAAGCAATGTGAGAGCCCACTCTCATTTTACCACATGTAAGACACAGGATGATGTTGTGGGTTTAGGTAGAGGGCTGTTCTCTATTTAGCTTTTGCAATATGTAACAATGGATATGTAATGATGTAACACTTATGGACTCATTTGTTTCATCTTATCAATATGTCTTCTTTTTTTTAAAAAAAAAGAAAGAAAAGGGAAAAAAGAAAGGAAATACTCTTCCGAGCACTGTTTTTTTCTTTAATTTCAAAAATCTATTTTGAAGTCTCAAAACAATAAACAAAATCTTTATCTTCCTTCTCCTTAACAGTAGTAAACAGTTTGTTTGGTAAATGAAAGCTCAAGCTCTAGTAAAGGTTGCACAGTATGTTTACACAGCAATGAGTGGCTATTTATCAGGCATTTGATAAGGGTGTCTAAAGGTGTGGTTGGGAGCAGGACTTAGCCTGCTGTTTGGTATGCTTCAAGGACAGGTTGGTTCACTCTTTTTTTCAACAATCACATGACATAATTGCTGGAGCAAACTAAGTGGCAAAGCTCCTGGAATATTATCACACTTTTATCTGGAAGCATACAGATAGTATAGCATCAGACATCCCAAAACAGCTGTGGAGATTAACCTGTAGAAGGAAGTACATACAGATGTGTACATCTATAATATATAATCTATATTCATGTTGACACTACACTGCTCATTTGCATCCCATTGAAATGAGCTCTTGTAATGCTGATGGAGATACACATCTCAGATTCTTATCTTAGGCTATTTTCTACCACTTTTATTTTTATTGTTGTCTGTGTGCATTTCATTTATCTTGAAATCTTTGCATCATAATATATTGAAGGACAGGGGAACAATTATCAGCTAAGAAAGGGAAAGTGACAGCTAAGATCTCTCCATGAAGCTACAACTGGCAGCAGTACAAGACAGTTACTCTGGAAGGGGCTGCTACCTGCCTGCCAGCTAAGTAAAGAAGAATAAAGGTTGGGATGTCTTACCTGGGAAATTAAAGGAAGGAAGAATCAAAGGGAGAGCATTTATCAATCAGATAAATGAGCTGAGTGGAAGATGGCAGAAAGAGCACATGAACATTACAGCCCACTGATTTCTGAGTGATGCCGGGACATTTGCTCTGTGCCAAAGCCATTGCCAGCAAGAAGCCAGAAGAGACAACAAGTTGGAACAGCTAGTTTATAATGCCTTTGAAGAGGAACCTACTGATGCTGGAAGTCTCTCCTCCCAAGATATTCCCATGAGCAATTAAGGGAAAGAGAGTAGGCAACTTAGAAACCCACTACTTGGTATAGCAATGGCAATCATACTAATATACTGCCCCATCGCGTTTAATGCACTCTCTGGGCAGTTTAGATGTAATTAGCATTTCCCCCCAATATGCGGGGTACTCATTTTACCAATGTCAGAAGGATGGAATGCTGAGTCAACCTCGGTCCCATCAGGATTGAATTCACAATGTTTGGCTGAAGTGCAGCAGATAAACCACTGCACCACCAGGGCATTTCTTTCTTGAGTCAGCTTTAGGTGTTTTTTTATAATAAAAAAAAGACTGAAAGTCTTCAAAAGGCAAAGTGGACGGGCACCTATAAATTGTCACTACTTAGAGGGTGGCCTTTTAAGTTTTGTCAGTTGTTTCATCAATTTACTTGGGGCAAGACAAGATGCCCCAAAGACATAATTGGGCCTGACAGAGTCTGATTCTGACATCATGGACATTTTGATGGTTCAGTGACACAACTCTTGCCGTCTTCCATCAAAAGATGGTATTGGTCAGTGTTACAGTACTAGCATTACATGCAAAAGGTCTCAGGTTTAATCCTCACCTTCTACAACTTGCCTGTGTAACGGACCAATTAGTTTCAAGTAGAACCTTGGTCTAAAACACAAAACTTGCCCAGTGATACCCATAATTCAACATATCTCCTCCCCATCAGAGAACTGTCTCAGAAATCTCCATTACAGATTCAAAAACCACACAGGCCCCATTTCAATATATATATATGAAGTTGCGGGCCTGACCACACCTCCTGGAAAGCTGATTGGGCTGGTCACATGGTTCCTCCCACCTGGAAATGGAAGTAAAGTGTGCCCCATGCATGCACAGAATGCATTTAGCAGCATTCTGCACATGTGCCAGGGCACGTTTTACTTCCACTTCTAGGAGCGGTGAGGGCATTGGGGGCTGGATGAATTGGCATTGGGGGCTGGGGCTGCACCATGGGCCATAGGTTGCAAATGCTAGAACTAAATTAATACTGACAAAAGACATTCAGAAATATCCAGCAAAACATAAATTGAAGTCACAATATATATTAAGAGAGAGATTGGAACCAGGTTTGTGACTTCAGTTGTTACCAAAATAATATTTCGCCATCCCTCCAAATGTCTTACAATATATATGGGAATAGCACTTCTTAAATCAAACATTTCCCTAAGGCCATCCACCTGACTCAAAACAACAGCTGCACTGTTTCTGCTCAGTCTTTGAAGGAGGAATCTTCAACATTTGGCAAAGCAAGTGTTCGCAACCTACAGCCCACGGGCCTAATTAAGGCCTGCATATATGATTAAAGCGGCCTGTGGTGGTCACCCAGTCCCCAGCGCTGCGTCCCCAGTGCTGCAGTCCCCAGTGCTGCATCTACATGACACCAGGAAGTCCCCAAATGGCATGCTTTCCCTTCCAAAGTGCCACTGAGGGACGTCGGAAAAGCCCGAAAACACGGCAATCATGCCCCCCACAGCCTGCCGCTGCTGGGAGAAGAGGCAAAGCCTGTGGAAACAGCACCAAAACAGCCACAATTGCCACTACCACCACCAATTACATCAAAATGATAAGCACCAGGAACAAACCATCTCTGGCCCCCGCAGCTGTGTGTAAGGGGCAGGACCAGCCTGATGAGAAAAAATATTATGAACCCCTGAGCTAAAGTGAAGCATGGAAAGCTTCAGCCTCTAAAAGAATGGCATTGACAAAATTGGGGCTGTTAGATTTTGGGTTGATTTGCATTTCTTGTCTCATTTAATACGTTCCTCAGGAGATGGCTCTGTGATCATAGTATGTCACTTCATGGAAGCAGGGATCCACCTTAAACAAATTCACGCCAATGTTATTTTTCCTGTTTTCAGGGGGAAATGTATACTTGGACACAAGTAGCAGCTGACAACAATGACGCATTTCCTGTTGTGTCATGTGGTCAATGAAAAAAATTCAAATAATCAGAGCCCAAAGTCGTATTCCCACTTTTTTAAAAAAATGTTTAGTCAGGTTTCCAGTTCAAATAAATTGTGAGCAAAAGTGGGCTGTTTTTTTTTTAAAAATGTAAAATTGGGATCTAGGCTAAATTTTACATGTGTTCACTCACCTGTTTCTTACCTCTTGGACTTTTTTACACTTGCTTGGGACCATTTCTCTCTCTTTGTCTCTCTCTCTCATCTACCCTTCTTTGTTCCTTTAATATCCAGCCTTAACAACAGTTTTAATGAACCTAATTTTTTTACTTAGTCCTAATAAAGTTATTGCTCTGATGTTAATGTTGAGTTCTACATGGTGTTTTTAACGGATCAAACAGTGATTTGTAAGTCTTGTTGAGATCATAAAGTTGCACTGAGAAGTACAAATGTCTATGTTGCTATTTCATGTGCATTAAATGTACATATACATTTTAAAAAGACTTTCTAGGAATCCAGTGATCTGGAGGCATATGTACCTCAGGATTAATAGAAGTCTGGATGACACAGCATGGGGTCACTTCAACCAGAATATGTGAATTTCCATTGTGACCAGAATCAAGCAGTCCTGAATCTGTTTGTATCTCAGCCAAACCCAGTACACAACGTGAGTGAGGATCCTCAATTGTTTATGGTGGTTCAGCAGGTTCAGTTGTAAATCCAGCCATATATGCTGTGAAAAACTTTCAGCTGAGATCCACGTTATACCTAAGGTCTTACCTAGATGATTCTTAAAAGTATAATCACTCATTTTTCCTTTTTTGTTGTATCAGCTTCTAAGAAGCCCAGCTGGATCCAAGAAAAAAAATCTCAAAAATATTTGTATACTTCCCATCAGTCACATTAAAAAAGAGATTTGCCAAAACTTGCCTAATACAGCAATTTGCAATAGAGTAGGCCAACTTAATTAGTGGGGATTTGGTAAGTCAACTCCGCTGTAAGTTTCATAAGCTTATTCTAGCTGCAACATCTTAACCTATAAAACCAAGGGTTGACCGTTGGAACTTGCTAATAGGTTCCTACGGCTGGCCCTACTTGCTTGCACTCACCCTTCAGGAACAAGGGTGGACTGGGTCCACAGGTCAACGAAGGATTGAGTAAAGCGGCAGTGGGGCAACAGCCCCACAAACGCGAAAAAAGGGAAACAACTTCATTTCCCAACGTTCTTTGTGCCGCGCTGCACCACAGCCAATCAGGCTGAGAGGTGGGAACACAAAGAACGTGGGGAAACGTGGTGTGGCCAATAAAAAACGAGCCGCATGGGGGGGAAAGGAGCACAAAGGGAAAGCACAAATGAAAAAATACAATCCCCAGTGTCCTGCGCGCCATGAGCGCGCAGAACTTTGAGAAAGCCGGCGCATCCCAGGGAAGCCAGCCCCCGGTAAATAAAGGACCCCCGCCACTGGCCTTCCTTACCGCGGGCCACAAGCCAGCCCCCGGTAAGGAAAGCCCACCACCCCTGCCGCTGGGCTTCCTTACCGCGGGCATCAAGCCAGCCCCCGGTAAGGGAAGCACACACACACACCCGCTGCTGGGCTTCCTTACCGCGGGCCACAAGGCAGCCTCCGGTAAGGAAAGCCCACACACACACCGCCGCTGGGCTTCCTTACCGCGGGCCACAAGGCAGCCCCCGGTAAGGAAAGCCCACACACACACACACGCTGCTGGGCTTCCTTACAGCGGGCCGCAAGCCAGCCCCCGGTAAGGGAAGCCCACAACCCACCCACCCTGCCACTGAGCTTCCTTACCGCGGGCCGCAAGCCAGCCCCCGGTAAGGGAAGCCCACACATACACACGCCGCTGGCCTTCCTTATGGCGGGCCACAAGGCAGCCCCCGGTAAGGGAAGTCCACACACCACCACCCGCCGCTGGGCTTCCTTACCGCGGGCTGCAAGCCAGCCCCCGGTAAGGGAAGCCCACACACACACACGCTGCTGGCCTTCCTTACCGTGGGCCGCAAGCCAGCTCCCGGTAAGGGAAGCCCACACACACACACCCGCCGCTGGGCTTCCTTACCGCGGGCCGCAAGCCAGCCCCCGGTAAGGGAAGCCCACACACACACACCCGCCGCTGGGCTTCCTTACCGCAGGCCGCAAGCCAGCCCCTGGTAAGGGAAGCCCACACACACCCCGCCGCTGGGCTTCCTTACCGTGGGCCGCAAGCCAGCCCCCGGTAAGGGAAGCCCACACACACCGCTGCTGGGCTTCCTTACCGTGGGCCGCAAGCCAGCCCCCGGTAAGGGAAGCCCACACACACCGCTGCTGGGCTTCCTTACCGCGGGCCGCAAGCCAGCCCCGGTAAGGGAAGCCCACACACACACAACCGCCACTGGGCTTCCTTACCGCGGGCCGCAAGGCGGCCCCCGGTAAGGGAAGTCCACACACCACCACCTGCCGCTGGGCTTCCTTTACCGCGGGCCGCAAGCCAGAGGGAAGACCCCAGAGGGAAGACCCCACACACACACGCCGCTGGCCTTCCTTACGGTGGGCCGCAAGCCAGCCCCCGGTATGGGAAGCCCACACACACCGCCGCCACTGGGCTTCCTTACCGCGGGCCAGCCAGGGAAGCCAGCCCCTCTCTCTCTCTCTCACACACACACACACACACACACACATTCCTCTTCTGCTCCTTTCCCTATGGTGCTCTCTCTCTCACACACACACACACACAAACACACACTCACAGCTTCTCTTTCTCTCTCTCTCTCACACACACACAGCTTCTCTTTCTTTCTTTCTCTCTCTCTCTCTCACACACACACAGCTTCTCTTTCTTTCTCTCTGTCTCTCACACACACAGCTTCTCTTTCTTTTTCTCTCTCTCTCACACACACACAGCTTCTCTTTCTTTCTTTCTCTCTCACACACACACAGCTTCTCTTTCTTTCTCTCTCTTTCTCTCACACACACACAGCTTCTCTTTCTTTCTCTCTCTCTCTCTCACACACACACAGCTTCTCTCTCTCACACACACACACACACACACAGAGCTTCTCTTTCTCTCTCACACACACACACAGCTTCTCTTTCTTTCTCTCTCTCTCACACACACAGCTTCTCTTTCTCTCTCTTTATCACTCTCTCACTGTTATGTATGTATGTTTGCATGTTCACTGGACTGTAAAGGCAAGAATGTAACCACTCCAAATACAAGGTATCTCAGCTGTAAAGGAACGCGAGCAAGCAGCCCATAGAGGGCAGCTGCGAGCGTTTAGTCTCACATGGTTCACATTGCTCAATCACGGACAGCCGCGGGAAAACCTTCCCCGCATTCAGCAGCAGGAGAAAGATCTGCATTCAGCAACAGGACAAGATCTGCATTCAGCAACAGGACAAGATCTACAGAAGAGAGGTGTGCCTGGGCGAGGCCACGCCGGTAGCAGCCAATGAGCTACCGTGCTACAAGATTCAAATGTATAGTGCTACTGTATATATTGAGATGTATCACCACCATTACCTCATGCTCCACCGGAACATCATGCAATAAACCTGTGTTAAGCCAACCCTTCGGCTGTTCTGTTGTCTTTGGTCCCATACAGTAAACTGGCGACGAAGGTGGGATAAATGGCTGCCCACGGGACCAAGACATGCGCCGGCTACGAGATCCGGAAGCTGGGAGACTTGGAGCTGTTTGAGATAGACTTCAATGGAGCGCTGGTGGAGCTCGAAGTCTCAGATGAGGACAAGAAGAGGGCCATCTTCGTCCGCATGCTCGGACACGAGACCAAGAGGACCTTGGTGGACCTGATCGCGCCGAGGAGGGTGAGCGACTTCAAAGCCAAAGAGCTCCTGGCGGTGTTGCGCACCCACCTCCGGCCCGCGATAGCGATGTTCCCCGCTCGGAGCGCGTTCTGGAGGCGAGTCCAGGCGCCCGGGGAATCGGTCACTGAGTTCGCCGCGGCCCTGCGCTTGGCCGCTGGCCCATGCAAGTGGGAGACCCCAGAAGTCACCCTCCGAGACTGCCTGCTCTGCGGCCTGAGGGACACCGAGACTCAGCGCGCGCTGATGAGACAGGAGCCGCCTCCCACGTGGCAGCAAGTCCTCAACACGGCACAGGCCGCGGAGGCCATGACGGCCGGGGTGCAAGAGCTCCAGGACTGGCGCCCGAAACCAGCCAAGGCAGAGAGCTCGGTACGCGCAGCCCGGCGAGTTTCGAACTCGTCCGCGGAGAGCGGCGACGACGAGGACGTCCGGAAGGTCCAGAAGGAAAGCCGGCGCTGCAACGGCTGCGGCGCCGCCCACGCCCGCGCCAAATGCCCGTTCCGCAAGGCCAAGTGCCACAACTGCGGCCGGCGCGGGCACATCGCCAAGGTCTGCCAAAAACGGCGTGAGGCCAAGAGGAGTTCCCCAGACCGCTCGGCGAGGCAGGACCGCACCACGAGGCCCAAGGACGGCACCCGGACCACGAGGAAGCGGGACGGAGTAGGGCGCATCTCCGATGACAGCGAGGACGACGCTCCGGTTCTCAGCGTTTCCACGGAGCACCCCCGATACTTCGTTGAGGTAGTAATACAAGGGGCCCCTGTTAGGATGGAGGTGGACTCGGGTTCTTCTTACTCTATCATCTCCCAGGGAGAGTTCCTAAAAATAGCCCCCCACGTGCGGCCCAAGCTCAAGGCATTGAGGGCCACGCTGAAGGACGTGCAAGGGAACCGCATCCCGGTGTTGGGGGTTGGGAAGTTCCAGGTCCAGTTCAAAAAGCGCGCCGCAACGCTTCCCCTAGTCGTCCTCAAGGGAGGTAAATGCAGCCTCCTCGGGACTCAATGGTTCCAGCCCCTGGGGTTGTTCATTGGAGGGGTGCACGCCGTGGGTGTACACGCCGCCGGGACTGACCCAATACAGAGCGTGTGCGATGCGCACCCCGAGGTTTTCAAAAAGGGACTCGGAAAATTCAAGGGCCCCCCAGTGACTTTCGACCTGGACCCGGGAGTACGTCCAATCAGACTTAAACCGCGCAGAGTGCCTTTCGCACTAAAGGACAAAATAGAGGCGGAGTTGGACAAATTGGTGGGCCAGGGGATTCTTGTTCCTGTTGATTCTGCGGAGTGGGAGACTCCAATTGTAACAGCGCTCAAGGCCAACGGGGAGGTCCGCATATGCGCTGATTACAAGTGCACCATCAATAAGGCGATCCGCCCTAATGCGTATCCGGTGCCGGTAGTCAGCCACTTGTTGGCCAGGTTACACGGGGGGAGGTGTTTTGCTAAACTCGACCTGGCCCAAGCCTACCAGCAACTCCCGGTGACCCCCGCCGCAGCTGCTGCGCAGACCATAGTCACCCACAAAGGGGCGTTCCAGGTATCGCGCCTCCAATTCGGCGTGAATTCGGCGCCCGGGATCTTCCAGTCACTCGTGGAACGCCTCCTGAAGGGGTTAGAGGGGGTGTTACCCTACTTTGATGACGTATTGATTACAGGGGGGAGCAGGGCCGAATTGGCAGAAAGGTTGGGAAAGGTCCTGGCAAAATTCGAAAAGGCGGGGTTGCGGTTGCGGAAGGACAAATGCGTTTTCTTCGCAACCGAGGTTGACTTCCTAGGGTTCCGTGTTACTCCCGAGGGAATAAGGCCATCCCAATCCAAGGTGGCCGCCATCAAGAAGGCCCCTCGCCCCACCTCCAAGCCCGAGCTGCAGTCGTTCCTTGGGCTGCTCAACTTCTACCACTCCTTCCTTCCTCGGAAGGCAGCCGTGGCGGAACCGCTACACAAATTGTTAAAGAAGGACGAGGCATGGAAGTGGGGCGAAGACCATGAGAAGGCTTTCAATGACCTGAAGCGACTCCTGGCATCAGATGCTGTACTGACCCACTTCAATCCCAAACGCCCAGTGGTCCTGATATGCGATGCATCCCCGGTGGGGGTGGGGGCGGTGTTATGCCACGTGCTGGAGAACGGGAGGGAGGCCCCGATAGCGTTCTACTCTAGGTCCTTGTCCCAAGCGGAGAGAAACTACGCCCAGACAGACAGGGAAGCACTAGCGATAATTGCGGGGACCAAGAAATTTCATGATTTTGTGTATGGCCGCCCCTTCACCATAGTGACCGACCATAAGCCCTTGCTAGGCATTTTCACCGCAGATAAGCCCACACCCCAAATCCTGTCCCCGAGAATGCTCAGGTGGGCCATTTTTCTCAACGCGTATCAGCACGCATTGGTGTACCGGCCCGGGAAGGAGATCAGCCATGCGGATGCCCTGTCGAGGTCCCCCATTCCCCGGGATTGCTGCCACGTAGGCGAGGAAGAGAGGGACCACCAGGTTTTAATGATAGAGGTCCTAGACTCCCCTCCAGTAGTACCGGCCGACATCGCCAAAGCGACCGGTAAGGACAAAACGTTAGCTACAGTTTGCTCCTGGGTACAGAAAGGGTGGCCCGTGTCTTCCCCAGCAGCGGAATTCGACACATTTTTCAAAAAGAAATTAGAATTGTCCCTAGAGAGGGGTTGCCTTTTGTGGGGACAGCGGGTAGTGATCCCCACGTCCCTCCGGCCGAGGGTGCTTAAACTGCTGCACGTCAGCCACCCCGGGATCGTCCGCTCTAAGGCACTAGCCCGCAGTTACTTTTGGTGGCCCCAGCTAGACGCCGACATCGAGCACATGGTCGGCACTTGCGAAGCGTGCCAAAGCTCCAGGCCAGAAGAGGCTCGCTTGCCATATAGGGAGTGGGACGCAGCAAGGGGGCCCTGGTCCTGGGTACACGTAGACTTTGCTGGCCCGTTCAGGGGAACACTTTTCCTCCTTGTGGTGGACGCGTTCTCCAAGTGGTTGGAGGTCATTCCAGTCTCGAGCACCTCCTCGGCTACAACAATTAAACAGTTACGGAGGGTCTTTTCCACGTTCGGTTTACCCGACACCCTCGTCAGCGATAACGCTAGCTGTTTCACGTCCGCCGAGTTCAGGACATTCATGGATCTCAACGCCATTCGGCACATCACCTCCGCCCCTTTCCACCCGGCCACTAACGGCCAAGTAGAGCGCCTCGTGCGTACCACTAAGGACGCGCTGCGGCGCATGGGCCCCGGAGATCTTGATTTACAGCTGTGCCAATTCCTGCTACGGTACAGGGTCACCCCACTAGCGTCAGGGTACTCCCCCGCGGAGTTGTTAATGCGCAGGAAGCTGGCCACAGTAATCTCCAAACTAGACCCCACAAGGGTAGAGGACAAAGGGCGGAATGTACAGATGGATTCCACAAAGAGCTTCAGCGTAGGTGCCCCCGTACATTGCAGGAACTATGCCAGCGCGGGACCAGCCTGGGTGCCCGGCATTGTAATAGAACAAACCGGCCCCGTTTCATACCGCGTGGAGACCAATACAGGCCTCCTGTGGAGGCGGCACGCGGATCAACTCAGGCGCAGGGTCCCCGGAGAGCAGGACGAAAACGAAAATAGCCACGAATCAACGTTAGGGTACTCCCCCACCCGCTTAGCCCAAGGGGGAGAGAAAGGGGGACATGGGTCCCCACCAAGGGGGGAGGAAAGGGAATCGATCCTCAGAGATCTTTTGCGGGAGTTTGCGGCGGAAAGGAGGAGCCCCGATCTCGCACATAACCCTCGGAAGTTTCCCCAAAACACAGATTCCCCAAGAAGTTTAGACATTGATTTACAGTACCAGGGGGAGTTAGCGGAGTGGTCCCCCACCCGTCCTAGCGAAAAGAGGGGTTTCAGTTCAGCCCCTGGTACTTCCAGTCCCAGTAGCCCCTGTGAGTTAGAATGCAACATAGCACCAATTTCCCGGAGACCGACACCCCCAAGACAGGAGGCAACGGCGAGTCCGCCCACCACAGTCTCAAGGTCCCCCGAGCGAGGAACAGAAGGTAGCAGAACCACAAGGGCAACCTCATCGGTTCCGCGGTTCACAATAGGAGGGTCCCCGGGGTCCGAGAGCAACAGGCAGGGCTTCACTTCCCAGCTGTTCATTCCATTTCCATCCCCCGGCGCAAGGCAGGCACGGACGCCCCACAGAGCCACTAACGAATCCCCATTTCCCGTTGCAGGACAAGTACCCACGGAGTCAGGGAGCACAGGCTCTCCAGTACTAGGTCAGGCGCAAGCACGCCCCAAGCGCACTTGCGGCAAGCCACAATGGTTGCGGGACTTCGTCCCATCCTGGGGGGAGGGATGTTATGTATGTATGTTTGCATGTTCACTGGACTGTAAAGGCAAGAATGTAACCACTCCAAATACAAGGTATCTCAGCTGTAAAGGAACGCGAGCAAGCAGCCCATAGAGGGCAGCTGCGAGCGTTCAGTCTCACATGGTTCACATTGCTCAATCACAGACAGCCGCGGGAAAACCTTCCCCGCATTCAGCAGCAGGAGAAAGATCTGCATTCAGCAACAGGACAAGATCTACAGAAGAGAGGCGTGCCTGGGCGAGGCCACGCCGGTAGCAGCCAATGAGCTACCGTGCTACAAGATTCAAATGTATAGTGCTACTGTATATATTGAGATGTATCACCACCATTACCTCATGCTCCACCGGAACATCATGCAATAAACCTGTGTTAAGCCAACCCTTCGGCTGTTCTGTTGTCTTTGGTCCCATACAGTAAACTCACACACACAGCTTCTCTTTCGCTCTCTCTCTCACACAGCTTCTCTTTCTCTCTCTCTCTCACACACACACAGCTTCTCTTTCTCTCTCTCACACACACACACACAGCTTCTTTCTTTCTCTCTCTCTCACACACACACTCACACATATTCCTCTTCTGCTCCTTTCCCTAATGAGCTCTCTCTCTCACACACACACACACACAGCTTCTCTTTCTTTCTCTTTCTCTCTCTCTCTCTTTCTCTCACACACTGCTTCTCTTTATCTCTCTCATTCTCTCTCTCTCGCTCTTATACACACACACATATTCCTCTTCTGCTCCTTTCCCTAATGAGCTCTCTCTCTCACACACACACACACACACACACACACACACACAGCTTCTCTTTCTCTCTCTCTCTCTCTCACACACACACACACAGCTTCTCTTTCTTTCTCTCTCTCTCTCTCACACACACTTATTCCTCTTCTGCTCCTTTCCCTAATGAGCTCTCTCTCTCACCCACACACACACACACAGCTTCTCTTTCTCTCTCTCTCATACACACACATATTCCTCTTCTGCTCCTTTCCCTAATGAGCTCTCTCTCACACACACACACAGAGCTTCTCTCTCTCTCTCTCTCTCTCTCTCTCACACACACACACACACACACACACACATATACACACATACACACATACACACACACGACACTCCTGCCTTGCCATAAATTTTTAATGTGTGTGTTGGTGATTGGAGTGGTATTCTATGGGTGGTGGTGGTTGTGCACACCCAAAACCACCCATAACCACCAACACACACTTTTTAAAAAAGACACATTATAAAACATTATTTGTTTAAATAAAAAAGGAAAAAAATATATCATCCTTTGTTCTTTTTTTTAATCCCCCCCCCCAAAAAAAAGCTGATCACAGTTTATAACTTTATAACAGTTAAAAAGCGCTGCCGCCACCACCACCCCCAACATCGGACGCCGAACTCTGGGGCTCCGCGCTCCTCCTCCTCTTCCCCCCGGCCCGGCCGGTCGGCGGGGAGTGAGAACAGCTGGGGATGGGCTGCGCCTTCAAAAGCGCTGCCGCCACCACCACCCCCAACATCGGACGCCGAACTCTGGGGCTCCGCGCTCCTCCTCCTCCTCCCCCCGGCCCGGCCGGTCGGCGGGGAGTGAGAACAGCTGGGGATGGACTGCGCCTTCAAAAGCGCTGCCGCCACCACCACCCCCAACATCGGACGCCGAACTCTGGGGCTCCGCGCTCCTCCTCCTCCTCCCCCCGGCCCAGCCGGTCGGCGGGGAGTGAGAACAGCTGGGGATGGACTGCGCCTTCAAAAGCGCTGCCGCCGCCACCACCCCCAACATCGGACGCCGAACTCTGGGGCTCCGCGCTCCTCCTCCTCCTCCCCCCGGCCCGGCCGGTCGGCGGGGAGTGAGAACAGCTGGGGATGGACTGCGCCTTCAAAAGCGCTGCCGCCACCACCACCCCCAACATCGGACGCCGAACTCTGGGGCTCCGCGCTCCTCCTCCTCCTCCCCCCAGCCCGGCCGGTCGGCGGGGAGTGAGAACAGCTGGGGATGGGCTGCGCCTTCAAAAGCGCTGCCGCCACCACCACCCCCAACATCGGACGCCGAACTCTGGGGCTCCGCGCTCCTCCTCCTCCTCCCCCCGGCCCGGCCGGTCGGCGGGGAGTGAGAACAGCTGGGGATGGACTGCGCCTTCAAAAGCGCTGCCGCCACCACCACCCCCAACATCGGACGCCGAACTCTGGGGCTCCGCGCTCCTCCTCCTCCTCCCCCCAGCCCGGCTGGTCGGCGGGGAGTGAGAACAGCTGGGGATGGACTGCGCCTTCCAAAGCGTTGCCTTTGCCGCGTTTCCCCGCTGCCTCCAACATCGGCGCGGGGTGGGAACAAGCTGCACCTCTGGACCGGTCCCTCTCCCCTGGCCCTGCCTGGCCAGAGGATAAAAAGGAACGCCCACATCGCCGGAGGACGCCCGCCGCAAACGGGACCTTTGCCGCGTTTCCCCGCTGCCTCTAACACCGGCGCGAGGATGGAAGCAGTTGTTTCCTGAGGTCCCTCCCCGGTCTGGCATTGGCCGCGGGGAAGTTAGAGCACCGCTGGAAGGGGTCGCTTCCCGGGGCCTGTATTTAGCACTTTGTATTTAATTTTTTAGTTCATGATTTGAACTGTAACTTGTATTTTGTAACTGTATTAATATGTGTTTTCTATTCGGTGATACTGTATTTTGAATTGTATTTTGTATGACTGTATCCTATTATATTGTGTACTTTATTTTTTCTGTATTGTATCATTGTTTGATATGCTGTGAGCCGCCCTGAGTCGGCATATGCTGAGTGGGCGGCATACAAATCAAATAAATGAATGAATGAATGAAATGAATAACAGCCCGGCAACGCCATCCTCCTCAGTCCACACAACCCCGTACCCATTGTATCTACAATGCCATCTAGCGATCTCATCCTTGGCCGTCCCCTTTTTTCTTTTGCCCACCACCTTCCCCAGCATCAAGGCCTTCTCAAGTGAATCCTCTCTTCTCATTTGATGTCCAAAATACCTCAGCTTCATCTTTACTATTTGACTTTATAATGAGCACTCAGGGCTAATCTCTTCTACTATTGACCCATTTGTTCTTCTCGCTGTCCAAGGGACTCTCAAAACTCTCCTCCAGCACCACATCTCAAAGGCATCTATTTTTCTTCGCTCAGCCTTTCTAATGGTCCATTAAAAAAAAGCTCATTTTAAACAGCCCGGCAATGCCAGGCAACCTCTGTTAGTACGCATTAAAATGAACGTGTTGCTGATTTAAAATCAAATGCTTTATAATTAATGGTAAATTGCTGTTGGATTATTGTATTTTAAATTTTGATGTAATCTTTGATGTAATCTTTCTTTTAAGGTGGTCTCATGATCTATAGGTTCAGAGTAGTAGCTACTCAGCCACACCACCACCCCTTTGCTTACCCTGGAGTGAGAGTGCTAGGGAGGCGATGGATGTGTTGAATACTATTGAAGGCAAAGTACCTATCTCATAAAGGAAATGCTGCCACCACTCCCACAAAACACCACAATTTTCCAGTTGATGGATGAAACAAGGACTAGTCTCAAGTACCAAAACCCTCCAGGACAAAAATCCAAACAGCTGCTTGAATAATTTCTTTACTAAAACAAGAAAGAAAAAGGGAAGAATACAAAATGCAACAAACACTACATAGTTACAAAAGATTTACCAAAATATTCGAGTAGACTACAGATGCAAAATTATGAACATTCAAAGAGAGCAAACCAGAAAATAAAAAAGCTTCTTTATCTATCTGTTACTCACACCTGGAATTCAGCACAGTTCCTAGGCACACAGAATGATCTTCTGTCTAGTCATCAGAACAACAGGTGAGCATACTATTCCCCTCAGCAAAAGACCAAGTTAACTAACTAGTTTTCATAATTCCCTTTATACAAGTAAAATGTTATTTAATACATAATAATAATAACAATTTCGTGTCAGAAATTATTCTGGGTTGAAAGGATTTTTGTGGGAGAAACTCCACTCAGGGGATGCCCGAATGAGGCTCCTTTCATGTACCCAAGAGCTGGGATAGAGACAGGCACTCAATCCGTCATGCAGTACCCAGGTCTCGAACTGTCGACTTGCCAGCCTTCCAGCTAACAAGGCGAGCTTCATAACCACTGAGCCACCACAGCTTCTATTTAATACATTAAACATCACTGAATACATATTGGTTAATCTGACAGATGAAACACACAACTGTAACCTCTTCCCTGTGTGTACGATCTGGGGGAAGGAAGGAAGCAGGTTTTTGAAGTCAAGAGGCAATTCCTTCTCAATTGTCCTTTGAAATTCTGATTTATTTATTTATTTAATTTATTTATGGTTCAAATTTCTAGGCTGCCCAATCAGGCGAACCCGACTCAGGGCGGCTCACAACAAGATTAAAACTTACATATTAAAAACAATTAAAAAAACCACCATACCCACCCACTAACATTAAAACTGCCCGCATTAAAAAGATGGGGGGCTTCATTTTATAAGCCAACAGGCGGGGGCCACTCTTCCATCTGAGCCCCACACCTGCCCCGCCAACTAGGTTTTTAATTCTCTTCTGAAAGGCAGCAGCTCCATCTGCTCCAGCAACTCTACTGGCAGGAGGTTCCACAAGGCTGGTGCGGACACAGAAAAGGCCCTCCTTCGTGTGCCAGAGAGGCGAGCCCCTCTGGCAGATGGAACAATTAGAGAGCCCCTCCGGTCCACTCTGGTTGGACGGACAGACACTCTTGGGATGATGCGGTCTCTTAGTTATCCTGGCCCACTACCATGTAGGGCTTTAAAGGTCAAAACCAGCACCTTGAATTGCACCTGGAGACAAACTGGTAACCAGTGCAGCTCCCGAAGCAATGGTGAGGCGCGAGCATAACGCCCACACCCCATCACCACCCGGGCTGCTGCATTCTGCACCAGCTGTAGCCTCCGAATGGTCGTCAAGGGCAGCCCCATGTAGAGCGCATTGCAATAATCTAGCCTGGAGGTCACCAGAGCATGTGTGACCATGAGCAGGGAGTCCCGGTCCTAGAGCAAATGCAACTGACGGATGACGCGAAGCTGTGCGAAAGCCCTCCTGGCCACGGTTGCCACCTGATCTACAAGTAGCAGTCCCGAAACCAAGAGGACCCCTAAGTTGCATACCGGGTCTGTCTGGGGCAAAGCAGCCCCATCCAAGACCAAGTTGGCAGTTCCCTGGATAACGCAGGGGCCTCTATCCATAGCCACTCAGTCTTGGAGGGATTCAATTATAGCCCGTTGTCCCCCATCCAGACCCTGACAGCTTCCAGACATCTGGATAGGACATTGACCACATCACTGGGGTCCCCATGGGCCAAGATGTAGAGCTGAGTATCATCAGCATACTGATGATACCTCACCCCATGGGAACGGATAATCTCGCCCAGCGGCTTCATGTAGATGTTGAATAGGAGAGGAGAGAGCACCGAGCCCTGAGGCACCCCATAACGCAGGAGCCTAGGGCTGGACCTCTCACTCTCCAACCACACCGACTGGGTCCGGCCCTCCAGAAATGAGGAAAACCAGGATAACATATTAGGTTTGCATATTGTTTTTTTTTCTTTTCTTTATCTTTTTTTTTGTAATTTTGTTTAGCAAAATGCCAATCATAGGTGTCAAAATATCATTTTATTTCTGTTACACACTATGTTTCAACTCACACTTCACCCAACTATCTTCTGATAGAAGATTTCTAAAATTTCATATCCCCCCCCCCCCCCGGTTTCTTAATTTCTTCACAGGCAGCATACCCTCTAAAAAGCAGGGTGCAAGTCTTTGCATAAATGAGAACAGATTCCTTGTAGTAGAGTCATATATATGTGCTTACAGTAAATCAAGTACTCCAAAAAGACTTAGCTCAATTTTTCAAAGGGTGCAGAGTTTTACTGAAATAGCAGAAAATCACCAGCTGTGTTAGATAAATGCTGTTTACATGTTCTAAAGTACAATGATTACTCTTTCTTCAAAGAATGTTTCCAATAACAAGAAACATATCAGTTGGTGACTGAAGGGAGTTTCCATTGTTTATAGGGCACAGAACACATTCATGTCACTTCTGTGTCAGGAATCCATGTTACAATACTACTCCGTTAAAATGCAACCCTGAAAATGTGAGCAAAACCCAAAGAAGTTGGCTTTGTACTGAGACAAACCACACTCAGTAGAATTGTATATATGGTTTCCAATATTGATGAAGAATGAGCTCACATCTGTGCACAATTTTACACCTAGGTGTGTGGAATCCTGGGTTTAAGAGCAAAGAAGTATGGTTTTTAAAGAAGGACAAATGTGTACAAGTGTTGTATATTTTACAGCAGGCATGGGCTATTGCTTGTGCAGCATCTGGATATATGATCCCCAAACTGCTATCTGGAGCTAGATGATGGAATCGCAAATATCGAAACTGGGAATATTCATCAGAGCTGGGAAAAGGTTTAAGTCTGAAATGAATTAAGCAATTTTAAGACCAGTCTAGTGCTTTTTGAAACTAAGGAAGCTTCACTTCTTAAGTGAACAGAGCCAAGCTACATCCTAGGTGAAAACCTACTAGAAATCAGGATCTGGACAGGCTTGGCAGAACACATTTTCTGTATGTTTTCTGTAAAATGCCCAAAATGATGAACAGAGAGGGGAGAGGAGGAGCAGTCTGAGTGTTTATTTGAGGGCTTGGATATACAATATTGATGGAGACGTTGTATATTCAATGAACCTAGTTCTTATTCTTTTTCTCTTTATTGGCTGCAGACTTAAGGAAAAGGGATGGCAAGAGCTGAATTAAGATTTAGCTTGGTTAGAAGTTTGGTCTCTGTTGTTTAACTGATTTCATATTCTCTATTCTCTTCTCCCATTCCCAGTTTGTAGGAATCGGGGCCGTAAAGCGGCCCTTGAGGTCCCGGAGGAGACTGGTCAAAGGAACGACACGAGGCAAGATGGAGCGAAGACCAGTGATTTATTGAGGGAAAATCATCAGTATATATTATGCAGAAGGCTGCGCATGGTAGGATGGTTATCTGACAGAAAATCACATCACCTATTTACTCAGGTTAATTGGGAATCTCCTTTGGGGAAGTTAATTAGTGCGGGCAAACATTGACTGGGAAAACACCATTGTGTTAGGGCTTAGGATAAGGCAATCATGACTCCTGTTTGCCTCTGGGATAAGAATGAGACTCGGAGATGAGGGATTACTCTAATGGGTGATATATTCGCTCTCTCAGCAGGCTCGCTGGTCAGGTCAAGGAATTGGGTGAATCAAACCCTATCATTTTATCCACCCCCCCTTAATTTCGGTGCCCGCAGAGCCCACGGGCCAGGAGCCTTTCTCACCGAAGTGGCCTCTGCCGGGCCGTTCCGTGCCCATTGGGGCACGGGGAAACCACATCTCCCCTTTTAATTTTTCTTAAGAGCCTGACCAGCAACTCTGCGCAAGAGAGGTACCAGCTGATGAGCGGGAATGATGCTTCGGGGTTCCCTCCATGGAGGACATCTCGATAGCAGTGAGGGAATACATTGTGCAAAGCAGCAGATTGCTATGCCTAGTATAACCACCCCCGCAACCACTTCAAGTACCGTCTGAAGCCACCCCCAAGGGATCCATGACCACATCCAATTCCACAATGAACTCCACCAAGTTCCCCATGCAGACCCCTCTCTGATGCCCTGGACTATGGTGTGGAGGTCTGTGAGCTGACTCTGGATTTTACGGGAATTGTCAGTAAGGTTGAAGCAACACATGCCATGGACAGACTTGCAGCCCATATGATGTAACAACAGGGGATAATCGATAGCTGCTTGATTATCTAGTATGGCATGGCGAAGCTCTGTCTGCTCCTGGTTGAGCAGCGCTATTGCCGAGGAGGTATGGTTAATGGCTTTTGCAAAAGGCAAGCCAATTGACCAATTCATTCTCCGAGCGTAGCTTATGGCTAAGCCGGGCACGCTGACTGCAGCCTGGTTTTTCAGAGCTGTGGGTCTGAATCCAGACTGCTTTCTGTAGCAAGGCAAGATAACGAGATGTGTCATTGATACTGTGACCTGGGGTGATTCTAAGCTATTTCTGCAGCTTCTGGTGTTGTGCAAATGTCTTTCTAGCACCTATGGAGAGGTGTGAAGATAAACTGGGGATTACCGGCTACCGGGTGCTCAATCTTTCCAAGCAATGGGCCGGTGCAAACATGGGCCAGTCTGGCTTCCTTTGGTGGGAGCTGGCCGTTATTAACAATATACAGAAATTCAAGTGTCCCTTGCAAATCCCAACTGGAGCATTGTACAAGGCATGAATAAATAAAGAGCAACTACAGGTAATAATAGCAATAAAAAACATTCAGCTGCTTCTTGAGGCTTCCCTTCTTGGTGGGGCTTCATGTGCAACTTGAGTTTGGAAAAGTCCTTAGAAGTGGCACTGAGTGTGCAAAATGTTCATAGAAATGTCTTTGGAGATGTAAGTCATAAAGGAAGACGGACAGCTGATGACATCCAGGACAGTGACTGGTGCCGCTCTTTGCAATCATCCGGGTCTGATTCTGGCCTCTGGGACCTGCATGGGGAAGAGACTTGTTTGGGAGATAAAAATTCTGAAAGAGTTAGTTGGTTTTTGCACTTATAGGATAGCAATTGCTGTGCAACTATGGGACGTGGTTTCCCCCCTTTCTGTTTGTTTGTCAACGTAGGACTTAAGCGTCCGATAGAACCGTTCCACAATCGCTTGCCCCTGCGGATTGTAAGGAACGCCAAAAGTGAGCTTAATGTCCCAGGTGGCCCTGAAGGTGGCCAGCTGCCTGGAGCTGTAAGCTGGGGCGTCATCGGACTTCGTGTGCCAAGGTTCGCCCTTGGCCGTGGGAAAGGAGATGCTGCTCCACATGGGGAGCCGTTTCTCCCTTCTGTGCTGTTGCCCAAACAAACTGTGGGAAGGTATTAATGCAGACGTGCATGCACTGCCATTTGCCAAAATGTGGGGATGTGTGACGTCCATTTGCCACACTTGGATGGCCTCTGTCCCTCGTGGGTTGACCCCCCCCAAGAGGGCCCCCCCGGTGCCCCTGCATGATGCAGGCAGGGACGGACTATGCCTTGGGCTTGGGAAAGTGGCAGGTTGAACTGCCTTGCGAGCGCTTTGGCATTCTAAATTGGGAATGCATGACTCTGAATTGGAGTTGTGAGGAACAAACTTAGCAAATTTTTGTCTAACGCGGGAGTGATGTATGCTCCCGGTAGACTGTGAAGCAAATTCCTAGGAAACTGGCTGTCAGCAATTATGTTGGAGCATTCTTTGGCAAAGGTGCGCAAAGCGAGGTTCACGGCTGCCCACTCTGCCCGCTTGCGGAAGAGTCAGGAGCGTGCGCCAAGCTTGGTCCTCTTGCCAAGTAAGAACCTAATATGTGCGACCCCCATAAGTGAAAACTGTCCTAGCCCCCTGAAGAGGGACTAGTGACATGAATCCACAAAAGGTGACTGTCTGCATTTGAAGCGAGACAAGTCTGGGGTCTTATGGCAAACCTTGGCGCATGAAGTACCAGGCTTCCCTTGGGTAAATTTCTCATGAAGGCCCCCCTGCGCACATCCGCCCATGGCGTGAGTGCACACGTTTAGAAGAGTGCCAGATGGTGGCTTAGCCTTTTGCCTGTGCTTAGACTAGCAGCAAAAAGGGAAGGGGTGGCCTAAAAATGCCTGTATCTGATTGAAGGTGTGACCTGACTGCACTCTTAAAATGGTCCTAGGCAGTCCTGGCTAATGGGTGGCACTCTGCACATGCTCAGGAGCTTAGGGACTAATCCTTCCTCTGTGCTCTGGAGTTTGCAAAATGTGTCTGCTCACTAGAGAGGGTCCTGTGGGCCAGGTGCCATACTTAAAATGACCTAAGACTTATTAAAGACAAACCAACTATGACGTGCCAGCTGTAAGGAAATAATACACAAAAAATGAAAAGACACACAAGTTAAACATTTCCAGCAGGGAGTTCCACTGGCGAAAGGAGGAAAGGAGGAAAGACCAGTCAGGAGTTAGCACAATGAGAATGCAACAACTCTTATCATAACGAAATCAGATTAGGTCAGGTAACTAAGACAACCGGGTCCTCCTGTTAAGAAATACCTATCAGTAATTAACTCTGGAGCCTGTGAAAGGAAGGCTGTAGAAATAAATAAATTGGTTACAATTAAGGCCTGGAGAGGAATTTTGTTCCTGTAAAAAGGTAAGCATTTTCTGAATATGCAGAGCGCAGGAATGTTTGCGTGCTTTTCCCTGTGAAAGGGGTACAATGAGTGAGTTACTTTGCACAGATTCAAGTCAAAATACCAGAACAGTATCTTTCCTAAGAGAATGAAGGAGAGTTAGAACGATTCTCAACCTGCGGCCAGATGTGGGCAAGTGGGCCAGAGCCCACGTTGCCCTGCCACTACCCCCACCAAGCCGAGAAGGGCTGTGTGGCGAGGGAAGGGCAGGATGACTGTCCGGACCCCCAGAGCTGCCTGAGGCCCCGGAACTTGGCCCCTGACTTTAAAAGGTTGAGAACCGAGTTACAAGATGATAACACAGTACACACATGAAGACAATGCAATTCTCTCACTCCTAGTGGGATACGTGGCTTAAAGACGTTAAGAGACATTCAAAAAACCTTAAAACACAGAGATGGGGGTTTGAGGAACACAGACTAGGGAGGGGCCCCATAGCTTATGATCTAGAGAGGAAAACTCATAGAAGTGATTTTTGTTTTCAGATCGCGCTTCTGAAAAGAAAAATCTGTTTTCCTGAGTGGCAAGGATTGCAAAACCGGTTTCCAAGAGTGGCTTAATCCTTTGACAAAGAGAAAAGTCTCAAGGGAAGAAGGGGGAACCACCCTGCCCTATTGCAGGTTAGGATTCCCCCCCCCTCTCCTGCCCAAGCTGCTAAGCAGGCAAGGCAAAGGGTTTTGTAAGGGTTTTGTACATCCTGCTTTCTCAAACCTTAAATAGTTCCTGCCCATGAGCAGAGTGCAAACTGTTTAACACATATTTCACAGTGACATTACCACGCAGTTACACACAAGGGACACTTTTTCAGTCATACTGTGGTCATAGAGACAAGGCTTCTGCAATCATACACAGTTCTTGCAGTCATACATTCAGTGGTGCACCACGCATACACACATTTATTTACGCATTCGCACATTCCTCCCCTGATCTGCAGCGTTCTATCCTACACATGAGGAGATGACTTTATGCACAGATGGCGATTTACAACCACCTGGGTGCTTCTACTTAGGGGCAAGTTTCTCTGGGCTACTCCCAAGGTGAGACAAGTAGGTTCTGCCTGTGCCCTGGGGGAACTCAGGGTACTATTGCTGGGATGGTTCTTCTGGCATAGCCAGGGCGATGGCTGCCTCCTTTCTAGCCTGGGCCAGATGCATGCCAGCGTGGCCATTTGGCATTAAGGCAACCTTTTGAAGATCTGCCTGGTCTAGATTGGCTTTCTCTTCTAAGGTGTCTCATTTTACCACACTGGAAGCAGGCGCCTTGGGGTTTTGGCACTGCTCTGCGCCTGAGTGTGGTAATGGGTCTGCTCTGGAGCCCTGCGTGGCCAGGGGCCGTGCAGATTTCCGTGAGCAGTGGGCGCTGAGCAGCCCTGCCTGAACGTGTGTCTGCCTTCAGATAGGCTGAGCACAGCAGTTGGGCGCTAGCTAATTGTGCCACTGGCAATTTCCCCGTGAATGGATCTTCCTCACCCATGCGCTGAATTTTCTTAATTGGCAGGGGACTTTTAACTGTCAGAGAAGCGCCGGGGCCTCTCATGCCATGAATTCCTTCAGTGACGTCTGCAGCTGCCACTGAGGGAATGCTCCCTACCCTGCCCTGCTTAAGCTGAAATGACGGATAGAGACTCCTTGGGGCTGATGGTTCTGACTGGGCTGGGGGTTTCTGGGTCTCTATCCGGACTGGGTCTACCTCTGCTAAGAGCTTCCTACATTTGCTCCTTGTGCGAATTATGCCCTCTGGAGCTTTCGGGGGTTGCTGAATGCAGTCTCCTATCTGATCCCAGAGCTCAAGGGTTAACATACCTACTTCTGGGTAAAGTAGGCAGTGTTCCCCTAGGTACACCAAAAGTCTCGCTAGCTCTCCGCTGTGAAAACGCAACTTATTTACCCTGGCCAGGATTCTGAACTCTCCCTCACGAGTTCTTTGGCTAGCAGATGGACGCTGTCGCTGAGGACAGGTCCCCATATTACCTGCGATTGGGTCCTCGGAAGTTTCCTCCTCGGGACGAATCGACGCGTCTGTGGCAGGCAATAGGTTCTGGCGACGACGCTTCTGGGTAGAGCTCGGAGCGTGGACTGCGGCCACGGGCCCTCGGTGGCCACTGTGCTGTCAGGGGCTCACAGCTGCCCTGAGCGGAACGCGTTTTTCCCTTTGGCGCAAGCCGCCTCGAAAGTCGGGAGCAAGTTGTAGGATGCCTCTTCTGTAATGCCTCGCCGCTTGGGCCGTCTTCCCGATCGGCTGGCTTACCGACCGGGCTGCCGCGCTGTTCTCCGGGATGATGGGACAAGGTTCTGGCGCAGAACCTGGCTGTGCTGATCGCTTACTCACGAGTAGACTGCTCGGGGGTCGCTTACTCTCGAGTAGATCATGTCTCGGGGTCACCAGATGTAGGAATCGGGGCCGTAAAGCGGCCCTTGAGGTCCCGGAGGAGACTGGTCAAAGGAACGACACGAGGCAAGATGGAGCGAAGACCAGTGATTTATTGAGGGAAAATCATCAGTATATATTATGCAGAAGGCTGCGCATGGTAGGATGGTTATCTGACAGAAAATCACATCACCTATTTACTCAGGTTAATTGGGAATCTCCTTTGGGGAAGTTAATTAGTGCGGGCAAACATTGACTGGGAAAACACCATTGTGTTAGGGCTTAGGATAAGGCAATCATGACTCCTGTTTGCCTCTGGGATAAGAATGAGACTCGGAGATGAGGGATTACTCTAATGGGTGATATATTCGCTCTCTCAGCAGGCTCGCTGGTCAGGTCAAGGAATTGGGTGAATCAAACCCTATCATTTTATCCACCCCCCTTAATTTCGGTGCCCGCAGAGCCCACGGGCCAGGAGCCTTTCTCACCGAAGTGGCCTCTGCCGGGCCGTTCCGTGCCCATTGGGGCACGGGGAAACCACATCTCCCCTTTTAATTTTTCTTAAGAGCCTGACCAGCAACTCTGCGCAAGAGAGGTACCAGCTGATGAGCGGGAATGATGCTTCGGGGTTCCCTCCATGGAGGACATCTCGATAGCAGTGAGGGAATACATTGTGCAAAGCAGCAGATTGCTATGCCTAGTATAACCACCCCCGCAACCACTTCAAGTACCGTCTGAAGCCACCCCCAAGGGATCCATGACTGAGCACTAACTGGGCATGAGCCAACAGGCTGGAGCCGTATTCCCATTAAGGCCACACACCTGCCCTGCCAGCCAGGTTTTCAGACTTTTCCTGAAGGGCAGCAATTCTGTCTGTAGCCTCAATTCTGTTGGAAGGAGGTTCCAGAGGGCTGGTGCAGACACGGAGAAGGCCCTTCTCCTCGTGCCAGAGAGGCGGGCCCCTCTAGCTGAGGGCACAACTAGGGAGCCCATCCGGTCCGCTCTGGTTGGATGGGCAGACACTCTTGGGATGATGCAGTCTCTCAGGTATCCTGGCCCACTGCCATTTAAGCCACCCTTTCCTAGTTTTTCCAAAAAATATGAATAATTTGTTTTGGATTCAGTTCTTTTCTCTCTTTCCTTCTTCAATTCTTTGCACTAGGTGTTCCAAAGAGTTAGCCCTGTTAGTTTCTCTTAGTCTATAGTTAAAAGAGAGGAAAGAGTAAAAATATAACATATTAAGGACTAACATTATTTAATAAAACAATGGAGAATCACCAGCTGTGTCAGATAAATGCTGTTTACATGTTCTAAAGTACAATGATTACTCTTTCTCACTCACACACACACACACACTCACTCACATAAACACAACTTTGGGAATGTAGGCTCATTTGGACAGAACATCAGCTATGTACATTCTTATTAAGATGAATGGACAATATATTATATCTCATATTCCTCATTTCCTGGTAGACCACTGTAATAGTCACACAGACACACACATGCATACTACTGTTTTACTATAAATTGCTTCAGTGCCCTCTGTAAGTTACATATGGAACTGCCTGGGGAAGAATGAAGAAAATTTCTTCAGAATTGTATGTCCTGCAAAGAAAGCCGATAATACGCAGTGTACAGCTACCACCTAGTGGTACTTTAAGAGCATGCATTGCACTGGATCCAGTGGTGGAGGTGCAATAAAGCAAATAGCATCCAGCATATGGTATGCTAGGCCTAATACAGTTAAAAGATTCTTGAGGACAATTCAAATATAAAGTACTTCCATAAAAACATCTCCTAATTCTATGAGCCTAAAGATTATTTTCTTCTGAATTTCATTTATGTGTTTTACCGAATGGGAAAAAAGAAAAAAAAACAGGGGGAGAGTTACAACTGAAAAATAATTTTTCCAGGCCCAAAGATTAGAAAATTTATATTTTTGGACCTCAAGTTCCACTTGCCTAGTGGTAGTCTTGGAGTTGTAGTTCAAAAAAAGTAACATCTTCCAAATTCTTTCATAAAAACTCGGAATAAGACAGGGCAATTGCATGATAAAAATGTAATAGGAAAGCATCTCCAGTTAACAAATCTAAAACGTTATTATCTGTTGGGTTATACTTACTTGGGTGTACTTACTTCTGCCTTTCTAAAGGATCCTTGTTGATACTATAAAGGTAAAGGTCTCCCTTGCTCGAAAGCCAGCTGCATTCGACTCTAGGGTGCAGTATTCATCTTGGTTTACAGCCAAAGAGCCAATGCTGTTTGTATCTGCAAACCTCCCCCATGGTCATGTGACAGGCACTATTAGATTCCAGAATGCATGGAACGCTATATTGCCTTAGAAATTCTGAGACCTCTAGTTAAAAAAATTTTAAAATAAATTTTATTAATAGTTCGGATTACTATATTTCAGTCAGAATGTATCCTTTTCTGTTTAAAGATAATACAGTATTTAAACAGAGATTTTAAAATCTGCTTTTAATTATATGCACTTTACCTTTAGATGGAGCAGACAATCAAACATTGTGCTAAATACACAGCACATCAAATAGTGTTACAAGGCTGGTTATTACCATTAAGTAAAAACAACATCATAATCAGATTAACTCTGTCATCCACTCAGTGCTAAGAATTCAGCACAATGTATGAATATTAGTGTTTTGATGCACAAAAGCAATCTGTTATATCTAACCTATACAAATCAGAAAAATAAATAAATAAATAAACCTGGACACAGCAGCTGACACACACAGAAAAGCAGAATTGGTATGATTCACATGAGAAGCCCTGTGAATTATATTGTCACGAGACAGATTACAGCCAACAGGTCTATATGTAGGCATATGCTAAAACATTTGAAGCAGCCAAGCTATGACTATAAAATCACCTATTCTGGTCATTTTCAGTAGATTTGTAATATGGGACCCAAAGGTTTTTTTTTTTAAAAGTCAGACAGCAATTAAACTGTTTGCTACTTGCAAAAGATTCACCCAAGAGGTTTTTTCAGATTTCAGATTTATATTTATATTGCCTCCCACTCACAGTAGCGACTCAGGGCGGCTTACAATCAAAACAACTGTACAGTAACAATCATAAAATATAACCCCACAAAACAACAAAAACAAAACACCCAGCCATTCTCTCCCAGCCATTCACTCATAGTAGATTCTGTCTATGTCTTTCATGGTTTCCCATCCCGTTGAAATCTATTAAACATTCAGTTTTACTAAACCTTTTCAGCAGAACCTCCTTCCATTTCCAATAACTTGTTGTGCGTCACACAAAGCATATGATATTGCGTGTAAAATTGTTTGTTACAGTGGACATCTGCAGTTTGGTAGACATCAGCATTCGTATGTGAATTATTAAGTTGGTGAATGTCTGAAGATGTACAGTGAATGCCAGTAATCCCATTTGCTTGACTATTAATACCCAGTGTTATGTCTCTGTATTTGTGGACATTTACATTGCTCTGAGACATTGAAAAAGCAATCTTTCCAGACTGCAACGATCAGAATCCTCCCAAAAGTAATTGCAAGCTCTGGCATAGGTTATCAACATTCACTACCAAAGAGTGCTCAAATTATCGAACAATTGTGCTCATCCCACACACTAGCAAGGTTATGCTCAAGATAATACAGGATAGTCTTCAGCAGCACATAGAGAGAGAACTACCAGAAGTGCAGGCTGGGTTCCATAGAGGCATGGGAATTAGAGACCACATTGCTAACATACATTGGATCATGGAGAAAACAAAGGAATATCAGAAACAAGTCTACTTCTGTTTCATTGACTACACCAAGGCCTTTGACTATGTGGACCATAACAAAATGTGGCAAGTACTGTAATTAAAGAGATGGAAAGACTGTACCAGAACACTTTATATGCCTCATGAGAAATCTGTACATGAGTCAGGGAGCAACAGTTAGGACGGAATACAGAATGACAGAGTGTTTGGAATAGGAAAAGGAATAAGACAAGGCTGTATTTTGTCACCCTGCTTATTTAACTTATATAGAGAGCACATAATATGCAATGCAGGGATGGATGAATCATAAGTTGGAATCAAAATTGCTGGGAGAAACATCAATAATTTGAGATATGCAGATGATACTACCCTAATGGCAGAAATGAGGAAGACCTAAAGAAGCTCCTGCTTAGGTTGAAAGAAGAGAGTGCAAAAGCTGGCTTGAGACTCAACATCAAGAAAACCAAGATAATGGCAACAGGCCCTATCACTCCCTGGAAAATAGATGGGGAAGAAGTAGAAGCAGTGACAGATTTTACTTTCTTAGGATCAAAGATCATTGCAGTTGGAGATTGCAGCCATGAAATAAAAAGATGACTTATTCATGGGAGACAAGCTATGAGAAACTTGGGGAACATACCGGTAGTTAAAAGTAGGGGCATCACCTTGCAAACAAAAAATTGCATAGTCAAAACAATAGTATTCCTGGGGGCAATGTATGGTTGTGAGATCTTGACCATAAGGGAAGCTGAGCGCAGAAGAATAGATGCCTTTGAAATGTGGTGTTGGTGGAGAGTTTTGAGAGTACCCTGGACAGAGAGGAAAACAAATAGGTCGATCTTAGAAGAAATCAACCCTGACTGCTCATTAGAAGATCAAATAGTAAAGATGAAGCTAAAGTACTTTGAACATCAAATGAGAAAAGAGGATTCAGTTGAGAAAGTCTTTATGCTGGGAAAGGTAGAGGGCAAAAGAAGAAGGGGGCGGCAGAAAATGAGATGGCTAGATGTTATTGTAGACACAATGGGCACAGAGCCGAGCGGGCTGAGGAGGATGGTGGAAGACAGAGGTGCCTGACAGGCATTGTGGGTCCATGGGGTCGCAAATGGTCAGAATCGACTGTGTGACTGAACAACAAACTACTAGGCCTCACATATCCACTAATGATTGGCAACCTTTTTGATATGAGGGCTGCATTAGAGTACCCAAAGCCTAAAGCAGGCCACATGTTTAAAATTATTAATCAATTTAGATCAAAAGTAAACATTCAGAGGTCAATGAAGAAATGTTAATGTTACAGCTATCTGAGCTCTGCTGGCTAGCAAAAAATGGCTAAATTGCTAATATAGAGGATAAGACTGAAATGGGACTAATAGAACCATGGAGGCCAAAAGAAACAATGTTGCTATTGTGTTTTTTAAGGAAAGGATCAGAGAAAATAGCAGTAAACGATACTACCAGAGGCAGGAAGAATAGTGTGGGTCTGAGGGAAAATGTCTCAGGTTGTGGACTCTTGCAGTAGAAAAATGAACACACGCACAAACCTTTTATATGATTTTTTTTCTCTCTCTCCCTATCTAGGGAAATATCATCTCCCAGGCAGCCCAAGAGATTTCGATGCCTGACATACAGTAGTAAATGACACGTACCGCCCACCCAAGTAATGGTGTATAACACCCAAAGTCAAACAAGTTATTCTAGCCCATGAGGTAAACATACAATTTTTAAAATCTCGCAAACAAGCCATATCTTTCTTGGAAGTAAATAACTAGTAATTTTCCTTCCTTTTAAAATGGCACACAAAATCTGTTGCCTGCAGTAAGCGTCATCTTACTGTGCCTAAGCTGGGCCTGAGAGACTTTAATCTTGAGAACAAAAGTATGACTAGGAAATTAGTTGTTTCCCTCCTGGAAGGTATGTTCTGTTCTGAAATATCAGTCCTGGTGCAAATTTCATGAGTCCACTACACAATGTTTAAAAGCTCTCTAAACGAATGTAAGGAGAGATTCAAACAACAAGGACAAAGTCTGTTAAGCATGTCCGGGGCCTTTTTTTGCACAAATTTAGACTGCTACATAGGCGAGCTAAAACCATCAAGAGCAAAGCCTGTGCTTTGCTGCTGCCGCCCATGTGGGTTGCAAGCCTGCTGATTGTTTCCAGTTGCCTGTCTCAACTGAGTGTTATACTTTACTTCTCTTGATGAAAACTGTTCCAAGAGGCAAGGCACTGGAGCTATAATTTTAGCTCTGTTCTGTAAACACAAATTGCATATGACAAATAATAAAGCTGCCTACGTTCCAAGCCTCTTTTCCACGTATGTGTTTGTGCATTTCAAAGTTATAGACAGGGTTCAGCGTGTTCCTCAGAGGCCTTCTCATGGGAATAATTTCCACTTCACAAACAACATCGTTATTGCCGTGTTATATGCATCATGCCTCATAACCGTACATCTGTAGGCATTTATTGGCTTGATTTTTCACCAACTGTGTATGGTCAGAATACATTCCTCTTAAACTGCTCTATGGGGAGAGGGGGGTGCTATGATTTTGCGTTACAGTCCCCACTGCATTGCAAATTAGGGGTTTCTGGGGGCTGTAGCCCAAAAAAGTAAGTTTGTCATGTTCTAAATTTAAAGCCAGCATAGGATGCCCAGTTTTCACATACAGCATTCTCAATTAACATGATACACCTGAAGAATCCATGAAAGCTGATACTGAAATTTATACTGTATATACTCGAGTATAAGCCAATCCGAATATAAGCCAAGGTATCTAATTTTTACCTGAAAACCCAGGAAAATAGATTGATCCGAGTATAAGACAATGGCGGGAAATGCAGCAGCTGCTAGTGAGTTTCAATAATCAAAATACATGAAAATATGATAAAATTAATTAAATTGTTAGTGCATCTCAATTCAGCATGGTCTTGGGACCCTCATGGTTGTTGTCCCGAATATAAGCCGGGTCCCCTTTTGGGGGGGGGTCATTTTGGGGATAAAAATCTCAGCTTATACTCAAGTATATACGGTACTATAAATTTTGTTTGTGTTTTCTTTCATTAAATTACATTCACATCAATCTCCATAATCCTTTCCTCTTAAGCCATTGCACAAGGCTGATCCAGGACATTTTGCTGCCAAGGATCAGAGAGTTTCCCCTGTTCAATGTACTGGACAGACTGTTGAATTATATTTTGATAATAGCAGAGCGCTACTGACTCAGTGCTTTACTTCCACCACTTGATACAGCTGCTTGATTTTGCCTAATGGTAAGGCCAGGCCTGCCAGTTCTGGCCTCGATGGGAACAAGATGACAGTGAAGGGAAAGGATAAAGTGTTGCAGGTGACATGTCACCAAGTCAAAACACACTGCTTTCGTACTAAGATCTGCAGTCTTCTGAGAGTATTATTACAAGACTTAGCTAAACTAACCCTCTTGTTAGAAACCAGCAGTAGAAAATTTGGAGGCTAAGGGATGTTAATAGCTAGGAGATGGTAGCTATAAACTCCTGAGGTGCTAATAATCCTCATCACAATATGCCTCAGACACTTGTACCAGTATCACTCCAGGAATGCACCCACACTATCTGCAAACCCTTTGGAACCTCAGATTTTAAATTTATTCCTTAACTTTTGTATTCAGTCTTTCCACTTGAAGATTTAGATAGGTATCAGGAAGCATAAGCCTGCTATAAAGAGGTGAGCTGTAAAACCACTTGTCACCACTGGAATACTAAGACATAACTCTTAAAAAGGCATAACAGTAGTCTACTCATTTAAATCCTGAGCAGCTAGTGGCAATTCCCAAAGTAGATGAGCTGTGAAGGTGCATGTTGGTGTTTGGCCAGTTTTTACTTCAGAATTTCAATAGCAATGTCATTAGTGCTATTAACATTTCAGTACACTGCGCTATTTATTTCAACAGTTAATTGCACGTTTTATTGGGCTGTGGTGATCTCTGAATGAAGGATATGGGGCCTAAAAAATTATTGTATACTTATCAAAAAGAAAAAAGAAGTAAAGAAAAGATAGCAAGAAAGTGGAAGTAAGACCTGCTGTCTTACATTAAATTATATACTTCATATATAAATGCAGTACATAAACGTAAATAAATTAAAAACACACTTATTAAACATCATGATCATTTCACTATCATTCAGTCATCAGCAATCAGTTGTAATTCACAAACATCCATAGTCAAACCAACATCTGCAAACATACATATCATAATCTTATCACAGTTAAACTCCCACAAGCTCAGCCAAACACACTAAACAAGTCCAAGCAATTTCACTCCTTTCACAGCATAATTTCTACGGAACTTTGTTGCAGTCCATTTCCGGGCAACCACTCTTCACTCTTTACCCCCTTCCAACAGAAATGACAAGGTAATAAATCAAAACTAAAAATTCTTCCATGTCTGTTGTGTCTAAGCATTATTTGTTATAATCGCTTGAGCGCCATAAAGTCTACGGTGCTATTGCATACCTTTTTTACAAAAGTGCCATTTTCAAATGTCCATCAAAATGGCTGATTCATCAACACAAACTTTCCCGCTTCCCCGGAAGCCCGCCGAAATGTATCAATCTGTGTAACTGCCATTCTCACTGTATATAAGCTGGCCACCTTGTACATGTTCCCCAGTCTGGTATTATGAGTTGAATGATAAATCACTGTGTTTGACTCGATCCTGCTGATCAGAATACTTCTTAAGCGCCAGACTCAACATTGACGGCGAAGGTGGGATCCAATGGCTGCCACCGTTCCAGTTCCATTCGGGTCATTCGAGACGTCCAGACCAGACTAATGGCCTATGTACGAGGTCCAGTTTGACAACTACGTGATCTCACAGAAGATTGCAGATGAGGGGTTGCAGAAGGCTACGTTCTTGGCACTGCAGGCTAACAAGGCTTGAGCTGATTATTGACTTGCTTCTGCCAAGACTGCTGAAGGATACCCCTCTGAGAGACATCTTGACCATCCTCCGGGACCACTTTAAGCCTAAAACATCGATCTTCCCGGCCCGGGTGGCCTTCTACAGAAGGAACAAGAAGGCCAGAGAAATAGTAGCTGAGTATGTGGCTGCTCTCCGCCACGGCGCAGTTCCCTGTAAGTGGGAAAACCTCAACATTGCCCTCCATGACAGGCTTCTTGTAGGCCTCAGGGACGAGGCTACACAACGTCGCCTTATGAAAAGGGACACTCTGACGTTTGCCCAGGTTCTGAAAGAGGCTCAGGCGGCTGAAGTTGCCATTGCCAGAGTCCAGTTCCTGCAGGCTACATCCACAGCGCTAGTCCAGAGGGGGTCAGCTGTCCAGCAACAGCACTTGTCCAGCCCGTCTACATCCTTGGTCAGCTCCGAAGAGAGGGACAATGTTGCTAAAGTGCATCACAGAAGTTTGGGTCAGTCCAAGGGCACTGTTGCACCATGCCAGGGTTGCAGGAGCAGGCACCTCCACACCCAATGACCCTTCAAGGCTGCTGAATGTCACAGTTGTGGGAGAAAGGGGCACATCGCCAGAGTGTGCCGCCAGTGCGCTGAGGTGCCGTCCAGGAACAAGGTTCGCCGAAACAAGGAGCATCTCATCTCCAAGGTCTTCTCCACCCACGGCTCCAGTTCCAGAGTTCATGCTGTCTCTGACAGATTCATTGTGGAGTCCATCTGCTGGGTTGCCCATTCAAAATGGAGATCGACTCAGGATCGTCTTTCTCTATTATCACGCAGAAGGAGTTTTTCTGGCTGCCTCCTGCTGACCGCCCAAAGTTGCGGGCCCTCAAGGTCAGATTAAACAATGTGCAGGGCCACCACATTTCTGTGCTTGGCACCGGCACTTTTCACATGAGGTTCAAGTCCCTGATGGCCAATTTGCCCCTTGCCATGGTCAAGGCGGGTAAGAACAACCTTTTGGGCACTCAATGGTTTGAGCCCATGGGTATTGCCTTTTCGGGTATTGGGAAGGTTGAGGCTGATCCATTCAGTCAACATGTGACCGCTACCCAGATGTGTTCCTCCCGGGTCTGGGTACGTTTAAGGGGCCCCCTGTTCATTTTGAACTCGATCCTTCTGTTCGGCCCATTAGGCTGAAGCCCCGCTCGGTGCCCTTTGCGCTAAAGGACAGGATCAAGGCTGAACTTGACAAACTGATTGCGCTAGGCATTTTGGAGCTGGTGGACTCAGCTCAATGGGAAACATCGATTGTCATGGCCATCAAGTCCAATGGTGACATTCACATCTGTGCAGATTACAAATGTACAATCAATAAAGCTATGCTTCATGGTGGGCACTGTTTTGCCAAACTGGACTTGGCACAGGCATACCAGCAGCTGCCAGTCACTCCTGAATCTGCTTTGTGTCAGACTATTACCACACACAAGGGTGCATTCAAGGTTAAAAGATTACAATTTGGTGTCAACGCGGCACCAGGTATTTTCCAGGGGTTAGTGGGGAAATTGCTAAAAGGTCTTCCCGGTGTTCTGCCATACTTTGATGATGTGTTGATTGTGGGGAAAGACAGGGGGGGATCTTGCCGAGAAATTGGGAAATGTACTTGAACCTTTTCGAAATTCTGGGCTTAGAGTTAAGAAAGAGAAATGTTGTTTCTTTGCTACGGAAGTGGATTTTCTGGGTTTCAAGGTCACCCCAGAAGGTGATAGGCCCTCTGACTCTAAAGTAAAAGTGGTCTGGGATGCTCCGCACCCTAATTCAAAAAGTGAGTTGCAAGCCTTCCTTAGGCTTCTGAACTTTTACCATGCATTTCTACCTCAAAAGGCCACCGTAGCTGCCCCGCTGCACCATCTGCTTAGGAAACAAGTAGCATGACATTGGGGTCCCCCACAGGACAAGGCGTTTCAGGAAGTCAAGAGCCTTCTTACTTCTGATGCTGTCCTCACACATTTTGACCCAAGAAAGCCAGTCATTCTCATGTGTGATGCTTCCGCTGCAGGGGTCAGGGCCATGCTCTGCCATGACCTGGGGGGAGGCAGAGAGGTGCCCATCGCCTATTATTCGAGGTCTCTGTCAGACACAGAGAAGTGGTATGCACAAATAGACAGGGAGGCTCTAGCGATAATTACGGGCACCAAGAAGTTTCATGACTTCATTTATGGGCAGCCGTTTACAATCGTCACAGATCACAGGCCACTACTGGGCATTTTCGTGCCAGACAAGCCCACACCCCAGATATTGTCCCCCAGAATGCTTCATTGGGCAATGTTCCTTCAAGCTTATCAATACGCTTTGCAGCACCGGCCGGGTACCAGTATTTCCAATGCAGATACCCTATCTAGATCCCCTGTGGAAATGGTGGGCAAGATTGAGTCGGACCGTCAGGTCCTCATGTGAGAGGTTTTAGACTCCCCGCCTGTGTCCACCAAGGACATTGCTATCGCAACCAAAAAGGATCCCCCATTAATGAAGGTGATTTCATGGGTTCAGAAAGGGTGGCCAGCACCACCAGTCTCTGAAGAATTCAAGGTTTATTTCTTTAAACATTGGAAAGGGGATATTTGGTTTGGGGAGACAGAGTGGTCATCCCATCTACACTATGGAAAAAAGTTTTACTCATGCTGCACGTCAGCCATCCAGGCATTGTACACTCTAAGGCACTTGCTCGGAGTTACTTATGGTGGCCCAGGCTTGACTTAGATATCAAGGCCTCGGTTGCCCGCTGTCAAGAATGCCAGTCCTCCAGGCCAGAGGAAACCCACCAGTCCACCAGGGAGTGGGACTCTGCGAAAGGGCCCTGGTCACGAGTCCATGTCAACTTTGCCGGACCATTCAGGGGGGGGCACCTTCCTGCTCATTGTTGACTCCTTTACAAAATGGTTAGAGGTAATTCCCATCCTAGGGACTTCATCTGCTATTACAATTCGTAAACTGAGAAGGGTATTTTGTACTTTTGGGTTGCCGGACATTGTTATCTCAGATAACGTGTAAACATTCATGTCGGCCGAATTCCAGAATTTCCTTAGCCACAACGGCATAAGGCACATCACTGCAGCCCCATTTCATCCTGCCACGAACGGACAGGTAGAGAGAATAGTTCCCTCCGTAAAGGAGGCACTAAAGCATATGGGTTCAGGGAATTTAGAGTTACAGCTTTGTTAGTATTTGCTTGCATACAGGGTTACAACCCTTGCTTCAGGGTCTTCACCCTCGGACCTCTTAATGAAGAGGTGGCTATCTACGGTCCTTGACCATCTAGACCCACTACATGTTGAGGACAGGGGTCTCAACATTGCTGTCAGTAATACTAAGTTCTTCCCGTTTTGGCAGGCTGTTCATTGCTGCAACTATGCGCCAGGTTCCCCTTGGGTGGGGGGAAGTGATTGAACAAAGAGGGCCCATGTCATACAGGGTCCTTATGGACAACTGGTTAACTTGGAGGAGATCAGATCAAATGCATCCCTGGGTTTGGGGAAACAACACCACAGCAGAGCCAGATCCTTCATCAAACGGAAGTCAGCAGTTGCACGACTTCAACCTGGAGGAAGAGCTGTTTACTCAGCTGATGCCAGGTGACCATTCACTGGCACCAACCTCACAGGAATGCCCCCCAGACCTGACCACCGCCGAGTCTGCGGTAGAGGTTGGCCCTCACTCTACGAATACAGTTGCAGAAGCAATCCCCAGTACAGGGAACAGCCCCTAAAGACCTAACTTGCCTAGGCAGTCCAGCGAGCCAGCCCACTCTTCCATAGCTCCTGGTTGACCCTTACCCCCAACCCTAAATTCTGATACATTCAGGCGCCCTAAACGGACCTGTGGTTCACCAAAAAGATGGGAGAGAGTGGCTTCAAGCTTGGGGGGAGGAATATTGTGTCCAAGTGTTATTTGTTATAACTGCTTGAGCACCGTAAAGTCTACGGCGCTATTGCGCACCTTTTTACAAAGGTGCCATTTTCAAATATCCGTCAAAATGGCTGATTCATCAACACAAACTTCCCTGCTTCCCCGGAAGCCAACCTTTTTCTGGCATTATGAGCTGAATAATAAATCACTGTATTTGACCAGATCCTGCTGGTCAGAATACTTCTTAAGTGCAGAACTCAACAATGTCCCATTCAAGTTGGCCAAAATGTAAGATCTTCCATTGACCATTCCCCAGTCTCACTCTCTCACAGCCTTAAGAAGTTGAATACTTCCATCTTCCGCCTTCATCCAGCAGGATTTCCATAACAAAAAATTCTCAAACCCTCTCCACATTCCAAAGTTCATCTTATAACATCCAGAGCCTTCTTAAAAGTCTTTGAAATTGTCCAAAAATCAAGACCACTCTCTAACAGTCACAGATCTCATCCAATCTTTACCAACCAATCTTACTCGAAAACTGCCACTCACTAGTCTCCACATATTCTCTGCCATTTCCATACAATCTGAACTCTAGTCCAACAGATATTTCAAGCTCTTTCAAGGAATCAGGTTATTCTCAGCAATGGAATGATCATATAGCCCAGGAGTACAGCTCTATTTTCACACATAGAAGAGCTCTGGAACTGATAATGCTTGCCATATAACCCGCAAGGCCTCAAGTCCTGAAGGGATTCAGTCTTTGGAAATCTATTTAGCAGTTAAGACAGCAGCTCTTCAAGGACTCCGCGGCTCATGGGAAGAAATTTTCAAGCTTCACCCAGATCAAGCAGAGTGTGGAATTATGTTGTTGTTCAATTGCACAGTCGATTTCGACCCATTGCGACCCTATGGACCATTGTCCTCCAGGCACCTCTGTCCTCCACCATCCTCCTCAGCCTTCCCAGTTCTGTGCTCATTGTGTCTACAATACCATCTAGCCATCTCATCTTTGGCCACCCCCTACTTCTTTTGCCCTCCACCTTTCCCAGCATCAAGGCCTTCTCAAGTGAATCCTCCCTTCTCATTTGATGTCCAAAGTACTTCAACTTCATCTTTACTATTTGACCTTCTAATGAGCAGTCAGGGTTAATTTCTTCTCAGATTGACCTATTTGTTCTCCTCGCTGTCCAGGGGACTCTCAAAACTTTCCTCCAACACCACATTTCAAAGGCTTCTATTCTTCTGAATTCAGCTTTCCTAATGATCCAACTCTCACAGCCATACATTACCACCTGGAATACCATTGCTTTGACTATGCAAATTTTTGTTTGCAATGTGATGTCTCTGCTTTTCACTATGTTCCCCAGGTTTCTCATAGCTTGCCTCTCAAGAATCAGTCGCCTTTTTATTTCATGGCTGCAATCCCCATCTGCAGTGATCTTTGATCCTAAGAATGTAAAATCTGTCACTGCTTCTACTTCTTCCCCATCTATTTTCCAGGACCTGATAGGGTCTGTTGCCATTATCTTGGTTTTGTTAATATTGAGAATGGACTCCATAAACTACGTTCTGGGATTGAGTACTCACAGGCCCTGTTGCCAGTAACATAGCTCCTACAGGTTCCCTGATGAATTAAATCATTGTCCAAATCTTGATCAGTCAATTTAAATGGCCCAATTTCAAAAATCGTCGTCGTGGGGTAAGCGGCAGGGGTGTAGCGAAAGCAGCAAGGAAAGTAGAACACTCCCCAAACAAGAAGTAGATAATGACGTATATATAGCTTTAATTGATGACAGCCTTCATATGCTAGTATAATATAGAGGTAATCCTGAAATGCGGGCTGCAGTATAATCACTTGCGGAAGTATAACTAATGTATCTTTTTAGGAAAATCATAAATCAAAACGTGATCAAGTTGACTGCCTGCCTTGAATCAAGTTCAAACTATATGATAACCCTCTTTCATTGAATGTAGTATCGACGAGTGAGAGCCTTCATGTATTCGACCGCGCACGTAGGAGAAGTCGCAGAGTCTGATAGTTGCTCAAGGTACACAGTTCGTATATTAGTACTGTCGCAACAGCGTCCCAGCTTAGTTATCTGCGGCGGAAAATCACTAACAGTGCTGTAGGGTGACGATGTGGGAAACCAGAGTGGTGGGTCTAGAAGGACTCTCGTGCGGCTTGTGTCATCAGTAAATGGTAGACGTCCTGGCAATGTCCTTCCGGTAATGGGACATCTTGAGGGGTCGCCTGGATTGTCCCACATAAGCTAACTGACATGTGTCAAAGTACCATCCAGCAATTTTACTCTGGAGCTCACCACGTTCCCAAATTGCAACTCCAAGGATACCGTCTATATGTTAATTTGCCCATGTCAGTTAGCTTATGTGGGACAATCCAGGCGACCCCTCAAGATACGCCTGGGCGAGCAACTTTCACGTATCAGAAATCGAACTATCACTGCTCCCCTCGTTAATCATTTCCTTGAGAAAAAGCATACACTAAGAGACATCAAGGTAGTCATACTGGAAACCTTTGTGCCAAATAAATACCAAATTAGAGATATTGAACGTTTCCTGTTACAAAGAGAGGCATTCTATATTCATCGTTTTAATACTTTAATGCCTCACGGACTTAACACGGAATGGGAACTCTCTGCATTCTTGTGACTTTATATCTTTGTAACTGTGTTATCTCATGTCCTTCTTTATAACATCGGCTTTCACCATTGCCCCTTTAAGTAGGTAACAGCTACTCTTGTCAAAAGGGAGGTAGGGTGTTAAAAAGATTTAGCACACAGGTGTTCGCTCTGAATTGGGTTATATATGGAGTAGCGTTTTGTATGTAGTTAACGCGTGCACACAGTTGAATACAATTTAAGAGGTGCGAGACGCGCGAGATATTCGTCCTTAGGTATGTACCTTATCCGTCGCATCTATGTTTATTATACTTTTATACCATTATATAAGTGATATACTCATTGTCATAATAATTTCATTGATGTAACATATGAGAAATTTTGCGTATGTACACATATATACATATAGATATATATATACAGACATATACATATATTTTTGTTATGCTTGTAGACGCTTGAGAAAGCAATCCGAAATGTCCCATTACCGGAAGGACATTGCCAGGACGTCTACCATTTACTGATGACACAAGCCGCACGAGAGTCCTTCTAGACCCACCACTCTGGTTTCCCACATCGTCACCCTACAGCGCTGTTAGTGATTTTCCGCCACAGATAACTAAGCTGGGACGCTGTTGCGACAGTACTAATATACGAACTGTGTACCTTGAGCAACTATCAGACTCTGCGACTTCTCCTACGTGCGCGGTCGAATACATGAAGGCTCTCACTCGTCGATACTACATTCAATCAAAGAGGGTTATCATATAGTTTGAACTTGATTCAAGGCAGGCAGTCAACTTGATCACGTTTTGATTTATGATTTTCCTAAAAAGATACATTAGTTATACTTCTGCAAGTGATTATACTGCAGCCCGCATTTCAGGATTACCTCTATATTATACTAGCATATGAAGGCTGTCATCAATTAAAGCTATATATACGTCATTATCTACTTCTTGTTTGGGGAGTGTTCTACTTTCCTTCCCAATTTAAAAAATAGCTGTTAATAGCCCATAAACCTGGGAGATAAACAAGACCGGGCATGGTGCAAGAAAAAATACTGGGAGCTAGCTAAGTAACAGAATATCCACATCTGGCACCATCTTGGGATATATGTGGGGGAGTTCTTACTGAGAACTCAGTGTTGCTGGAGAAGGGTTTCAGCTACATGAGCAAGAGGGGAAAAAGAAAAATCAGGCAAGGTGATCAAAACCCTAAAAGCTCTGAGTTTTGCCTGTTCACGATCCTTGACATATTAGCTTTCCCTATAGCTTAATCTTTCTAATACAGTAATACCTCATACAAAGTCTGCTTCGTACAACATCGAATTCATACAACATCGCCTAATTCCTTGAAAAAAGTTGCCTCATACAAAGTCACCACAACTTTGTATGAGGCATTGGGGTTTTTCCCAGGTTGCATTGTGCCTGGGCAGTATAAAAGGCAGGGCGCATGCGTACATTGCTCTTGTGGGTTTTGCACGAGGCGAAGAGTGTTTAGGAGTGGTTTTGAGTGCGATTTTAATTGTTTGGTGTTTGCTGCTGTTTGGATGATTAACACTGTGCTGCATGATGGGACATGTTGGCATCCATTTTGTCCTTGCTTCCATCCAGTAATTGTTTACAGTAGCTTGTACAAAATGGATGATCGGCCACATGGCTGCAGATTAACACTGTGCTGCATGATGGGACATGTTAACTTTTAAATCTGCACTTAATAAAATTTTCAAAAGTTAAAAATTTGTATGGTTTGTCCCTTAAAATCAGGGTTGTTTGACATGTTTTTGTCATGTATTTAGCCTTTAGACAATGATTTCTTAAAGTTCTGTCAGTTTCCTGTCTGTTTCCTTGACTTTGCTCTGAAGTCTGTGCTGTTACAGTACAATGTAACTCTATGGAAACGACATTGTACGAGGCATCGTGGCAAGGATTTGGATGTTGTATGAGGCATCACGGCTAGGATTTTGCATGCATCATACAAAGTCCAAATCCGTATAAAGTCCAAACTTATGGAACCAAGTTTGGACGTTGTATGAGGTATCACTGTACTCTGATCCTCTTTCTCCCCAGCACAGCAATGTTTTCATCTGCCTTCCTTCTCCCATTTCCTGTTTCTTGTAGCCTCTGATCTTGAATATTAGACTGAAGAAGAACCATTCACAGTACTGATTCCAAATGCAGAGGGTCTGTCCCATTCTAGGACTTGAAGCATGGATGTGCAAGCCATGTTCATCAGCACATATGGCCACCATAGAATGTGATTGGAAATCTAGATCTTGAACAAGATGTCTCCTACGCTGATTAGTTGAAGATATGAATAAACTGTATGGCTTACTAATGAACAAATAGTGTTCTTTATACTTTATAGACAACACATCAGCATTTCCCTTAGCACATGACATAGTAAATCCTTGCTGATCCATTCCCCTGTCAACACACTGGAAGATTTGGCTTTCATTGAGTTGCATGTGGCCAGAACACCTTGGCAAAGGCCCTACAACATTCTTTACCAGCTCTATTTACCATCAACGCTAAAGCTGCCAGGCTCCTGTCAATGTAATACCATCTCTCTGGGGTTCTTTGGTGAATTTACTGTCACAGACCAGACTGATGTACCATGATGTAATGTCTCTAATTTCTAAGATATACAGTAGCTGATAATATTAAACCCATATCATTCTTAAATGAACATTTATTTGAAATGATCTTTGACATTACTTTCCATTTAAAGTCCAGTGATACTCTAGAGTCTAGAGTCTAGACAGTGAGGGCGAACCTTGGCACTCTGGGTGTTCTGGAACTTCAATTCCCATAAGCCCTGATCAGCAGAAGTGCTGACTTGGGCTTCTGTAATTGAAGCCCAAGAACATCTGGAATGCCAAGATTTGCCATCACTGCTCTAGAAGGTAAAATGCAATGTTACTCTGCTGCTTCACATCTTACATATATTTTACCTTATGTCTGCCCTTCATAAGGTAAAGGTAAAGGTTTCCCTTGCTCGAAAGCCAGTTGTATCTGACTCTAGGGTTCAGTGCTCATCTCTGTTTCAAAGCCGAACAGTCCACGCCGTCTGCTTCTGCAAACATTTCCGTGATCATGTGGCAGGCATGACTAGACACCGGAGCGCACGGAATGCTGTTACCTTCCCACCAAAGTGGTTCCTATTTATCTACTTGCAATTTCTTGCTTTCGAACTGCTAGGTTGGCAGGAGCTGGGACAAATGCTTAAGTACAGTTTTTAAATCAGCTGCACTTAACTGACAGACCATTAACTGGTGCAAATTATGTATTATTTGAACAAGGCTTAACAAGGAAGACAAATGGTTTCATAGTCACATGTTTTCATCAATGCCTAACTCTTCTGGTTGAGTCAATGAAGGATTCAGTAATACTGTACTCTACCTGGAAATTATATAATGACTCTCTCCCCACTTCTGAGTTAGAGACATCTTGCTTTCAGTAATCTCCAATTGTTTTTGAAGGGCAAACTAGGCAATGTACTTGGCACATACTGGGAAGCAACAGATAATATATGTCATAGATTATGCTTTTTCTCTCATCTGAATCTTCCATTTAATGGGTTTTGTTCTGCGATTTGTCACTACAAGGTTCACTCGCTCGCTCGCTGTATCTGTTTGTATTATTAATGGCTTAGAGATGCTTGTATGGAAATTAGTATTAAACATTTCTTAAGATGGATGGATTGCATCTTGCTTTACCTCAGGGAAGGCAAGAACTCTCCAAATGTTGCTGGACTGCAACTTCCACCATTCCTTACCATCAGCTAAGACAATGTCCAGATGAATGCCTGCTCCTCTGAGCTCTTGGGGGTCATCCTTGGTTCCATTCATCCACATTTTGTAGATGGTGGAGTATGCCAAGCTCCCCCTGAGAAGCATTTTTTGAACAGGGTAAACATCTGATATGCTAAAGGGTTAACCAGTCCCTTGAGCATATTGGCTATCTGAATGAAATACTTCACCAGCTCCTTTGCGGAGGGGCAGGGAAAGTATAACTATTTTTCCCCCCCTTGCCAATAATTGCACCACTGCACTCATTAAAAAGTTTTTTTTAAAAAAACCCACTGTTTCTTCCTTTTCCCCTTTTACCAGTTGAGAAATTGCTCCGCAGAGGAGCAGGGGAAGTGTTTCATTTGCCTGTATGGGCAAATAGCTCATCAATCACTTCACAATATGGGCACAGGTCACTTAGGGTGTTGGGAGATTTTTAAAAAACATCAAAAATCAGGGGGGTGCGTCGCAGGGGAGGAACGCATACCAGACATACGAATGTACATCTTGGGTTTATATATATAGATTGCATAGAAGCTGTGGTTGCTGTAGGTTGGAAGGAGAAGTCTTACATTGCCAAAAAAAAAACCCAAAAAACTCCCCCTGCTGGTAAATTGTAGGTTGATTTGCTATGGATCACTTTTAGAAGAAAAGGAGGGTAAACATATTTTAAATAAATAGATAAATAAAATATGGTGCAAAATACATTCTCATCCTCTCTACCTCTTTGTTGTCTCATTGAGGCAATAGCACCAGAAGCCAGCACATCAACGATGTGACATTCCTTCTCTTCCACATAATGAAGTTATAACAGTAACAGTAACTTTAAAATTACAGTAACACTGTTCTAAGTTGCAGTCATAATGTAAGATAGTTATAATGTAGTTACTGGGGAAAGAACTTACCTAAAAATAAGTAGTGATTTGTAATTGGTTGATTCTAGGCTGTGGGATCAAGAACCACATGGATCAAGTTCTGTATATGGAATGTTAGAAAACACTAATTTACCTGTTGCCTCAGGTGGCAAAATATTCTAAGACCTCCCCAAGTTGAGTGCAGGTGGCATAAGACAATCTGCTCAGTGCTTTCCAGTCACTTGAACATGACAGAGAGAGGTGAGCCAAACAAGTTAGCCAAACATTGTTAGATGAGGATTTTTATACAAGCAATACTTTATATGTCAGGTTAGTTTAATTATGGATGCTTATTCCCCTTAGGAACCTTGTCTCCTTTGACCATCCCCAGCAAATTGTAGCTTACGTTCATTTCACTTTGCATTAGGGTAGCCTTATTTCTCATGAAAGATAACTCTGTTTGCAATATTTGGCTTACCACTCTTTGTACCATGAAACCTGAGAGCTGCTCAATGGCTTCCATTCACATGGAAAGCATGTGAAAAGATCTGCAGCACATCACTCTGAACACAGACTGAAAATTCTTACGGTTTCCCCTGCGTAGCATAGTCTGGAAATAAAACATATGGAGTTAGCACAATAGCTGATTGGCTTTTGATTGCCCTGAAATGTAGCCAAGTTTAAAGTGGAGAGTGCAGCTTGAAAGGAAATACAGTAGACACTAGACAATTTATTTGTTTCTGAGAGGGGACCTGGCTGACAGACTGCTTCGAAGGTGGCTAACAAAAGCAATATGTTTCCATCTGGAAACCATATGGAGAACTCAGCCAGTATCTTGGAAAATGCTGCAGTAGATGTATGCGCTAAGAAAACAGACTTGTTGCACTGGAGCTGGTCAAGAACGTCACACCTGATGAATTGCAATGACAAAGAATGGAAGCTATTAACCAACAAACAGGTGTCCAATAAAAAAATCAAAGCAAACCTTTGAAAATATTCATAAAAGAAAACCATAGAATCATTCATAAGATGGTGATAGAGACTGGCAAAATATTGTTTTCAGGCCAAAAAAATCACCTTTATTTCTTAAGGCAGATTTACCAGTCCAACCCCAGTGCCAGGCACTGTGCCATTTAATGGTCTGAGATGGAGATACACATCACCAAAGCATGAAACCAGTGATAAGCATTGCAGACACCAGGGTATATCTAAATGTATATTTGCAGACTGTGCTTTCCACAGAGAAATCTGTTATGTGGATTTTCTTCCCTGGAATATCTATATCTATAAAACAGAGGTGTGGGTTTGTATGTGCTCTAAAGAAACCCTCCCCCTAGACCAATGTCACTGAAATTTGGCACATACATACCTTGGGCTTGCGAGGTCAGCACTGTGGGGGGTCACAAAACCCATTTGGGGGTTTATGCCCCCAAAGTGGAACACAAAGGGGACATCCCCACCAACAGAAGAAAAAACAAAACAGCAATACTGTGCATGTGCACCACAGCCTCCTTTTCCCCCTAATCGATCCCAACCCAGCCAACGCTGCCGGCCACCTTTTGCTAAAGAAAGACGGCCGGGGAGAGGGGGAGGATTTCGACAATAAGGAGGAAGAGGAGGAAGGGGGAAGAAGACAATGAAGATGAAGAGAAAGAGGAGCAGGAGAGAAAACATAAAGAACAGGAGGAGCAGGAGGGAAAGTGGGAAGAAGAGGAGGAGAGGAGGAGGATGGGAAACAACATGAGGTGGAGGAGCAGTGGGAATAAGATTAGAACAAAATAATGCTTTCATAATACTTTCAATAATCATAGTAATACTTTTAATAATACTTCAACAGTTTCTCAGAATCCACATAATTTCACCCCCTAAAAAACCCTAAAACAACCAAAAATACAAAACTCTAACAATAAAGGAGGAAACAACACATAAAACAATATAGGCAGCAAAATCACAAGACACACTGCAAAAACAGAGGAGGTGTTAGCCCCCAAAATGAACCCCAAAAGGGGATTCGGCATATACTTGGGTCAATGACCATGAGAGTCCCAAAACCGTGCCAGATTGAGACGTGCCAACAATTAATTTTACCATATTTCCATGTATTTTGATTATAGAAACTCATTAGCAGCTGCTGCATTTCCCACCCTTGGCTTATACTCGGGTCAATCTATTTTCCTGGGTTTTCAGGTGAAAATTGGCTTATATTTGGGTCAGCTTATCCTCGAGTATATATGGTAAGATAAGCACAACAAACTATAAACAGAATTGTTATCAGATTAGCTGGCAGAAGGTAAAATGACCACAGCAACTACAATGGTCATATAAAACAGTTTGAGTAAACAAATACCAGCATTGATGAAATCATGTAAGTAACAAAGGTTATTGCAATCAAAGTAAAAACCTTTTACAAGATGTGTTAGAAGAATCAAGACCGACAATAAAAATAATTGCTAAAATGTAGAGATACTGGAATGAATAGATATCCATAGTGTGATGTTTTGGAGAACAAGGTTTTCATGATACTATAGAGCAGAGAATTGGAGTGCACAAGCAGTAATGTATGGATGTAAAACATGGGGAACTTTAAAAATTTTCAGCTGAATATCTATAAGTTCTGTATCACTATCAATTTTACTTAATGAACATGACAAAGTATTTGTATGATCCAAGTACAGATGAAGTACAGAACCTCAAGGAGACACAAGCCATACATACAGGTATATCATATCTCCTTCAAAGCATCTACCATAGAACAGACTTGGGAAGGCTACTTTCCCAAGCAAGACATATGTGGATCTTTTCATTTGGATCCACCTCCCTTGTGTTGACCCAGGTCTATTCTGCCAAGCAATATGTCAGACAAAAGGAGCCCCATTTAAATTGGCATGACATCACAAATGAACACTTAGTAATTTACAGGTGAAACTTGAAAAATTAGAATATCGTGCAAATGTTCATTCATTTCAGTAATGCATCTTAAAAGGTGAAACAAATATATGAGATAAATTCATTACATGCAAAGCGACATATGTCAAGCCTTACCTCATTATAATTGTGATGATTATGGGTTACAGCTTATGAAAACCCCAAATTCACAATCTCAGAAAATTAGAATATTACATGAAATCATTGACACAAGGATTGGAAGCAGAACAATAACAGACCTCTGAAAAGTATAAGCATGCACATGTACTCAGTACTTGGTTTGGGCCCCTCTTGCATCAATTACTGCCTCAATGTGGCGTGGCGTGGATGCTATTAGCCTGTGGCACTGCTGAGGTGTTATGGAAGACCAGGATGCTTCAGTAGTGGCATTCAGCTCTGCTCCATTGTTCGGTCTCATGTATCTCATCTTCCTTTTGGCAATGCCCCATAGATTCTCTATGGGGTTCAGGTCAAGCGAGTTTACTGGCCAATCAAGCACAGTAATCCCATGGTCATTGAACCAGGTTTTGGCACTTTTGGCAGTGTGGGCAGGTGCCAAGTCCTGCTGGAAAATGAAGTCAGCATCCCCATAAAGCTCATCTGCGGAAGGAAGCATGAAGCGCTCCAAAATCTTGTGGTAGACAGCTGTGTTGACCATGGACTTAATGACGCACAGTGGCCCAACACCAGCAGATGACATGGCTCCCCAAATCAACACAGACTGTGGAAACTTCACACTTGACTTCAAGCATCTTGCATCGTGTGCCTCTCCATTCTTCCTGAAAAAACTTTCTCTTGACCCAGCAGTTCCATCAAACTTTAGGCCAGTCTCCAACCTCCCCTTTTGGGGAAGGTTTTGGAGAAGGCAGTGGTGTGTCAGGTGCAGGGTGTCCTGGATGAAGTGGATTATCTGGACCCCTTTCAGTCAGGTTTCAGACCCTGGTATGGCACTGAGACAGCATTGGTCGCACTGATAGATGATCTCTGGCAGGAGCAGGATGGCACTCATCCGTCTGTCCTTGCTCTTCTTGACCTCTCAGCAGCTTTCGATACCGTTGACCATGGTATCCTTCTGGGATGGCTCGAGGGGTTGGGGATCCGACGCACTGTGCTGTCCTGGTTCTCCTCTTTCCTGAAGGGCCGGACCCAGTCGGTGTGGTTGGAGAGTGAGAGGTCCAGCCCTAGGCTCCTCAAATATGGGGTGCCTCAGGGCTCAATGCTTTCTCCTCTCCTATTTAACATCTACATGAAGCCACCGGGGGAGATCATTCGTTCCCATGGGGTGCGGTACCATCAGTATGCGGATGTCACTCAGTTGTACATCTTGGCCCGTGGGGACCCCAGCGATGCTGTCAAAGTCCTCTCTGGATGTCTGAGGGCCATGGGGGTCTGGATGGGGGCCAACGGGTTCAACTGAATCCTAGCAAGACTGAGTGGCTATGAGTTCGGGGTCCTACGCCATTCCAGGAGCTGCCATCCTTGGTCTTGGATGGGGCTATTTTGCCCCAGACAGACCCAGTGTGCAACTTGGGGGTCCTCCTGGACTCGTGGCTGCTGCTAGAAGAGCAGGTGGCGGTGGTGGCCAGGAGGGCATTTGCACAACTTCATGTAATGCGCCAGTTGCGCCCGCTCCTGGATAGGGACTCCTTGCTTATGGTCACACATGCCCTGGTCACCTCCAGACTAGACTATTGCAATGCGCTCTACATGGGGCTGCCCTTGATGACCATTCGGAGGCTGCAGCTGGTCCAGAATGCAGCAGCCTGGGTGGTGATGGGGTGTGGACATTATGCCCATGCCTCTCTCCTGCTCCGGGAGCTGCACTGGTTACCGGTTTGCCTCCAAGTGCAATTCGAGGTGCTGGTTATGACCTTTAAAGCCCTATATGGTAGTGGGACGGGATACCTAAGAGACTGCATCACCCTGAGGACATCTACCCGTCCAACCAGAGTGGACCGGAGGGGCTCTCTAATTGTTCCATCAGCCAGGGGGGCCCACCTCTCTGGCACAAGAAAAATGGCCTTTTCCGTGTTCGCTCCGGCCCTTTGGAACCTCCTACCAGTAGAACTACGCCTGCAGACAGAGTTGCTGCCCTTCAGGAAAGGACTTAAGACCTGGCTGGCAGGGCAGGTGAGGAGCCCTGAAGGCAATGTGGCTCCTGCTCATTGGCTCTCATCATGAAATGTATCTTCTTTCTGCCTCTCGGGGTGGGTGGTATTTTTTAATGTGGGTTAGGGGTTTTAATCTGTTTTTATGTTGTTGTTTTTTTTTTTAAGTAAGTGAGCCGCCCTGAGTCGGGTTCCCCCTGAGTGGGCGGTGAACAAATTTAAATATTAAATTAAATTAAATTCCTCCAGACTCTGGGTCCTTGGTTCCCAAATGAGATGAAAAAGTTGCTCTCATCAGAAAAGAGGACATTGGACCACTGAGCAACAGACCAGTTCTTTTTTTTCTTTAGCCCAAGTAAGACACTTCTGACATTGTTTGTTGTTCAGGAGCGGCTTGACAAGAGGAATACGACATTTGAAACCCATGTCCAGGATCCGTCTGTGTGTGGTGGCTCTTGATGCACTAACGGCAGGCTCAGTCCATGCCTTGTGAAAGTCCCCAACACTTTTGAATGGCCTTTTCTTGACAATCCTCTCCAGGCTGCGGTCATCCCTGCTGCTTGTGCACCTTTTTCTTCCACACTTTCCCCTTCCACATAGCTTTCTATTAATGTGCTTTGATCCAGCACTTTGGGAACATCCAGCTTCTTTTGCAATTACCTTTTGAGGCTTTCCCTCCTTATGGAGGGTGTCAATGATGGTTTTCTGCACAACTGTCAGCAATCTTTCCCATGATTGTGATTCCTACTGAACCAGCCTGAGAGACCATTTAAAGGCTCAGAAACCCTTTGCAGGTGTTATTTATTCATTAGCTGATTAGAATGGGACACTTTGAGCCTAGAATATTGAACCTTTTCTCACTATTCAAATTTTCTGAGATTGTGAATTTGGGGTTTTCATAAGCTGTACCCCATAAGCATCACAATTATAACGAAGTAAGACTTTGCATATCTCGCTTTGCTTTTAATGAGTCTATCTCATATATTTGTTTCACCTTTAAAGATGCATTACTGAAATAAATGATATTCTAATTTTACAAGTTTCACCTGTATATTCAAAAAATTTTAATTCAAGTTTAATTTGTACCCCGCCTTTCTCTACCCAATGGGTGACTCAAGGCAGCCAACAAACAAACAAAATATACAATAAAATACAAAAAGCAATGCACAATTAATATAATCAAAATATCCAGAATAAGCAAAAATACAATACAAAATATAAATAAAGAATTAAGCAATGTCACAATACACAATAATCTACACAATGTACACAATCAATACCCTATCCCAAAACCACATACAATAATGCAATAAAGCATTATTAATTCTTTGCAGAATTAAGATCAAATAAAGCAATGTATTTGAAGGAAAGTATGGGCATGCGTAGCCTTGAGAAATAAGACTGAGGAGGCTCTGACAGCACTTTTCAAATATTTGAATCATAATCTAAAGAGTAGTAGTAGAATCTGTTCTCCATCATCCCAGAATGCAGGAAACATAATCATGGGCTGAAGCTACATACATAAGAAGTGTTTCCTGATATTCAGCCTAACTGTTAGAGTAGTATGGCAACGGAACCAATTACTTTGGGAATGAGCACTCCTACGCTAGAGGCATTCAATAGAAAATTGGGCAACCACCTGTCAGATCTGCTTTGATTTGGATTTCTGCTTTGAGCAGAGGAGTTGGATCCCATGGTTTCATAGGCCCCTTCTTACTCCAGGGATTCCATGATCTAATTAAAAAAACCCATTCCAATTATCTCATCTGGCAAAAAAAGAAAAAGGATACGCTAAATGCAAAGACTGCAAAAAATGACTGAGAATGAAAGAGTTCATTAGAACACCCTCACAAATTAAGCTTTGACAAACAAGGCACTAAATTCAGCCAAGCAAATTCAATAGTGTGCTTCGGGGTCATATATTTTACTTCATAACTGTTCACAGATGCATGCACAGATACACTGTTTTGGTTTTATTTTAATGGAATTATCATATGGGGAAAGGATTTTTTTCACTGCACAGATCATAACCTCACTCTTTATTGCGCTCTGCATTTGAACAATCCTAGTGAGAATCCCAAAAGTTTATGTTAAACAGTGATGCCCTCTTGTGTTCAAACTGCAGCACAAAATTGTTGTGGACTTCTTTGCTCCTTAGAAAGTAGAAAACAGCCCTTCCTAAACACCATTAATAATTTTGTCATACCTACTGGTCTTTTTAATCCAAAACTAAAAGAAAACCTCAAACACTTCTAATACTTCCTTTTCTAACATTGCTTTAGCTGCTTAAAAGTTTTCACTGCTCTTTCATGCATCTTTTCCAACTATACCATGTCATTCTAGAGATCGGGAAACCAGAAAAGTACACAAGATTTCAAATGGGGATTCAATTTTAAAAATCCTTTGTTTTGAATTGCTTTTCTGATAATACCTAATGTGCAACCCTCTCACTCTTCCATTCATTTCATTTTGTTATACTGTTTCAATAAGGCAAAGGTCCCTAAATGCAAGACCAACATGCACAAGCCGGGACTGCTGGTGGACAGCAACACACGATGTGAATGTGGAGAGACACAAAATCCGGCCCATTTGCTGGCCTGCCAATTGCTACCAGAGGCATGCATCGATGAGGACTTGGGTTTGGGCAATGACAAAGTGAAGAAAGTGGCTTCATTTTGGCAGTCTAGGGCTTGATCAGGACAGGAAAGAAAAAGCAAGTAAAGGTAAAAGTCGCACTTGCTCGAAAGCCAATCATATCCAACTCTAGGGTTTGGTGCTCATCTCCGTTTATAGCGAAAGAGCCAGCACTATCTGCATCTGCAGATGTTTCCATGGACATATGGCAGGCATGACTAGATACCAGAGTCCATGGAATGCTGTTACCTTCCCACCAAAGTGGTACCTATTTACCTACTTGCAATTTCTTGCTCTCAAACTGCTATGTTGGCAGGAGCTGGGACAGAGATGGGAGCTCAATCCATCATGCAGTATTCAGGTCTCGAACTGCTGACCGGCCAACCTTCCAGTCATCAAGTTCAGTGTATTAACCACTAAGCCACTGCAGTATCCTTATTTCAATAAACCAAGGACTTTTTCAAAGAACTGCCCAGCTAGCTATCCTGTAACTCAGGGATTCTCAACCTCTGACCTGCAGACCAGATACGACCCGTGACACCAAAGCTGTCTGAGGGAGTGTGACCCGGCCCCCAGCTTTAAAAGGTTGAGAACTCCTGCTGTAACTAGTTATAAATTAACCCATAGATGAGCAGGGGTCATTTTTCACGTTGTCCAGTTTACTTCCAAATAGCAGCACCAGATAATGCTGTCAATTCTTGGTGACAGGGTTTTTAAAAATAAACACTTCTGGGGGTCCACAAAATTGGTTTTGAGGCTGCAGGCTCACCCCAGTTGTCTCCAGTTCACATTCCACCAGCACACTGTAGAATTTGAATCATTATTTTTCCATCTCAATGTTCATCATCCATTCTCCCAATTCAGAGATGATGTTTAGATTAGCGGCTCTACAAAAGAAATGTCACCCTCCTGTCTAATATAGTGTCACCTACAAATTTGGTTACTTCACTACTCCCCTGAAATCCAGATTATTTTTAAGTAGAGTATATAGCATCAATTCCAAAACAGAAACCTCTGCTTATTCATGCCCATTTACTATATACCAGTGGTTCCCAAATTTACCACCCTAGACGTTTAGGGATTACGTGTCTCAGAAACACTTAATATTGGGCGGGCCTTACTTTGGGAATGACTAATTTTTACCTACTCCCTCCTTTTCATTCAATTAGTTAATGGTCCAAAACATGACCTCTTTTTACTTAAGAGAGTAGTAGGATTTCAGAAAGAAAATTAAAATGCCAAAATCCTGCTGAGTTTTTATGCTGGCATAACACAATTACAGTAGTACCTCACTTAAAGAGCATAATGTGTTCCTGGGATTGCTCTTTAAGCGAGTTTGCTCTTTAAGCGAAATACCATTGTAAGTGACCAATTGTGACTTCTGGGGGGGGGAGATTGCGAACCCCGATTTAGTTAAGTGAGTTTTTGGTGCGTTTTACTTGTTAAGTGAGGTGACTATTCAGAGAAAATTCTGCCCTTTAAGCAAGTTAGTCTCTAAGCGAGGCTCTCTTTATGCGAGGTTTGACTGTACTATAAATCAAAACTCACGTGCAGCTATTTGCCAAGATTTATGTTGATTGTATTATTGCAGTTGGCATAATAGGATTTTAACCAAAATCTCTTGGAAGTCTTTGATCATGATTACTAGATTAGCCAGGAGATACTTCTCATGGCTCATTCTTCTGCATGCTGAAGATTTGCTCAGCATCTGTTGTACATGCATGCAAATATTAAACTGGCTGTTTTATAATTGAGATTACCATTCAGGTGGTAATATTAAAACATGCTTTAAATTTGACACGCTGTGGTTTTTTCAACAAGCATGTTAAAGATGCTGGTAGTCACAATGCAAGAGTCTGGTATCCACATGTGGATGGAAAAGTGAGCTCATTTTTCTTCACTTTCAAACATGAAAGGTGGTATTTCAAAATGAGCCCAGAATATTAAAAATGCAAACATGGGTGATTTTGCAGAGCTGTGTTCATTTATCCTTATTTATATATCCATTAATTATAATTCTCCCTATTACAAAGGTCAGAACATAGAATGCCTGTAGTCTGACCTAGTGGGTCTCTCTATTTATTATTCAATTGCACGGAATCCAATTATTTTTCTGTTACAGTTAGAAACTGAACATATAATAGCTGAAATTCAGCTAGCACAGGCTCTTTGGCTGTAAACAAAGATGAGCACTGAACCATAGAGTTAGATACTCTTTTGAGCAAGGGCGACCTTTAAAAGGTAAAGGTAAAGGTTTCCCTTGCTTGAAAGCCAGTCGTATCCAGCTCTAGGGTTCAGTGCTCATCTCTGTTTCAAAGCCGAAGAGCCAGCATTGTCTGCTTCTGCAGACTTTTCCCATGGTCATGTGGCATGCATTACTAGACACCGGAGCGCACAGAATGCTGTTTACCTTCCCACCAAAGTGGTTCCTATTTATCTATTTGCAATTTCTTGCTTTTAAATTGCTAGGTTGGCAGGAGCTGGGACAAAGACAGGAGCTCATTCCGTCCTGCAGTACTCGAGAATCGAACTGCTGACCTTCTGCCACCCATTCAGCGTCTTAGCCACTTGAGCCACTACAGTACCATTAGAACAACCTTTACCTTTACTGAATTTCTACCTATAAGCTGATGTGAATTCTCAGAAACAAAAATTCTTTGAAAATGTCATTAACACATCCAAAGATTGACTGGATTCTATCCTCTCTTTGGGAAATACTGATAGATAAAATAAATCATGCCAGTCTCTGGCTCAGAGTTTAGCTGCTTTTTGTCAAGTCTTTGGGGTTATGTACAGAAAGTGCACTCCTTGCCAGCAACTTCTGTAAAGATGGCCAAGGTTATTGAGTGATTTTTTTGTTAAGATAAGAAGTGCACAGAGATATAAATGTGAGTTTAAAATAAGCAAGAAAACAAGAGGGAGGAGCCTTGAGCACAATATTGCAAAACCTTTAGAGGGAGGAGACTCTACTATAAAAATAATAATTTCATGTCAGAAATTAATCTGGGTTGAAAGGATTTTTGCTGGAAAAACTCCACTCAAGGGATGCCTGAATGAGGCTCCTTTCATGTTCCCAAGATCTTTTCCCACCGAACTGGTCCCTTTCAAACTGCTGGGCTGGCAGGAGCTGAGACAGAGACAGGCGCTCAATCCATCATGCAATACCTGGGTCTCGAACTGGTGACTTGCCAGCCATCCAGCTAACAAGGCAAACTTTTTAACCACTGAGCCACCAGTCCTGGAGACTCTGCTGAGAAGGTGAGATTTTTTCTTCTTCCATGTGATGGCAAACATGCTTATGCTGTAGAATTAATTTTGTAAAAATATGTTTTTAAAAACAATATATGTTTTAAATATATATTATCTTAAGGCAGCATTTAAAAGTAACCTGCTAGTTTAAACCAAGAATTTAACTAAGAATTTACTTAAATTTTGTAACATCATTTTACTTTTAACATTTTATGATGCATTGAATCCTATATTCTGTAGCATCTTTTTGCCTTTTGTTATTTTCAGTTCTATTAGATCATTGTAATCTATGCTTCAGTTTTTCCAGTTATGCTTTCATAACTGTTCTTTTTTGCTCCTTAAAGTTCGGCTTTAGTTCAGTTTACCTTTGATACATAGAACTTTTGGTTAGAATTTAATTTGAAATATACTTTCATTATACACCCATATATTCTTGTGCTTTCTGAATAAATGTGAAGGAAATGGGGGTGGGTTCTAGATATTCAATAAGTTGTAATATAGCATAGGAGTGCCTGGCATGCAATGGTCCATGGGGTCGCAAAGGGTCAAACTTGACTGTGCGACTGAACAACAAAAAGCACAAAAATTGAAGGATACTCAGGAAAAAAGACTTTTACAGAACTCAAAATGTACAGAACATTTCCTAAGGTCAGACTGCAACTTCTTTTTTAAAAATTGCCAGCTGTGTGAACATAGGTTTCTGATTTCTCTCTCTCTGGAAATATACATCTTATATAGAACTCTAAGGGTAAAGTTCAGACATCTGTCAAGGATCTGGCACATCTGGATCTGATTGAAAAAGCTGAATTAAATTGATTTAAGAACCTACAAATTACCCTGTGCCAGCACTCGCACTATAATTCATATGATGAGTTGCCTCTCAAGGTCAAATCACTTTGCACATGGGAGATTTGTAACTGAGTTTAAAAACAAAACTCACGGGCAGTCCCGCTTTTAAGCCAAGCAATGATGTTCAGAAGAGAGCTATTACACAATCCTTGGACATGTACAGTAATGCCCCGGATAACGCTAAAACTTGGTTCCACAAGTCTTAGCATTATCCAGTTTTTAACATTATGCAATACATTTATCGCACGTTTTTTTTTTAAGCCCAATTCCCTTTCCAAAGAGGAAAGGGAACTGGGGATCGATCTGCCTGCCTTTTTGGAAAGAACAGCGGGGATTTGATGCGTGGAATCCCCGCTGCCCTTTCCAAAGAGGCAAGGCGGATTGAGCCAAGCCCCAAAGTCAGCAGGACTGGTCTCCGCCTGAGAAGTGACTTTGGGACATGGCTCTCTGGCGAGCGTTCACTTCTCCGAAAGGAAGCTGGTGTTGAGATGCTCCAAATGCCAGCTTCCTTTCGGGGAAAGGAGTTGACCTTCCCCCAAAGGAAGCCGGGGATTAGAGCTGCCCCATCCTGGAGAGGAAGGAGCCAAGCGCCTGGCCTGTTTCCTTCCAGGGCGAGCTGTGGGTGGGTGTCTGCACTCACCCACAGCCCATCTTGGCAGGGAAAGGGCCAAACACCTGGCCCATTCCCTACCAGGGTGAGCTGTGGAGGGGGTGTCTGGACACACCCACAGCCCATCCAGGAGAGGAAGGAGCGAAGCGTCTGGTCCCTTCCCTTCCAGGCCGAGCTGCGGGTGTGTGTCTGAATGCTGGCTTCCTTTCGGGGAAGGGAGGAGAGTGTCCGATACCCAGTTCCCTTAACCGGGGATTGGACGCTTGGGAATACGGAGGCCCCCTTGCCCGCCCCCCATGGGCTTTGGGGAAGAGATCAACATCGGGAAATTTGAGGAAAACTTTTGCTTTGCACAATGTTAACTTAACGTTGTGCAGTGCAAAAGTGTTCCTCAAATTCCCCGGTGTTATCTGGTTTTAGTGTTAACCGGTGCATTTGTTAACCGGGGTACCACTGTATTTTTTTTCATGGGACTAACAGCTTAGAAAGTATTAGCCAGAACTAGGAAACGTTGCTTTCTGAATGATAGCTCCTAATAGCCATGGGAGGTGATGTTTTCTGGAAAATGCACTGTGCTCTGTAGCAGGCCAGATGTTGTAAGAGGGCTTACAACATCCGCCCTGATATGGAGCACTGTTAGGGACAAGCCAAGCAGAGGGGACAAGGATTGAGGAGGCAGCGGCGGAAGTGGAAGCAGCAGATGCACGCAACCACCTGCATCTTTCCAAGGGGCCGCTCTGGATGAGAACAGCTTTTCCGGCAGATACATGTGGTGTGTGAGGGAGTGTTGGGGGCTTGGAGTGATCCTGCCAGTGATGGTGCGGTGGTGGGGAATGTTTGGAGCTTGTGGTGGTTCCTCTACTGTTGGCAGGGGTGGTGGTGGGAGTGTTGGAGGCTCAGGTGGTCCTTTGGCAGCAGCAGCGGGATCACCAGTCCAACCCGCAAATAGTCTGAGGGGGCGTGAACCGGCCACCATCTTTAAAAGGTTGAGGACCACTGCTATACAACCTCCCAGTGCCTCAAATTTATAGTTTCTTACAGTGGTAAAGTACATATGGCCTACTGTGTTGCAAAACACAGAAACCTGTTTCAAATCATTTCAATCTACCTGGACAGTGCACAGGACTTGCCATTCTGGAACAGAAACGTTATAAAACCAGAATCCAGAGAAAGACAGCAGAGATAAAGTATGTACATACGCTGGACATCCATCTCAAAGGTTTGAATATCAGTCAAGGGTTTCTGAGACATTATCAAATTTAATATACAACTATCAGGTTGTTATATGCTGCTATATATGTTGTATGTTACATGTTGCTATATTATACCACCTTCACAAAAACTGATCCACGAAAGCTCATGTTAAAATACTGCAGTTGGTCTTTAAAGTGCTGTTTTTGTCTTGCTTTGTTTACTCTGATGAGCTCAGTGAGACATACTCAGAAAAACAGGCCTACAGGGTGGCTGCTGTTGTTGGTTCTTACCCAGGTCATAATAAAATAGTTGCAATAATTTAAAAGCATCTAATGAATTACAGCTAGGCTGCAGAGGCTCAAGTGGTTAAGACACCGAACGCGCTGATTGGAATGTCAGGGTTCAATTCCCAAGTACTGCATGCTTCTGCCAACCTAACAGTTCGAAAGCAAGAAATTGCAAGTAGATAAATAGGGGCCGCTTCAGTGGGAAGGTAAACAGTGTTCCATGTGCTCTGGTTTTGAGGCATACCTGTCCATGGAAACGTCTGCAGACAGACAGCGCTGGCTCTTTGGCTATAAATGGAGATGAGCACTGAACCGTAGAGTCAGATATGACTGGCTTTCGAGGAAGGGCAACCTAGGCACTAGAGATATTGCACCTACTGTATTCTTCTGAAATTTCACAAGTTTTTGAAATAGAATCATCTGTTGTATGCCATTTTTATAACCGTTGCTTATAACCGCAACGGAATAAAAGAATCCTGGTTTTGGAAGAGTCCAAACTGTCATGGCCACTGTTGTATGACCATCTCCTGTACCTTTTATTCTGAATTTACTGTCTGAACAGTAAAATTTGACTGGGTTGGTTTCTTTGTTGGGAGACTATTATTCTTGAAAATGTAATCAAATTTTGCTGAGAAATAGTTACCAGCACTCCACTAAGAAAAAGGCTAATAGCACAAAAACCATGGACCTTCTTGTTTAGAATTGGTGACTCGATCTTAATTTTCAAATTAAGAGTTAAACCCAAGTGTGCAAATCAAATTGCTTTCTAAATCACTTAGGTCCTAACCAGAAATCTTGCTACAGGTACTTATCTGTGCTATCTATATATGTAGCTCACCTGATCAAACCACAAACTGATGTCATATTGGTAAATGACTGGCATAAAAGACAGCAGCGTTGTCTGATCAGAGGGCCATGGGAGATGCTTTAGTTTTCTATTGTAATGTCATAAGATCCCCATGGAGTCAAAACAAAAGGGTAAGGAGTATAAAGTACAGGTTCAGGATCACAGACACAAAAGGCCAGAAAGCTAAGCAACATGAACAAATGCTCCACAAGCTTATACCTTTTAGTATAAAAGTGGAACTCTTGGACCACTGTGCATTCTTGTTTTCATAATGGATAGTTGGAAAATGTCTTTACTTGGAAAAGTTGTGTTATGTAGTTTTGAGACACAGTAAATGATTCATCACACACATTGACTTCTATGCAGAATTTAGGAACTGAGTAACTAGGATGTTCGATAATCTGCTGAAAAACTGATGGAAATTTTTTACCAAGATGGGAAATTACATCGTCTCTTATTTCAGCAGGAAACTGTTGCCTAGGGAACAGGCTTATGCGGTGATTGAAAAGGAACTTCTTGCTATAATTTGGGCTGTAACCAAATTGAGAAGTTATCTTTGGGGACAAGAGTTCATTCTCTTAACAGATCATAATCCCCTAGCCTTCCTGGACAAGATGAAAAGCAAGAATCAATGCCTACTACGGTGCGCCTTGCTTCTTCAAGACTTCTCTTTTAAAGTGCCACACATCAAAGGGAAGCATAAAATTGAAGCTGATTTGCTTAGCCGAATGTTTTTGGATGATGTCCAGGAGAAAGTAGATCTCCTGGAATCAGGATGAACATACCTATGCCTGTATTTCATATTTTCGCTTTACTTTGTGTAACTAGTTTAAGTTTCCTTCAAGCTGTCTTCCAACCCCAAATCAGCTCACCAGCTGATGCCATCACCGGCTTGTTGGAACGTTGCCCAAATCTCTGAGAAGATAAAATATCTAACGAAGCAAGTCCTGTCCGAGACTCTACTATAACTACATTACCCTGTCTGGGTTAACCAAGAATCTCCACACTATTTGGCAGGAAAGGCATCTAGTAATGCCTGCCACATGACCATGGAAATGTCTGCAGATGCAGACATCGCTGGCTATAAACGGAAATGAGGATTGCCCTCTACAGTTGGACATGACTGGCTTTCAAGTAAGGGAGACCTTTAGTGCACTCACACCAACTTCACTTCACTTTCTAGAACTGTGAGCTCATAGTTAATTAAGCTCAGTAATGCAAATCTGTTATCTTTGTGGACCTTACATTAATCAAGCCTGTTCAAATTGTTTTAGGACTATGATTCTTTTAGTGTTCTTTTTCAGCTTTAATGTTGGATATTAATAGTTCATCATCAGCTTTGGGGAATTGACTTAGGTTTCTGGGAAATGTATGCCAAAAACCAAACATTTGGAAATACTGGTCTACAAAGAAGTTATCCAATCAAATAATGGAATCAGCTTAAAAGTCTGACTGGATTTGTTATTGACGAATCCATGTTGGCTTCTAGTTATTACAGCACTGTTTTCAAGGTGGTTGCAGTGACCGCTTTATAATCTGCTCCCAGATTTTTCCTGGGATTTATATCAGGCTAACTGGTCTGCATTTTTGGCAAATAGCTTGTACTATGAAACTCACCAAGTTGCTTTCCACTAGCTACTTTCTTATCTATTTCACAGGCGGACCACCTTGAATTCTTTGGAAAGATGGGAAGACATACAGGTATGTGTAAAAACTAGATTAATTTAAATGTAGTTTTACATAAAGTGGTAATCATCAGTCAATTCTACTATGAAGAGAAGCAGCTTCTAAGGTGCTTCAAGGACACAGCTTTTAAAAACAAGACTAATTGACTAGATTCAAATGGAGATACTTGCGGGGGAGGGGGAGGAAAAATATTAATTGATCACCATTGACTGAATCTTATGATTAGCTATAGCAGGGGTGTTCAAAATACGGCCCGTGGGCCATATTAGGCCCACAACACCCTCACCGCTCCCAGAAGTGGTTGGGGGACATGCCTGCCAATGTGCATGTGCATCCAGAACCCTTCCAGGAGTGGCAAGGGCGCATTTGCGCATATGCAAACATGTCCGGAACCACTCCTGGAAGTGGTTCCTGATGCGCATGTGCAAACATGCCCACTTTTGAGGGTGTGGTCAGGCCCGATCAGATGTTTCGGGGGCATGGTCAAGCCCCTGGCACAAAAGGTTTGGGCACCCCTGAGCTATAGCTCAGAAAGAAGAGAATTAGAAAGTTTACACATAGTTTTGTCTTTCATTTAGAGGTTCTGTGCCTCATGTTCTCCAAACAACCTCATGACGTGTGAATTCTACAGATGACTATTTTTCATGTAGCAGGGAAATGAAGACTACCAGTATGGTACATTTGTTTGTTGATTTCTTTCTGTTGTGCTTTGGAAAATGGTTCACTTTTCCTTAGGTATTTTAGTGTTCCATTTCTTGCTTTAGTTTCCCATTTATCTTGATTTATATACTTTTTTGTTCCATTTCCAACTGCACATGCTGTTCAGCATGACTTTCACTTCTGTGAGTGCCAGCCACTACATATCCATTTGGCAAAACCAGGAACCAAAACAGGACACAGATATAGTCATAAGTGACTGGAATGTAAAAGTAGGGAGGAAAAGAGCTAAATGTTGGGAAATTTAGCCTACAGGACAGAAAGCTGGAGAATATTTCAGAGTTTTGTGAAGCCATCTATCCATTTATTAGAAAACACTTGAAGCTATGGATAGATTTTAATGTTTAAATCTGATCGTTCAAAGTAAAATTAAAAAAAAAAACCTGGCTCCTGATGTGTATGTCTTCCTAAATTGCTAGCCAATACAAACTTTTAAAATTCAGTGAACACACAGTCATTTTGAACTATATGCAGAGGCATCTTTTACTATCAGCTCTCTTAAGGATTATGGTTAGGCTGGCAATGAGGAAGCATAAAGTTCTGCCACATGGAAGAGCACTGCAAAGAGCAGGAAAAGTGCAGTCTCTTTTGGATAAGAGAGAGACCCCTTTTGTTCATTTTGAGAGATGATCCATAATCGGCACTATAATGCTGATGTCCATTTTTTGTTTTTTATTTGAGAACATTCCACTGTTGTATGTAATTGGGAAAAGCAGTCTACATTCTACTAATTCAAATACATGTTGTATTGTATTTGTACTGCAATGAACTGAGGCGAAACAATTAAAATTCGTAAGTAGAAATCCATTTTACATAGCAGTGCATTTCAGGCCAATCACAGTTTGGGGACTTCCCTTTACCATGCCACCACTGTTCATAAACAAAATTACATTTCCAATTTTCCTAAGTAAACCATCTACTCTAGTTTATCATTATTTTAAATACAGAAATGTGCAAAATTATCCCAATCAAGCACATTTATAACTTAACATACAAAAATAAAGAACTTCAAACATTGATTTTTTTTTAGTAGACAAACTATATATTTGGTGAGTTTCACCTTGAAAGACAAAGAAATGGAAGACAAACCAATATTCTAATATGGCAAGTTTCATGGTTTTGTTCCATCAAAGAAAAGGCAACATAAACAACCACCCTGAAGTAACATTTGTCTAAATAATAATTCAGGAGGCCCACAAGAATAAATTAAATGTTTGTTACATGAAAATCCTCCATGAAATATGGCTAGGTGCATGGCCACATTGTAATAAAGAAGCCATCTCTGTGAAAACAACAGTTAAAAATTCTCCCAAAAAGTTGAACTAAGGAATGATAGCTTTAAAAGAAACCATTAAACAGTTACACAGTATCATGTACTGCACATTCTTGATATGCAACAATGAAGCTATGCCCGCCCTCCCCAACAGTGCCAACTTGAATACCACAGACACACTGACAAATTAGGAGGCGGGGTGGTTTAAGTGCACCAATGAACCTAAATTATAAATAATTTAAATTTTAATGAATCAGGCATCAAATTTTAGCAAAATCTTTAAATGCTCGCACTACTGAGCATTAAAGTTTTACTTCATTCTGATAAAAAAATATGTATTTCAGGTGAATGTTTGCTTTTACTTGACAAATGTGCACATGCACAAAAATCTTAGGCTCAAGTGATCACCTGTATTCTAACGGTCTCAAATTTACAGCATGGAAGCCACATACTAACAGGTTACTTAAGAAGCAAAACTTTATATCCACATATTTATAAAATCAGTAAATGTTTGTTACTGATTAGTTCAAGCATTTTTCAGAAATGTGCAGCACCGCTAGTTTTAACAAGTTCTTAAATTATTTGGTAACCACTTATTACATACTTGCTCTTTAAGCTGAGTAACCATATTGAGTTGCTTATAATATACAATTGAAATCCTGTGGCTTTGCATAGTAAGTCACACCAGAGCAGTGATTGCAAACCTTGGCACTCCAGCTATTCTTGAACTTCAATTCCCAGAATCCCTGATCAGCAGGAATGCTGACTTGGGCTTCTGGTAACTGAAGTCCAAGAACACCAGGAGTGCCAAGGCTCACCATCATGGCACTAGAGTATACCCACTGAATAGAACCGATCTAGTAAGTCAACTCCTCCATAAGTCCGATTCAAATAGGCCTACTCTAATTGTGACTTAAATAAGTCGCAAATAGTGGGCCCATTTGAATCAACTGAAGTTATAAAGAAGTTGACTCACCAGTACTCCACTGATATAATTGGCTACTCTAGTACACTAAGCAACAGGACTTCTGCCATTATACTAAATGCTAGTTCTGCATATTAAATCTTGAACATCAGTGTTCAGATTAAGCTGTTCTTGAAATAAATACTATACTACAGCATAGGTAGTCTCTCTTTGCAGCACCATAATACTCTTTAATTTTGCTTACCCATCCCTTACTACTTACTATATTTAGCAAAACACAATTAAAGACAAAAGGTTTGCCCCTATAATGAGGCACATTTTGGCATGTGTGCTAAATGCTGTTACACAGGTAGGCAAGTGCAAATCGTATTATGAAAAGGAGAGTCTTCATATTCAACTTTTTCATAGAAAAATATAAATATATTCCCTGAATTTGTAGGAAGAGAAGATTCAAAATAATTCAATGTCTAGTATCACTAGTAAAAAGGAAAGTGTGTTAGATATGCTCATCAAGATTACATTTCACAATCATCTTCATCATCTGCATATCTTACAGTTCTCTTGCCTCTGTTTCTAGTTCTGATTTTGGAACGTCGGTTTACTCTTTCGTGTTTTGTATAATCTAGTTCTTCAGAATCATTCTCTTCCTTCACTTTTGCCCGCTTTCTTCTCTGAAGTGTTTGAAAAGGTTCCGAAAATTCATCGCTTAAACTTTTACTGGCTGGAATGGCTTTCCTTTTCCTCTTTCTTGTTTTCGTATCTCTATAGCTATTATTTTTAGACTCTATTTGAGGTTCTGAATCAGAAGAGTTATTGGAACTATCAAGTTCAGATTTTGAGCTCCCAGAAACTTGACGTTTCCTACCTTTTGAGAAAGTTCTTTTTCCTCGACTCCTCTCCTGTTTTGCATTTTCTGTTGTGCTCACATTTTTACCAATGTACTCTTTGTCCGATTCAGAGTCTGTTGCAGAATTGCTTGCTACATTATGTGTCTCTGGAGACAGTGAGTGGCTCAAACCTGTCTCATTCTCAGATGCAACGCTACTGGAGTCTTCTTCAGACAATTCTACAGCTTTCTTTCCTTTAGGATATTTTCCACGCATAGTTCTAAGAGATTCCTCTCTTGGGCCACTGCTATGTCTGGTTTTTTGTTTCACCGCAGGCTCTTTTTCAGAGTCCAAACAATTCTTTTCTGACTGTCTGCTCGCTTTTCTAGAACGAGTATGAAATTGTTTTTTCTTTATCTCACATTCCTTCCGTTTTGATTCACTTTCAAGTGGTGTGGGTGAATCATTCAATCTCTTTCTGGCTGCAGCAGAGGCAATGCGGTGTGGTAATTTTCTGTTCTTGTTTCTAGAATAATCGATTTCGGAACTTGAGAGTTCATCCCTAGCATCACTAATGAGCTTTATTTTACTTGCAGCCACAGCAGCACTTTGACGTGGAATCTTCTTTCCATTAAGAGTTTTTGTATGCATTGCTTCACTATTCAATTCTGCATTATTTTTGTAATTTTTTCTGTTCCTGAGTACGATTGGACTTTGGCTCATCTCCTGGGAAATCAATTCTACAAAAGAAAAAAAAAGATACAGTTAATATATTATATTCCTCATAGAATCGGTTCAAGCTGTTTTTGATGCCATATTAAGCCAAAATTTCATTGGGAAAAAATACATAGACAACAAAAATGCTTTGTATAACGTCCAAACACCCAGTTCCTCCCTCTCCGACAAAGCACAGTCTCAAGTCAGGTTTCTGAGGCCAGGAACATTTTCCAGGTTTGCATAAAAATTTGTCATGCCAGGGTCCAGCCTCTGTCACAATACAAAGTTTTTTTTAAAACAAAGTATCTTATTATCTTAGCTGCTCACACAGGGAGAAACTAAGTGGGGGTTAATCTGGGAGTGCAAAAAAAACAAAAACAAAAACCAAAAAACAGTACTTGAGCCAGAATGCTCTGAAATTTAAATTTAGGCTTTTAGGGACCATCGAGCTAGTTGACATAGAAGATAACAATACAGGTGTGAGGTTAAATCATCATTCAACTACAGTAAAACCCCAATTACATAAAAAGTCCATTCCATAGGTTTTTACGTAATATGGTTTTTTACGTAATTCGAAGCAAACCCATAGGAAAATGATTTTTTTGCGTAAAACGAAGCAAACCCATAGGAAAAATAATTTTTTATGTAAAATGAAGCAAACTAATAGGAACTCTGGGGGAATTGTGTTACGTAAATTGGGACGTTTACATAAATCGAGACAAGTTTTCTGCAGAAAATCAATCTGTAAGTCAAATTTTACATAAAACGAGGCGTACATAAGTCGGTGTTTTACTGTATTTCTGATTAAAATGTGTTAACAGAATTATTAATTTTGCAAAAATGTCTTCACATTCTAGCAAAGAAAATAAAGAATCTTAACAGTTTAGACCATTTTTTCTAGTTTCCCAGTTCAAATAATTGGTCATTCTTCTAATTGGTCATTCATCTAAATTTAGTATTCTCTTACCTCAGTCTCCAGTCCTTCAATCTGAACATAAAAATTGTGAATACATTTTGTATTGTATGATATCTCTTAAGTTGCTATCCCATCATATCGATACTTTATCCCTTTTCATTTAACCTTATATTTCCTCATGCATTCATCTAGGTCCGTGGTTCCCAACGTTGGGCAATTTGATTTTTTTTTTTTTTGGGGGGGGGGGGTTTGAGAATGAATTATTAATAATTAATGGCCTTTTGGGCTTCCTCCATGTGAATAAGAGTTTGCTTTTTGAAAAATAAGAATATATGTCATCAGAGTGGTGTGGGCATCAGGATTTGATAGATGCTTAGGTGGGGCATGGCCAAAAAAAAGTTGGGAACCACTGATCTAGGCAATATACAATACAGCCATTGTACAGCCCTTCAATATCCTAGGACCGTGATGGTGAACCTTGGCACCTAGCTGTTCTTAGACTTCAATTCCCAGAAGCCCAAGTCCCTGTGAATCCATGTACAGTAAACCCATTTGTGTAAATTCACAGGGACTTGGGCTTCTGGGAATTGAAGTCTAAGAACACATCGGGTGCCATGGTTTGCCACTACTGTCCTAGGATCTCCAAGCTATCCCTACACATCCTCAAATTTTTTTCAGGAAGGTTTTTGGTTCAGAAAGCTTTCTTATGCTCTGTATGGGGAATTTTTTTTGACTGGTCTTTGGTACTCCAGTGCTCCATATCCCTTTGTTTGTTTTAAATCTAGCATAATTTTTAAAGTCACTAATGGATACAAGAGGGATATTTACACTTTTACCATACCTGTTTTATTTAAAATAATTTTTACTTGACAAAACCCAACCGCAACATGCTACCACTGCACTAGAAGAATTAAGACACAATTCAAAACACAAATATGCAAAGTATTACTGTTATCCCTACCCTGCAAGGATATGGCCCTAGGGTTGGAATTAAATCTTGAATAGTCCTTGGCTGTGCTGAAATACCTCACATTGTGTCTAAACAAAACCAGATGTATTAGCATTAACAATGTTACCTTTCTTAGTGATGTCTGCTTTTCTTCTCTTTTTTGTATGTTGGTTTTGGGTGTCACTCTCATCATTACTACTGGAATCTGATTCATCTTCCAAATCAGAGGAATCTGCTATGCGTTTAGACCTTAGCCTTCTAGGATATTTCTTGCTATTTTCCAGAGAACCTATTCTATCCACTCTAATAGCTGCATCAGATTCTGTTGTTATATGATTTTTAGCTTTGGATTTATTGGGAAAATTTGCAGTCTTCTGATAGTTGTGCTGCTCCCCAATTTCACCACTGTATTTGTCGAAATCTGAATTAACTTCAGATTCAGAACTGGCTATTGCATTATCCACACACACTGGAACCTTATCAGATCTTCTGTCCTTTGATTCACAATTTCTTGAAGTTCTCTTTCTAACTTCCATCTTACATTGTACACTAGGCAATTCATCAGAGGCAGATCTATACTTCTGCCAACGTAATTTAATATGCTTATTATTTGTCACACTTTCAGAATCTGAACTACTTTCAGAGTCACTGCTATATATCCTAGTAGAAACATCAGCAGAACCTGAACGAGTGCACTTTCTTTTGCTGTAACGTCTGCTGCCTTCTTCATTAGGTAATAGCTGGCTCCCATCCTCTGACTTGTCTAACCTCTTTCTAGTGATGGAAGCATCAACATAGCAGTTTGGTTTTCCATTCTTGTTTATACAGCTTCTGGCTTCTGGATGTGAGAAATTTTCCAAATCATTTATGAACCTCAATTTATTAACTTTCACAAGAGCATGACTGTGTGGCAATCTTTGGCAATTCTGGATTTTAAGAAAGTCTTCTTCTGAATCACTTTTATGTAGTTTTTTGCTAGAAGATCTTCCAAGCCCATTTTCATGAATGACACATTCTATAAAGTGATAATTAAGATATTTACAATACATAGATGTCTCATAACATAGCATAGTGTTAAACATTAATTATTTACTTACAAAAGCTATCTATTGAAACATGCATATTTACAGATCTTACTGTATATACTCGAGTATAAACCAAGTTTTTTAGCCCTAAAATGAGGTCCAAAAAGGGGACTCGGCTTATACATGGTTCAACAATCATTGGGGTCTAAAAATATGAGGGTTTTTTGAGTTATTCGGCACTTTAAAAGTAAGTTTCAGGACTTTTACCACAAAAGAATCTGAGGTGCAATTACACAACTGGTCACAAGAGGGTGCAAATCACGATTTTAATTTTCCCCCATTAGAAACTGTGTTCCACATGTTTGGACTTTATCCAATTTTGGACTCTATCCGAATCAAATGGGCGGCGCATTGGATAACATCCAAAAAATGAACTTTATCTGAGGTTCCTATACCAAATACCTCGGATAACATCCATTTTTAAAAGCAGTTTTGGACTTTATGCGATGCATCAGGTATGCATAAAACCCACAACTTTATCCGAATCGGACTTCATCCGAATCAGACTTTATCCGAGGTACCACTGTACATTGAAAATAAAGTTCTCCTTTTCTGAAGTTTGTTTTCAATTAATTCCTATGGGAAACCACAGATGAAGAAAGAAGCTCTACATTACAACTGCGTCTCCCTTCCAAACTGGTGTGGAAAAAGAAAGGATTTCACTTACTGGTACCTTCTGCCTTTGCCTCTGCTCTGCCCAAGATGGAGGAGAAAGCCATGCTTCTTTTCTTACAGGGGGAGCAAGAGGCTAGGCGAGAGTAACACTTCCTGCCTCACTGCAACTGACCTGCCCACCCACTTCACCTGCAGTGCCACCACTGGTGGGTGGTGCAAATACAGTTTTTAAAAAAATCACTAAAATAATGTTACTGTATTTTCATCTATTTTAATTACTGAAACTCACTAGCACTGCTGCATTTCCCACTCTCAGCTTATACTCGGGTCAATTAGGTACCTCAGCTTATATTCGGGTTGGCTAATATTCAAGTATATACGGTAATATCATTTTGTGGAGCTTTGCCATGACAATGTGAGCAATGTTACCAGAAATCACTGCTAACTGGAAAGTTATTATTTACTTATTTATTTTTTGAAGGCATGCAATTTAGGTCTCCCTACAAACAAGTTATGTGCACCCTAAAACAAAACAAAAAAGAATAAAAAAGAATTTTAAAATTAGCAACAAACTGCTGCTGGAGGTAATGCCATTCTCGCTGCACCAATAGAAAACTGAGCAAGAGGATACTGTCCATTGTTAAAAGGCAGCAGTGAATAGTTAAATACATCTGTACATAATTAGAACATGCAGACATCTTTGAAGGTACAAAAATCCATTCTTCGTTAACTTACTTCCATGTAACATACAGTACTAAGCAAAATCTTAGGCCACCACCAGCTTTGTTTTTTTACCAAATTTTAATAACCATAAATAATTATAGGAAATACAGGAAATATTGTATGTACGCAAAATTCAAACCAATACAATTTTAGAACAAAATCACTTCTTTAGGCAAAAGTATTTGGTGTAATCGCCCTTGGTTTTAATCACATCTTTAATTCTTTGGGAAGACTGTCTTGAAGTTTTCTGAAGCAATTTTCTGGTACATTATATATACCAGGATTCCTATGGCAGTTCCCAGAGTTCTTCCTTAGATTTAGATGGCCTTTTATATATTTTCTGTTCAGGTAATCCCAATACTGTCCTTTTAATATTCAGGACTGGAATCTGTGGAGGCTAGTCCATGACTCCTAGGGTTTTATCAAATGTTTTTCTTGCCAAATATGATTTCATTGCATTAGCAGTGTGCTTGGGATTATCATGCTGAAAAATAGAACCAATCCCAATCAGATGCTTCCCAGAAGGTGTGGCATGAATTAAAATCTATCTGTACTTTTCAGCATTCAGGATCGCATCAATATGGACAATATCACCAAAACCGCTGATAGAAATGTAGCCCCAAACCAGAACAGATCCTTCAACGTGTTTCACCGAAGGCCACAACCACTTATTTGACCATTTTTCTCCAACTCTTCCGTTTACATATCATCCACAACTGGACCCAAACACAGATTCATCACTCCATAATACTCTACTTTACTGATCCTCATTCGAAATCTTCTGTATTTTCTTTTGTATTCTAATGAATAGACTGAGAACTAATTATATAATGGTCATTATGCCTCTGCTAAAAAAAAAACAATTTTAATGGTGGCCTAAGGCTTTTGCACAGTATTGTAGGTCAGGCAAAATGTAGCCTACCAGCTGTTTGTATCCCTAAGTCTTTCTGGCAACTCCCAGCATCCAAGAAATACTAAATTTTAAAAATTCCTACTGCCAAAAACAGTGAAACTTCAGAATGAACTGTAGATAAACCATTTGCTTCTCAATTCTTCATGTGTTTCTCTGCAGCTGAGCCTCTTCATTATTTTAAAACTTTGCAGCCTTCCAGGCATTTCCTCAGCAACAGCATGTGTACCATTTTCCATGTCTCTATGGAGAGATCCTATCTTAATTCCATGTACCGCAGACTTACAGCCTATTGGCTGCTGTCACGGCTACTATGTCTGGCTGAGATTCTTTGTTTGTATCATAATAACTAGAAGTGAATTTAAAGTGATTGAATTTGCATCTAATTTATTTTGTACATTCTATGCTGCCTTTAATTTTTAAGTAATAAAAAATTGACATGCAAATTTTTAATAGGAAAAAATCGACATACAAAAAATATAGTGACATCTAGTGGCCTCTTCTGGTAATGCAATGTGTTTTCGACATACAGTACAAATTTTTCGACATACAAATAACCTCATGTAACGGAAAAATTCGTATGTAGAGGTTTTACTGTATATGTATAGACTAGAGTATGGTGGATATTTTACATATATACTTATTTATATGTGCCTATATTTGCAATTATTTGGCTAACTTTTTAAACAATTAGTATGTTTTCCCCAATACTCTACCAAGTTGCAACCCTCATGCTTTTCTCCTTTGGATAATGGGCTTCAGATAGCTGGCAAACCTTAAAACTCACTTTGTCTCCAATGTATTTGCTGACAATTCCTCCAAGGTAACACATCAACCTCCAGACCAGTTGTTTATAGTGTGCAACAGCTAGCAAGGCTATTACAACATTCTAAGTTTTCTAAATGTTATAAAGGTAAAGGTTTCCCTTGCTCAAAAGCCAGTCGTATCAGACTCTAGGGTGCAGTGCTCATCTCTGTTTCAAAGCCGAAGAGCCAGCGCTGTCTGCTACTGCAGACGTTTCCGTGGTCATGTGGCAGGCATGACTAGACACCAAAGTGCACAGAACGCTGTTACCTTCCCACCGAAGTGGTCCATATTTATCTACTTGCAATTTCTTGCTTTCGAACTGCTAGGTTGGCAGGAGCTGGGACAAAGACAGGAGCTCATTCCAACCTGCAGTACTCGGGAATCGAACTGCTGACCTTCTGCCTCCCAGTCAGCATCTTAAGCACTTGAGCCACTGCAGTCCCTAAATGTTATAAAGATCAACTATTTTTGAAGTTTCATAATCTCCTTATACATCTCCCACTTTATATTTGAGATTTTAATATGTCAATTATAATAAGCTTGATTGTTTCATTAGACTAAAGGTAACAAATAAAGTTAAACAGATACTTTTTAATAAACCACAGCTACAATCCTCAATTAATTAGAATTGTAATCCTTAACAGCAAGATAGTTGAGATGCCCCATATCTATGGATATTTGGTTGTGCCAAATATAGGATACAGTGGAACCCCGCATAACAAATGCTCCGTTTAATGAAAAATTCACACAACAAAGTGTACGTTATGCAAAGGCAATACCCCGCATAACGAAAAAATGTTTCGTTATACAGGGTTTCCACTAAGCAGGGTATATCCTGGTTAACGGAAACCCCGTATAATGAACTTTTTTTCATTATGCAGGGGATCTCCCATTGGATTCACATAGCGGGGGGGGGGGATACATAGCGAAGAGCTCCGTGGAACAGAGCTTTTTCGCTATGCGGTGTTCTACTGTAGTTTGAATTTCATGGTAAAAGAGACTACTGTGCTAAGAAAAAACAGTCTAAAGGTGAAATCCACATAACAGCATATTGCTATATTTGAACAGCTTATACATCACCTTTTCTGATGGCTTCACTTTTCCTTGTTTTTCTTGAATGACTGCTGACCAAATTAGATGAGCAATTGGGACTATCTTTGGGTTGTCTTGAAAACTTAGAAGAGTTTCCTGTCTCTGAAAATGAAGCACTCTCATTCTCTTCCCCTGAGTCCAAATCTTCCTCTGAATCACTCAAAACCTTAGCTTTCCTGAACTGAATGGATGTTCTTTTACAAGTCTGTTTTGATTCACCATTGTATTTCTCTGGCTCAGAATCAGCCTCACAGTTGGTTCTGGCACTACTTTTGTGTGCAGAAGATAATGGATACATTTTTTTAACATTTCTGTCCCGTGATACATAACTTTGAGGGTCATCTTCGGAGAAGTTCACAGGCTTTTTTGGGGAAGATACTGCTCTCTGCGACCGCTTGTGACCATTAAAATGATGATTTTCCAGTAATTTTTGCATGCCACACTCAGAATTTGAGCTTCCACTTTCGGATTCACTAATAGGCCTTTTACGAAGAGGAGCAGAAGCATTCCTCAATGTTTTTCTTGTGTTTGACTGTTCTTTTACTTCTTTATCAGTCTCAGATTGCAAAGAACTTTCTTCCTGAGAGTTACATAATAACACTTTTCTAGCAGCAGCAGAAGCACTACGATGAGGTAATTTTCTGTTTTTGTTTCCAATGGCAACACTTTCTGAGCTTGATATCTCTTCTTCCACATCACTCATTAGTCTTAATTTATTAGCTGCCACAGCAGCACTTCTACGTGGAATTTTTCTGTGCCTTCCATATCTGCTCTTTAAAGTTTCATAAGGTTCTTCTGAAGTATGAGTTACTCTCACACATATTTTCTTTCTGTTAGTCATCTGGCTATTTTCATTATCTGAAGAAGTTGGAAAATATGAATGTGACATTTTCAAAAATTATAAACAATATACTTATTCCTAAACAAAGCAGTCATCCTAAACACTTGGTTAACTTTACTAACTAAATCCTAATCACCTTTAGAAAATGATTTTAATGGTTAGTGCAGCCATAGTCTGCAACATTATAGGAAGGGAGACATTTGAAAGAATCTCGGCACAATCGTATACTGGTCTAGTTTAGTTCTCAACTTAATGTTTCAAGACAGAAAAATGAAGATTATGAAGTTGCAATTTGTTGAAAGAGTGAGTTGGTTTCTGGGCCTTTGCTTGTCATGTATAATTTAAAAGGGCAGCCATGACATTCAGTTCTAAACTATCTAGAACGAAGTTAGAATAGAAATTCCTTTTGCTATATGGCCTATTTTGTTTCTAAGTTGTCTGATGCAGCGCTCTTCTCAAGAGCCCCAACCGGAAGCTAGAGCAAGGGTGGCCAAACTACTGCCTGAGGGCTGGACCTGGCCCACAGTTCCAAATCATCCAGGCCTGCGCTGCTACTGGAAACGAAAGTAAAATGTGCCTGTGCATAACGCTGCTGTAAATGCACCCGCGGCTTTTGTAAATGCGCTTACAACAGCCACGGATGCATTTTATGGTGGGAGAAACCATGTGAGCAGCCCACGGCGCAAAAAGTTTGGCCACCTCGGTGTTAAAGGAACAACCCTAACCTCATTCCCAAAGAAACCTAACATGCTTATCTTCATAATTAAAATGAAAGCTAATATACATCGGAGAGCTTTTTAAGTGGTGTCTGGATTATATTATTCTATACTGTGACATTTGCATTACCGTTTGCAATTATTGTTTTTAACATTTTGGGGAAAGATTTTAGTGATTTTAATAACATTATTTTCCTTTAGTTTTGTACATCTTTTAACTTTGTTTCAAGTTGGCTTCAGAACGCCTAGTGGAGCAGTAAATATAACACAAATATAAAATAGATACAAAAATACAAAAAAGAGGTAACTGTGATTCTGTGATTAACACTCTTACCCATTTGCTTTTGCTGATACACTCTATTTCTAGTAACTCTGAAGGTGCCTCTTTTCCCCCCAGATATTCTATTACGTAATTCAGGAGATGAAAGAGCTGCAGAACTTTCTTTGCTTTCTTCTGAACTACTTGAAGAGGAGACAGCTGTTGAATGTTCTAGTTCACTTTCTGGAAAAGTAAGATAATTTTAGTATAACCAGACTTCAGGTGCCTAGAAACTTCTGAGAACAAAAAAGGCAGTTCCTTCACCTCAAATCATCCCTCGCCTACTAAAACAAAGCTGCTCTTAAAAATATGTGTTCTTCAATGGAGAGCAACTGTAAACAAGAGCCATAAGATTTAAAATTACAGTGAAAAGTTTCCATCCCAGACTACTCACCTGACAACAGTTTGGAACTGTGCACTACATTTGTACGTCTTGTTCGTGCTTTCTTCCCAAAAGATGATACAGAGTCGGAGTCAGACAACACATCAGCAACACCAGGGCTAGAACTACTTGTATATATTTTATGGTTTGTAAAATGGAGTTTTCTACATGAAGTATTTTGGTTAGAAGAATCTTCTGGTTCAGACTGAGATTTGCATTGTTTCTGCTTTGCATTTCTTGATAAAAAATAATGAAAATAATACTTTGTTATTATCTATTTATTATACAGCATTCCTTTGTATTTCAAATGCATTTTCAAGCTTTATAAAGTACTGCAAACTGCACCAGTATTAAAAGTTAATACTTAATTGCACCAATTAAGTCATAGATGGCCAAACCCCAGCCCTAATCTGGCCCACACATATAATTAATCTGTTCCGTGGTGGCCACCTGGTCACCTCTAGACTCGCCCCACCACCACTGGAAGTCACGATGTGTCACTTACCGCTGCCACCGCAGGAATCACATAGTTCTTCTAGGTTTTGCACAATCTCTGCTACTTCCCAGGGCAGCAGGAGGCTTTTCAGAGCATGCTTGCTCCAGTTTTGGAATTTTCTGAGCCTTCTCCACTGCGCTTCGGCAGCTAGAGAGCGGCGGTGGATGAATTCTGGTGCCAGGGGGAGCTTACGTCAGTGCCTCGGATCCCAGCGCGGAACCAGAAAGGCATCCACTGCTGCTCTCCAGCTGCCGAAGCGCAGTGGAGAAGGCTCAGAAAATTCCAAAACCTGAGCAAACATGCTCCGAAAAGCCTCCTGCTGCCCTGGGTAGTAGCCGTGGCTGTGCAAAACCCCAGAAAAACCAAATGATTCCTGCCACTGCGAATGACAATCATGACTACCCAAACATAAGTTGTGGGCACAGCCAAACCTCTGGCCACCACAGCCGAACGCAGTGGTGGGAACTGACCCCTGGCGGGAAAACATTGGGAACCCCTGAATTAAGTGAATAGACCCAACAGCATATTTGTAACTAAAGTGATATAGCAATTACTGATAATAATTAATACTCATAATTGTGTACCTTAAAATCAATTCCAATTTATAGTATCCCTTTCCAGTTTTTTTATGTACCGAGTACTCAGAAGTGCTCACTTTTTCCAGAGTTGCTCTTGGAACTTGTCAAACACTACCAGGCTAATTTGTTTCCTAAGAGCATCTGCAGCCAGGTATCCAATTCAGTGAGCTATAATCACTGCCAATAGTAAGACTTTGAAATCATAGCTTAGAAAGCAAATGATTTTTAATTGGCCAAAATATCTTCATCTGACATAAGGTACAGATCTATACTGCACACAGATGCTGCAAGGTAGTAACATACACTGATACACATTTGCTCAGCCATAAATTCCAACAATTCAGCTTCCAGGTAACACTGAATAAGACTACAACTTCAGCCTTAAAACACTTTCTCAGAAGAATTACTAACACCAATGTATTAATGTATGCCTGTTTCAGCTATGTTTCAGAACTTCTTTGTTCTATCCTTTATCCCAGGCATTCACAACCTACAGCCCGTGGGCCAGACCCTGCCCCTGACGCCAATTCATCTGGCCACCAATGTCCTTGCCACTCCCAGAAGCAAAACATACCCCGCGCATGCGCAAAATGCTGCTAAATGTATTCTGTGCATGCGCAGGGCACATTTTACTTCCGCTTCCGGGTAAGAGGAACCACGTGACCGGCCCGATTAGCTGTCCAGGAGGTGTGGTCTGGCCACAACCTGAAAGCATTGAGAAACACTGCCTTATCCCCTTGAGATAATCTAAAATTTCTTGGAGACTTCTAAGCTCTCCAATGGAAATCTTTCAATGGATATCTTAAGGGAACACCTGGGATCAATCAATCATATCTATACCTATAAAATGGTGCGTTAACCGTTGGAATGTGACAAAGGATGTTGCACCAGGCCCCACTAGCCCATAATGGGCCTCCGTTCACTCGCCCAAACCCGGTTCGCAGGTAACTGTCGGGTTGAAATTTTCGACCCGGGGGCAGGAGCCCCCCAGTCGCAAACAAAAAAAGGGAACTTCAATTCCCAACGTTCCTTGCGCCGCGCTGCGCAAGAGCCAATCAGGCTGAGCGGCGCAGCAAAAGGAACGTTCGGAAATGCGCTGCGGCCAATTAAAAAAAGCCGCAGGGGAAAAACCGCTGCAGTAAGCAAAAACGCGCAGCCAAAACTACAAGCCCCAGCGTCCTGCGCGCCATTAGCGCGCAGGACGTTGAGGCAGCCAGCGCACAAAATATAAAAGTAAACAAAAAAAGCCCCGCCACCGCTGCCCTTCTTCCCCACGGGCCAGCCAGCATGGCACGCGGGGGAAAAAATGAAACCCCCCGCCGCCGCTGCCCTTCCTTCCCATGGGCCAGCCAGCATGGCCCATGGAAAAGAAAGCACCCCCGCCATTGTCCTTCCTTCCCATGGGCCAGCCAGCATGGCCCGTGGAAAAGAAAGCACCCCCCGCCATTGTCCTTCCTTCCCACGGGTTTGCCAGCATGGCCCGTGGGAAAGAAAGCCCACCCCCCACCCCGCAATTGCCCTTCCTTCCCACGGGCCAGCCAGCATGGCCCGCGGGAAAGAAAGCCACCCCCCATGAAAAAATAAACACAAAAACACAAACCAAAAACACTCAAAAATCCAAAAATGAAACACAAAAACAGCCAAAAACAAACAAGAAAAAACACACAGACCCCCCCCCAAAAAAAATCCCAAACACCCCCCACCCACCCCAAAAAAAAAAAAAACAAGAGAGCTTACCAAAAGACGTCTTCTATCCATGAGGACCGGAACTCAAATGAGAAAATTAAAAAAAACTTGCCGGAAGCAACACCCAGAGGACAGAAGAGAACAATTGTAGAGAAGCAGAAAAGCTCACCACCCCCACCCAGAGGCCAAAAGAGAAAAAACATTCAAAATATTAAAACTAATAAGATTAATTCAAAAATTAATCAAATAAGTTATAAAAACATTCAAAAATAATCACACTAATCTCAAAAAACACCAAAAAAACACTTTTCACTCAAAAAAACCAAAACAAAAAATAAAAATGCGTAAAAATAGATTTAAAAAACCAAAATTAAATTTTAAACTAAATAATATTAAATTAAATAAATTTAATTAAAATAAAATTTGCATAAACAGAAAACAAAAACCTTCAAAAACCAATTTAAAGAGCCCGGCACTGAGGAAGCCGGCACGCAACCCCCCCCCCCCCCCCCCCAAAAAAAAACCACTGGGAGCGCAAGTCTGCCGCAGGCGGACGCAGCGCCTCGAAGCCAAAAAAATCACAAAACCTTACAACACCATTTAAAACAGCCCAGCACCATTGGTTCAAGAAAAAAATTGAAACCCTTTACTAACCAACACAATTTTAAAAAGCCCAGCACCCCGGGCAAAATATGCTACTTCCTTTCATAAAATTGACTGCCAATGGAATTATTCAACTTGACCCAGGCCCACAAAACTTACCTGAGTGTTTTGGAAGAGTTCTGTGCAGACATTTGTAATTTCCTATTGCACTTCTGACTTCTTTGACCCTTCTGCAATCTTTTGTTATATTTTTTTCCAGTTCTAAAGACAGAGAGGATTCTTCTCATCTTTTCTTCAAATAGTGCCGATAATCTTAGAGTCATACTATATATCTAGATGAGGGAAAGCACACTTAAAAGTTTAAACAATTTAACCAAGTTTATTAAAAATGAGAAACAGCCAGTGATCAAGTTGATTTATTATTTATCCTTCATTCCAATAAATTCTTTCTATTCAAAGATATAATATGGCACTATCTACTTTTTTAAAAAATCTACAACTTTTCTGGGCTCAATGTAAATTTTAAATCAGACTGAAATCATATGCAATATTCCCTATGATACACCCCAGTGAAAGACAATGTGTTGTTAAGTAATTCTGATGGCACAATTTCTTAGTTAATCATTTATACTTTGAGCATGTCACTTCTCAGTTGTAACTGCAACTGAAGTTCATATTAAGCGTAATTCAAAATATCTTTCATACTACTGTTCAGAAAAGCTAACAAACATAGGCAGTAAGGGATGCAAGAGAACATCCAGTGCTCTTTTCCCAATATTTTACTCAAAGCATGCTCAACCAACATGGTTGGATTTAAAAGGTTACTTCAGGCTCATTTATTGCCTTTGAAACAACTATGCTTTGTAAGAAAAAAGGAAGATGCTTCTGAAGGTTTTGCAAAATTCCAGTCAGTAAGCAATTACTTTGTTATCAACAAAATTTGTTTATAAAACACTTTATTTTTTAAAAAGGCTATTTAATACCTTTAATTTTTAATTCAGAATATAACAGGGTCTCATTCAATACATCAAAGCCACTGATAATTTACTGAAACTGTGTTTACTGAAACCTTTTAGTTTTAGAGAAGGGAGAGGATACAAACCACCCAAGTTCCCACTAAAATACTTGGGGAGCTGGGGGAGGAAGAGCACCTCCTAGATCAAGGGTTCCCAACCTAAAGTACATGGGCCAGATCTGGCCTGCAGTGCCATTTCATGTGCCCCCCTAAGGGCATTCAAGAAACAAAATGGCCACCTCCTTTGAAGCTACTGGGACAAAATGGCCACCCCCATCGTGCAAGCATCGCAAAATAGCCATCCAGCCCTTGAAACTAACAGAGAGCATGACCCAGGCCCCAGCTTGAAAAGGTTGGGAACCGCTGTCCTAGATTATGCATGGGGAGATTATAGCACTTCAATCATCAATCAATCTTAACCTATAAAACCAAGTGTTAACCGTTGGAACTTCGCATAGGTTCCTAAGCCAGGCCCTACTAGCCTGCACCTACCATTCGTGCACACGCCCGAACTGCGTCCGCAGGTCAACGAAGGTTTGAGAAAAGTGCCAGTGGGGCAAGAGCCCCACAAACGCGAAAAAAGGGAAACAACTTCATTTTCCAACGTTCCTTGCGCCACGCTGCACCAGAGCCAATCAGGCTGAGAGGCGCGAGCAAAAGGAACGTTCGGAAATGCGCCGCGGCCAATCAAAAGAAAACCGCAGAAAAAAAGACGCACAAGCCGAAAACACAAACGCCAAACTACAAGCCCCAGCATCCTACGCGCCATGAGCGCACAGAACACTGAGGAAGCTGGCGAGCGAAAAATAAAAATAAAAAACACACCGGGAGCGCAAGTCCGCAGCAGCCAGACACAGCGCCTCACAGGAAAAAAAGCCACAAAAATGGGGGGGGGGGGCAAGGCACTGCCCCCCCTTGAAAGTGAACCCATTCCCAGGTAAGCAAAGCCATCGGACGGCACTCCGCCCGCTGACTTTACTTACGGCAAAAGGGTTTCGCTTTCAGCAGAGAGGTGATTCCCCTCCCTCCACATACACACCATATTTAAGAGAAGAAAATGAGCGGTTTCTTCTCTTTAAAAACGGAATGTATGGGAGGGGGTGGAATCGATCACCTCTCCTGGGCCCCATGAGTCTGGAAGGTTTGGGGGGACAAAAGGGGTCTGTCCCCCCCAAACCTTCTAGACCCAGAAGACCAGGGAGAGGGGATCGATTCCACCCCCCCCCCAAACACCGTTCTTAAAGAGAAGAAACCAATTTGTTTCTTCTTTTTTAAAAACGGAGTTTGGGGGGTGGGATTCCCCATCTACGATGTCTCTCCTGGGTCCGGAAGGGTCGGGGAGACAGACCCCTTTTCTCCCCCCAACCCTCCCAACCCCAGGGGAGCCAGCGGAGAGAGGGATCGCAACCCCCCACCCACTGATATTAAAGGGGAAACCCCGATCTACTTTCACGACTCCACACAATCAAAGCACCATAACCTCTCCCCAACACTGCCTGAAGCAGCGCTGGGATTTCCGCGGCCCGGACAGTGAGCCCGGCACGCGTAAAGGGAAACCCCCCCCCAAGCCACAACATTAAAAACAAACTTTTAAAAATAAATAAATAAAAACGCAGAAATAACAATCAAAACCATCCAAAAATACACAAAACCAAACAAAAATAACACCAAAAACAATAAAAAGTAAACAAAAACAAAAATTAAGAAACACAAACAGCACCCAGCCAAACACCACAAATTCAAAAACAAAAACCAGCCAAACACCACAAAATCCAACCCCCCCAAAAAAAATGAAGAAAACAAGCCAACTCACCCCCACGTCCTCCCTCCACGACGACCGGAAATGAAATGAGGAAAGAAAGAGACTACTTACCAGAAGAAGCGCCACCCAGAGGCCAGTAGAGAAAAAACAGCCAAAGTAAAGGAAATACTCAACAGCCCCACCCAGAGGCCACAATAGAAAAAACAGTAAAAAACTTAACATTACATCATACATTCACACAAATCACAAATAAATCTCACAATAAACACATCTAAACACAGTTTAAAAACATTTAATGTAAAAAAAAACATGTACTTTCACATTTTTAAAATTATTACCTAAGGTACAACTATTTTAAAAAAAACCACAAACTGAAACATTATTCAGTTAAAGAAAGCAATTTGAAAAAATTATACCATCCTTTTGTTCTTTTTTTAATCCACACAAAAACCCAAAAAAGACGAACACATTTTATAACAGCCTGCCAAATTTTTTTTGGATAAATAAACATTTTTAAAAATTCAATTATAGACTAACCCATGGGTGGGCAAACCTTTTGACTCGAGGGCCACAATCGGTTCTTAAACTGGACCGGAGGGCCAGAACAAAAGCATGGATGGAGTGTTTGTGTGAACTAATATAAAGAGAACCCTCCGCTCTTTCGGATCAGCAGGCCGTTTAGAACAGCCGAACGGGTCGGATCCAGCCCACAGGCCGTAGTTTGCCCACAGCTGGACTAACCTCTACCTTACAAACATTATCAAAAAAAACCTTCCAACACCATGGGCCGGATAGAACAGCCGAACGGGGCGGATCCTGCCCGCGGGCCATAGTTTACAAACATTATCAAAAAAAAAAAAAACCAACCTTGCAACACCATTTAAAACAGCAAATCATATAAGAATTAAGTAACTCTGTCCCATACGGCAATGTAAATAGCACATGGTGAATGTCCTGTATTAAGTTGATGTGTTTGCTTTTGTTATTATGTAATGTGTTGATTTAATTTTTTATAATAAAAATAAAAAAATAAAAAAAATAAAACAGCCCGGCAACAAAGGGCAACCTCTGCTAGTTAATCATAGAATCACTGAGTTGGAAGCGGCCTTTTAGGCCATTGAGTCCAATCTCCAGCTCAATGTAGGAACTTAATCAAAGCATATATGACATATGATTGTTCAAATCTCTCTTGAATGCCTCCAGAATGCTTCTGGCCTAAAATCACAAATGTTTCACCTGAAGTAAATGCCAAATTGGGAAGGCTCTGTGGTTTAGCATAGGATTTTTTTCCATTCTAGCATCCTGTTCAGAAAGCTTCTAGCTAGAAGTGGACAGGAAGCCAGGGTGAAGCTAGACTCAAGCTAAGCTACGAAGCGTTCTCAACTAGGCATTGCTCTTCAGATGAGCCACATTTAGATGTGAGTGTGTGGAAGGACTTCCTAGAATGGAGAATTATGAGATTGATAGTCCCACAAAACAAGACCTCTCTCTTTCAACTGCTCTGAAACTGCAACAGAGGATGAACTAGCTGGCACAATAAACATTATAGACACATTACCTTAGATCTTTTGTTTGGGGTATATCCTTTAGCATTGCCAAATATTAATCTGATATCTTTGCACAGCTCCATTGGTGTATCGTAGTTTCCAGCTTCAAGTGTTTCTTTCACAGTACCCAAGTCCATTGGTGTGTCTATAAATTTCCTGTAATCCTGTAGAAACACGACTTCATTATTTGTGTATCTGGGAGGGATCCTATAGGGACATAATACTGCCTATGAGTGAAAACAAGGCAAAAGAGAAGAGCAGTGTATGAGAAACAGTCTCCGGTAATTCAAGTATTCAATTTTCTGTGGGGGCAGGGGGAGTAAGCAAAACTATACTTTCCAAGTCTGACTATAGAGCATTAGAGACTGTTTCTGAAATTAGCAATTCATTTTTCACCATAGAAAATAATATTTGAAAAATGTTGTTACAAGATTGATTAAGAAAGAGATTGCTTTTGCCAGCTCTTGAGAACTTTTCAAAATGCCTATGATCTTGCCATTCCAGTATGAAATTCTGGAATGGCAGTATGAATTTCAGCATGAATTTCACATTTATTCTTCGTCTTATTCCTTAATAAAATACTTTCTTAGGTATCAACCCACAGAGAAACACTTCTGATACACAGGCACTTAGATCGATTTAAAACACAAGAACTGAGTTCTCTCAATAGTCAGAGGGGACAATGAAGGGGGGGGGGGGACGACACAGCAGTTCTATTACTAAAGTCAGAAAGCAAACATAGGACTCCATATTTGTTATTTCAAGTACAGTACAGTAGAACCCCGTATAGCGATTTTAATCCGTTCCACAGAGCTGACCGCTATGTGGTTTTCATCACTGTACGATCTTTCCTATGGGAAAATCCGTACAATGATTTTCCCTATGCGGAAAATCCGTACGACGATGTTTGGCGCTAAGCGGTTTTTCCCATTGGAAAATCATTGTACGGATTTTCCCATAGGAACGATCGCTATGCGGAACGGCTTTACCCACCCCCACCCCCAAGTCTCATCACTATGCGATTTCATCGCTGTATGGGGTGATCGCTATACGGGGTTCTACTGTACTTGTGTTTGAGTTGGGAGTTCCATGCATTCGTAATTAATCAAATTAGAGTACAAGCTCCTCACTAAATTTATCAACAGAATACCGTTTGCCTACAGAGTTCTTCACTATTAGTTATTTTGTAATTGGGACAAGGGAGAGTCTTCTCAGTGGCATCACTCAGCCTTTTTAATTCCCTCTGAACTAAACAGTCTTGTTCCACTCCAATAGCCTTTCAACATGGTGTTATTCTCATTTCAAAGGAAACCTTTGGAGAATGAGACTTCTATCTCTTATAATTTGAAAAACCTAATCCATCAAATTGCATTCTCTACTTTTAGTCTGATATTTTTTGTGTTTCATGTTTTTACTGTTAGCAGCCTTGAGTGCTACACTGCAATATTCCTTAGCTGGACCAACAGCCATTTATTTATTATTTATTTGGATTTATATCCCGCCTTCTTGTCCTAGGACAACTCATGCTAGATGGAATGAAGGATACTGTAATCCAACATACCTGAAGGAACCAGACTGGGGAAGGGTGAACAGAACTAAGTGGAAGACAAGATTCTGCATTACTGATCTCGAAAGGGAGCACACATTACTTGGCCTTTTTCAAGTTGGGAATCAGGTCACTTTCTCTATTAAATGACAGAAACCAATCATAGTCTCATGAATGAATAATAACTTACAGGATACTGATCCAAGTCAACAGGCTGTCTAAATGGCTCTGAATCTTCACATTGGAAAATCAAATTTACAAGTTCTATGCATTGTTTCTTCCAATTATTTTCATCATTGCTAGGTTTTATAGTTTTCTTCTTCATGGCCTGTCTCTTTAAAAGAGAAGATAGATATTCTTAAATGTAACACAACACTAAAGAATATATAAAAATGCATGCCAATCTACAAGGGGATACATTTTAATATTGATCAATATCTCATGGGCTAGGATTAGTAAACTGCTACTCTTTTATAGATTTGAGAAAATTATACTTAAAGTAACTTGACTTACTTTTTTAGATGATGTTCTTGGTATGTAGATCTCTTCATCATCCTACAAAACACATTAGATAGCTTCATTTTTAAAGTTATAATTTAGGGATAAGTGACAAACACTATCCTATTCAATAGTATGGGACTATTGGACGACCATGGCAATGAACCCCAACAGCACATCTACCAGTTAAATACATAATATAAGAAACAAATTTCATTACCAGCTCAGCAGCCTCAATGCTATCTTCGTTATTTTTTGCAATGCACAGCTCAAAAATATCGGTACAATCTGGATTCCTGGGAATGCAGAAAAAAGTTACATTAAGAAAACACTTTCAGCTGTTGGCTCCATCTAAAACTACAACAAATTTGACCATTTTTGAGAATGAAGTAGAATATTTTCTATTTTTAAAGGCATTGGCAGCAGCAAACAAGAATTACTATTAATGCAGAACTTCAAAGAGAAATGTGGAATATTTAGGAAGAAAAAAATAGGGAATATACATATGTAGTTTCTATAGAATGACCCCTACTATATCTAGTATGACCAGAAGTGAAAACAGGAAGTATGCATATTCTGAACATGAATATGAACATAAAACCTCTCCTTTTTTGCTTCCTTTTATCCCTTTAGGTGTCAAGGGATACAAGGTTCTTGCTCTGGCACCTCTAGCGGCCTTCACAAGCATTATTTGGTGTTCTTGTAATGTATCTTTGATGTTCTCTCTCCACCTTCCTCTGGGTCTGCCTCGTGGACTTTGTTCTTCTCCTCTTTTCACATATGCCTTGTACGGTACGAAATTCCAAGACATTCTCTCCAAATGGGCAAACCACATTGTTTTCTCTGTATGTAGTTTAAGATTAGTTCTATTCCAATTCTTTCCCTTATAATATCATTCCTGATTTTATCCCTTCTAGTCACTCCAGCAGCCTTCCTCAGACATCTCATTTCCAGGGGGTCAACTTTAGTTTATGTTTTGTTTTAAGTGTACATGTTTGACACTGGCACCTTAAGGTGGGAATGAATATGCTTTATATGAAGTGTTTCTTTGTGTTGATTGGTATTGCATTGTGTTGTAAGATTGGAGCTAACTGTCCCAATATTTGGTTTGTCTTACTGCACCATTTGTTAATCTCTCCGTCCATTTTGCCGTCGTCAGTAAATGTTGTTCATAGGTAATTGTACTCTGCCACTTGTTTTGTACTGTTCCATTTAGAGATTTAAAGTACAATAAAACCTCAGATAACGACCGTATCTCATAACATCAAAATGGGATAACAACCCGATTTTTTTGGCTAAATCGGTGCATCGCATAACGACCATTTAGCGTTATGCAATAGTCGTTTTTGGCCCTCTGGAAAGGGAAGGGGCCAAGCGCCTGGCCCCTTCCCTTCCCAGAGGGCCGGCGGGTAGGTGCCCACCCTGACGAAGAGGATGACGTTTTCTCCTACCTTTTCACGGTTTGGGGCCGAAAAAAATCGCCATTGTTGGGTGCATTTTTCTGGCTCTCTGCCTCCACAGCAGCCTCGGGTGTGGGGGGGTGGGAGGACCTTTTCCGCGCTATTCCTACCTTCCTAGGAGATCCCCGAGTCGCATGTATACCTATAAAATGGTGCGTTAACCGTTGGAATGTGACAAAGGATGTTGCACCAGGCCCCACTAGTCCCGTCCGAGCCTTCGTGCACTTGCCCGAACGGGGTTCGCAGGTAACTGTCGGGTTGAAATTTTCGGCCTGGGGACAAGAGCCCCCCGGACGCAAACAAAAAAAGGGAACTTCAATTCCCAACGCGCGGCAAAAGGAACGTTCGGAAATGCGCCGCGGCCAATAAAAAAAAACCGCAGGAAAAAAAACGCTGCAGTAACCAAACACGCGCAGCCAAAACCACAAGCCCCAGCGTCCTGTGCGCCATAAGCGCACAGAACGCTGAGGCAGCCGGCGCGCGAAAAGTAAAAGAATAAAACAAACGCCGCCACTGCGCTTCGTTCCCACGGGCCACCCAGCATGGTCCATGGAAATGAAAGACACCCCCGCCGCCGCTGCGCTTCGTTCCCACGGGCCACCCAGCATGGCCCGTGAAAACAAAAGGCCCCCTAAAAAAGTAAGCACAAAAACACAAACCAAAAACACTCAAAAACACAAATCAAAAATAGAAAAAGCAAACACAAAAACAGCCAAAAACAAACAATAAAAAACAGACCCCCCCAAAAAAAAAACTCAACCCTCCCCCCCAAAAAAACAGAGAGCCTACCACGAGATGTCTTGACTTCATGATGACCGGAACTCAAATGAGCAAAGAAAGGAAACACCAGAGGACAGAAGAGAAGAATTGTAGAGAGGAAGCAAAGCTCACCACCAGCACCCAGAGGCCACAAGAGAAAAAACATTCAAAAATATTTAAAATTAAAAGATTAATTCCCAAACAAATCAAATAAGTTAGCAAAAAATATTCACACTAATCTCAAAAAATACCAAAAAAAACCACAACAGAAATCACTTTTCACTCAAAAACAAAACAAAACACCAAAACAAAAAATTAAAAATGCGTAAAAATAAAGATTTTAAAAAACAAAATAAAATTTTAAATTAAAAAAATTAATTTAAATTAAATATATTAAAATAAAATTTGCATAAACCAAAATTAAATTTTAAATTTAAAAAATTTAAAATAAAAAAATTAAAATAAAATTTGCATAAACAAAAAACAAAAACCTTCAAAAACCAATTTAAAAAGCCCGGCACTGAGGAAGCCGGCACACAAAAAATAAAAATAAAACACACACTGGGAGCGCAAGTCCGCCGCAGGCGGATGCAGCGCCTCGAAGCCACAAAATCACAAAACCTTTCAACACCATTTAAAACAGCCCAGCACCATTTGTACAAGAAAAAAAAAGAAACCATTTACTATCCAACACAATTTAAAACAGCCCGGCACCGCCGGGCAAAATATGCTAGTAACAGCTAAAAATAGTTGCAGCCACCATTTTGTTTAAAAAAACAAAATGGTGACCACAACTTTTTTCAGCTGTTGTGCGGCCCAGGGACCTCCTAGGAAAGCGGGAATAGCGCGGAAAAGGTCCTTTCCCCCCTCCCGAGGCTGCTGGGGAGGCAGAGAGCCAGAAAAATGCAACCGACGATGGTGATTTTTTCGGCCCCAAACTGCGAAAAGGTAGGAGAAAACGTCGTCCTCTTTGTCGGGGTGGCCAATTTTTTTGGCCCCAAACAGCATGAAAAGGTAGATCACATCATCCTTTTAGTAGGAGTGAGCTGCCGCCTCTAGGAGCATCGTGGGACCTGATCTGCGCTGTTTCCGACATCCCCCAACCTTTTCAGGCGCTGCTGCAAGGCAAAATGCCGGGGGAAACTCCTTCCTCAGTTGCAGGTTTTGCCCAGCAATGTCAGAGGATGTCGGAAACAGCGCAAATTGGGTCCCACAGCCCTCTGAGAGGCGGCACAGAGCCCAAAATGGGTGGAAAAAATTCCATCACGATTGGGTTTTTTCTGCCCATTTTGGGCTCTTGGCCGCTCGTGCCGCCTCTAGAAGGGTCGGGGAGCTGATCCGCGCTGTTTCTGACGTCCCCCGGCCTTTTTGGGCACTGCCGCAAGACAAAACCTGCAGCCGAGGAAGGAGTTTCCTTCCCCTGGTGTTTTGCCTTGCAGCAGCGCCTAGGAAGGTCGCGGGACATCGGAAACAACGCAGATTGGGTCCCCCGACCCTTCCAGAGGCAGCCGGCTTTTTAAAGTGATATCCAATGTATGCATGTAACGCTAAACATCGGATAACGACCAAACTTTTGGAACCAACGGCCAAACATTGTGGAACCAAGTTTGGTTGTTATCCAAGGTATTACTGTATGCTATTTTCTTCCAATTTCCATTACCTCAGTCTTCTCTTTATTGCCTCTCAAAGTCCAACCTCACATCCACATCAAGCGGTATTAACAGGTCAAAGTAAGGGATTGCTAGGATTGGGTGAAGTATGGCATGGCCTTGTGCCACAAGACCTCTATGGCAGCTATGAAGGCCATCCTGGGTCACCCTGAAGCGACCTCGCCAAAGGGGCTCTTGTGACCAGGCCCAGCAAGCAAGCAACAGATAAACTACAACTTCAGCTGCACAGTCGATTCCAACCTTTTCCGACCCAATGGACCATTGCCCACCAGGCACCTCTATCCTTCACCATCCTCCTCAACCCACTGAGCTCTGTGCCCATTGCATCTACAATACCATCTAGCCATCTCATTTTCTGCCGCCCCCTTCTTCTTTTGCCCTCCACCTTTCCCAGCATCAAGGCTTTCTCAAGTAAATCCTCTTTTCATTTGATGTCCAAAGTACTTTAGCTTAATCTTTACTATTTGACCTTCTAAGGAGCAGTCAGGGTTGATTTCTTCTAAGATTGACCTATTTGTTCTCTTCGCTGTCCAGGGGGCTCTCAAAACTCTCCAACACCACACTTCAAACGCATCTATTCTTCTGCGCTCAGCTTTGCTTATGGTCCAGCTCTCACAACCATACATTACCACCGGGAATACCATTGCTTTAACTATGCGGACTTTTGTTTGCAAGGTGATGTCTCTGGTTTTAACTATGTTCCCCAGGTTTCTCATAGCTTGTCTCCCAAGAATCAGTCGCCTTTTTATTTCATGGCTGCAATCACCATCTGCAATGATCTGATCCTAAAAAAGTAAAGTCTGTCACTGCTTCTACTTCTTCACCATCTATTTTCCAGGGAGTGATAGGGCCTGTTGCTGTTATCTTGGCTTTCTTGAAGCCGCTGCCTTGAGGAGCTCCCTGTCTCACCCCGGGAGCCCACACCACTGGCTCTCGGGAGAGGAGACAGGTGGAAGCCATTGCCCCCACCGCAGCCGCCTTCGCCTGGAGAGCAGAAAAGGAAGTCGCCGTTGCCGTCTCGAGAAGCTCCCTGTCTCACCCGGGAGCCCATGCCACTGGCTCTCAGGAGCGGAGACAGGTGGGAGCCACTGCTGCCGCAGCTGCCCTCACTCTCCAGGCCAGTCGCCCGGAGAGCCAAAAAGGAAGCTGCCGCTGCCTCGAAGAAATCCATGCCTCACCCCGAGAGCCCACGCCACTGGCTCCGGGGAGTGGAGACAGGTGGGAGTCGCCGCGGGTCATCTTTGTCGGCGCTCGGGGATCCCCCATTACCATCATCATGCCGCTGGCCAGGACTTGGGGCCATGATGACAATTGGTCCATTTCGTTCCATTCTGGGATTTTTTGGGGGGCTGCTTATGGCAGCTTATGCTTATGGCATTCTGTATTTATTGGGCCACAATTGTACATTGTATTGTATATTTTGATTTGAATAATTCTACTGTATTTGTCTTTTTGCATTGTTATATTTGATATTTTATATGTGATGTTTTATTATGCTGCTGTATTGTATTTTATATTGATATGTTGTTGCCGCCTTGAGTCAGCCTTGGCCAAGAAAGGCAGGGTATAAATTAAAATTGTATTGTATTGATGTTGAGTCTCAAGCCAGCTTTTGCACTCTCTTCTTTCAACCTAAGCAGAAGCTTCTTTAGGACTTCCTCGCTTTCTGCCATTAGGGTGGTATCATCTAAGTATCTCAAATTGTTGATGTTTCTCCCAGCAATTTTTATTCCAACTTGTGATTCATCCAACCATGCGTTGCGCATTATGTGCTCTGTATATAAGTTAAATAAGCAAAAATACAGCCTTGTCTTACTCCTTTTCCTATTCCAAACCACTCCGTCATTCTATATCCTGTCCTAACTATTGCTTTTTGACTCATGTACAGATTTCTCATGAGGTATATAAAGTGTTCTGGTATTCCCATCTCTTTAATTGCCACATTTTGTTGTGGTCCACACAGTCAAAGGCCTTGGTGTAGTCAATGAAACAGAAGTAGACTTGTTTCTGGTATCACATATGATCCAACATATGTTGGCAATGTGGTCTCTGGTCCCCCTGCCTCTTCTGAACCCAGCCTCCACTTCTGGTAGTTCTCTCTCCACATGCTGCTGAAGTCTATCCTGTATTATCTTGAGCATAACCTTGCTAGCATGTGGGATGAGCACAATTGTTTGATAATTTGAATATTCTTTGGCATTGCCTTTTTGGGATTGGAACGTATACTGATCTTTTCCAATCCTGTGGCCACTGTTGTGTTTTCCAAATCTGCTGGCAAATTGAATGCAATACTTTGATTCCATCATCTTTTAGGGTTTTGAAAAATTCCACTGGGATACCATTATCTCCACTGGCTTCGTTGTTTGCAGTGCTTTTTAGGGCCTTCCTGACTTCACTCTCTAGGATGTCTGGCTCAAGTTCAATGTTCTCATCATTGTGATTATCAGGGGTGTTGAGGTCCTTTTTATAGAGTTCTTCTGTGTACTCTTGCCATCTATTCTTAATCTCTTCTGCATCAGCTAACTCCTTGCTACAACTACAACTACAGAAATCCAATCAAGACACTAAATTTGAATGGTAATTTTTGGGTAATTCTTTTATTACTTTTGTGGCTATTCTACTGGAAACTATTTCAGCTATCAGTTATTAACTAACAATTGATTTACACCTACTGTCATAGTCAAAAGCAATCATAAGGAGCAACCATAAATAAGACTATTTAAATTTCATGAAGAGGAATAAACCTACATGTATCATTATTCAACCTGAGCTACAGCTTACCTGATGAATTCTAAGAGATGATCTGTAATTTTCTGAGCTGACCTAGCAATTGTGCTGTTGGGTTCATTGAAAGTCTGAGCATTGCTTTCGATACATCTTACTTCCCAAATCAATGCAGAGAGCCTCCTATATTTAAAGTAAGTAAACAGATTACTTTCAAAATATTTATAGGAAAGTTCTTGTGTAAAAATAAACTCAGTCATTAAAATTGGAAATCTTTCTCATATCTTTCTCAAGAATCCCACCGCACTTTGATCTGTTTTAACAAGTTAACCCATGACCTCACTCAGTGCAAAACTCATTTTAGACTAACAACAAAAATATTGTTTTTCTATCACTTCTAGTAACAGTTTCTTGCAAAAGTTCATCAGGATCCCTTAAGATTTTAAACGTTCTTTTATAGCTGGCTACCTCTAACAAAAATTTCATCCAGAATCATATAAAAATTTCTGTAGTTTGACACTTTTGGTACATCTGTGACTCAATATATCTCTAAGCCAAAGACTCCCAAAATTTTCACGCTGTGGGCCAGTCACATGGTTCCTGTCCCATAAAATGTGTCCGCGGCTGTTTTAAGCAAGTTTACAACAGCCTCAGGTGAATTTATGGCAGCATTTACGCATGTGCGAGTGTGTTTTGCTTCCACTGCCAGTAGCGTTTTACTTCTGCTTCCGGTAGCGGTGTGGGCGGCACAGGCCGGATGATTTGGCGTTTTGGGCCGGCTCCAGCCCACATGCCACAGTTTGCCCCTCCTGCTCTAAGCCATTAGAAATCTCTCATATATAGCTTATCTCGTCAAAAAGTACTAGAAAGTTTAAGATCCAGCCAATAACCAATGGGGATCATACTAGATACAAATGTCAGAGAGAACAAAACATTATTTTGGAAACCTGAAAACACTGTGATACTGTGGGTTAACTAATGATCTTATTCATCATAACAATTTCAAAACACTGATTACATACTTTCAGAAGCCTTATTTTAGCTTTTCTACTTTTCCTTACAAAGATTAAGGATGCAGATATTTAATTCCTACTAAACTCAGAAAGTACCGTAGGCTAAAGATAGATTTACTTTCTCCACTTGCACCTTATTTCCCATGTAAACATTCTGCAAGATAAGGATCTTCCAAATATACTATGTGAAAATATTTATTGGTAGCTTAACTTAACAGCAATTTTGCAAGGCACGTACTTCATTTTAGCATCAAATCAAACTAACCTGTAAAACTTGTTAACTAGTCTCATCCGGATAGTCCACAAGTCTGTTGGATAAGCTATTACTGTACAGTATTTTGGATATGTATTCAGATCAACCGGACCAGCAAATGCAGCTGAAATATCTGTCAAAATATTCATTTCAATCAAAGAAAGCAGCTAAAAGACGTAGTACAAGAGCTTCACATAAGTAATATTTCAGGCTTTAAAAACAAGCTAAGCTTTGCTTTGAAAAACTTAGTGGAGACAGGGACAAAGTGCATTTACGGTCACAAAATATATGCAGGGTACACGCACGCACATGCACACACGAGGGAAAACTATAGGCAGTTTTCTAGATCCTTACCAAGAGTCAGAAGCTGGTCAATTCCACTAATAATTCGTTCACACTCTTCATTCTGGAGTTTTGCCTGCCATTCACCCTTTTGAGGTTTGTATAATAATTTTGCCATTTCTTCAACAGTCACAGAAACACTAGCTCCCAATTCCTCGGGCTGGTCAACTACTTATATTTAACAAAAAAGAGGTGAAAAGAGAAGGGGAAAAACCAAAATACCACAGGTTTAATAAACTGAAATTTTTATCACACAAAGTTTTACATCAAACATTATCAAGTATCTCACAAGTATATGATTTTCATTTTTATGTACTGAATATTCACATTCACAATGTCCCACCACCATTAAAATGTAAATTCACGTTAAATATCTATTTCATAGAAGGGGCTCTGCGGGTTACCTGTTTGTGGGGAGTTTTAGTCTACTGTATTGTTTGTTTTAAAAAATATTGTACTTTAAATTACGATCTGTTTGATCATAAAGTTGGTTTTACATTAATCTTAATGAATTCAGTAATTTCAGAAACGCTCCTTTAAAAAACTCCATGATGGCTATCTCACTGCATGATGCATGTCCCCTTTGCCGAAGCTTACAACCAGGCCCAAAAAACAATGATATACAGTGGTACCCCATACAACAAAACATCCTTTTTTTGGGTTCTTCGTTGTACGGTTTTTTTCGTTGTACGGGACGGGGGCTTCTGAGCCAGCTTCCCTCAGAAGCACTGGCAATGCTTTGTGTTCAAAGCAGCTGGGGGTGGGGGGAGATTCCTTTACTGTAGCTGCTTTGAGCGCCGCCCCCCACACTCCCCATGTCCGCTTTGGGTTCGAAGCAGCTACAGCAGCCGAACCAGAGAAGGGGAGTGTGGGCGGCGCTCAAAGCAGCTACAGAAAAGGAATTTCCCCCCATCCCCAGGTGCTTTGAGCCCAAAGCATTGCGAGACCCTCCCTCTCGCTGCCTCGAAAGGCACTTTGCGTTCCTGCCAACCCAAAAGGGACTCTGCGACAGGAGGAACGTAAAGAGCCTTTCGAGGCAGCAAGATGGACCCACCCTCTCACTGCCCCAAAAAGGGACTCTGCGACAGGAGGAATGCAAAGTGCCTTTCGAGGCGAGAGGGAGGGTCCCCCTCGCTGTCTCAAAAGGAACTTTGCGTTCCTCCATTCGCAGAGTCCCTTTTGAGGCAGCAAGAGGGAGGGTATCTCTCACCACTCCAAAAGGGACTTTGCGATCGGACAATGAAGTAGATTTTGGAACAAATGGGTGCATCCTCTTTGTTGTACGTTTTTCCCCGTTGTTTGAAGCATTCATTATATGGGGTTCCACTGTAGTTGAATTTTCCCATGTTGAACAAGGAACTGAAGCACTAACTGCTATTTTTTCCTGTTTACTCCCAGCTGCTCTAGGAGCCCTGGTGGTGCAGTGGTTAAACTGCTGTACGGCAACCAAAAGGTTGTGAGTTCAATCCTGACTAGAACTCAAGGTTGACTCAGCCTTCCACGCTTCCAAGGTCAGTAAAATGAGCACCCAGCATGGTGGGGACAAAAATGCTAATTAACTTGTGAACCGGCAAAAGTGCACTAAGCGTTCTAGAATGGTATAGAAGTGTGATTGCTTTTTGCTTTATTTTTCTCCGCACAGCAGAAAAAATGGAAGAAACATGTTGCATTCAGTCAAAATTAAGCAGCCTCTTTCTTGTTCTGCTATTTGTCTGGCCCAACCTAATAAGACTCTCCGACCCTTTGCGACCCCATGGACCATTGTCCTCCATGCACCTCTGTCCTCCATCATCAGCCTCAACCCACTCAGCTCTGTGCCCACTGTGTCTACTATACCATCCAGCCATCTCATCTTTTGCCGCCCCTTCTTCTTTTGCCCTCTACCTTTCCCAGCATCAAAGCTTTCTCAAGTAAATCCTCTCTTCTCATTTGATGTCCAAAGTACTTCAGCCTCATCCTTACTATTTGACCTTCCAAAGAACAGTCAGGGTTGATTTCTCCTAAAATTGACCTATTTGTTCTCTTCGCTGTCCAGGGGACTCTCAAAACTCTCCTTTCAAAGGAGGACTTTAAAAAATTCCAGAATATAATAGGGCACAAATCATGTTCAAGTAGTGTCTGCATAACTCTTTGTGTTATCCCCCCCCCCCCACACACACACACACACACCTTTTTAAAGCAATTTGATTGATTTTGTAAACCTGTCATCAGAAGGAGCACACATAAAAAATGCTTCTACTCTTGCTACTGATTCCCTATTAGAGGCAAAGCCGACCAAATATCACTTACTTCATTTATAAACATATTCTTAATTAAGCAAATGGAAAAACAGTTTTTATAACATTAACTCTTTTTACATACCATTCTCTGGAATTGGTTCCATGTCCCAAGGGCTAAGTCTTTCAACTTCTCCATTGTCCCATCTATTTAATGGATAGAGAAAATACAGAATTTCTCTGATTGAAAATACTACTCCCATTACAAACCAAACTGAAAATGTTATTTCAAAATATGTTGTTGTTGTTTTTTGAAAACTGCTCATGTGTCAAAAATTAGAGAAAATAATGGGCAAAGTGTATTTAAAATAAAAGTCAGCAGGGACTTTCCCCCTCTCTTCTTTAGAGGCCACATCCAATAGTTCTTCTCATTTGTACAAGAACTCATCCGGGCGATTCTGCATTCTGGCAAACAACTGTTTTTGCTTTTGTTTAATTTCCATCATTATTGTCTGAAGAGCTTATCTAGATGAATTCTAGATGCAATGGTCATGTTATTCTCTTCCCCTTCGGCTAGGATAAAGGAAGGTTTGTTTATTTGTAAACAAACTAAGAAAAGGTTTTTTTTTAAATTCAGTTGTGTGTTACATGCTCTTTTTCCAATTTACAGCAACCCCAATCCCGGTAGGAATTTCAAGGTATGTGAGGTCTTCAAGAAATAGTTTACTACTGCTAAGGCACCCCAAGTGAGTTTCCAGGATGCCTTCACATGACTCTTAAAACTACAAATTCCTTTTTAAAAAATCTGTCTCTACTGCCAATCTGAAATGACTATATTAAAGCAAATATACACGTACTTCACGCTGTAACACTGAAAAGGGCTATCTGGATACTGTGGCTGATACGGCTCTTGACTCAAAACAGTTCCAAACCACCAAGCATCATCAATAATTGAACGAAAGCGGTCATCTATAAGAAGACATAAGATATACAACTATTTTAATTTTTTTAGATCTGACAGAAAATGGCCCAACTATTAAAAGTCATTCCTTACCAGCATAACTCAATTAGTATTGCTGGCTATCACTCTAGTCACCATCTTTCCTGTTGCCCTCACAACCACTTGGAAATGCAGAACATGAGTTCATGCTCTCACCTAAACACTTTGAACTAACACTATATCAGTGATGGCGAACCTTTTAGAGACTGAGTGCCCAAACTGCAACCCAAAACCCACTTATTTATTGCGAAGTGCCAACACGGCAACAGGTGAGGGAGGAAGCACTTCCACTGGACTGCTGGGCAGAGGGGTAGGGTTAACTCTGTGCTGGGGAGAGGGAGGAACCGCTCCCATTAGGCTACTGGGTAGAGGGGTGGGGCTTAATTCTGTGCTGGGGTGATGGCGCATGTGCCCATTGATAGGGCTCGAAGCGCCCCCTCTGACATGCATGCCATAGGTTTGCCATCACTGCACTATATCATCAAGCTATTTGCCACTACACAGCATGCCCAATTCTCCCACAATCAAAGTAGGGCAGACTTACAAGGCTGCCAGTTTCTCTGTCGTGCTTCATCATAGAACTGACGCAATACCAGGAAGTCAATAACATCTGGCATATCATGGTATCTAAAAAGAAGGTTAAGACTTAGTCTTCAGATGTCTACAAATTATCTACATTATGCTCATATTTTAAAAATCTGTAACAAAAATACACACTTAATAGAAAATGATTTGTCCTGAAGATGTCCCGTAACGTGATCCATAAGAGTAAGTTTAAGACAGCAGAGTGTAGGAGGTCCAACTTCATAACGTATCCCAACAATTTTTACCAATTCTTGTTCCTGGTAACAGATGCATATAAAATAAAAATTCTCATTAATACCATATAATAAATCTACGTTATTCACAGTTCCATATGAAAATAATACAGATTTAGAGAACAAAAGCGTATTAATAATCTTAGATTGAATCTTTGAAAAATAGTGACTGATATTTAAGGTTTTAGTTTGTATTGCTACCACTTCCTAGCAGGAAATTTTCTATCAAAACATGTATTTTAAAAATACTGCCTTTTAAAACTATGAGCAAAAGACACTACAACCTGTACTAATTTTCAGGTTCTTAAGAATTTTAAAGGAATATTCCAACCTGTAGTGACAATTTTACCTATGCTAGGCAGTGGTATATAATACTGATAACTACTTTGAATATCTTAATAATATACATGCACAGCCTGAATGCTAGTATGCCTGGCAGATGGATGGTGTCGTGATGGAGGGAGAGGGGAGATTGGGGCCTCAGTTTGAGAATCCCCTTGCAGGGCTTCAGACTTGCCCTCCCTCCATCGCTCTGGATCTAACCAAAAGCCAAACCAGCTCCAGTTCTCTCCATGAGAGAACTGTGTTTCCAGGATTACTGCCAAGCCTTCTTCTTATCGGCTATTCTTCCAGCTATGTTCCCCTGACTCCAGATAAGCAGCACAGACAGGCAGACAGAGAAAATGCCTTTTCAATATTTTTTTATTAACCTACTTCTACATCTACACTTAAAACATATTTCTAATAAAATAAAAACATATATAATCAATCTAATTAATAAGAGAATGGGGCTTCTGAGCCCCTCATAGGTCCCCTTCTGGATGGGCATCTTGAGGACCAGAGTGACAAGGTTTCACCCCCTGAAAGATTCTTTTTCTCTCCTCCTCTTTTTTCCCCTCCTCCTTAGAGATGACTCCTCATAGGGTTATTCTGCGTAACCATGGTAACTAAATGTGCATCAATGATGTCATTGACAGTTAACCGTGCACCTCCAATAATATGGCCCCCATCCTATGGAAAAGAAATCTTGCTGACTAGTATGAGAAAAGCTAGCATGTACAGAGTGTATCTTATGAGAGACAAACATGTTCCCTAAGAGGCAGAACATGGGTTCTGCCTAACATGTAGGTGAAGAGATACACATGCCTTTCTTGGCAGGCCTCTGCAAAACTTATCAGAGAAGAACACTAGCTGACAGAGCTAGAGCCTTCCTGCCTGCCTGACTCAGACAGGGCAGATTTATCTGAGCAGAAATATGCAAACAAAGGCCTGCTTTCTGGGAACGCTGGCCCCGTGGCTGAAGAGCAGAAATTTCAAGCAAAGTTTTTAAGCAAAGTTTGGCCAAAACATTAGAAATATGAATTGATCCCCTTCTAAAAGGACTAGGCCCTTGTGAATATCATGACAGATGGTACAATGCAGATGACTGACTGCTGATTCCTGGTGAGACTGGGATGTTTTAGCAGTAAGGCTTTTTGAAAGAGTCTGTCAGTTCTGAAAGTAAATTAAGAAAGTTCTATTGTAGAATCTGACAGCGAACAGCCAGGCAGAGGGAGTCAATAAGAGTGTCTTGCGAAAGAGATCTGAATGGAGTCTTACTGAGAGTGCAGTGAAAAGAGGTATTCTGAATATATTTATACTGTATTATACTATTATTCCACCCTTTATCTCATTAACTTTAGAATGTATTATTCCTTTCCTACTATTTACCTATGTTAACTGAGTAAAACTGCTGTGTTTCTCCAGAACCAAACTCTCCTTATTTAAATTTCAGCATAACCTAGAAAATATTAAGCAGTCTACCAACAGAAAACATTACACCCATGTCATGCAAGGCAATGTAATATCAGGGGTGGGTGAAACGGGATTGTATCAGAATGAGAAACTTTTTCACACCATCAGAATATAAAAGATAGCTGCTTTGGGGGCAATGACTCACTGACTGGGTACAGTAAAAATAATGACCACAAACGCTTGTTAGAAGTTATCGGGTCGGTCCTCCTTTGGGCTAAAGCCTAGCCTTGTAGGACTATGCAAAATATCTAGGTTGAAGGTGAAGATTTCAGAGAGGAGCTTGCAATTACCTGGGAAGTGTGTGGCCCATTACTATAACAAAAATAGTGAGAAGGAATGCCTCCCCAAGAAAACATGTTGCATTTGTGTTTCGAAATCCTTTGTAAGCCACGTTGGGTCTCTTTGCTGGGAAAAAGTTGAGGCATTAAATGACTATATATATTTATGAATGCATAATTCAAAAATAAAACAAGCAAGAGGCAGAGGTGGTGGCAGCTTCTTCAGGTACAGCTGACTTTTGTTCACTTGTTTGCTCACTCTAACCTTTATACACTGAAGCAGATGGTGCAGGGGAAGATACCTCCTCTCTCTGGATGTCAATGGAAAGGCAATTTGGCTCCCTGAGCAAAATTCATATTAATATCTGTCCAGAATAGAAATGCAGAAAAGCAAGCAAGCTGGCAGCCTCCACCTTAACCAACAATGTATTGCTATACACCGAGAGAGAGGAAGAAAGTGACTGGGAAGCCCAGTAAGGTCCAGTTCACCCTATGGCGGTGCTCCAACGGAGTAAGCGAGGAGTTCTCAAAATTTGTAAGCCATGGGCCAGACCTCGCCCCCTCAGACTGTTGGTGGGCTGAACTCACTGCCGCTGCCACCGGCAGAATCACCCTGAGCCCCACACTACGTCGTCCCCCCACACTGCTTCCCAGCGTACCAGCCTGGAGGAGCTGCATGAAGAAGTCTAGGCCAGGGGATCCCAACCTACAGCCAATAGGCCTAATCCGGCCCATGAAGCTCATTAATACAGCTCGCAGTGGCCACTGGGAAAGACACAGGCAGCTGTGTGTGTCTGCCACTTCCACCTCAATCCTTGTCCCCTCCGTTTGCCTTGTAACATACTCCCTGCTATGGAGCACTGTTAGGGACATGCCAAGCCAAGGGGTAAAGGATTGAGGCTACAGTGGCAGCGATAGCGGAAGCAGCGACTGTTGTAGGACATGGGCCACATGAAATGGCGTTGCGGGCTTGATCCGGCCAGTCAGCCGTAGGTTGAGAACCCCTGGAGTAAGCCAAGAAAAGGATGCTACAGCAACTAGTGTCTTCTCACTTCCTGGTTACTCTCAGAAACATACCAAACAGAGAAAAAATATGGGATGATTTTTAAAAATATTTATATAATGTATAAACATTGTAAGCCACCCTGAATGGTGCTTGTACCAAAAAGGTGGGGTAAAAATGTGAATGAATCAGAAGCAAAAAGGGGAAAAATTACAAACGAGCATAGGTGAGTGAACATTTTTAAATGTGATTAATTACATGAATGCACAGCGATCAGGCTATGTCTAAAGTATAAGACCTCAATATTTCCCGTTGCTACAAAATATACCATGCCTCTTACCATGTCATACCCTTGCTTATTTTTTTTTTTGAGAGAACCAATGAGAATAATTGTAGATTACTGTTCAAAGAAATATACAACCAGTGCTGAACCACTCTTACCCTAAGATCAATTTTTCTCCACGGTTCCTTGTGTGGATTCAGTTTATAAATATTGTTTTTTCTCACTGCTGCAATGTATGCTTCATGGCCTTGTCGGAAATATATCACCTAACAAACAAGTTTTTATCTCAGTGAATGGAAATTACACAGTGGAATACAAAATTACTTTTACCTTAAATTAGGAACTCTCCCCCCTCCCCCAGTTTAGTTAGTTAGTTGTAAGGTTGACTGCACCCACTATCACTTACCACCTACAGTCTGTCACCATTGCAAATCCACCCTGGTTGCATGAAAGCTACCACAAGAGATTAGTCTCTACTATACAAGCTAAACATAATTTGGCTGTTTCTCCTTTAACTTTAAAGAAATGCACAACCCCTTTTGCCCTTAGGGCAATATTTGATGTGAGTGCACTGGCATATAAATTCCTCAGTACGCTTTCATCCCCAATAATCTCCCCTGTGATCACTGTCTACTTGCTTTCAAGAAGTAGATTAGCAATGTCAAAAACCAGAAAACAGTGGCTCAAATTCTACTGCCCATCTCCACAATTGGAAAATGTGGGAGGCTGCAAGGAGAACACAAGGAGCAGCCCAAGGCCAAACATGGTTCCAGGATGACAGTTTATACAGTCACCAACAACAACCCTTTTTAATAGAACAGGGCATCTTTTAAGGCTAAAAGAGACTACAGTACTTACAACCATAGTATGGCTTTCAACTTGAAAATCTACTTTCTCATGACATGTAAGCAGTAACAGGGCTGAGTTCATCTGGGATAGTAAACCATATAGCACAGTTGAAGTCCTCTCACCTCATCACCCATTTGTGGGACAAAAGGAGATCTTCGAAGTCTGACATCTGTTATCCAGTCTGGAGGCTGGAACTCAGTGGGCAGTTCTGGGGTGGCAGGCTGTGAAAATACATTCATTTCAACATCCTCGTAAAATGTTACTCCATTTAGAATTTAATGTATAAACTTCAACTGCTCATGCAAAAAATGTCAGTAATCTCTTCCAGTTTCATAATAAGGATAACAGATCAAGATACATAATTTCTTTTCCAAAACCATTTCTTTTAATTTAGATGGTGTAACAGTGGAATATAGGCATACCTGGAGGTAAGTAACTAATACTGCCATCTGATGGATAAGGAACTATGGCTGAAAGCTAGTGATTTGTCCCAATACTACCCCATGTATCATAGTTGCAGAATACATTAGGCCAGTGGTGGCAAATCTATGGCATGCGTGCCAGAAGGTGCACTCAGAGCCCTCTCTGTGGGCATGTGCGCAGTTGCCCCAGCACAGCTTGCCAGAGTTCGTTACTATAAAGCCAGAGGGCGGGGCAGTGTGATGCTGCTCCCCTCCCACTATGTGTGCCTGAGGACTTTCTCACATCACCCACACCTCTGCCTAGCAGCGCAATGGGAGTGCTTCCTCCCTCCCCTGTCTGGGGTAAGGCAGGCGACTCACATGCAGTGTGACAGTGCAGCATGAACAGCAGCCTGCTGAGTCTGTGGTGAAGGTGATTCCTGCTCTATTATTGTGTTTTTCTTTTAAGACCAAAGATGTTAATGTATGAGTTGTTTTTTTTCTAAACTAAAACCTCAGTATTCAGGTTAAATTGCCATGTTGGCAATTTAGAGAATCGGTCTCTAAATGGTTCGCCATCACTGCCCTAGGCAATATTCTTGGAAGTACAGCCTTCAAACAGAAATCTGAACACCCCCTACACCCCAAGATAAGGCTTTTGGGGTTATTTATCTACAGTATTGCTGCCTTCTGAGAGTGGCTAATTTTACTCTTCCTCTCTTTCCTCCATCCACTCAGAGCAGCAGACAGACCAGTCCGAACTTCAGACAGGGACCCAAATTTGTCAAGGGGTGCTCCCAAATCCCATTTATGTAACCTATGGCTAATTAAATGAACAGCATACATGAAAGCAGAAGGAAAAAACCCACAATACCTCCTCATGCATTTTTGGTTTGTATTTTTTCCGCCTTTTCTTCTTCTTCTTTGGTAGAGATATTTTTTCTAATGATCCTTCATCTTCTGAGGAACTGCAGTATTTTATAGTATTGCGTCGAGATGTTCTTACAGGAGGCTGCAGGTTAATCCCTGCATCAGCAATCCAGTCAGAATACTGGCTTGAGGAGTCACTGTTCAGGGAGAACATACATATTGCCAAAGATCTAAATAAATACACTTAAAGCAGCACTTTAAATTTGTTGGATGTTTTTCAGAGACTGTTAAACTGTTTGGAACAGAACCAGATTAAGTCTCCTATTACTGAAATATTTTCTACTTGAAAAGACTCTTTATTAAAACCTGTTATTGTATGGGGAGGGGCAGATAAGTATATTAACTGAGACAGTGCAGTAAATGTCTTTGTACAATTTGGACAGGGAAACCCAAGGGAAACTCAAATTGGCCACTCTGTCACTAAAGAGGGGGGGATGATTTCCATGCAATTCAGGGGCTGAAGATCCACCTCACGCCATCTTTTAGGGCCAGTGCAGGGCTTTAAAGTGAGAGAAACTTTATGGAACAGTTTTTCAAGTCCCTATATTTCCTAACAGGTTCTCAAAATATTCAGATAATCCAATTAGCACAAAGTCTGATTGTTCCATATCCCACACTTCTCATCTTGTCCTTTTGCATCTCTTGTCATAGTTGACAACCTTAAGGGGGTGGTGGGTTCTGAAGCATCTACTTCATCTTTTGCAAGCCCCAAAGGCCACTGGTGTCCATTGAAGAACAGCAATGCAGAACTCTGTTTATTTACACGTCTTGAGGAAATGCATGAACTTCCTTAAAAGCCAGACATCCTAGAACAGCAATGACTCCTTCCCACATACCAAGAATTATTTGAAGCACAGACTCAGAAACAATTTTTTTTTAAAAAAAAAGATAAGTTACCTAGAACTGTTACTATCAGGTTTTCCATCACTCTTCCACTCTTCTTCATTGGAAGACAAACCCAATCCATCACTTTCTTCTGCCTCCTATAAGAAAACAAATCAGTATTGAGTCAAAAAATCTGTCATGAAGAAAGTTCGGTTTCACTTACCAGTGATAACTTTCGTTCTTCGAGTATATAGTTTGTGAATACACACTCATGGGTTATGCGCCTGCGCAGAACGGCCGATCGGAGGCTTGAAAAGCTATTGGTCAAAAGTTTTGGCGGTAAGACCGCCCACCGTACCGCCCACCCTGAGGCGCCCGCGCGCCATTTTACCTCAGTTCCATACTTAAGCCAAGCACAGGATAAACCAATTGATCTCATCCGTGCAGCTCAAGAGGGGAGGCAGGGTGGGTAGTGTGTATTCACAAACTATATACTCGAAGAACGAAAGTTATCACTGGTAAGTGAAACCGAACTTTCTCCTTCGTATAGTTTGTGAATCCACACTCATGGGAAATTAGCAAGCTCACACTTACTTGGTCGGTGGGCAGTCGGATGAGATGATCCCACGATGAAGATGATGACGGTCAGGCAGGGCGAGCTGTCAAGGGCGATGGGCCCGGAGCCCCCGAGTGAGGACGACACGGCCAAGCCTGGCGTCCGTAGTGGCTCTGGTGTCCACCCTGTAATGCTGGACAAATGTAGAAGGTCTGGACCAGGTGGCAGCCTTACAGATGTCCTCAAGCGGTGTGCCCTCCAGAAAAGCCGTGGATGTTGCAACCGCTCTGGTAGAGTGTGCCCTGACATGCGGTGGAGGGGGCAGCGATGCCGACTCGTAGGCCAAGTAGATGGTAGAGGTGATCCATTTGGAGAACCGTTGTGCAGATATGGGCTCACCTTTGGATTTCCCCCCATACGCCACGAAAAGGCGTTGCGACTTCCTGAACTCCCTTGTCCTGCTGGTGTAAAACAATAAAGCTCGTTTGACATCCAGCGTGTGCCAAGTCCTTTCTTGGGCGTTAGTGGGGTTCTGGAAGAATGTTGGCAAGGAGATAGTCTGTGCCATATGAAACTGGGAGACCACCTTGGGGAGGAAGGTGATGTCCGCTTGGAGTACCACACGGTCATTGAAGAATTGAAGAAAAGGTGCGTCTGCCCGCAGAGCAACCAGTTCACCAGCTCGTCGAGCAGACGTGATGGCCACAAGAAAAGCCGTCTTCCAAGTGAGGAGACGAGCATCCGCGGTAGCCATGGGCTCGAAAGGAGTCCTGGTGAGCGCGTTGAGGACGGTAGAGAGTGACCATTGGGCCGTCGGAGTCCTGACCGGAGGGAAGGCGTTGCGTAGCCCCTTGAGGAAACGTTTCACCGTTTGGTCGCGGAAAGCGCCAGAAGCGGGCGAGCCAGCCGGTGAGTGAGCCACCACCGCAGCGAGGTGTACCCGGATGGAGGTGGTGCTGAGGCCAGACTCCGCCAGGTGGAGGAGGTAGGTCAAGACGTCCTGCAGTCCCACCTGGGAGAAGGGCGTCTGCTGGGATGCCAGGAAAGCACAGAAACGTCTGTATTTAGAAGCGTAGGACATCCTTGTGGAGGGACGCCTGGCTAGTTCCAGGATCCTGGATAGTCTGGGGTTATCCTCCACGTGGTGAGGTGGAGGCTGGGCAGGTCCAAGTGGTGAAGCTGGCCCTGCTCCATTTGAAGAAGCGTCGGTGACTCCGGCAGCGTGCGATGCTGAGATGACATGCGCAACAGCAGCGGAAACCATGGTTGACGAGGCCAAGCTGGGGCCACAAGGAATGCGCTGGTCCTGTGTTGGTACATTCTGGTGAGGACCTTCTGGACCAGCGGAAACGGAGGAAAAGCGTAGAAATAGTCCTGATCCCACCGTTTCATGAAGGCATCGCCCTCGGAGTTCGCACCGATGCCCGCCCTGGAGCAGTACCTGTGGCATTTCGTGTTGGACTCCGATGCGAAGAGGTCGATGTTCGGAGTCCCCCAGGCCTCGCAGAGCGACTGGAAAACCTCGTCGTTCAGTTCCCATTCGTGGGTCGTCGAGGTGAGGCGGCTGAGGTGGTCGGCCAGGACATTCAGCTTGCCCTGAATGTGCACTCCAATCGGGAAAATGTGCCTCTCCAGGCACCATTCCCATAGTTGCACAGCGAGGTACAGAAGGGTGATGGACCGTGTTCCTCCCTGCTTGTTCAGATACGCCACAGCCATGGTGTTGTCCGATGCCACTTGGACCGCCTTGCCCAAGAGCAGGTTTTCGAAGGAACGGAGGGCCTTCCAAATGGCCAGTAGCTCCAAGTAGTTGATGTGGTGCACCATCTCCTGAGGCGACCAAGGGTTGTTGACCGTGAGAGTCCTGCAGGCAGCCCCCCAGCCGAGGTTGCTTGCGTCGGTCAATATTTGCCACGAGGGTTGCGGGGGGGTAAAAGCTCTTCCCCGTTGTAACGTTGAGTGGCGTTGTCCACCACAGCAGCTGGTCCCTCAGCTCCGGAGACGGGGTTAGCCGTTTGGACTGACTCTCCCGGAGTGCGTCGAATTCGTGTAGAAGCCACGACTGTAGGGACCAGAACTTCAACTTGGTGTGGGGAACCACAGCCGTCGTTGAGGCCATAAGGCCTAGCAGTCTTTGAGCCTTCTCCACTCGGACGCACGGTTTGGTGCGAAAATCGTTCACCCCCTGCGCGATGTCCTGCAAGCGCTTCTGGGGTGCAAAGGCTCTGGTTGCAAGCGAGTCGAGTACCGCTCCGATGTACTCGACGCGTTGAGAGGGAACCAACTTCGACTTGGTGAAGGTGATCCTGAGGCCGAGACTCTCCATGAGGTGGACCGTGAATTGCGTGTCCCGAATGGCCGACGAGCTGGAGGGGGATACGATCAGCCAGTCGTCGATGTATGGGAAGACCCTGGCGAAGGAAAGCAGTCACCGGAGCCATGCATTTGGTGAAGACTTGTGGTGCCGTGGCCAGACCGAACGGTAGGCATCGGTACTGGTACACCGAATCGCCGATGCGGAACCGGAGGAATCTTCGGTGCTCCTCGAGGATGGAGACGTGGAAGTACGTGTCCTTGAGGTCTATGACTGTGAACCAGTCCCCCTTGTTGATGAGGGGAAGGACGGTCTGCAGGGTCACCATCCGGAACTTCCTGGTGTGGATGCATTTGTTGAGGAGGCGCAAGTCCAGAATCGGGCGGAGTCCTCCGTCCTTCTTCTGAACCACGAAGTACCTCGAGTAGAAGCCATTGTCCCAGTCGGGCGGTGCCACCCGCTCGATGGCTCCCTTGGACAGAAGAGTTGATATTTCTTCCTCCTGATGGGGGGACGAGGTGGTGAGACGATGTCGTCCTACTCGAGGCGCTTGCACGAACTCGATGGCGTAGCCAGAGGACAAGATCTTTAAGACCCACTGGTCGTCCGTGATGCCTGACCATACCTGGAGGAACTTCCAGAGGGGAAGGTACGGGATGTGGAGCGAGAGAGACTCGGCCGTCGCAGCTTCAAACGCATGACTTGGACTTGGCGTCCGAACGCTTGCCCTGCCCGTAGGGCTGGTAGCGAGGCTTGTGCTGGCGTCGCTGCTTGTAGGAGCCAGACCTGGGCTGTTCCGCAGGACCACCCTGTTGTTGGGGGTTTCCTTGGTAGCGCCGCGTGAAGGGCTGGAACCTCGGCCTGGCGGCAGAAGCCGGCGTGGTGAGCCCCAGGAACTTGGCGGTGGAGTTGGTCTGCCGCATCTCATTGAGGACCTTGTCCGTGTCCTGCCCGAAAAGGCCCTGTCCGTCGAAGGGAAACTCCTCGATGAGCTTCTTCATAGCATCATCGAGGGAGGTGCCCCTAAGCCAGGCGTGGCGACGGAGCAGGATCGCAGACGACATGTCCTTCGCCGCATAGTCATTTATATGCCTGGCTGTACGCATTTGTTGCTCCGCCAGGAAATCGCCCTCGGATGCCAGCGCGTCAATCCGTTTCTGGGCGTCGGCGGGTAACTTTGCCGTTTCGGCCCTCACTTGCTCCCAGAGGTGAGACTGGTACAGGCCCATGGCGGCCGAGTAGTTGGCGGCGCGGAGGAAGAGGGAACCGGTGGCGTAGAATTTTCGGCCCACCGCGTCCAGCTTCTTCCCTTCTGGGGTCGAAGGCACCGGAAACCCGCTGGTGGCCGTCCTGTGCTGGAAGGCCTTGACCACCAGGGAATTTGGCAGGGGGTGCGCCTGCAGGAACTCGACGTTCTCGTCCAGGACTCTATACATGCCATCGAGGCTGGACGAAACGGAGTGTGCTGACACCGGCTTCCTCCATGTCGCCTTCGCCGACGTCAACATGGACGGCAACATGGTGATGTGCACCGGCCGTACCGCCTTTCTGTCCAGCTTAGCGGTCATTTGGTCTTCACCTTCCAGTGGGGGCTGGTCCACCTTCAGGTTCAGAGCAGTGCCGAGTCGTGTCAGCATGGCCGTAAGCGAGCGTTGATCCTCACCACGCGGTGGGTCAACCGCGCCGATGGCCTGGTCCGGCGTCCTCTCGGCGTCGACATCTCCCTCGTCCTCCTCCGAAGAGGTGCTGGAGTCATCGGAGGACGAGGGAGGAACTCTTACATCCACGTCGGGACCGCGCCAGTACGGCCTGGGCGGGCCGAGGGAGTCCACCGCATCGACGTCTGGACCAACCCGCGACGATGTGGGTGGGCCAGCGGAGCGGATACTCGACCCTCGGGAGGTCGGAGGGGCCACAGCAGGGCCAACATCCCTGGGGCTTGCGGTGGTCGGAACCGGAGCCGCAGAGGCCGCAGGCATGGAGGTCTTAAACTGGTTGGCAAAAGTCTGAGCCATGACCTCAAACATCCCTCTCAGGAGCTCCATCTGGGCTGGATCCGGCATCGTCGGGAGTGACGAAACGGTGGCCGACGAAACGGTGGCAGGTGGAGCCGGCGACGAAACGGTGGCTGGTATAATCGGCGACGAAACGGTGGCCGGCATGGTAATTACCGCGTCGTCGAGCGTCGGGGTTCTGGGCCTTGGGGAGACGGAGGCCTGTCTCGTAGGCGAACGAGCCCTCCCACGAGGCGGCGACGGGAGTACCTGAAGTGGGCGAGCTGGAGCCCCAGCCCTGCGTCCTTTTTCAGGCGATCCCGAGGAGGACCGTCCTCCCCAGATGGAAGACCCAGGAGACGGACATCTCGCGACCGAGTATGGTGGCGAAGGTCCCGGGGAAGCAGGGGTGCGCGGAGTAGGCGGGAGTGATCGCCTCTTCTCCGGCGCGTGCTTCTTTTTCTTCTCCCCATTCTTGTCTCTCTTCTTCTTCTTCTTGATGGTGGTGGAAGAAGAGGTCGAAGGCGGAGGAGGCTGAGAGACACCAGCCGAAGTAGAAGCGGCCGCAACGGGAGCCAGAGAGAGTTCCATCAGGTGGGCCTTAAGCCGGTAGCTCCGGTTTTGCACGGCCAGACGAGTGAATTTCTTGCAGTGAGGGCAAGACTGGCTCTGATGAGACTCTCCGAGGCAGAAAAGGCAGAGGCTATGCCCGTCGGAAGCCGGAAACTTTTTCAGGCAAGCCGAACACTGTTTGAAGGCCGCGGCCATCAAAGAAAAATTCTTCCAACGGAAGTTTCTGGAACGCGGATACCCCGAAGGGCTGGTCAGCCGCCACCCCCTTGAGGGGGGAAACGGTGACCGAAGCGAGTAAGTAACTGAGTCCACCAGAAGGAAGAAACAGCACCGGGGTGGTGATCCTGCCCAAAGGACAAGATCACCGAAAAAATTTGAAAAGTTTGCCAAAAGACTTTCCCTCAGAAGGGCGAAAAAATTGAGGAAGCTCTCAACAATCGCCCTGCTGCTACGGCGGATAGAAGAGAACTGAGGTAAAATGGCGCGCGGGCGCCTCAGGATGGGCGGTACGGTGGGCGGTCTTACCGCCAAAACTTTTGACCAATAGCTTTTCAAGCCTCCGATCGGCCGTTCTGCGCAGGCGCATAACCCATGAGTGTGGATTCACAAACTATACGAAGGAGAACAGGTTATTTACCTGTATGCGCATTTCTTCTAATTGCCATCTGCGAATTCACATATATGGATATTCACATGTACGCAAGAGCCTATGTCCGAATCTTCTAGATCTCAAGCAGAAAAAAAAACTATTAGATGTCCTATTCTCCCCTGCTGCACATGTCACTGCTCACATTGGCTAACCATAGTTTTCCAGGTCCACTACTTAACAGAGTAAGAACGAAGTGTGGCAGATTGAAGAGGAAGGGTTGTATGAATTCACATACTGTACGACATTTTTTCATTGGCTTTAGTTTGGATCAAAGTTTCTTTGTTGAAGTCTTGTGTAAAATTTTTAGATGTTTTCGCTTCTTCAAAGCCAAAGAAGCATGATTTTAAGTAGGTTTTGTGGTTCACCTGGGGAACAAAGTGTGGCTTCAATGTCAAAGGTACTTTGCCAAAATGAGAAACGTTCTGTAAGTCTAAGGATTTACATCTTCGATCTGATACCTAAAGATTATCTGCAGATGGTTTAGAATTTTCTTTGTCAAGTTTATCGTACCTTGGATTACTCACTGTCTAGAGGAATCTATGGTAGGATTTCAGCATAGATTGGCAATTCTTAAGCACTACTTTATTTAACTATGACCAAAACATACAGGTGCAGTTTAAGTGGTAATCATCATCAATGGGAATTTTATGCAGACAAACAATTCATCATTTGAATGGGCCATAAAATGATGGGACAGTCTCAAGGAAATAAGGCTGAGACAGAAAGAACTAAACTTGGTATGGAAAATTCTTTTTTAAAGGAAGAAGAACTCACAAAAACAGCAGAGAGGGAACAAAGAGGAAGGCAAGCATTCAACTGGAAAAAAATTGTACTAGTGGAGCTGTAAATAGTTGTGGAGACATGACAGAGGTTGGTTCTCTTAGTGGTAGCTAAAAGAAAATGGCCGCTAGCTGCTGAAAGCAGTAGCATGCACAGTGGGGGGGACAGGACTTCTAACAGATGCTCTCACCCAGGCACAAAACTCCATACGACTGCTTCACAGAGACCACAAAGAATTAGAGAATCTTCACAGTAGTCTACCCTCTTTTTTATTTCTCAGCACTAGATTAAAGCTGTATCCAAATGTTTCAGGACAATAACAGAATATTAATCATCCTCTGTCTAACCCCTTCTAACAACTCACTGTATTAGGCTGACTAAAGTATAGCAGGCAAAACATACATTAGTTCAATACATAATTTTTGCATTTATACCTATCTGCTTCAACCAATATAAATATATATATATATATATTGTAGGAATAGTATCTAGGAAGGAACAGAGCTTTGAAATACTATAGCTCCAGCTCCAAGATGACAAGGGAAAATACATGTCCCCCCCACAGCTGTACCAGAAGTGGAAAACATGTGGCTGCATACATCCCACCTTCTGCAAAGACATTGTGACTCTCTTGGGAAACATGGTACATAGGAATATACATCTTGTTTTCCAGAAAGATCTAGGTGATTTTTATGGTTCTGGAGATAGCCTTGGTAAGTGTGAGTGCAATCTTTCACCTCTCCTTTAATATCTATAATAGAAATTAACATTTCCAGAAGTCACTATGGCTGGCGATTAACTTCCTACAAACTCACCAGTGACATCCTTGTGCAGTAATCCTGAATTCAAGCTATTCTGATGAAAGAACTCATCATGTAGTACAGGGCTAGGAAAAATGCAAACCTATGGGGCAACATACAGCCTCCAAGGTTTTTTTTCTATACCTCATAACTGAGTATTTAATTTTTTAAAGAAGCAGTTTTGCTCAGAAAGTTTCTTTGTGCCTCCAGCTTCTCTTGGATCCCTCTCTATCCCCAATTCTTACATTTGGCCACTAGTTTTTAGTTGTTTCTCTTTGTTGTTAATTCAGAAATTCAAATAAAGGTTAAATATATTTTTGAATTAACAAAAAGGCATAAGAACAATTATGAAGAAACTGAGAAATTAGGAAAATATGGCATGTGGGCCATTCTGGAAAATTCAGACATCTCCGCCAGTGCCTGGGAATGGCTGGTTAGAAAAGAGGAGGAGGTTGCAATCTCAGCCAATAGCAAAATGGGACTCACACCTGTATGAGGGAACTCTCCAAGGCCAAATCAGCTTGTTCCTTGGTACTGTGTTAATTAGAAAATGACTTCAGCTAGGTGCAGGACTGTGATATCTTTTTGAAACTTTTCAACTTTTTGTCCTTTACTCTTTTTCGCCACCGTCTTTAATAAAATATAAGCATTCTCCAACAAAGGTCTGGGTTTCTGGCTCAGAGGGTTTATGGTACTTAAAACTAGGTCTTGCACTGACCAGCTACCCAAAATCTTGTTGTTTTTGTTTTTTGGGTGTGGATGTGTGGTGAGTTCTACTTTGCAAAGGTGGCAAGAGTTCTAAATGCTTAACCTTCTGGAATTTTCTGAACTCCTTAAAAGCACTACTTAGTTGGCAGGAACTGGGGCCAGGCAGAGCCTCCAGACATTACCACATTTGACCACAGGATCAACAGGATAGTATAGCTAAGTAGTTAAGAGTGGGAAGTCCCTGTACCTGGTGGAATGTGGCACCATTCTTTATACAAACAATTTAAAAAATAATGTTATAAATATTAAGAATGCATATTTAGTGTTCTTAGTCCAGTGGTTCCCAACAGGGGGACTTCAATTCCCAGAAGCCTAAGTCAGTACATTGGCTGATCAGTGCTTTGAGGAACTGACTTAGACTTGAGGAAATTGAAGTCCAAAAAGCAAAGGTTGGGAAACACTGCTTTAGTCAGTCCCGTCCAGCTTGGGAGTGAAGCTATTATACAACCAGAAAATATGGGAAATGGCCCTTGGCCCTGCTGTTACCCACCCCTAATATAGCATAGCACACCAAAATACAGGGATGGATGTCATGCAATCTATACTCAAAGGTCATCATTCACAGCAGTAAATCAGTTGTAAAAATGCTGCCTTTCTGACAACATACTGGTATTTCAGATAGAGTCAAGACTTCCAGTACCTCCGATTATTAAAGCAAAATAATAGCAACAATCACCTTTTCTACAAATCCAAAACAGTCATCCAAATCTTCGCTAGAAGAATCAGACTGCTCAATATTATTCCGAGCTTGATGTGTGGTATATTTACGCCTATAAAGCCTCCTCTTAGACTGTATCAATGAATCTTCAGAGTCACTCTGAAGCAGAGACATTAAAAGAGAAAGTTAGTAATTCTGCCAAAAGATACACAGAACCTAGCTGTCAACAAATTTTAAATCCAACGCAACAACGATTTCATTGTGTGTCATTCATCATTTTACAGAAGTGATTATACTCATATTTTCACTAAAACTACAAACAGTTCTTACACCCCACTTCTCCCTCAAGTACACCAGTCTTATAAATTCACTTATCCTCTTATAATTCAATGAAGTTGTGGAAGGATACATAAAGAACCAAGAAAATCATGAGCACAGGAACAGCAACATGTAATTTTCATTACTAATCTTCCTTTATTTTTTGCACACAGTTTTCCCATATAATTAATTGCTTTCTTTATTCTCCATGTTATTTGTAACTTAATATGACTCCCCTCCTCCCTTGGCATTTCCTACCTTGTCTGAAGACTCAAATAACTTCTTTTTCTGCTCCACAGAATATAGCCATTTCTCTTCTTTTCCTTTTGCAATCCTAAATTCCTCCTGATTTCTAATAAATAAATATTTTTAGAATGTGTTAAACAAAGAAGAACCAAATCTATGAAATATAAATAATTTATTTGACGCTTCTGGCACCAATTTACAAATGCAAGAGGATTGAAATACATATTTTGCCCCATATAAATAGGACAGGTTTAAAATCCAGGGCTAGAAATATCTCAACCACGTTTCATTGTTAAAGTGCGTCTGGTTGAGAAAGAAGATAAAGTAAAATTAAGTGTACACAGATTATACTTGAATGTTACATCTTCAGCTCCAGAACCAATCTATACCAAGACAAATATGAGAAGGGGGGTTGATTTTGAGACCAGGATACAAGGAGAATAACTAGGCAGTAAGCAGAGCAAGTGAAAAAAACCAACAGGATAGTGACTCAAGAATCTCTCTGGAGCAAAAAATAAATAAATGAAATAGAGATTTCAAATTTGTTGCACTTACACTTACAATCTAAAATCAGGAAAAGGATGCTTGCAGATAGCTTTTATAGTAGATACAGAACTTAACTAGGGCACACACACCTGAATGTGCTAGAAGTTACTTCTGGAACAATTATTCTCCGTCTCCAAGCTTGGAGGTCTCTTTCTGTAGCAATCTGACTCCTTGGAGCATTCTGATGCATTTGACGCACACCTTCAACTTGACCACTACGCCTCAGGCCAATATTTGGAGGAGACTGGAAGTCTGAGTTTTGTCTCTGAAAATCTGAAAACATAATACTAATGGAATAAAGTGAATAAGTATTCTAGCAACACACAGCTTCTCCATTTCCTGTATCCTAGGACATATTTAATTTTGTTAGCTGCACTTATACTTCATCTTTTCTCCAATGAGCTCAAGGTAGAGTAAATGGCTTTTTTCTCTTCACTGGGGACAAAATTTAAGAAAGACTGTCATGGAAACTGAAGCTAAAATATCCCTTGATTATTTTTAATGGTGATGAAAATCTAGCGTAGTCTCCGCAACCAGAAAGTTTTTCAGCTCATTTTATGAACTTTAAATTAATTTGAGTCTATGCTAATTATTAGGCTGGAATTTTGAGATGTAGGAAAAGTTTAAATAATTCTCAGCTGAAGAGGTTTGCAAAAAAGATCGCAGAAAAATTCAACACACATTTAGTTCAGAAGTATCCAATTTCGTTTCTGAGACTGATTAACAGCTTGGGGGTTGCACTGCCAATAGATCATGGCCAAAGTGGCTAGTTACCTTCTTAACTATATTATTTAATAAAGTAAAATGTAAAGATTTCCATAATGCCAAGTAGATTGCTACTATACATAAAAACAAGCAATACAAGTGTTTTATATATGAGTATCAAAGAGTAAACAAAACAAAACAAAACAAAAAGTATGGTGGCACCTTAAAGACTGTTGCATTTTGATGTTATCGTTTATGGATTAAGTTCACTTCATCAGACTTGAACATAAGACAGTTTTCCAAACAATGTACAGCATTTGAAATTCTCACACTATGAATTTCATTCTATGTAGTATTTCAATTTATCTGGATAAAAAAGGGATTGTGAACATCTTACTTTATCACAATGAAATGGGCAAGACTGTCACAGTGCACAGTTTATAACCAAAACAAAGGAACAGATTTAAACTAATCCTAAACTTGTACTGTAAAAGTTTATGCCATAAATCAGAACTGACTTGATGATACACAATTATATTATAAATACCTTTTAAACCTTAATTTTGAGACATCCACATGTAGCCATAAAGAGCCCATACTGGGAAAGGTTCTGACGTGTAACATTTAATGTTTTCCCTTTAAGGTAGGTACTGACCTCTTCTCGGTGTTTCTCCTCCATTCAATGGCCCAGAAGGAAGATCTTCTTGGTCTGTGCCATTTCTTTGGTCTTGCTGTTGCTGAAGCTCTCTGATGATTCCATCAAGTATGCTGGGTTCCTGATCATCCTGCTCAGATGTTTGTTGTCCTATTACTTGTTCTACAACCTCGCCGTCACCTTGCCAAAGATATATGTAAATATATGTTTGATCATTTCCAAAATATTGTCAACCACTAGAATTTTGACCCTGTTCTCACCAAAACCAGATCAGTAAGATTATGGCTGAAATTCTATTGCTTTACCTTACAACACATAAGACTGGTGACATGATCTGTCACAGCCATTTTTCAGAAATTAAAAATTTCCGATTCCTGTCCCCAAAAGTCCTAAGATTCCTGTGGCATTTCTTTTCTCATGAGGAGGCTGTGGGGGCCCGTGGGAGACATTTCCAAAAACTGTTGCCACCAAGATTTTACCACCAGCAGGGCTTTTGGAAAATTAAAGATTCCCTCCTTAAATGACTTCCCCATGACAAAAAGGATATCATGGGAGCCAGAAGATCCATAGGGCTGCTTCCAGCTCTGCAGTTTTGTGATAGTGATTACAATACAGGCTTCACTGAGACTAACTTTTAAAGCAAGTACAACTCAAATTTTAACAGTAGAGATTCAGATGATCTTCTGTCTCATGTTACATTTTGATTACAGGATATTAAAACTAAACTCAAAGCCAGAAGTTGAGAACTGCCTTTCATACTTGTTGCTACATATCCAAGCTGTGGAATCAGATGCTCATCTGCACAGTTCTCTCTTCCTGGTACCAACCGCTGGTATTTTGTTGGATGAGGATTTCCATCCACATCTACTAAGAATGGTGGAGGCATAAGGTGAGGAGCCTGCTGGGTCTGCTCATCTAGGACATAATTGTTAGAATCTCGGATCAATGGTCGATAGTCAGTGTGGAAGAACATCTGATCAGGAATCTAGAAAGAAATTAAGATAAAATATAATCAACTTTAAAGAAGACACTAAAGCTAAGTCCACCTCCAAAAGAATGAATGTTGTGGTTTTTAAGCTACTACCCAAAGGTTGTAACAGGAATATCCAAAGTATTCTGACTGTAAGTTTACCTTAGGGTAGTGTTTCCCAATGTGGGGCCCACACCCCATCAGGAGACTTTAAATCCTAGAAGCCTAAATCAGTACATTGGCTATCAGTGCTTTAATACCTCTTGCATGCCCCAAGGAATGGCATTTAGAGTGGCCATTTCTGGAGGAACTTGCCTATTCAAGAGGTTTTGGCCTAATATGTAATATTACTTTTGCAACTTAAGTAACAATTTCAAGCATAATGTATTGTATTCTTAAATGTATTTGTTATTACATGGGTTTAGAGGAAAACAGTAAATCAGTATTTAAATGACCATGCTATACGTAACAGTAATGTTAATGTCACTTGTCAAAAGGAAATGAAAGATTACATTAAGAAAATAGCCTGCTCTTGCTTCTTATACCCTGTCCTCACTAATTTATCAACTAAAATGTTCACCGAGCCTGTATATTTACTATTCAATAAACTAAGGGGGTTATATCTAAGCTATATCTATCACCTGGATTACTACACTATGTATACAAAACAAAAAAAGATGGCTCAGAAGAATTAAAAGTTTAATCTTATTATTTAACTGAAGAAAAGAATACCTTTTCATAAGGCTTGTTACAACCAAAGCCAAATATCAAAAGATGCCCATGAGAATCTGTACAGGCAAAGTGTTGTCCGTCTGATGAAAACTTGCAGTCAAAGACAGCACCATGTCCTTGCCCTTCAATCTGAGTTAAAAGAAAAAAAAATAAAGTTTTCTTACAATGTTAAAACATCCTAGAAACATAGGGAGTTGGTCTTTTACTAAGTCAAATGTTTGATCCACCTAATCTCAGAACTGTCCACACTGATTAAGAAGCAGGATCAGGAAAAAGGTCTTATTCAGTCCTATCTGGAGATGCCATGGCTTGAACTTTACAAGAACCACACGCAAAAGGAAAAATACAGTGGCACCTCGCTTAACAAACAGCTCAATTAACACAAAAATCGCATAACAAAAGGAAATCCATAGAAAATAGTGGCTCAGTTAACAAATTTTTTTTAGAACGGATTCATGGGGCTGGCTAAGATGGCCGCTGTGTAACATCTAGTTTCGGACGCTCGCGCTCAACAAAGTGGTAAACAATGGGAAGGAGCAGAACAGAAAAAATTTAAAGTGGCAAAGCCTAAAGATAAGATCCTTGCCTGTCTCCGTGGAAAGTTTGGTGAGCTTTTGGGGCTGGCTGATCGAAGTTCGAGAGATTCTCTGGCGGTGGAAGCTACGGCGGCAGTCGCGGCTTTTCTGCTGGAGCTGAGGAACGGGATCAGCAAGATTGTGGAGAAGGCGTTTGGAATCGGTTTTGAAAGGGGCAAGAGGAGCCTGAGTGTGAAGTAATTTGCATGTAAGTGCCTGTGGGGAGCTACATTCTCAGTTGCAAGCTATAAAACCAGTTGGGATCTTTTTTTTTTTTTTTTTAAAGAAAAAAAAAGAGAGCTGAGTCTTTGAAATGGAAAAGGTGGAGGCTTGAAATGGCGACGGTCAGGGAAAACGAAAGTGACTGTGCGAGGGTTGTGATTTTTTTCTATACTCCAGAGGACCGCGCCACGTTTTGATATCAACAAAGGTGGATTAATTTTTGTTTTTTCTCTCTCTCTCTCATCTCTGGGCTGGAATATTGGAGAAACTGTGGGAGTTTTTTTTTTCTTTCTTTTGCTTAAGCTGTCTGCTCCTTGCAGGAAGAGGGGGAAGAGGGGGGGCCTTTTCTCACTTAAAAGTTAAGGCACTCGCTGGAGAATGATGCTTTAAATACCCATCTCAAAGGAAGGAATGTGTGGCTTTGATTGCTGGTTTCTTTACCGTGTGGATTGAGGAATATCTTGCTCATCACCCCAACCCCTCAGAAGCTGGATTTTTCTTTTCCTCCTGAGCCCCCCCCCCCCTCAACAATTGGGCTAACTGTTTCTCTGAAGCCTGTTTTTTTTCTGTGGCTGGAAGACGTTTGTTTGGACCGCTGGCTTTGGGGGAAACGATCTGTTGTGGTCAATAATTTTTTTTTTTATTTTTTATTTTTAATCTGCCTGCTTGGAGAGTTGTTTCCTTTAGTTTCATCGTTGTGGATTACAGTATTTTGGTACCTTCTGCTGACATAAGAACTTTCCTGCTGTAACTGTGGAACCAATGACTGCAGTGTTGTAAGCCTTACTATATTGACAAACTGTTACAGCGATCTGCAACATTGGGTTTGAAATGGAAAAAGTTACAAGAGGAAAAGCGAAGGAGGAAGAACAAGTTGTAAAGTCTAAGACGACTGGAAAAACAACAGTGGGTGAATCTGCTCAACCATCATCTATGTCTACAGTGCCAATGGACCAGACGCAAATTATGGTGGAAATGGGTAAATTGATGCAAAAATTCGAGAAAAGTGAGGCTTCAAGGGTGAAAGATAGAAATGAAATAATTAAAGGGCAAGAAAAGATGATGTCAACATTGAATGATTATACAAAAAAAATGGATTTAAATTTGAATAAATTTGCGGGAATGCTGAAAGTGGTTCAAATTGAGGTGGATACTGTAAAGAGTGAAGTAAAAGGGACCCAGGAGGCGGTGCGGGACAGTAAGCTAAAAATGCTGGAACAAGAAATGAGGATTGATGTTGTGGAAGATTTGATGAGAAAGCAGAATATTCTGATCCGTCAGGTACCGGAACGGACTCCGGATTTGTTAAGAGAGAGGGTGGTTCAGTGGTTAAATGGACTAAAAATGGGGAAGGAATTTGTTCAGGAGGATTTAGGAAGTGTGTTCCGGGTGGGTCCAAGAAGAGGGAGAATGGCACAAAGAAATGTGCTGGTTAAATTTGCAAATTGGGCAGATAAACTAAAAGTAATGGCTCATCTGAAAAGAGCAGGTTCTGATGCGTTGAAATTTGATGGTTCAGAGGTTGAAGTCTATAATGATATTTCATTAAAAGAAAGAACATGGAGGTATAAGATGAGGCTTGTTACTAAATTGTTGAGGAGTAAAAACATAAGGTATAATTGGAGATTTCCACAACAATTGCGCTTTTTTTATGAAAAAAGAATGCAAGTTATTGATGAAGGCACTAACCCATTGGAATATTTGAGTATGTTGGGATTGGTACAAGCAGATTCAGAAGAATGGAAAAATCTTAAGAAGGAAATGATGGATTCTGGAGCTTTGGGAAGGGAACAAGGGAGGGAGGAAGCTGGCGGGGCAACAGGTGGAACACCTCAGCGAGGGGAGGAGGAGGAGGAGCTGTCTTTGATTATGGTGGAAGAGGAGATAGGCAAGGAACAATGAGATCTGGATAGTAGCAAGCTTAAGTACTTAATAGAGGTAGAATGGGCAAATAGCGCATAGCGCCGGCAGTAGGGCACGTCTTGCAGGTCCCCCCTCTCCCCTCTTTGGTTGACAGAGGCGACTTTTAGTTGGAAGGTGGGGAGAGTGAAAATGTGTGTTATATGTAGTGGTATGGTGGTAGGGTTGTTGGTGGCACGCCCGATGGAGAGTTTAAAGTTGGAAGAAGAAATTGGATATGGGAAGTATTAAAATAATATCATGGAATGTGAGAGGTACAGGTTCTGTTCTCAAGAGACGGAGGTTGGAATTGGCGTTGAAAAAAGATAGACCAGATATTTTGTTTTTACAGGAGACACATCAGAAGTCAAAAGATACGAATAAACTTTTTTTAGGTTGGATGCAACACTATGAGATGGCGTTTGGAACATCTAAAGCAAGAGGGGTGGCAACCATGATTTCTAGAAAGTTAGGATTTGAAATCACAAAAAAGATTGTTGATCAGGAGGGTAGGTACTTGTTGTTAAGAGGAAAATTGGAGGATGAGGAAATCTTGTTGGTAAATATTTATGCTCCGAATGACCACCAAACAGTGTTTCTCGAAAAAATTCGGAAAATAGTGGAGTTGGAAAATGTTGCTAAAACTATTGTGGCTGGTGATTTTAATTTGATTAGGTCAGGATTAGATTGCACAAATATAGCTAGAAGTGGAACTGGTGTGAAAGGGAAGGTGATGGATAATTGGATGAAAGTTACGGGTTTGAAGGACTCGTGGAGAGAGTTTAAAGGTTTAGAAAGAGCATATTCATTTTTTTCTCACGTGCATGGGACCTATTCGAGAATAGATTATGTTTTTCTTTCGGAAAATTTAATTGGGGATATAGAAGGCACGGAAATTGGGATTATTAAGGAATCGGATCATGCTAAAGTATATTTGGAACTGAAAGTACAAAAAAATACTCAAAGAGTCAGAAATTGGAGGTACGATCCTAATTTGTTCAAAGATCAGAAGAGTAAAGAGTTAATTATGGAAAGTTGGAAAGAAAGTTGGCAATGGAACGATAATAATGAGGTTAATTTTAACGTTGTGTGGGATACCATGAAGTCGGTATTTAGGGGTGAAAGCATAAAATTGGCAAGCTTTAAATATAAAAAGAATAAAGCAGAGTACATAGAAAAAGAAAGGGAAATAAAACAATTACAGGTAGAACACGCAAATAGTAAGGATAAAAAAATTTTTTTGAAACTACAAGGACTTAAGGCAGAAGTAATGGGTAAAGATATAGACAAAGTTAAACGAGATTTGATTTATCTAAATAGGGAATATTTTGAATTTAGTAATAAGAACTCAAAATTATTAGCAAGGGCAGCTAAGGTTAAAAGGGAAAAGAGAGAAATTGGGGTGTTAGTGGATAGGCAAGGTTTAAGGTGTAATAAGAATAGCGATAAATGTAAATTAGTTAGAGAATTTTACCAGGAGCTATATGCAAAAAAAGAAATAGATAAAGAAAAGCTTAAGAAGATATTGGAGAGGCAGTTAGGAAATGGGATAAAACAAGAGCACAGGGAGAAAATGGAGGAAAAAATAACTGATAAAGAGGTTAGGGGGGTAATAAGTGGATTGAAGATAGGGAAAGCCCCGGGGGATGATGGATTATCAACAGAGTTCTATAAAGAATTCAAAGAGGTAGTGGTTCCGAAATTGGTGAAATTATACAATTATATATTGGATGGAGGATCAATTCCGACCTCATGGTATAACACCACAATTGTTCTTTTGCCAAAACCTGGAAAGAATTTGGAAAGAGTGGATTCGTACAGACCAATTTCGCTTATAAACCAAGATGCGAAGATCTTCACAGCAATATTGGCTAATCGTTTAAATAGTTTTATGGGGGAATATATAGAGGTTGATCAAGTTGGGTTTTTAAAAGGACGACACATGGCGGATTTGACTAGAAGGGTATTAGATTTAATAGACAATGTCAATCAAACAAAGGAAAAAGTGGGACTACTATCATTGGATATTTTTAAGGCATTCGATTCACTGCAGTGGTCTTCAATTAAGGAAATAGTTAGAAAATATGGGTTTGGGGATAAATTTAATAGGGTTATAGATTTACTATATCAAAAAGGAAATGCTAAGGTTAGAGTGAATGAGGAGCTAACGGACTTGGTAAAGCTAGAGGCGGGCACCAGGCAGGGTTGTCCTTTATCTCCTATCTTGTTCATAATGGCAATGGAGATTTTAGCTAAAAGTATAAGGGAAGATTCAAATATAGAAGGGATTATGGGTAATAAAGTGAGTATGTACGCAGACGATACATTGCTTATGGTGAAGCACCCGGAACAGGTAATGGATAGGATTAAAGATCATTTACAAATATTTCAAGCTATAACTGGATTAAAGATAAACTGGGATAAGTCTGAATTGATGTTGTGTAATTTGAAAGTGAGCGAGATGGGTAGGACGGTGTCGACACTTAACATACAAGTTAAAGAGAAGCTGAAGTATTTAGGGATAATCATTTCAAATAAATTAGAAGATCTTAAACGATTGAACTATGACAGCTTGAGAATTGAATTTAAGAATAAAATACAAGAACTCCAGAAGTTAAAGCTGTCATGGTTCGGAAGGATTGCTATGTGTAAAATGATATTGTTACCAAAGATTAATTTTCTATTTGATACACTAGCGATCCATTTAAAAGAGAAAGAAATTAATGAGTTTCAAAAAATGTTTAATGGGTTCTGTAATGGAGGAAAAAAATCTAGGCTTCCAAAGAAACTATGGTATATGTCTCAGAAAAAAGGGGGTCTGGGTATGCCTAATTTGCTAGTATACTATCGAGCATTTCAAGTCAGGAATGTTGTGAAGATCTTGGCAAGAGAAAAGGTGATTTGGGAACAATTGGAAATGAAAGAGTACAGAAATATTGGAAACTTGATTTTCTTGGGAATGAAGGATAAGGTGAAAAGGTCAAACAATACTATGATGAAAGGTCTCATGGAGGTATGGAAGAAGGTAAAAAAAGATATGGTTCCGAATCTCTCTCCAATTTTGGAATTGACTGATATGATGTGTTTCCCAATAAAATTAGATAAAGAAAAAATGGAAATATTGGATAAAAATGGGAGGTTGTTATTGAAGGATTGGTTAAAAGCATGTGAAGTTGATGACGAGCGGAAAAAAATGTTTGAGATTTTAAATTTGAACTGGTTTCAGAAGTTAAAGGTGGATAATTGGAATAAAAAATATAAAAAAGAAATAGGGATAGATAGAGTATATACAGAATTTGAGGAATTGGTAAGGAAGATTAGAAAAGGGGAAAGCAGTACTAAAGGTCTTGTAAGCAAGCTTTATAATATATTGAATAGAGGTGCAGATCCACAGGAGGACTTGAAACGGAAGTGGGAACAAAACTTGAATATAAAAATTGGGGAGATTGAATGGAAAAACAAATGGAAAAAGAGAATTATGAGAACAATGTCTGTAAGAATTAAAGAACATAATTTCAAAATGTTGTGGCAATGGTACCTGACACCATTAAGACTTTACCAGATGGATAACAAAAGAGATAAGTTATGTTGGAGATGTAAAGAATATGACGGAACATATGAACATATGTGGTGGAGCTGTAAAAAAATAAGGGATTTCTGGGCAAGAATAGAAAATGAGTGTGATGAAATATTGGGTAAAAGTGTTAAGTTGGTGTCCGGTACCATTCTTTTAACGAATGTGGAAGGTTTGGGTTTAAATAAGGAGGAAAAAGAACTATTGGAAATCATATTGACAACAGGTAGACAATGTATAGCTAGAAATTGGAAAAACGATATAGATATACAGATTGGAGAATGGTATAAAGAAATGTGGAGTTTAGCACTGAATGATAAATTGACATGGGAGATTAAAGTCAAAAGAGATAATTTAAAAGAGAATAGATTCTGGAATATATGGAAACCGTTTGTGGATCACTCTATTATGGCAAGCGATAGTTCAGGACCAGTACCATCACAAAGAAGCTTCTGGAACTGAGTAGAAAATAAACTCTCCGGGCATTGTATATATACACAGGGTGATTATTATTGGTTAAAAAAAAAAAAAAAGATTAGTGCTAGTACAGAAAGTTTTTTTTCTATCATTTTGGATATTGAAATAATGGTTTTTAATATTTGGTGGTTAAATAGCAGTTAACGAGTATAGATATTGTTATGTGCTAGCATATAGTAATGTCTGTTAGTATGATATTAAGGATTTGTTAGTGTATTGTATCGTTAATGTATTGTTAATGCTTTTTTTTTTCGTTTTTTGTATGTCTATTAAAAACTCAATAAAATTTATATTAAAAAAAAAAAAAAAGAACGGATTCATTGGTTTTCAATGCATTCCTATGGGAAATCGAATTCCAACGCATTCCTATTGGAAATTCGTTTTACAAATTTTTCATAGTACAAAAGGTCCTGGAAAATGCCAAATTTGTTAAGCGAGGTTCCACTGTATTCCACTAGGGAAGGAACAATCTAACTTCAAGTAGCTCTCCCATCTCATTTCATTGTGTATTCTAAAGATTTAAACCCGATCAGGAAAAAGCTGATGGAAAAAGCTGATGGCCCCATTTACGTTTGGCTGTTGATTCAGCTCTGGCTTCAACACAGTTCCCCAGCAGCATGTGACCCCCTTCCAAGAGAACATAGGGCTTGACAGAAAGAGAAATTCCCCACTTTTGTATCAAAGAAAACATTACCTAACTTCCTTTTTATTCTAAGCTGCAACTTGAAATGGCATTCAAAATGCTTTTTACACCAAGAGACATATTCTAAGGGTGTAAAAAGTCACACTTCTGGTGTGATCGCAGGCATCCAAACAAGTGGGTTAATGCTGAAACATTGGGGGGGGGGGGGGAGGACAATGCAAATTTTGGAAAGATAAACACTTACCATATTAAAATAATGCTTCACTTGAATGCCTTTTGTTATATCCCAGATAAAGATATTGCCATCATGGCCTGCAGATAACATAATCCTAGAATCAAATGGGTGGGGCTCCAAAACAAACACTTCATCTGCATGGCCCTTTCGAAAGCAGATAAAAATAAGAGTGAAAATCTAAATTTGCAGTGTTGTGTGTTATGTTTAAAATTATTTATCCAGAGTATCTGGTATTTTAAACTATACAAAATAATTTATGTGAACACACACATCAGAATCTATTTGATTAATTATATCAGTGTAACTACAGTGACACAAACTGCAATTGCAAGTTGCCACTAGTTCACATGTTGCTGCTGTATTCCTCATTATTAACTCTGAGTAACAAGGGCTACAAGCAGGAAGTTTAATGAGCAGCAATTCATCTCTGCGGTTTACATCACTGTACTTACACCGGAATAATTAATAAGATTCTGATCATAACAACAAGTATTATAAATTAAATAACCAACATCCTAAATGTATTCAGTTCAACTGTATAATCAACTAACAGTGAATTGACGCCTTTTTAATATGTGCTCCCATTGTTTATTCCTACAACATATAGTTTGACAAAAACTGAGCCAGTCCTACTTATGTCAACAGGATGTGCCCTAATGCAAGGAAAACCTGAAAAGGAAGACAAAATACAAGATGGATTGATTTTACGAATGAATGAGAGCCTTGAGTTAGTAAGATTTGAACACAGCTGTTGGTGACATTCTGGGGATTACTCATTCAGATTCACCAAACGTCAAGGGCAACTTGAAGTGCATAACTACAACACACTCTTAGAAGTGGGAGAGGAAAAGGACAACAAATTAACTATTCTAAAAGATTCTACAATTGTCAAATAGTTTTATATGTTGCAAAGCACTACACGTATCACATACATTACAAAAAAAAATGTTTCAAAATACAGTGGAACTCCTGATAACGTCCGATCCTGATAACGTCATATCCAGACAACGTCCATCAATTTTCAGAAAATTGATGGACCGGGTTGAGTTAGTCAGACGTTACCCGGAGCTGTCTGTGCTCGCCCTCCGTGAGGAGAACTGGCCAAGCGTGTGAATGCTTGTCCCCCCCAGAGGGCCAGTGGGTGGATCTGCAGGCACCCACCATGGCGCCTCCCCCGCAAACAAACCGCTGCCGCTGCGGATAGGGAGCTGGCTTGTTTGTGGGGAGAACGCGCTGGGCAGCGCCTTCCCACAAACAAACTGCCGCCACTTTCCCCCAAACCAAGCCCCGGTTTGGGAGAAAGCAGTTTTCTTAAAGCAATATCCAGTGCTGGTCCCCATAACATCCAAATCCGGACAAAGTCCAGACTTGCGGAACCAGGTTTGGACGTTATCAGGAGTTCCACTGTATACCTTTTTCTTACTTTAAATGCACATGTCCTGTTAGTTTTACCATGAACTCTGTATATCCATGATGGTGAACCTTGGCACTCCAGCTGTTCTTGGACTTCAATTCCCAGAAGCCTAAGTCCCTGTGAATCCACATGAATGGCTTTACTGCACGTACAGTAAACCCATTTGCGTGGATTCACAGGAACATGGGCTTCTGAGAATTGGAAGTCTAAGAACAGCAGGAGTGCCATGATTCGCCATCACTGCTGTATATCATACCTTTATCATTCATTTCTTTTTAAAAAGGAGCTCTATCATCAAGTTAGCATTTGAAAGGTAACTCTTTTTTTGCTGATAGTTTCAAATACTGTTCCTAAATTGCCCTGGCAATTTTAGTTCATCAATACTGTATTGGATTCCCAGTTTTCCTAAAATGTTTCCCAAGAAACTACCAACTTTTTATTAAGTCCACCATGAAAGAAGAAAGTCACTTCATTCCCTCACTTTGCAACTGATGTTACTAACATTAGAATGTATCATTGCTAATTTTTGTAGTGTCAGATACTGGACTAGTATGAGAATTTGCAAAATGTTCCTTATGGATTAACATGCTGGGACCTTTCCAATCCATTACAAAGAATCTACTCTTCAGAGATTCTGCTCATAAGTGTTTCCTTTGTTCTCATCCAGATGTACCAGAAGAGAACAAAGTTTTACTGAACAAGACAGTAACGTTATTTCTATGAATTTCCATAAAATAAATGTTTAGCTTTATATTCTTCACTAACATTTCTTTCAAATAAATGAGTGTATTTCTTTAATTATGTTCCCCCAAGGCATTTTCAGAAAACCAAGAAATACTTTAACTGAACCTACTGGAAACAATTAAGGATTCTGCAACAATTGGCACATTACTTTCTGGAAAAAAACTTTTAAAAATAATAATTACCTACCATGAGATGATGAAGCAGCTGCCCAGTATAAGAATTCCACACTTTCAGTAGATGATTGTTCACAGCAGTTACCACTAAATTATCATTTTGACTCCAGGCTATCATGGTTACTTTGGGCTTCATAAACTTGTCTTCTTCTGAACAAAAATCACTATTTTGAAATTTTAAAAAAGGTTTTAATAATTCAAAGCATTATTTAAACCCTAGAACTATCCTTACAGAGATGAAACAAAACATTCAAAGGGAACATTTCAAGACTTGAAACAAAACATTCAAAGGGAACATTTCAAGACTTGAAAGACTATCAGATTTTTATAGACTACTAGCTGATTGCCCGGCCTTGCCGGGGGTTATTGATTATCGACACAGCGCCCGGGGGGAGGCAGGGAAGGGGGGGGAGGTGGACGCGTTTCGTTCTCCCTTCCCTGCCAGCGCCCGATGTAAGGGGGAGGCGGATGCAATTTCTTTTCCCTTCCCTGCCGGCACCCGGGGGGGGGGGGGGAGGCAGAGGAGGCGGACACATTCCGTTCTCCCTTCCCTGCCGGCGCCCAAGGTGAGGCAGGGAAGGGGGGAGGCGGACGCGTTCCATTCTCCCTTCCCTGCCGGCGCCCAGGGGGAGGACAGGGAAGGGGGAGGCAGATGTGTTCCGTTCCCCCTTCCTATTCCCTCAGCTCGGGCTCTCTCCGCCTCGGTAAGGAGGGGCCCTGAGCTGTAGTGTGCGCGCGTCGGCCGCTGGTTTCTTTTTTTACGCACACCGGCTGTCCAGCCTCCTCCGCGCTCGGGTCCTGCCTGATTTGCTGAGGTGTACCGCAGAGGACACTGGGACTCATAGGGGGTTTTTTGTTCACGTTCGTGGGGCATTGGCCCCACTCTCGGCTCCCAGACCCTTGCGCCAATGATTTCGGGGACAAAAGGTAGGTGTGTACAGCGGGATAGGCTATACGGTGTGGACACGCATTCCGCACACGCACGGCCCAACCCCTTTCTTATAGGTGAAGATTAAAGGAAACATGTTCCTACCATAGCTAAACATGTAAATCTATCACTATCTTCAAGTGAGAAAAATCTGAATGCTTGTACACAACTGAGCACAAATTTCAACAATGAGATTTTTCATTTTATCTCAGAACTCTGAAGATTCTTGCAGAACAGAAAGCAAATTTCTTAACCTAGTTGCACATGCAAATAGATAGACAAATAGGATACATTACACCTACCCAGGGAGTTTGTCAGCCATATCTAACAAAATGCTCTTCCACTCAGCTTGCTGGAACCGCCAGATTCGAGCTGTTCCATCTCTGCTACCACTTATGAACCTTGGCATAAAATACAAAGTAACGCAAAAGTAAACATGATATTCAGATTATAAATAGCTCCTTGATGGAGTTGTTGAGCACACATATTGTATATATAAATCATGGTATGACTGAATCACAGCATTTTCCAAAGGCTGGCCTTCAACTATATTTAGGAATACTTCCTATGACCATGGCAGAACAATTATGAGTTATAAAAAGTCCAAAAGCATGAATACTAGTGAGGACCCCACATTCGACTTGATGTCTGTAAACAAAACATACACAACTGCATCAGTCTCTCCCATCAGTAGATTACAAATGTTCTTCTTCGCCCATGCTATTTCTTCCTCCCAGTTCATGAGACTGGAAGCGGTACTTCTCAAATTGTGGAGGAAGGTATCTCTCCAACATATGGGACACACAGCAGTCACATGAAGACCATGCTTATATGAATTTTCCCCCAACTCAACAGCAGCAGCAGAATCCCATCAGTGGGGTCTTCTATATGTATATAATTGTAGATAGCAACCTGGTTCCTATCGTACACGGCACCAGGTCTCGGCTTGTCCCAACTCCTGCCAACACGAGACTCGGCCTCACGATGAGTGCCACTCCACCTGCCCTCACTGATCGGTTGGAACTGGTCACCTCATTCCCGGACTAACGGAACAGTATTCCGACTAAGCGAAAGCAAAGCGGATTTTTGGTAGCGTTGCAAAAAGGGTGTCTCTACGCAGTTTGCCCAAACAGGGGAAACCAGCAAAGAAAATGGGGACCTAATGGGTAATGGCGGTGCCTTATAAAATGTCGCAGTTAAAAAGTTTCTGCAAGGCCCTCTGGGACTGGTAGCGGCTTCATCCACTAGATCTATTTCACCCTTATCACAGTTTTCATATGGGAATTTGACCTTCGATGTAGCGCTAGGTGAGGGGGAGGCAAGCTCTGTCCTGGGAAGACGAGACTCCCAAAATCTCTCCCTCTCTAGCTTCCTTGTTTATCGGGCCCAGCTGCACTGGCCAAAATAGCCAAGGGTCCGTGTTGCAAAGTAACAAGGCCTTATCTGAAAAATTCCCTTTCAACTCTCTCCTGGCTGAGAAGAGTTAGAAAAAATCCGCTCTTGACAAAATAAGTCCGTTTAAAGATTTAATGAATAAAAAGAAAGTTCCAAAATATAGAATAAAATCCTAACTAAGCTATTCTACGAAAAATACATTTTTCTAAGAAAGAAAAGTAGTGTTTCAAAAAGCAATACATGTCTAAAAGAAGTGAGGCTGAAAGCCGCCCATACGGGTTCAGGGTGCGGATCCACTCTGGTGGCAAACGGTCAGCATATTGAGATGAAATCAAGATAGTAGATTTGCGATCTAATCTTCTCTATTAACTACGGTGCTCTGAGCCCTGATATTTATACAGATTTTGGTGAAAACGCATGCGGCGTTATCTTTGAGTGACAGACAACTCTTTTGATGTCCAGTGTGAGACCAGAACATCTAATCTGAGTTCCCATCTAAAAGACGTAAATTTCACGTCTACCAACAGGTGGCTCATCTGAGAACCATGCTCTTCCCAGGTAATTATTCTGAGAACAGACACTTTCTCAGATTTGCTGTCTGTGAACGGAGGTCAGCCTGACCTGCCGCTTTTAAATGGTCAGAAGTCAGCTTCTGCATACTGTAGTCTTTCAAAATGGACCCGTTTAGGCTAAGCAAAGTTAAACAAACTAGCGAAATGAAAGTAGAATAATAACATAGGCATTTCAAACTTTAAATGAACACAGTAAATAATGAAATAAATTCATCCCAGCTATGAAATCTACGACAGTTCCTACATAATTGCAGAGGATGAAAGCAAACTATCTCTGCCATTTCTAACAGATAATTTAGAATTTAACTCGCAATTCTTCCTCAATCAAGTACCCTATTCTAACATCTGTAGTAAGACTTCAACATAAAATTGCATATATAAAGCATAAAAATCACTCTTCTGGTAAAACACTGAAACAATTTATGCTTACATTTAGAGGTAATGTGTGCTTCTGTGATAAACATCATACTAAACTACATGTATAACTATCTGGATGTCTTGGAACTCTTCCACCAAATTAATTTCATCAAGGCAGCCAATGGGTGAAGGTCAAAGTAGCACCCTTGTCAACAACTGGAAATTTATTTTGTTTGCTGCCAATGAAGCTATCCCTCTCTATAGCTCTGAAGTAGTTACACCTTACAAAGATGGGATGAAAAAAATTACTTAAGAACTTGTATTGGGGGATTAAAGTCAGATACTAATAAAATGAGAGGCAGTCAGAAGGCTGTATATAAAAGCCTCCAAATACAAGCTTTCATTGAAAATGATACTATAACATTCTAGGCATTACAGTGATGAAAAAGAGGGAAATTCAACCTGGTGAATATTACCATATGGCTATAAGCAAAGAGATGGAAAAATACTATATACAGTATAATACAGTAAAACCTCGGGTTACAACTGCCTCGGTTTAAGTTTGCTCCGGTTTACAACGGCAAATCCTATGGAAATGCCGTCCCGGTTTACAAATTTTGTTTCAGTCTACAACGACCAATTCAGGTCCTTTTTTAAAATTTTCCAATGCATCCCTATCGATGTATCGGGTTTAAATTTTCTCGGGTTACAACGGAGGCTGTTGGAACAGACCTCTGTTGTAACCCGGAGTTTTACTGTAATTACAGGCTAGAAGCCAACAACCAAATAAATACTATGCAATATTGGTCTAAATGGTTTTGTCCTGTTACAGCTTTAAATTTAACTAAAGCATTCCACAGTATTTTTACTTATTTACTTGTTGCACTGATAGTCTGCCTTTCTTCTAATGGAACTGTTTTCAATTTAGCTTTACAAAAACATACCTGTTATCTCTATTAGAAAACTGAATGCTGTCAACTTTATCCTACATGAGAGAGAAATCTATTAAAACAGAACCCAAACAATTTGTTAAATACTTAAATCAGTCTAATCTCATTTCAGACAGACAAGGATTATTCTAAAGATGTTGGAAAATTCACAACAGCAAAGGCCATTCATTCCCTTGACCATTTTCTAAACTGATTATTCTCTAGATATTGAGACATGAGCATATGAGCTTTGCTAGCTCAAACCAAATGAGCTTTTTTTTTGCTAACATCTTAATTCCAACAGCCAAACAGATGCTTATGGAAAAGTCTGTCATAATGGTCGCAACGTCACTGATGGAAAAGATGGTGACACACTTCTTTTTTGAAGCTGGGAAACGTGGTAGCTCGGCTGAACACAGTCCTTTTAAAATAGCCACCTTCCCATTAATACACAGACGGGGCTTGCCCTGGGTAACTGTCTGCAAGGTTATTTTTACCTTCAAAGTCTGGGATGCCCCAGCAGATCGATGATAGAAGGAAGAGCTACTCCCTTCGTATCTCCATAGAGACCTTATCTCTCAAAGTAAAATGTCCCTCTGAGAAATGTTGCGTACGGTGTGAAGATGTACCCACTAGGTTGACCTTATCTTGGCTCTGCTCCGCAAAATACTCCCTCCTTCTGATGTTCAAAAAACGAGGCTTGTGCTGGTGTCTTTGAGACGTTTAATTGAAGAAATATTTTCATCCAAATAATAATCAAAGCATAGATCGAAACAATAAATCTAACTACTTTGAATACTATCTACTCTAAGCATAGTCCAGAGATAGGACTCCCTATATCTATCCTAACTTAACACAAGCTAAATAAAATAAAGAAATAGACTAACCTTTCTAAGAAGCCATTCTTCTGTCAGATCATAAGTACTTTGCCCCAGATGGTTTAAACAAAGACTCAGAGACTGCTGCACTGGGCTTTCGTCCCCACTGGATTTCTCCTAGGGTTCCATGTTGCTGGTTCAAAAGAATGTAGGCTTGAGCCTACTCCAAAATAGGTGCTTCTGAACTCCCAATTTCTAGGGTTTGTATTCTATTTTGCCCACTCATTCCTCCCCTCAAGAATGTGAATTACCTGATTGTTTTGACTAAAAGTTGTTTATCCAGACATGGGATGATGCAAGTTTGATGTAATCCCTCTTCCAGGTGTTGGATATCCCATAATCCACTCCTATGAGAATGTTACTTTTCCCTTTTCTAAGGTGATGGTGTAAATGTCAAATGTGAAATGACAGGTTGAAAGTGTTCTTCCTGAGTGAAGTTCCCTTTCCTAGGTGACTGACCCTTTGTTACCTTGGGTAAACCCGCTTCTCTTCAAATGTTAATGCACAAGCATGGGTCCTTCGCAGGTGTCTAAACGCTGCTTAGCAACTCAGATGTTTTGTGACGTATTGATATTTGGAATGTGAATGGTACGTGTATTGGAATGCTGCTGACATCAGAGTGCCTTCCCTATCAAATTATCCATTCTCAAACCTTACAGAGAATATGCTATATGAACTTTAATACTTAATAAATGTAAAGAAATTAAAATGTGTGAACGTCCCTTGGGATTATCACGACAAGGTCCACCAACAATAAGGCCAATAATCCCTTTTCACTGTTGTTCCCTAGTGCTTGGTTCTCTGAGCCTGGACATTTAATAAAATTAGAATGACTAGAAGCCTTCAGCAGACCTATTCACATACCTGTACATTTATCTAAACCTCTTCAAAACTATTTAAATCAACAGCCATGGCAACATCCTGAAGCAATAGGTTTTTTGAACTAATCATATGTTGTGCAAACTACTTTCTTTTGCCTGTCCAGAGTTGTTCTACCAACCACATTATGATGAAGTCCTAATATTGTTAAAGAGGGGCAAAATGCCCTCTATGAATTTCTCAACAGCATTCATAATTTTTAAGTCTCTGTAATGTCCTTACTACTTTCTCTCTCTTTCTAAATTAACATCCATAAATAGTGCAGTCTTTCCTCAAAGGGAGTACACCAACACAATGATGGTTGCTATGGTTGTTCCTATCACCAGGTTTCCAAACTGGGCAACATAATTTTTTGAAACAGATCTTCCAGAATACATATACTGTAATACTCCTAGAAGCTGTAATTTTGCTCTTATGGCTCTAGAATTTACATTTGGTTTTAAATGGCAATTTAAGAACTATATTTAGAAGTATTCCGTGGATATGAGCAATGTTATAACTCTAAAGTAAATATTAAGATGATTAGAAGGCTATCTATTCTTATTTCATTGAAGTTACTGAAAAGTTTTCTTAAATGTTGTCATCCCAACGAACCTAACAAAAAGTTGTCTTAAATGCAGTCAAAATTGACGTTCATATTGTATTTGTTTACCAAAGAAAAGAAAGGAAGGCAGCAGGGTAATCTTTGTAAGAAGTAATTTGCTAGACAACTGCTATCATCAGAACTACCAATCCTCATCTTTCAGATTTTGAAACAACATTGAATTACTGTATTACTTACAGCATGGTTTTCCAGTTCTGCAATTCTCTCAGGTTTTTCAGAGCCAAAAAAGTACATTCTGATAACATGGTCAGTACTTCCAGTGGCCAAGAACATCCCACCTGAAATTTTAAACAATACTTTAAAATACTGACAATTACCAAGATATACAATATGAATTTCATCCAAAATAAGTAATAGTACTATGTCTTAGTGATTTCAACAGGAACTAAGTCAAGTAGAAAGCAAAACATCATTATTTTCTATTTTCAGCAGGATCTAATTATGACCAATTTAATCTGGATGTTGCTTATTATTTTGATAGCTACAAACTGAAATTAATTTTTTTTAAATTAATTGTGCTCTATTATTAGTAAGACCAAATTCTGCTTGAAGATGGAAATGAATTAGTCTTAGTTCTTTCCAGAGGAGTAGACACATTAATATGTCTCAGCATGTTGACAAAAATTAAAGAAAAAAAGGGAACAAAATCTGAGTTTTTGAAATTACTATTTTTATTCCTCACTGAAGAAACAATTACTTATCTGAGCCTATACAGACCAAACTACTTTGCAACTCTTTGGATGTTTACTCAGATGTAATGGCTACTGATTCAATTAAACTTCCTTCTTAAGTCCCTTTTATCGTCTAGCTAATATACCAATCTGTAGTATGATTTACTGTTAATAAAATATCCTATTGTGTATAATCCAAAATAATGTGAAATTCTGCCTAGATAATTCTGTCTCCTCAAACATCTCAATTTAAAAAGTTCTAAAGTTTTAAGCATACTATGTCAAACACTCGTCATGCAGAAACGGTGGTGTTTAACTTTAAGAATCTGTACATATTTTATATCGGCTCAGTTCAGTTACTCCATTTTGGTCAGTTTCATACTAGTGAGGCAATCTGAAAATGTTGCATGTTTGCACATTCCCTCCCCTTGTATACAAACTTTCATTTCCCCAATGATTCCCTATACCTGCATTTATATTATATGCAAATTTGTGTTAAATACCATATTTGCTGGCGTTTAAGACCCACTCCCCACCCCCCTTAAAATACACTGGAAAAATGGAGTGCATCCTGTACTTTATATAGTGGTTTATCTTGGTAATAACAGGGTGTATCTTATACGCTGGCAAATATGGTATATTATGGGAACCAGTAAAGTTCCAGATTAAATTTAGGTACAAAATCAAACCATATAAAAGGGAATATTTATACATGAGAATGAAGTATTGTACATTCAGATCAAAGACTGCAGAAAACATTTGAATACAACAAACACAATTAATCTAAATGGAAAAGTTACAGTGTCTTTAAGCAAAGACTTTAAATCTGGATGTCTATAAACAAACTAAAAGATGCAATCTTCTGACTACAACAGAAGAATAGGAACAAGTTCCAAAAAGTACCCAGAGAAGATCAAAGGGGAGGCACGGAAAGATTATGCTTTATCAAAAGTAAATCAGAGACCATACAAGTTCCACAACTGAAGAGAGACCATGCAGCTTCAGTAGAGCATATACTTACCAACGCTAAATGATGAACAAAGCATCTGAACTCCAGGTCTAGGCTTTTCTGTGAATTTCAGAGGACGATTACTATAGAGACAAGGTAACAATACATGACCATTACAAGAAATCACATAAAACTCTTGCTTTAAACATTTTAAAAAATAAAATATCTACTCTCTTTCTCTCTGTATCATAATATATTTAACATAAACAAATGGAACTGACATTTTTATTTCATTGCATTTTGCAACAGTAAATACCTCTAAACTGTTTTAAAGATTCTATTTTCTATGAACAACTTGTCATGAATATAAAGCCACAATGGCAAACCTTGGCACTCCAGATGTTCATGAACTTCAGCTCCCAGAAGCCCTGATGAGCAAGAGTGCTGACTTGGGCTTCTGGCAATTGAAGTTGAACAACACCTGTAGTGCCAAGGTTTGCCATCATGGATATAAAGGAATATGGAAGATGAATACATACTTGAACTTCATAGAATTGGTATCCCACTGCCAGAAACAAACTGTTCCATCTACGCCTGTAGAAACCATGTAACGCATGGAGTCTTTGACCAATGGGCTGAACTGTAAGGTAAAACCAAACAGTAGTTAATTTTCATTTTACATATAAACAGCATTGATACTACACAAAGTAGTGCTTATACATTACTAATTATACACTAAATAACACATCATAATCCTATGCACTGAAATGAAATAGAACTGAACAATTTATCAGAATACAAGCAATGAAAAATAAAAGCATGAGAAAAAGATTATACTACTTATAGGTCCTCTCATTTTGAAGTCACAATACAAAAAGAGTTCCCTCTCAGTGTTTTCTCCTGGAGAAAAATGAGAATATTGGAAAACCTAAAGTTATACAACACTCCTTTTTTATATGAATCCTAAACTTATTTTAACATTTCAGTAATACAAAATTCATTATTCAGAATACAAAATCTCATTACATCATACACTCATGAAAATTAAATATATAAATGTCTTAAGTACAGTGGAACCTCGCTTAAAGAGCATAATGCGTTCCACAGGATTGTTCTTTAAACAAGTTTTCTCTTTAAGCAAAACACCATTGTAAGTGACCAATTGTGACTTCTGGGGGGGGGGGGGGATTGTGAACCCCGATTTAGTTGTTAAGTGAGTTTTTAGTTGGTTTTAGTTGTTAAGCGAGGCAACAATTCAGAGAAAATTCTGCTCTTTAAATGAGTTACTCTCTAAGCAAGGTGCTCTTTCTGCGAGGTTTTACTGTATTTACAAGCAAAGTTGTGAATAAAGAGAATGCAACACACTACTATTGTCCTAAGATACCTAAGCAAAAACATGTAAATTCTTGCAACTGAGAAATAAGAGAAAAAAATAGAACACACACACACACACACACACACACACACACACACACAAGCTGGGTTGATGGGTTAAACAGAGGCTGAAGTTACATCAACAGGATCTGCATCAACTATTTGCAAAGTGTCATGCAATGTCTTAACAACAGGTTGTTGAGCTGTAAGCTTCCTTCTCTTATGGCTATACTAGCAATTGCTACCCAGCTTCGCCTGTCGGGTCACTTGGACCCTGCGGAGAAGAGAGGCAGGGAAGGGGGAAGAGGCAGACGCGATCCGTCCCCACTTCCCTGTCTTTGACTGGGGGGGAAGGCAGGGAAGGGGTGGGAGGCGGACGCTGGGATGTGTGTGTGGCTGGTGGTGGCGGCTCTACTATTTAGTGTTTCTATCACCCACCACACCCACCCAGTCTTTCTCACACTCACCATCTACACACCCTCCCACCGTGTCTAACTCTCACTCTCTTGCACACACAGAGCCACTCACTATCCCACCCATTCTTTCTCTCACACGTGCCATCTACACACCCTCCCACCGTGTCTGCTACTCACACACAAACACACATCAACCCACTCTCGCACCCCGTGTCTCTCTCTCTCTCATAAACACACATCCACATACTCCCAATCTGTCTCTCTCCCTCTCACACACACAGCCTCCCTCGTCTTTCTCTGCCCCCCCCACACATCCACCCACACTCCTTCCCAGAGTCTCTCTCTCTCTCTCACACACACACACACACACACACACACACACAGCCACCCTCGGCTTTCTTGGCCCCCACACACATGGTGCTAGGGAGGCTTGGACTACAGGTTTCATGGTGCATTGCGGCCATGGCCAGGGGACCTGTTGTTCCATTGTTTTCTTTTCTTTCGTCCGTAAGACAAATTCGGGCCCGTCTCCCCCGCCTCAGTTTCCGCACCTCGGCCTCATTACTTGTCCAGGTAGGGCCTTCCTCCACCGCCGGCTATGCAACCCGGGCGCCTGCTGTGGTGTTTTGGGCTGAGGGCAGAAGGGCCGGCAGAGCAGAGGAAGCGCCTACAGCGGTGCCTCGCCCGGCCGCATCTTCAGGTGGTGTGGCTGAGGGCAGGAGGGGATGCAGGGCAGAGACAGGGCCTACAGCAGCGCCTCGCCAGGCCGTGTCCTCAGGCAGCGCGGAAGGAGCGGCAGGCAGACCATTCCCTCAGCCCAGGCTCTGTCTTCCTCAGGAAGGCAGGACCCTGAGCTGTTGTTTTGGGCGCATGTCGGCTGTTTTTTTTCTCATGCACCGGCTGTCCTGCCTCCTCCGCGCTCGGGCCGTCCTGCCTGATTGGCTGAGGTGTGCCGTAGTGCAGAGAACTCTGGGACTCGTAGATGTTTTTGTTGGTGTTCATGGGGCGTTAGCCCCACTCTCAGCTTCCGGACCCTTGCGGAGATGCTCTCAGGGACAAAAGGTAAGTGTGGCCGGCGCATTACAGGATAGTCTCCACGTGTGTGGAAATGTATTCCGCACACGCACAACCACATCCCATTCTTATAGGTTAAGATGGGCAACAGGACCATGGCCACCCGAAAGAGTTCTGCTGAATGACAGAGAACTGTGTCTTTGCTGCCATCACTTCCAGAGTTGGTTTACCAATGACAGCTAGCCCGTGTTTGATCAGATCTGCTCAGTTTCCCCCCTGCTATCACTCCAGAAAGCAAATGTTCTATTACCACTGCGGGGGGGAAACAGTTGAAATTTCTGGCTAAGTAAGGTACAAATGCCAAGTAGTTTAAAAACAACAAAACATTACCAGCGTGCCCTTAAAAAAAAAGCTTGGCATAGTTAGATAAGTGAAACAGCTTTTCTATTTTTTAAGGCACATCAGTAATGTGTTTTTTAACTACATGGCATTTGTACCTTGTTGTTGTGCGACTGAAAAGGTTGGGTGACGTTTCACTTATCTATGCCAAGCTTTATTGTCCTTATGTCTTCAACAAATGTGTAGTTAACTAAAACCAATGAATTTGCACATAAGCAAAATGATTTCATTCAGCTTTTCCAAACTGGTACTGCTGTAGTGTTTACAAATACAGTGCAGTACATGTATTCAAACTTGAAATCATACAACATTAAGATTCTTCTCTGATTGACTAAGGATTAAAACAAGAGGGGAAGGGTTTTGGGAAACTTTCATTTCCAAGAAAATACATGCAATAAAAGTAAGTATACAGCAGAAAGTTTTTTAAAAGCCTATGTTTTTGAAAAAAGTTACCTTTACAGGGGGAAAATGTAAAATTAGCAACCATATGTAACACTAGCACCCAAGAAAATGTGAACTTACTTGCAAAGACGTAATAGAGCCCGTGTGTCCTTGTAAAACAGCAAGTGGAGCACATGTTCTGAGACACCAAACCCTGATAATTTTATCACAGCTGCCAGCAGCAATCATTGTGTTTTCGTAATTCACAGCCATATCTGAGATCTCTGCTGAATGACCTCTCAGCGTAGCAAGTAACCGGCCACTGTGTGTGGACCAAATCTTTACCAAACAATCATCAGACCCCTGCGTGAAAAGGGTATATTTCATTTTTTTGTATCTACCAACTTTTAATTAAATTAAGCCACAAGTACTTGCAGAAAGACTCTGCAATGCAAGAAGCAACACTACACCTCTTGGTTTTTTTCTATACTAAACTTTTTAAATGAAATGAAGAAAAAATATAAAAGAAAATGAACACATTGGGCAAAATTTTGCTTCATAAAGTTATGCAAGTATAAATAAGATCCATTACCAGAAAAAAATAAACTGAAAGCTTTCTACCCCCCCCCTCCTTTCCAATTCAAATGTTCCTTGTTGTCCAAAGGAATCTTCTTTCACAATTTTGGTACCAGGAGTTTTTAAAAGTCAAAACTCCCTGCTAAACAGCTGCTATTAGGATCAGGATCATAGGCAGCAGCTTTTTTTTTTTACTATGAAAGATTTCCAATACCATCTCAAGGGAAAGTTTATATAACCCGAAGCACAATTTCCCATAGCAATGCATTGAAAATTTTTAGAAATGTTTCGGAGTTTAGAAAAGAGCCAAAAAAAAAAGCCATAATTTTTATGTTGAAAACTCTTTCTAAAGTGGTAAAAACACAGCGAAAACTTACAAAGTGCCCTTTAGAAAGAATTTGAAACAGAAAAAATATGGGTGTTGGTTTGTTTGTTTTTTTGCATTTTAGTGAGCTCCAGAGCTGATTTTTTGAAATTTTCAATTAACATTCATCACATTTTTGACTTCGACATCTAGTGGTCAACCCTAGTAATTGCAGGATGAGTACTGCCTAACAGCTGATTGGGGTGGGGTGGGGGATTTCCAGCACTTCCTGGTTGCGTTGAGAGCTTCTGCTGGAGCCAAAATGCAATTAAAAATTCCAAAACAAGAGCGGAAATGCTCCAAACACCCTCCCACTTCTGTGCGAAGTGTCAGAACACCCCAAAAAACCTGTCCACAATGCGAGTTTTTTACGTAACTTGGGACGTGATTTCCTCAGTATTTCCTTCTGCAAGTCGAGTCTTCAGTTATCCGAGGCATCCATAAACCCAGGGGTTTACTGTAACACAGGTTTTGTTTGCACATGGCAATGTATTCCAACATTGTGATGAAATCTGCCAAATTTGGTTGAGTCATTGAACTCCGGTGGCATGGGATTATCAGAAATTCTACTTAGAGCAGAATCTGACCATGTGCAATACTAACCTTTATGGTGATTTTTGTACTTGGCTGCTCTTTACTTGGTTGCCTCCCTGAAAATAAACCTCCAAAATGCATAATTTTAATAATATACTCACAGTGAATATCCTGTGACCAGTTCTATCAAATGTAACACAATACACTGCCGAGAGATGACCAAGAATTCGTCTTTGTATCTTTATATGCTGATACATGTTGACTGGAAATGAAGAACTGGATCTTGTACATCCGGTTAACTGTCTTGCATAATTCAATTCCGCTAGAATAAGAATGTAAGAACATGCAACAAGTGGAGTTTGGACTTTTTTAAAAAAGGAATTATACTTGCTCTTGAATTTAAAGTAATTATATAGGTCAGAAACTACTTGTGCTCTTAAAATTACTACCTGGGGAGGGGAAAACACAGAAAGCTGACTTGCACCAGATCAGATTTCATTCTCCACTCACATTCAGTGTTGCCTACTTTTATACAAAACAAAACACCAGATGTGGAAGCAGCGGTTATTTCCATCACCTACTAACATATCTTTTTTAGATACCAGGGACTGAATCTGGAATCTTCTGCCTGTCACTAATCACCATTGATTTGTGATTCATCCATTAAGCATGCTCTTTAAACAGAAACCGAATGAAAGCAACTGATGCGCAGTCAATTCCCAACTTTAAAAATCTATCTTCATTTCCAATATAAGGGGGGGGGGGGGGGCGGGAACACCAATTTAAAACTGGCCAAAGTAACTTTTCCCTAAATCAATAAAATAAGTAAAGTTAGCAGCAATAAAGGAATGGGATTACAACAAAATGTACAGATTTATCCATAATTTCAAGCAAATCCCATGATACTCTGTCATAACTTTCAGAATATCTTTTTGTTTCAGAAGCACAAATTTCAGTGGGATGTGTACAATGAACCATTTCATTCCCACATCCAAATTAAACAACAGGGGGAAATCCTCTAAGGTGAACCTATCTGGTTTTGCAACAGGACAGAACTATATACCTGCATAGGAAGAGATGGGTATTAGTTTAATTTAACAGTGCTTAGTTCTTGTTCTGCTGTAAGAAATAACTGGGAAGAAAACAAATTTGTGAGAATATACAAAATGTCACTTGCTATAAGTGTCAGGTTTCCTTTCCTTTATTTATTTCAACTTAAATTTGACACACCGTATACAAATAAATTACATGCAAATATTAATATTTGCAATTATAGATAAGGGTAAAGGTCACCCTTGCTCGAAAGCCAGTTGCATCAGACTCTAGGGTTCAGTGCTCATCCTCATTTATAGCCAAAGAGTCAGGGCTGTCCGTGTTTGCAGACATTTCTGTGGACATGTGGCAGACATGACTAAACACCGGAGTGCACGAAACACTGTTTATCTTCCAACTGAAGTAGTACCTACTTATCTACTTGCACTTTCTTGCTTTCAAACTGATAGGTTGGCAGGAGCTGGGACAGAGACAGGAGTGCACTCCATTGTGCAGTACTTGGGTCTCAAACTGCTGACCTGCCAACCTTTCAGTCAAGGTCAGCGGCTTAACCACTAGGCGACCACAGTCCCTGCTATGACATATACTGTTACTATTATGAATTTATACAATACAGAAAAATATTTTTAACTCTCATGCTAAAATGTTTGCATCATATTCTAAGTTTGTGTAAACCATAAACTGTGACAGAATAGATAATATGAAATTAACTAATAAAATGCTGAAAACCAGTGTATTTACAATGTAAATTTACACTCACCTAGACTTGATACCTTATCAACACTAGCAGGTATTTCAGGGGGTCTTCCTCTATGAAGGGCTGCAATGACTGAGCCTTTTGAAGTAGTATTTCTGCGATCTGTAAAAATTCCATTGCGTATATTATTTATAATGTGTTATAGTAGCATTCCTTTTAGTATATAGAATACTCTTAAGTCTTTGATGTATGTTTGGCATAAATTTAATAGGAAAGAACAGTTCTCACAATGACAAACATAAAAACATTTTTACTTTAAATTGAGTTTTAGATGTTCAAAGTTACTTGTTTAAAAATAGATTAGATAATTTAAATGTGTTGCCTGCAACCTCTTGAATAGTAGTCAATGACTATCTGTCCAAAATGCATTACAGTAAAACCCCAACTTACAAATGCCTTGAGTTACAAAAGATTCTACTTATGAAAGGGTTTTGTGCTGTAATCCCTGCCCCGATTGACAAAAATGCACCGGCTTACGAAATACAGCAAAACCCTGGTGCAAGTCTTTAGCGATCAAAATGGCACTACTGCCATTTTGATCACTAAAAATCCACCTGCATCCACCGCCGGAAGTCTCAAAAAGTGACTTACCATGGCGGCGGCGGCGGCGGCTGGTCCCCGGGCAGTGCTGCAAGGCAAAACGCTGGGGGGGGAAACACCTTCGTCAGCTGCAGGTTTTGCCTTGCAGCACCGCCCGGGAAGGTTGTGGGACGTCAGAAACAGTGCGGATAAGCCCTCCCGACCCTCAGAGGCGGCAGGGGCGGCAGAGAGCCTGAGAGTTTTTTCACCGATTTTGTGCTCTCTGCCGCCTGTGAGAGTCGGGGAAGCCGATCCACGCTGTTCCTGACATCCCCCGACCTTTCCGGGTGGTGCTGCAAGGCAAAACCTGCAGCCGATGAAGGAGTCCCCCCCCCCCCAATGTTTTGACTTGCAGCAGCACCTGGAAAGTTCAGGGGATGTCGGAAACAGCACGGATTAAGTCCCCTGACCCTCCCAGGGGTGGCGGAGCTGCGGCAGCAGCAACGGCACGGTTCCCACTCTGGAGAAGCAGGAGGAAGCAGCAGCAAAGGTAAGGAAATCGCTCCATTTAATTTTTTTTCCTATGCTTCCCTATGGGGATGCCTCGAGTTACGAAAAAAATGAGTTACGAAAAATTTCGGCCAGGGAACCAATTTTTTTCGTAACTCAGGATTTTACTGTAAAGGCTAATGGATTAATGGAGAAAGCATTTAAGATCAAGTATTTTATGACGCAACATGTAAAAGACTTTTTAAAAAAATTGAATTAACAGGTTTTCACAAGATTTGGACTCTAGATCCTGGCTGAAGTTGACATTTCTTTTCTGATCACTAGAAGAATCACTCACACTGGCCATCCAGGTGGTTCTCTTATGTTCGTTTTTAGGTAATAAAGGTAAAGGTTTCCCTTACTCGAAAGCCAGTCGTATCCAACTCTAGGGTTTAGTGCTCATCTCTGTTTCAAAGCTGAAGAGCAAGCGCTGCCTGCTTCTGCAGACGTTTCTGTGGTCATGTGGCAGGCATGACTAGACACCGGAACACTGTTACCTTCCCACCAAAGTGGTCCCTATTTATCGACTTGCAATTTCTTGCCTTGTTAAAACATAAGAACATTATCTTCATTACATGAAAATCTATAGCTCTGCCTATTAACTAGTTATTGGTCATTTACTTTTAAAAAGTTCTGATACCTTAGTTGTCTAAGAAAACAAAAATACAAGTAAAACATACAGTGAAAAGTTTGGCACTTGGTATTTATGGAGTGGAAGAATGGGGTGAGAAACAAATTATACAACACAAGGGACGGACGGATCTGAAAGAGAAACCAGTAAACCCAGAAAGTTGAATGTTATTCTAGCTGGAGTAAATATTCTGTTTAGTTCAAAATTCATATTTTGTAACTAGGTCAAGCTAGTATAGGAACAAGGCAATACCTTTATTGGATCACTAAAAAAATCAAATATCACACAAGCTTTTGTGATTCAAGATCATTTTTTCCAGGAATGCACCAATTTATTGTTGAGAGTAACAGTATCCCCACCCCACCCCGGCGGTATCCGCAGGGGACACAGTCCAAGACCTTCCATGGATTTCTGAAACTGAACAACAGCAAATCCTATACTTAAAACACAGATCTGAGTCATAAAAGGGGGAATGGGTTTCAAATGCCTCCATCCTTCTATATCAGACAGCTTTGGGTGCCGGATGTCTATTTTGCCTTTCCTCCATCACATAGCACTTTTGCCTTTAGCACTTCCTGGCATGGTGGAGGTGGTGGGAGCACATGAAATGGTGCCGTGGGCCGCATCCGGCCCATGGGCCGCAGGTTGAGAATCCGTTCTATATGAGACCTACTAAAATGTCTGTCTCTGCCCCTTGTAAACGTTACTTTGCTGACAGTGGCCAGCTCTAATGTGCCGTAGAAATACATATTGTATATATTGTATTTCAAGGATTTTTTACTGAATATTTGTAGACCTGCAAATATCTGAAACCACCGATATGAGCAACAACCTGTACAGAAAAAATGTCAGTAAGTGTCTAAATAGTTCAATGCAAGATGTTATGACAGGATGTGTTAAAGGCTAGGTTAACCTAGCAGTATCTACATTGTTTCAAGTTCCTAGACTGAAATTAGGGCATTGATACTTTCTCATAGGACTTACAAATTATCAACTGAGTCAAAATATGTCTATGTTGTCATTGAAACAGGTTGATGGCAGATTCCATTCCATGCATTGTTCCCTCAACTAACCGATTTGCTAATTTATGGTGGTGAATACAGGATTGTTGCACACATAATACTAATTGAGAAATTTAAAACAGACTACACGGTTATTTGCACCCTATTACCAGCATTCACTTCATAGAATATCCTCAAGTGCTCCATAAAAAAAACTATATAGAGATCAGGTTTAATTCTTGTTAATGGTTTTGGAAGACCTATCCTGACTATAATTATAGGAAGAAAGTATTTCTGTATGGAAGATATATATAAACTAGTACTAGGCTTTCTCTTTCACAACAATTCAGAGACTTATCACATTTCTTAAGAGGGACTTAGTAATAACCAAGAATACTTAATGCCATTAGGTCTATAACCAAGCATATATAAATGTCTACCTGGTGTTCCCTTTTTTTACACAGAAAATTACTGTTTCAACTGGTGTTTTATTTATGGGGGAACGAGTAATCTTTCAAACTGCAGCTCCCCCCCCCCCCAACCTGCATTAGTTCTGGGATTGGTAGTCCAAAAAAAGGAGCTTTTAAAAGTTCTAACTTTTATGTATACAAGACCCACACACCCTTAATTAGAATTTAACAACACAGTATAAAAATTCAGCACCCACCTTTTGCTGTGCGTAGCAAAGATTGTTTTCCTGCACCCAGCAAGGAGTTCACTCTCGAAATGCTAGGTGGAATTTCCTTATCCAATATAGGGCCAATCCGCTTGCAAATTTGCAGCAAGTGATCTGGAGCCACATGTTTGTTAGATAAGACCTAACATATGAAGTAGGAAGATAAAAGTTAATATAATCTAATTAATAAGTTTATATAACCAAAATATTTTAGAAATAGTTTATTAACTGTGTGAGCTATGGTCCCTAAATCAGGCATTTAATATCCACCACATATTTTAATCATTTAAAGAACAGAAATACAGTGGTAGCTCATACGATTTTAATCCGTTCCACAGGGCTCGTTGTTGTATGAAACAACTGCAATACGATACATGCATCGTATAGCGATTTTCCCTATGGGATGCATCGTACAACGATTTTTTTTTGCTAAGTGGTTTTTCCCATTGAAAAATTGTTGTACAATTTTTTCCATAGGGAAAATTGTTATGCGGGACGCCATTTCCTCCAAAAACCTAATTGTTATGTGATTTCGTTGTTATACAGGGTGATTGTTTTATGAGGTTCAACTATAATACTATTTCACCTTGAAAAACCACTACATTTATGAAAAATACATAATACAACTTACGTATCTCAAATTAGAAATGGCAACAGTAAAAGCTATCAAAGGTAGCTGAATTATGCTTCTGAAAGAATTTCCAGAGTCAATTTAAACATATTGAAAATAATACATTCAAAAGTGCAAAACCAAAAAACAATCTTTAGCTTTTCCTTACTCATTCTGAAATTTCAAAAACATTTTGAACAATTTTAGTGCAAAGATCAAGACAACTAAATCTATTATACTTATACCACCGATAACCTGAAATCTGATCACTATGTACAGTGAGGACTTTATTTTTTCCATTTTATTCCATGTTAACCAATTACTGCTTTCTCTTTTTGAAACTTATGCCTATTTTAACTGGCTGGATGGATCAGGCAATCGGAATACCTGGGGAGTGGAGCAAGTTTGATTATCCACTGTGCCTTGTACAAGAGCCAGCCTACCTCATCTTGAACAAGCTACACAGTACTAAAGTGCTCCAAGAAGAAGAGAAGGGCAAGCCACTTCTGAGAAAGGTGTTGCCATAGAAAGGGTCAGCATAGGCATAAATCATCTTGATAGCCTGTAATGGTTCATTATGCCCATTTTATTCAGGCTACAAAGCTTCTGATTTTTCAGCAATAACAATGTTACAGTAAAAAAAAAAAACCTGATCAGCAATGTCTACAACATAACTAAACCTCAACAATGGGCTACTGCCTCAAATCAATTACAGAATACAGTATATAAAGATATGTATGTTTAATCTTGGATTCTTCTCTTAGACATTTATTCAGACATTGAATTTACTCCAATATACAGGCATATAAGTATTCATTTTGTTTCCTTGGACGAATATACACCTATTTTCTCGATAACTGGTGGGATAGCTCAGTGGTTTAGAGCCAGAAATTTAAAGTTTGATTCTGCAGTGTGAGGAAGATTCAGCCCTTGTAGTCATGGGCAAGCTACAAAGTCTTAGGGTACTGCTGGAAGGAATGGAAAACCAGTTCTGAGGGCTCTCTATCTATGAAAAGGATTGCAATACATCAAAACTAATCTGATGGCACATGGTGATTTTCTTGGTACTTAAAATATAGTGAAAACTTTTCCTATCAAGTCAAAAGTAATTTAAGTAAGCAAAACATACAGGCCAAACTTTCTTTAAAAAGTGTTCAATATTGCAGTGGTGAGAGTCCAAGTCTCAAGCTGTCCTACATTAGCGGGGTGGGGGGTGGGGGTGGGGGGTGGGTGTTACTACAGCACCAATATAATGTATCAATGTTGCACCCGCATTTCATGGGCATTAAAATGCTATCAAGGAGTAGATACATTAACACTACTACAAATTGCAATTCTAACCTGTTTTCTCATTAGTATAATTTAGATCCCAATCCTACCAATTTTTATTCAAAAATAAGCCCCATCAAATTTAGCAATATTTACTTCTAAGTAAGTTTGCATAGTACACTAATACCCCACAAAACGTTAAGGCTTGGTTCCACAATACTTAATGTTGTGTGGTTTTTAACATTGTGCGATATATGTATCGTACAACATTAAACCCTATGGGATGTATTGCACAACATTAAAAATCGTACAACTTTAAGGATCATGGATCCAAGCTTTAACAGAAAAAATCTATTTTATTGTACCAGCAGGCACCATGGGTGAGGCCCGGGGGAGGGGCAGCAAGTGTCCTCAGCTGAACGGCGGGTCGTCTCCTGCCGCACAGAGCTGGCAGGCTTTTCAGCCGCCCAGACGCAAAGCAATCTGTGGGGAATTGCAGTGTATTGCACAACATTAACATAACGTTGTGTGGTGCAAATTTTTCCTCAGATTTCTTGACGTTGTGCGGTTCTAACATTGTGCAGTGCACACATTATGCGGGGTATTACTGTACATACAAGTAGTCCAGTCTTAAACATCTTTATCTGAAAAGTTAGGAAAATTCAGGGACTGCCATTATCACTTTAAAGTTTAATACCATGCTATATCTGGTCTGTAGACAAGTCCTATTGAACTTGAAAGCTCACTTTTTAAATACACTTTAGTGATCTAATAAAAATAGTATCCTCCATCCTTCTTTTTTGAATAGTATACTTTCTAACTTCTAAAAAGAAAATGACAAATCAGGTGTCAAACACCACACACAATAAGTAATAGTGTTATTAAACACCTCAACTCCCTCATTTTAGATACTTTAAATACCAGATCTAAATACTGTACATTAAAATTGTAATTCTATATCCAATGACTTGGGAGGTAAATCCCATTGTATATCTCAATAAAAAGTATAAAATTCCACTATAAATGAAGAAATCCATTACAATTAATATTACTTAACTTTAAAAAATAAATTCAGTACTGTACTAGGATTTACAACAATAGGCAGTATTTATTTGTTTATTTGTATACCGCCTTCCTCGACCTGGGGCAAGACTCAAGGCAGTTTACATTTTACAAGATATACACAGGGCCCCAACGGCTCTTCTGCCCACCCAGGCCTTGGGTGGGCGAGAGTCCTGGGAGTGGAGGTAAGGTGTGGATGGAAAAGCCACCTCTTTCCCCCCAATGGCTCCTCTTCTGGAGCATAAAGTATACTGTTGCATAAATCCACCAGCCCAGCAGGAGTGGTATCATGGGCAGATTGTCACCAATTAGAATTCCATTTCTAATGTTGGGTTATATGCAACTTCATAACACTACATGCAAGTTGGATGGACCTCTCTCTCTCTCACACACACACACACACACACACACAGACTTTGAGACACATTGCCACTGCTAGGGACATTACTCTCACTGCACTGTACACTGGCCAGACGCTGGCCAGTGTATAATGTCAAGCCATCTTTAAAAATTTATACTAGAGACAAGCAGGTGCAAAACAATGAAGAACAAAGGAGATGGAAGTAAAGGTCTAATCATGCAGTACTCATTTTGCTGTCACAAGCCACAAACTCTACAAAAGGAAATCTGGCAAGGCTCTTAACACCTGTTTATAAAAAAAGCATTCCTAAAGTTTACTTTCAATCATTCAACATGAATTTAGAACCACTAAATCATTTATTCCTAAACTGGCACAGTGCTTCAAGACAGGGGCATGAAACCAAGTCACTTAGGAAAGTCTTTATAAAAATTAAAACTAAAAGCATGCTAGCCAAAAAAAAAACACAAAAAAACCCCCTCAAAACCAAATGGTGGCACTCCTGACTCTGACTCCACCGTGCAGTGACAATATCCTTTCTGTGTCCCAGGTCCTATTTACAGCATCTGTTAATTGTCGGCATAATAAACACTTTCCATCCCAAGGCACAATCCTTAATAGAGACCAGACAAAAGGGGGGAGGGCACCAGATTGTGGTTGTTTTAATAATATTTATGGCTTCCAAGAAAACCAATTCTTTTAAACTCTTACCAAGTCTTCATAAGTTCTACAATGCTCTTTTCCTTCCCAATCCAACCTTTTAGGAAGCAACTAAAATTGAAAGAAATAAAACAGATCAGAAATAAAACAGATGAGGAAAAAGGGGGTATACAATAAAACAAATACTCCCACAGGATGGTGTAAAATCCAGCCCTTATTTATTTATTTTATTTATTTTTATTAATTTTCAAAAATATAAGCATAAGTAAAATTGACATTATACAATACAAAAAACTTAGTAATAATGATATCAAAAAATGAACTTAAAAAAAACAAGAAATACATATTATTACATTTAACATACTCCTCAATTTTTATCCAACTTCTTTTTTCACTTTTTATCATATCAATTATACATCTCTTTCTAGACAATACTTTTAATATTTATCTCTTATATCTTCAAATTCATTTTTATCCATTCCATAAATTTATCTATTACTTTAACCTTACATAAAGAAGCATGTATCATTTTTAATAGTTAAACAAAAATCCAGTCCTTATTAAAAGAGTCACACAACAAGGAAGTCTGGGTAAAATTAAGGGGAACAAAAAACTAGGAATTTCATCTCTTTTCTAAACAATAAAGAAGTACAAAGAGTCACACCGACCTGGTGCTGTTCCAGTTCTTGCACCAGAGCCTAGAAATAGAGAAAAAAACAGCAGCAACAGATGTTTATTTATTTCATTTGTTTATTAAATTTACATCCCGCCCATCTGGGATATTCTCCCACTCTGGGCGGCAGGGGGGGGAGAGGTGTTTGTTTTTTTAACTTTTCAAGACCAACACAAATTTGAATTTAAAACAATAAACCCAACTGGATAAAATTATAAATGAAGACCAAAAGGATGCCCTCAAAACAGCAAATATTGGCGATGAACAGGATATTTGGCAAGGGGTGGTTTTTAAACTTTTTGTTGTTCAGCCGCACAGTTGATTCTGACCCTTTGGACCATTTCCCTCCAGGCACCTCTATCCTCCACCATTCTCCTCAGCCCACCCAGCTCCGTGCCCATTGCGTCCACAATACCATCTAGCCATCTCATCTTTGGACGCCCCCTTCTTCTCTTGCCCTCCACCTTTCCCAGCGTCAAGGCCTTCTCAAGTGAGTCCTCCCTTCTCATTTGATGTCCAAAGTACTTTAGCTTCATCTTCACTATTTGTCCCTCCAATGAAGTCAGGGTTGATTTCTTCTAATATTGACCTATTTGTTCTCTTTGCTGTCCAAGGGACTCTCAGGACTCTCCTCCAACACCACATCTCAAAGGCATCTATTCTTCTGCGCTCAGCCTTCCTAATGGTCCAGCTCTCACACCCATACATTACCACTGGGAATACCATTGCTTTGACTATGCGAATTTTTGTTTTCAAGGTGATGTCTCTGCTTTTCACTATATTCCCCAGGTTTCTCATAGCTTGTCTCCCCATAATCAGTCTTTTTATTTCATGGCTTTTTTTTATTTCATGGTTTTAAACTACTGACACACACACCACGTCCCAAAAATGGGGGGCCCCCCGCTACGAAGCCCTTTCCCGACCCGACCCCTCCTGCGGGGCTGAGGAAGAGAGTTGAATTGATCCAGTTCCAGACAGACTCACCTCAGCTGCTCTCCTGCAAGGCCCAGTGGTCAAGAAGCGAGCTATGAGGAAGTACAGTTCTAGGAGGGAGGGAAAGAAGGAGAGAGAGAAATATGAATCTGCAGCTGGGCTACGTTGGGGGATGGTGGGAGGGATCCCCCCTGAGGTAACTATAATTCATAACCAGCGACACCAGTAAGATGGCGGCGGAGGCGGCGGCAGCGGTCTCCGCCTGTCTCCCCGTCCTCTCTCCGCCTCAGCGGCTCTCACTCTCTGTTTACCTGATTCCATGAGCGGCAGAGAAACCGTGCCGGCGCTTAAGGCAGAACTGGAGGCCGGCGAGAGGTCGGCCATGTCCGCGTCAGCCGCCGCGGCCAAAACAAGATTAAGACTCTGGGCTCTGCCTGGCGCGTCGGCACAGGCCTGGCTCGACGACATCACCCGAGTAGTCAACGCGCTGGCTTGGCTGGGCTTCCCCTCCCCCCCCCCTTCTTCCCTCTATGGGTTGGGTTGTTGTGAGGGAGGGAGGTAAGATGGCGGGCATGCGGGCGCGCGCACGTACGTATGCTGCCTCGCTCTGGCCCCGCCCCTCCCGCTTTAGCCGCCGTTGCGCGCGCGCCCCGCCGCCCGAGATTAATTCCTTTCCTTATGTCTCTGGGTCTGTTTCTCGCTCGTCTGCTGCAGCTGCCATTAGAGCCTGGGGAATTCACACGCCTCACCTGGGACGTCTTCCTAAAGCCAAGGGGGGGGGGGGGGGGGGGGTTCGTCCGAACCGAAGGCAATACGACGAGAGGAGCAAAATGGTTGCTTAATAAACCTACGTATCAAACCACAACGGAGAATGTGCACAACATTTCACGTTAAAACTTATGACTCCCTCACGCCATATCCTCAACTTAGTCGTTAGTAGATGTGCAATCATGCTACAAGGTTTGTTTTTGCATCCAGCGCCAAACTTCACAGTAATAAATCTGAACCGCAGTCGGGGATCTTCTGTCTTTAAGGTAAAGGTCTCCCTTGCTCGAAAGCCAGTCGTATCCAACTCTAGGGTGCAGTGCTCGTCTGTTTCAAAGCCGAAGAGGTGTCTGCTTCTGCAGACGTTTCCGTGGTCATGTGGCAGGCATGACTAGACACCCGAGCGCACGGAACGCTGTTATCTTCCCACCGAAGTGGTCCCTATTTATCTACTTCCATTTTTTTTGCTTTCGAACTGCTAGGTTGGCAGAAGCTGGGACAAAGACGGGAGCACATTCCGTCCTGCAGTACTCGGAATCGAACTGCTGACCTTCCGCCTCTCAGTCAGCGTCTTAGCCACACTGATTTGTAAACTTATCTGTCATGCCAGCGAACCCTTACGCACTCTGTACCTGGTTGTGTATAAATTGATGCCATGAAGTCTCACTCTTGTCTGGCGAAGTGGACTTGGCCCACAAAAGTGCCACAACATTTTTCTCTGTTTTGTTTACTCTGTTACGATTAAAATGCAGGAGTTAGTCTGGAAGGTGTTAACAGCGTTTTGTCTTTTGTTATTTTGTTTACTGATATGTTTGCACAGACTAACGGCTGCCGGTTCAAAAATTAAAATACAGAGGCTCGTCGTTAAGGTGTCTCTTTTTTTGTCGTTTTGTTTACTTTCTGCTATGCTTGCACAGACTAAACATGGACCCCACTTCAGAAATTTAAAACAAATCACGGAATCCCCGCGGGTTATCCGGATCTTTCTTCCCCACTGTTTTTATTTTATTTTATTATTTGTTTAAGTAAAATAGTCCTCAAGTACAGCGAACTTGTTTTTGTGCAGTCTCGGTACAGGGAGGGAAACCCCGTGAGGGCAGAGCGCGGAGGGAGACGCCGCCATTTTAGTCGCAACCTCGAGGTAGGCGGAGGAGCGGCGGGGGGTAGAAAGCCCGATGGTTCCTTCGCCTTCCTCTTCTTTTAGACAACAAGGGAGTGTCGTCTGTAGTGGCGCCTTAATAACTAAAAATAATTAAATAAAATGACTGGAGGCTTAAGCGGTCTCTCCCGCTTTCTCTGGAACTGTTTGTGTCCTGGATGATTCTTGTTCATTCTTGTTAATGGTGGTGGTAGACCTAAGGATTTCTACATGGAAGATATTTATAAACCAGTATGAGGCTTTCTCTTTCACAATTAACACTTACTTAAGAGAGACTCAGAAGAATACTTAATGCCATTAGGTCTATAACCAAGCATATATAAATGTCTACCTGTCATTCCCGTTTTTTTCACACACAGAAAATTACTGTTTCGAACGTTTTATTTATGGGGGGGGGGAGACATTTACACATAGAATTCAATGTGGTACATAAAGCACATAGCACAGGTGAATAGTCGAGACAGAATTTCTTGAAAACACCTAGGATATATAAATTCTAAAGCATACTGAAATTCAAAAGCAAGATCCAACTAGGCACACTGAATAAGTGGAATTTACACAGGTGTTTGACACACCGAATCCCCATCGTTTCATTTAGCCTACTCCAGTGCAACAACAAAAAGTGCAACCTACAACTAGATTTCAGCCAGTGGATTCAAAGGTGCAAATATGCTGACAAAATATATTAAACTGGTCAAAGTTCATGCAAGATATATATGGGCACTGGGCAGTACAGCTGGATAAGGGGTTTGAGAGTGAGTTGGGCAGCAGACATTTAGACATGTCCTGCCTACCGGTCACACTGTTCACCCGGCTTTTTGTGTAAGCCTGGGACTAGTGTGAGCACAAACCTGCTCCCTTCCAAAGAATGCGAGTTTGTTCAGGCTTGCTCTGTTCACATGGGATGGTTGTCTCAGTTCCGTGTTATTCCAAGACAAATTTAATAATTGTAAGCAAAGTGGGTCATGGCAGGCAGAGACTAAACATGGATGGATGATATGGGTACTGCACCTTGCCAACCAATTGGCAGTAAAAAATAAGATCACAATATTAGGTAACAGATTATTTAAGAGGAAACACAGTTTAGACAGAGGTGGCCACCCCTAGACATGCAGATTCATGTCAAAGGAAAATGTGGAAATCAGATGGTGTTTTGAGTTGATCTGATTGCCAAGGTTTTATTTTCCCACTAAAATGTAGAGTGTTCTTATTACAGCATTGTTGAAAACCTTTAGATGCTGCCTATCAGGGCAGATCTTATACAATAACGGGAAATTATTTAAAATAAAGTAACCTTTTTTCTATATATAATTATGAGGGGAACAATATCTTTAGTCTGTCTGATAGGACAGATGTTCTAGATTTTTGGGTATAATGGCTTAAGGAATGAAGCTATAACTAAATAAAGCCCTCAGAGTTGGCACCCATCATGAGATTTTGTGGCAGGGTTCAACAATTCAAATGTATGCCACATGAAGACAACTTTCCTTTTATTCATTTTGAGTTTCATATTGTCCAATTTACATTATTATTATTTTAATCTTACATTTGGATTATAGTTTATAGTGTTAGGTATTATTTGCAGTGGCTCAAGTGGCTGAGACGCTGACTGTGAGGCTGAAGGTCAGCAGTTCAATTCCCGAGTACTGCAGGACGGAATGAGCTCCCGTCTTTGTCCCAGCTCCTGCCAACCTAGCAGTTTGAAAGCAAAAAAATGGAAGTAGATAAATAGGGACCACTTCGGTGGGAAAGTAACAGCGTTCCGTGCGCTCCAGTGTCTAGTCATGCCTGCCAAATGACCATGGAAGCGTCTGCAGAAGCAGAAAGCGCTGGCTCTTCGGCTTTGAAACAGAGATGAGCACTGAACCCTAGAGTCGGATAGGACTGGCTTTCGAGCAAGGGAGACCTTTACCTTTTGTAGGATTGGGGCCGTGAAGCGGCCCTTGGGGTCCCGGAGGAGACTGGTCAAAGGAACGACACGAGACAAGATGGAGCGAAGACCAGTGGTTTATTGAGGAAAAGACATCATCATTTATAGGAATTCAAGGCAGCGTGTGATACAATCGTCATCTGACAGAAAATCACATCACCCATTTACCAGGGTTAATGGGGAATCTCTCTTGGGGAAGTTAATTAACTCGGGCAAACACTGACAGGGGAAATCCATTGTTCGGGGCTTACACCAGGGTAAATATGGCCTCTATTTGCACGAGAGCTTGGGCTGATCTGTAAGTCAGTAATTGCCTAATACGTAACGGAGGTTAGCGATTCGCTTCCCTCAGCAGAATCGCCGGTCAGGTCAGATGTGGGTGAATCAACCCTATGATTATTAATCTGCCCCCCCCCCCCAATTTCTGTGCCCGCAGAGCCCACGGGCCAGGAGCTTTCTCGACTGAAGTGGCATCTGCAAGGGCCGTATTATGCCAATTATGCTAGCGGAATCCGCATCCCCCCTTTCTCTGTTATTTATGGACCTGACAGACGGCTCTGCGTAGGAGGGGCATCAGCTGGTGTGTGGGAAAGACGTGTCGGGGTTCCCTCCATGGGGGACATCTCGATAGCAGCGAGGGAATACATTGCACGAAACAACATCCTGCTATGCTTAGTATAATCACTCCTGCAATCACCTTGAGCGTTGTCTGGAGCCACCCCCATGGGAGCCACGACCACAAGGAATCCCACCACCCCCATGAAGAATCCTCCTTGATGTTCTTGACCAGGGTGTGGAGGTCCATGAGCTGGCTCTGTACTTTACGGGTATTGTCTGTGAGATTAAAGCAACACATGCTGTGGACAGATTCGCAACCCAAATGATGTAACAACAGGAGGTAGTCGATAGCTGCTCGATTGTCGAGGATGGCATGGCGAAGCTCTGCCTGCTCCTGGTTGAGCAGCGCTATCGCTGAGGAGGTATGGTTAATGGCCTTTGCTAATCCGCAAGCCAATTGACCAATTCTCCGAGCGTTGCCGACGGCTAAGCCTAGCATGCCAAGTATGCTGACTGCCAGCGAGACATACTCAGCTGGACTCAGAACCCTAATGTTGCTATCACATGAGCTGTCTAACTGAGTGGCACGAGTGCGCCGTATGGGTGCGGTAACATTTGTGCTTGGAACAATCATATCCCTAGTGGGGAGTAACAATGTCAAGCGACTGATACAACATATGGAATCTGATACATTTGCGGGAATGTAGTTCCAAGTGTACTGATTGCATGTAAAGAACCAACCTGAAGGTAGGGTAACATGAGCATACATAGAACCAAGTGTCTGTGGGTTATCACAAGTCCAGTTGCCGCTGCCAACTTCGAGGCAACGGCGCCGAGTTCGGCCGACTGTAGAGCAGCCGGTCATTCGAGCACAAGTAGAGTTCGGGCTGACCGCCACTCGCGGGGTGTGGAGAGTGGCTGCATCAGCTGGCAAAGTCATAGTCAGCCGCATTTCCCAGCGGGCATATTCTGAGGAACTCGCTGGGAGGTACGGACCGAAAATCCGTTTCACTAGCCAGTCGCCATCCCTGGCGTGCGCGCCTGGAGTGTGGCACACTGGGATGAGACAGGTGCTCAGAATTGAGGCAGAACCAATGTCCTGCTTCAGGCAAAAATCGGACTGGTTGACGAGACCCGCCAACCTTTCCCATAGGTTGTAGTGCATCCGGGCGGAGAGATCTCCGCCTGGCATCAGATCGCTGGCCTTAAGTGATGCTGCCTGGACGCCTCCCCCCGCAAGTAGGGAGAGGGTCAGGATGATGGTGACTGCCACGGTGTTGGCAGTGATCAGGGCAAGGACTGCAGCCATGAGGTTCTCCGGTGTCAGTTCCCTGTCCTCGCGTCGGATGGCGTCCTGGGCCTCATTGCAAAGGGCCTTGACCATCCCCCAGGTGATCTTCGGCGCTGTCATCTGCGGCCGCTTCTTCCGTCGGGTCCTCTCAGTCAGGGTGAGGTCCTCCATCTCCGGGATCGGACTCGGGTCGGCCTGGGTCCATGCCATGTGGCTCCAAATGAGGCTTAACGCAACGAGCTGGAATCCGAACGACACCTGTAGGAGACATAACTGCAGCATACCCTCTTCCCCAGGTTACGAGTGGCACCGGGCCCCTCCAGGAAGGGTCCGGTGGCACCCGGTAACGAACCAGCAGTCGCGGGAGAGCTTCCAAATGGCGGAAGTGTTTCTCCTGCGGTGTGCAATCGGAAAAAAACATTAAGGTGATTGTAAGTGAACAACACCTTGTTCAGACAATGCTGTGCCTGACCCTGTGACTTGGGGAGGGCTGGTGGCTCCCCCCTTTCTGTTTGTTTGTCAATGTAGGACTTGAGTGTCCGATTGACTCGTTCCACAATCGCTTGCCCCTGTGGATTGTAAGGAACGCCAAAGGTATGCTTAATGTCCCAGGTGGCCATGAAGTTAGCCAACTGCCTAGAGCTGTAGGACGGGGCGTTATCGGTTTTCACGTGCCGTGGTTTGCCCATCGCCGCGAAGCAGGCTAGGAGGTGCTGCTGCACGTGGGAAGCAGTCTCCCCTTTTTGCGCTGTCGCCCAAACAAATTGCGAGAAAGTGTCAATGCAAACGTGCATGTACTGCCATCTGCCAAACTGCGGGACATGTGTGACGTCCATTTGCCACACCTGGTTAGCCTCTGTCCCTCGTGGGTTGACCCCCCACGAGGGGGCCCCCCCCGGTGCCCCTGCACAATGCTGGCAAGAGCGAACTATGCCTTGGGCTTGAGAAAGTGGCAGGTTAAACTGTCTGGCGAGCGCTTTGGCATTCTGATGAAAGAATGCATGACTCTGAATTGGAGTAGTGAAAACACCCAAAACTGACCGTTGCTGAATTTCCTTTGCGGCCACGTCCGCTCTGCTATTGCCCGTGGAGATTGGACCCGGTAGGTCCTGGTGACTTCGGATGTGGGCAATATAGAGCTCTTCCGTGCGGTTTCGCAAGTGAAATTGAGCTGTGAGGAACAGACTCAGCAAATTTTTGTCTATCGCGGGAGTGATGTATGCTCCCGGTACACTGTGAAGCAAATTCCTAACATACTGACTGTCAGTAATGATGTTGAGGCGCTCTTTGGCGAAGGTGTGCAAAGCAAGGTTCACCGCTGCCAACTCTGCCCGCTGCAAGGACTTCTGTGGAAGAGTTAGAAGCGTGCGCCAAGCCTGGCCCTCCTGCCAAGTTAAGACACCATATGTACGACCCCCATCTGTAAAAACTGTTCTGGCCCCCTGAAGTGGAACCAGCGAGATCAATTCGTACAAGCTGACTGTCTGCGTTTGAAGCGAGACAAGTCTGGGGTCCTTTGGCAAGTGGTATGCCAAGCATCCGGCGAATCCCTCCAAGGCAATTGGAAGCGAGTCACCGAGCTGCATCAGCTGCTGAATTTGTTCCTTGGTGAATGGGACCACGATTTTTGCTAAGTCGTGCCCTGAAATGTCCCTTGCTCTCAGCCTTCCGCGGTAGACTACCGCGGAGACCAATTCTTGGGGAGGAACGATGTTTCGGGAAGAGATGTTCGGCAAGTACACCCATTCTACGATACTCGCCCCTTTCTCGGAGTCCACTCCTAGGGCTCCGGTGAACATGGATCCGGCCCGAACGATGTACAAGTTCAGGATCGGGGCATATGGCCCCTGCGCAATCCTGTCCACCCACCTTTGACTGAGAATTTGGTTGACTTTCTCGAGAGCCAAGCGTGCCTCTCGAGGAATTTGTATCCGGTCTGCTGGCTGCTTACCTAGCGTTAGCAGCGAGAAGAGCGGTTTCAAAAGATCCGTATCCAATCTGAAATACGGCCTGGCCCAATTAATGTTACCCAAAACTTGCTGCAACTCTACCAAGGTGACTGAGTCTTTTAAGTTGATCTGGGGCAAAACGGGTGCTGCGAAAGAACGGAGAAGCCGATGACCCAAGTATGAGAAGGGCTCGGTTCTCTGCACCTTCTCTGGGGCAATGAGTAACCCTTTCTCCCCCAGGCTGGCCTGGAGGTCTGTAAACATTTCGCTGCCGAGTTGCGGCACTGCGACCAAGATATCATCCATGAAATGGCATACTAAAGCTGTGGGACGAAGGTTTCGAAACTTTGCCAGCGCGTTGTGAACATAAATTTGGCACAGGGTGGGCGAATTGAGCATCTCCTGTGGCAAAAATTTCCACGCGTAACGCTGCGTGGGCTCGCTGTGGTTCACAACCGGCACCGTAAAGGCGAACCTTTCCCTGTCCCTGGGGTCTAAGGGAATGGTGTAAAAACAATCCTTTAGGTCTACGACCAGGATCTCCCAACCCTCGGGAATCATATTTGGATTTGGGATGCCGCATTGAAGCGGACCCATTGGCTGTATACATTTATTGATCTCTCTGAGATCGTGGAGGAGTCGCCACTTCCCCGACTTCTTTTTGATGACAAAAATGGGCGAATTCCAAGGACTAGTGGACTGCTCTATATGTCCTGCGTCTAGCTGTTCTTTAACCAGTTGCTTTAGGGCGACTAATTTCTCCCCCACTACCGGCCATTGTTCCACCCAGACTGGTGTGTTGGTAAGCCATTTAAGTGGCAAAGCCATTACCTGAAGGTAAGAGTGGCACCGTACTGCTGTAAAATGTCTTGCACCCAAAGGTTGATGTGCACATCCAGAATGTGCGGCCGAATGACCGCTGTGCCGTCAGACTTTGGGATCGTGACTTCCACCCACTCCCGGCTCCTAAACGCTTCTTGGATGCCGCCTACCCCCCACACATCGGAGACCGGCTCAATGGCTCACTCTCGTGGCCACTGGCTTCGGCCGACCACGCTGACGTCAGCTCCGGTATCCAGCAACCCTGAGAATGATTTTTTATTCAAAAATATCTCGATAACTGGTCGCTGTTTCCACTCTATGTTGGTCTCCACTGTCGCTAAGACCTGGTATCCTTGCACTGCCTCACTTGCGCTTGAGCGGTCTTCTGACCCGGACCCTGCGCTGTCCCTGAGCCTTCCCTGGCTATCTGCTGGCGAGTTACAAGGAACCATAATCAGTTGCGCTAACGTGTCTCCCTTGTGAATGGTTTGGGGTAGGTGCGTCCAAAGTTGAACTTGGAGAACACCCGAAAAATTGGAGTCAATGACTCCCGGAATTACAAGAATTCCGCGAGCTCCTGCTACACTGCGAGGCAAAACTAAGCCTATGAAGCCTTTGGGCAGGGGTCCCATGTACTGGGAATCCACCAGATAGACTGTGCCTGGCAAGTCGCATGTGACGTCCGCCTGGCAAGTCAATTCTAGCCCTGTACTACCCTTGGGGCTGGCCTGTGCCTTCGCAATGCCTGGAATGTGAATGGAATCTAATCTAGCTCTGGCTCGCCCAGAGCAAGGGAAGCCTCTGTTTGGACCGGGGCCAGAGACGTGCCCGCGTTCCGGTTTCCCGAATTCAGACAGTATCTGGACCAATGGAAGCCTTTCTTACACTTAGGACACGGGGTGGTTGGAGCCTTGGAACGGCCGGAATGTTGTCCGCCACTCTTGGATCGGCACTCCCTAGCGAAGTGACCGACCTTGCCACAATTGTGACATGCCCCTTTGTTCTTCGGTCTTCTACCCCCTTGCACCGCTGCTGCCAGCAGACCCATTTTGTAGGAGTCTGTGCCAACGTCGGCGCAAGCTCTAATCATGTCCGTGAGAGTCAAGTCGGGACGATTACCCAGTGACTGCAAGATCTTACGGCAGTCGAGATTGGCATTGTCTTTAGCCAATTTCATCATGAGCTCTTGCTGGGCTTGCTCATTATCGATCTGCCTACTGATCGCTTCCTCTAAGCGATTGACAAAGTCCATGTAGGACTCTTGGGCGCCCTGTTTGACTGCGGTGTAATTTTTGGCCGCTTTGCCAGTTGCTGGGACTTTGAGGAAAGCCCTGAAGGCCGCCTCAGCTGACATCTGAAGAGTGGCAAGTGGCAAGTTGGTCTGCGCATCGATGGATTCGAAGGCACCTGAGCCATATAACTGGTCAGGAAGTACTGCCCCTCCCATCCTGGCAGCCCTTGCCTGAGCCTCGAGGCGATACTCGCTGTCCCATAGCAAATACTGGCTGGGGTTGAGCATCATCTGCATGACGGCTTTCCAGTCATGCGGGATGAACATGGTATTCTCGCACACTTGCTGAAGCGTGCCCCTAGTGAACCGACTCTGGAGTCCTGTCTCTGAAATGGCCTTCCGTATAGCCATGAGGAGCTTATACGGGACTGGTGAATGAACTACCTGCTGCTGCCCTGTGAGGGCATCCATTTCCAAGCGAATTGGACAAATCTGACTAAGCTCAGCTAGCTCTTCTGCTGGCAAATCCCCCTTCTTGATCTCTTCCTCAACTGTGCGCTGAAGGGCACTCTTAGTTCGGGAACCTGTAGCTGTCAGAGAAGCGCCTGCGCTCCCCATTCCATGCATTCCACCGGTGACGTCTGCAGCTGTCACCGAGGGAAAGCTCCCTACACTACTCTGCTTAAACTGGAATGACGGATAGAGCGCCGTGGGCGCCGATGGCTCTGCTGACGCTGGGGGTTCCTTAGCCTCTACCCGGACTGGGTCTACCTCTGCTAAAAGCTTCCTACATTTACTCCATGTGCGAATTATGCCCTCTGGAGCTTTCGGGGGTTGCTGAATGCAGTCTCCTATCTGATCCCAGAGCTGAAGGGATAACGTACCTGCTTCTGGGTAAAGCAGGCAGTGTTCCCTCAAGAACACCAAAAGTCGAGCTAGCTCTCCTTTGTGAAAGCGTAACTGATATACCCTGGCCAGGATTTTGAATTCATCCTCATGAATTCTTTGGCTAGCAGACGGACGTTGCCGCTGAGGACAAGTCCCCATATTACCTGCGGGGTCCTCTGAAGTCTCCTTCTCGGGACGAGTCGACGCGTCTGTAGTTCAGGCAATAGGTTTTGCGTGACGAATCTCTGAGTAGAGCTCGGAGCGTGGCCTGCCGCCACGGGCCCTCGGTGGCCTCTGCGCTGTCAGGGGTTCACAGCTGACCCTGAGCGGAATGCGTTTTTCCGTGCTGCGAGCCGCCGCGAAAGTCGGAGCAAGCTGTAGGATGCCTCTCTGAAATGCCTCGTCGCTGGGCCGTCTTCCCGATCGGCTGGCTTACCGACCGGGCTGCCGCGCTGTCCTCCGGGATGATCGGACACGGTTCTAGCGTAGAACCGGACCGCGTTGATCGCTTACTCTCGGGTAAGATCACGTCTCGGTGTCACCAGATATAGGATTGGGGCCGTGAAGCGGCCCTTGGGGTCCCGGAGGAGACTGGTCAAAGGAACGACACGAGACAAGATGGAGCGAAGACCAGTGGTTTATTGAGGAAAAGACATCATCATTTATAGGAATTCAAGGCAGCGTGTGATACAATCATCATCTGACAGAAAATCACATCACCCATTTACCAGGGTTAATGGGGAATCTCTCTTGGGGAAGTTAATTAACTCGGGCAAACACTGACAGGGGAAATCCATTGTTCGGGGCTTACACCAGGGTAAATATGGCCTCTATTTGCACGAGAGCTTGGGCTGATCTGTGAGTCAGTAATTGCTTAATACGTAACGGAGGTTAGCGATTCGCTTCCCTCAGCAGAATCGCCGGTCAGGTCAGATGTGGGTGAATCAACCCTATGATTATTAATCTGCCCCCCCCCCCCCAATTTCTGTGCCCGCAGAGCCCACGGGCCAGGAGCTTTCTCGACTGAAGTGGCCTCTGCAAGGGCCGTATTATGCCAATTATGCTAGCGGAATCCGCAACCTTTACTTTACTATTTGGGGTTGAGGTTTTTATGCATTCTTCTTTTATTGTATAAACAGCCCAGAGCAAATGGATGATATATAAATGAAATGAAAATTAATACATAATTATTTAAACACCTGTATCATTTTTGAAAACAAAACTACAGGCCTGCCTGTTGAATGACTTATTTTTCCCTGTAACACATTGTGATTCTAAATATATTTTGGGAGCCATTGTGTAGTGCACAGAGTGTTGAAGACCTTAATTCAGTCATCATTTGGCTGTGGAAGCTCACTAGGTGTTGGTGCTCATAAAACTATAAATACAGTATCTCAAATACTGTACATTGAAAATTCTGCTGGGTCGCTCTAAGTTGGAAGATACTTGATGCATATAAAATCCGGAAATCTGTTTACTCTTGTAATGTTCAATAGAACTGTATATCACCCTGCCACTGTCAGACTCCAGGGCAGGGGCGGCTGACAAGAATCACAAGTGACACTGCCCATGGCAACCAGGGAACAGGCCAAACAGTACAGTAACCATATCACAATCCAGAGTCCAAATCCAAGCCTGAGGAAGACAGGGTTTAGTCAGGATGACAAGACATAGTCCAAGCATGCCAGAACTGAGGCGAACAAGAGAGATGAGGCAAATTACCTTCAGGGGCTGGAGCAGGGCAAGAATGGGGTTCAACGAACGTGGATTAAGGCAAAACACAGCGATAATCCACAGGAACAGGGGAGGAAGCCTTCAGAAGCAGGAACCAAGCAGGAGATCTTCAAAGTCAGGAACCAGGAGCAAGGCAAGAGGTTCAAGAACTAAGCAACAACAGGTACAATTACCTTCGATGCTAAGGCAGCTTCTGGGCAGAAGAACTAGTTCTTATAGATGGGTTGTCTGACTTGATACAAGGCAGCTTCCTATATACATGTCATGTAGTAAGCGTACATAAGATTGCACCCTTAAATGCACAAGGGTGCAGGGCAAGCACTACTATAGTTTATGGTCAGTGGTGGGCTCCACATTTTTTTACTACCACTGTGGTCATGGTATGTTGAGTGTGGCCAGGGGGAAAGCCCTGCGTTGCACCCAAATTAGGACTTTATTTCAAAACTTGGGTGGGTGGGGCCAGCCAGAATTTCTGCGACCGGTTCTGGCAAACTGGTGCGAACCTGCTGATGCCCACCACTGCTTATGGGGGCTACTTCTGTTATCAGTGAAAATTGTTACCTCAGGTGAAAGAACAACTTTTCTAAAGCAGCACTAAAAGCAGTATTTAGAGTAGGGGTTCCCAACCTTTTTATGCTGCGGGCCAGACCATGCCCCCCCCAGACAGTTGAGCGGGCTGGTCTCGTTGTTCCTCCCGCTGTAAATGCTATTGTAAAACACGCCCGTGGCTGTTGTAAATGCATTTACGACAACCACAACCACATTTATGGCAGCGTTTACAGCAGGTGCAGGTGCATGTATGCAGGCGTGGGCACATTTTACAGCTGTCGTAAATATGTCCGCTTCTGCTTTCGGTAGCAGCGAGGGTGGCAGTGGGCCACATGAAATGGTGCAATGGGCCGGGTTCAGCCCACAGGCCATAGGTTGGCTACCCCGATCTAACGCTGTCCTGTGGAACATTGGAGTTCTATAGAAGGTTAATAAATGTTCTGTGGGGTGGTGGGGGGAATGAAATTCTGGTAAAACTCATTGGCAAATGTATAATGCCACAAACTTTGTTTTGCATCCAACTTTTCAATGTGGTACATCAGCTTGCAAGAGAAGTTTGTTTTGCAACCATTTGCAAATCAGCAGAGGCTGGCTCAGGCTTCATAGCAAAAGTCTGAATAACAACCAGGGATTTTCCAATGTCAGTTGTAAAAAGCTACAATGTAACTTTTCTGTTAGGCTGACCAACCATTGTGTGCCTCTGTACCTATCTGTATAAACTGATGCCATGAAGTCTTACACCTATGTTTGAAGAAGTGGACTTGATCCACGAAAGCACACATTTAAATACAGTAGTTAGTCTTTAAGGTGCCACAACTTTTTGTCTGTTTTTTTTGGTTGTTGTTTTGTTTACTCTCTAATGTACCTATAGTTTATTACAAAAAATGCATAATATGAAATTTTCTTGAAATCTTTTGCCATCAAAATAAACATTTTTTAAATCACTCTTTTTTTGTAACAAACTGTATCTTTAAAATAATTATAATTAATTTAATACAATAATATCCTATAGGAATCGGGGCCGCTAGGACGGCCGTTAGGTCCCGGAGGAGACTGATCAAGGAACGATACGAGGCAATATGGAGCGAGATCAGATCAGTGGTTTATTGAGGAAAAGACATCATCATTTATAGATCAGAAGGCAAGGCAGGAAAGAACCGTCATCTGACAGAAAATCACATCACCCATTTACTCGGGTTAATGGGAAATCTCTCTTGGGGAAGTTAATTAACACGGGCAAACACTGACGGAGGAAAACCATTGTCTGAGGCTTAAGCTAGGGCAAATATGGCTTCTATTTGCACCCAAGATTAGGCTGATCTGAGGGTCAGTAATTGCCTAATGGGTAACGGGAGGTTAGCGTTCTGCCCTCTCAGCAGAACCGCCGGTCAGGTCAGGTATGGGTGAATAAACCCTTATGATTTATACTATTAATCCGTTCCCCCAATTTCCGTACTGGCAAGGGCCAGTGACCAGGAACCTCCTTCGCCGGTGTAACCTCTGCCAGGGGCTGATTATGCCAATTGGGCATGCGGAATCCGCAATATCCCATATTTATTTTGGCATTAAAACTTGTAACTATTATACATGGTTTTATATCAGGAATTCTCAACCTGCAGCCCATGGGCCGGATGCAACCCACAGCACCATTTCATGTGGGCCCCACCACTACGTTCACCACACCAGGAAGTGCCATGTGGTGGAGGAAGGGCAAAATGGCCATCTGGCCCCCAAAGCTGTCTGAGGAAGCGTGACCAGGCTTCCGGCTTAAAAAGGTTGAGAACTCCTGTTTTATATATTCTAGTCTATATTTCCCCACAAATAATTTTTGTTATTAAACATTTTATCAAATATTTTTAACAATTTAGCTTATTAAAATTGCTTTTATATTATTGACAATTTTTAGTGATTTTCCTTCTTTAGTAATTTCATCTATGTGTTACATTCCTGTTTATAATTCTTTTTTTGTTTCTATTGTAGTTGTTTCATATTAGAATTTAACTGTTATTCAAAAATTACACATAGATTCTTGGTTACAGATGGAAAAATCAAGACAAGAAAGGGCAAGTACCTCTTCTGACACATCTGTGGATTGATTTTTTAAAAAACTCTTATACTTATTTACGTAATTTGTTATTACACTGAAAAATCCAAACCTATCTTTCTATTACAAAAACCAGTGTTCTGTTAAAATTTTAGGATTTGTAAAGTATGGAAATGCTGATCTACAGGATCATTCTCGACCATACTCTCAGCTCTAAAATATCCATTAGATAGTATGTTGATTCTTCATCAAGGTTTGTCTTTTAACATGCTTGATAAATGTATTTTTAACAATGCTTTCTACCAGTTTATCCAGAACATCATTTAACTAACCTGCCTGGTGGCCACTTTGCTATCCTTTGATATAGGAGCTAATTTCTATTAAGCCTCATCTTGATTGCACAATCACCACGACCAAGTGCAATAGCACAGTCAAAAATGTCAGGAGCACAATTTTAAAAAAACCTTTAGCATTTTTCACCCTACCACTCCATGAGCAAGAACCCAAGGGAGTGGATAGCCTGTTGCCCCTGTGGAGTTCCCAGATCAAATGTGGAAAAGATGGTTCTGAGGGGGCTGGATCTGTGATGAAAGAGGCGGACTTGAGTGGTGCTAACGAACTGTAAGAATTTCAGAAGAGGGCAACAAAGGTGCTCTGAAAACCAAGCCCTATGAGGTAAGGATTGGGGGGGAAGAGAAATGGGCATGTTTAGCCTTGAGAAAAAGAAACTGACAGAAAATGTGATAGCACTTTTCAAATACAGTGGTACAGCACATAACAAATGTTTCATATAATGAAAAATCGCATAACAAAGCGTTCTTTAGGCAATGGCGATACCACGCACAATGAATTCTTTTTCGTTATACGGGGGTTTTTTTGGTAAGCGGGGTATACCCGGTCAATGAGAACCCAGATAACAAACATTTTGTGTTCATTATCCGGGGCATCTCTCATTAGCTTCGCATAACAATAAAAACTGCATAGCAAAGAGCTCCGTGGAACAGAGTTTTTTCGTTATGCGGGGTTCTACTGTACTGTACTTGAAAAATAGTCATAGTGGGGCAGGATGTGTTCTTTTTTTATTTTTAAAAAATATTTTATTAATTAAAAACAGAAGACAACATATGTGTACACACCAGCACAAACAAAGAGAAAGAAAAAGAGAAGGAAAAAAAGAAAGAAAAATACAATTCAACGCTACCAAGTTAAATACTCTTATAGTTACTCTATCTAGTCTAACATTAATGATATCCATCAGAGACAGGTTATACGTTCCCTAGAAGAACCAATAATAAAATGTACACACAAACATTTAACTCTCATTCCAAAATGATAAATGATCCGTAGGAGGCTTGCTCCCTTTGCCTTTAGTTATAGTATGATCTAGGAAGGGCTTCCAAATCTCATAAAATTTATTTTTACTCATGATACCTTTTTTAATATTTATTTCGCATGTAAATTTGTCATTTAATGCTGTTGTCCAATTTTGAACATACCAGTCTTCAATTTTTATTTGCTCTCCTCCCTTCCACTTAGCAGCCATACAAATTCTTGCATTCACTATTAAAATAGATAGCAAATCTGCATTATAATGATTTGAAATGACATTACCAAACTCAAGTATCAACACACTTGGTGCATCCAATTTAATACAGGTACCAAACATTTTTGTTCTCTCATTTTCCACTAACATCCAAAAACCTTTCACTCTTTCACACTCCCACCACATATGGAGATAACTCCCAGTCTCTTTTTTACAATTCCAGTATAAGCTAGATTCCTTTGGATTCATCAATTTTATTTTTTGCTGGGGTTAGATACCATTTCCACAATACTTTATAATTGTGTTCTTTTATTCTAATTGATAAATTTCTCATTACTCTATTTTTCCATTTTAACTTCCAACTTTCTTCACTAATGTTTATATTAAGGTCGCTTTCCCATGTCTCTCTCATACTATCATTGGTGTAATCTATATCAATTAGCAATTTATATATTTTACCAATTAACCCTTTTAATTCTATTTTCCCAGACCTAACATTACATGCTAATTTTTCAAACTCAGTTAAACCTCTGTTTAGGTCTGATTCAGTGGCTATATGAGAGTTCCAATTATTAATTGCTGCTACTTGAATCCAGTTTAAGTTCATTTGTGTAAACAATTTTATCTTTTTTTCTTTATTTTTACAAAAATCTATCCAATCCTTTAGAAACTCTATTTTATTAATTTGAAGTAGCAATTTGTTCTTACTAGTTAATAGTATTGGAAAGGATTTTATATCCCCTAATTCTATTATGGGCGAAGTTCCCGAAGCAAGTTTATTTTTAACAGAATGCCAAACATTCAACAAACTTTTTAAAATTTTATTATCATTGTTAATTTTAACTTTGCCCTTACCTAAAAGTATTACTTTTCCAACTTTGTGTAATTCTTTCATACTAATGCCTTCCCATAATGTGTCTTTGTGCATTAAAATTTTTAGAATGTTTTTCAATTGATATGCTATATAGTATTTTTTAATATCTGGTAAACCTAACCCCCCACTTTTCTGATCTTTATACAACAATGTCTTTACAATCCTTGGTCTCTTACCGCAGGATGTGTTCTTGATCATCCCAGAATGGGAATGAATGACATGTAATAAAATGATCAAGTTACAGGAAGCCAGATTTAGGTTGAATATCAGGAAAAAACTTCCTAACTGTTAGAGCAGTACAACAATGGAACTGATTACCTCAGGAGATGGTGAGCACTCCAGTGCTGGAGATATACAAGAGAAAACTGGACAAGCATCTGTTATCTTCTTTTATCTGGATTCCTGCAGCGAACAGGGGGTTAGACTCAATGGCATTATAGGCTCCTTCCAACTCAATTATTCTATGATTCTGAAGGAGGTTGGGCTTTTGTGATGGAAGAGCACGACTTGAGAGGAGAGAAAACTCCAGAGACAGAACACAGAGAGGAAGAGAAAGGGGTTAAAGGAGACAGAAAAGGAATTAGAAAGGATGGGATTTGGAAGAGAAAGATTGGGATGAGATAGAGAATAAAAAAGAGAAAAGGGGGGGGGGGGGCAGAAGAAGGGCACCCAGAAGGTCAGCTAGACACCCTGCCCCCAGGGTGGAATTACATAGTCAAATAGAATACTGTAACTTGACAGGCCTGGATGAATGAAAGTAACTGGAAGAAACAAGCAGGCTACGCAAAGGGTAACAATGGGGGGAAAGATGGGAACAGAGAAGAGAAGCAGCAGGAGACATGAATAGGTCCTTTTTAAATTTTTTTTAATACATACATAAAAAAAGAAAAAACGTACAAAATCAAAAGACAATACAATATCAAAATATAATAAAAATTATACAAGAAAAACAACATACTGAGAGTGATCAAAAATTTCCAAAACCCAAACATCAAAATACTAATATTTAATAAAAATTTGCTTATGTATTAATTATTTTATTTCCCAAAAAAAACCTCATTCTCACTACCAATAATACCAATAAAAACAACATAGTTCACCCTGTGAAATAGTACAAAGCCAAGAGAGAGTTGCGATCTGTCAATCAAACAATCTTTATACCCAAAAATTCAATTGGTCTGGTACCGGCATGAATCCTCTTCTTTTTCTTAATGTATAATCAAGATACAATTTCCATATCTTCCCAAAATTATTTTCTTTAACTATTCCTTTCTTTACATTTAATTCCCATGTCAATTTATTATTTAAGGCCAACTGCCATATTTCCCTATACCAATCTTCTAATTCTAATTTCCCTGAATCCTTCCACTTTCTTGCTATACATTGTCAGCATTCCCCAATTAAACATTGGAAAATTGTGTGGCAATAAGGTTATGGAAGGTCTTTTAAATCTCATAATTTCCCAGTTTCTTCTCCAGCCCTGTCCTTACTGAATATATGCTTTTTCAAATATGTAAAATGTTGAACAGAGGAGTGCTGAAGCTTGTCAGCAAGGAGTGCAGTATAGTGTTTTAAAGGTAAAGGTTTCCCTTGCTCGAAAGCCAGAAGTATCCGACTCTAAGGTGTAGTGCTCATCTCTGTTTCTAAGCCGAAGAGCCAGCGCTGTCTGCTTCTGCAGACGTTTCCGTGGTCATGTGGCAGGCATGACTAGACACCGGAGCACACGGAACGCTGTTACCTTCCCACCAAAGTGGTCCCTATTTATCTACTTGCAATTTCTTGCTTTCAAACTGCTAGGTTGGCAGGAGCTGAGACGAAGCTCATTTCCGTCCTGCAGTACTCAGGAATTGAACTGCTGACCTTCCGCTTCTCAGTCAGCGTCTTAGTCACTTGAGCCACTGCAGCTGATTGCTTAAAGATCAGCTAAGAAAGAGGGAAAGGGGGACAACAAATGCTGACAATTGATTCGTTGTATGCAACAAAGGATAGATTTATTTTGATAGAAAGTAAGTTTAGAAATACTGTACCACTAGCACAGAAAAAATAACTTCCTTGAGAGATCTTTTCAGACTCTGAAAGGACTGTAAGCTGTTTTTTAAAAAAGTGTTTTGTTTTCATCAGCATCATTTCTATACCAGAAAGATCTTAAACATATCCCTGCTTCCTCTATCTCCCATCAGGATACTAAAGGGGAAAAGGGAATATAAAATGGTATGTTCTAATTCTGATTGTGCTCAGTACCACAGATTTGCAACGATTGGAGTATGCATTTATAAAACTCATGCAAAATCTAGCTTAGTTTTATAGACCCAGTATACCCCTAAATGGATTATTTATATTGTTGACTCTATTCTATTGCTTGGTCTGTCCAGGTTATCCTGCTATGGTAATATAGTAGACGATACTGGCAACGACTCAAAGTTGAGTGTCAGGCAGCAGTGAACTAACCTGACAACCCTAAGGACTAATGGCTTGGATGCCGAAGTCCACAGGGAAGGGTGATAGTCCCCAAATGGATTAAATCCAACTTGAATTCATCTTGATGGAGGGCAGCAGTTTCATCAATACTAGCCTGGGGCTGATGAGGACTTTGCATGCTAGAAGGGCTCAGGACTAGAAAGTGACTCGCAGAACTGGATCAGTGTCATTCTGCGATACGGAAGGCAGACGAAAGGCCAGTGCATCTCTCTAGTCACTGCATTATATTCTCAGAACAGTCTTTATGGCTGATCGCCATAGGGATCACCAAAATTCAGATACACAATAATTCAATTGCTGCACTTTCAGATTGCCAAATTGACTCTCAGATTGTGCCTGCTCAGATACCATGAGTTGTGAGCCTGTTGTGTCTGGCTTGTTCCCTGGAATTTCTCTATGTGCTTTATTAGATTATTTCACTCATGGAAGAGCTTTATATGTATAAAAGAGCTACAGCATTGTACTTCTGGCTATATCTTTGAAACTGCCTGGCTTAGCTTTCTCTTGATATCTCTGTATTAGATTTAAATTAGCAGAGGTTGCCCGGCATTGCCGGGCTGTTTTAAATGGTGTTGGAAGGTTTTTTTTGTTTACTTTGTATTGTTTTTGGTGTTATTTTTGGTTGTTTTTGTGTATTTTATGTTTTTGATTTTTTGTTTTAAGGAATTTTTATTTAAATAATTTATTTATTTTTAAAAGTTTTGTTTGTTGTTGTGGCTTTCGGGGGGGGGGGTGTTTCCTTTCCGCGGGCCGGCCTTTGAGAGCCATCGGAGGGTTTTTTCCCCCAAAACAGAAAAATGTCCCATGATAGTGCAGTTTGAGAATGAATGTGCATTTTAGATATCTATACCTATAAAATCAAGCGTTAACCGTTGGAACTTCACATAGGATCCTAAGCCAGGCCCTACTAGCCCGCACCGACCATTCGTGCACACGCCCGAACTGGGTCCACAGGCCAACAAAGGATTGAGAAATGTGCCAGTGGGGCAAGAGCCCCACAAACGCGAAAAAAGGGAAACAACTTCATTTCCCAATGTTCCTTGCGCCCACCAGAGCCAATCAGGCTGAGAGGCACAAGCAAAAGGAATGTTCGGAAACGCGCCGTGGCCAATCAAAAGAAAACCGCAGGGAAAAAATGATGCACAAGCTGAAAGTGCAAATGCCAAACTACAAGCCCCAGTGTCCTGCGTGCCATGAGCACGCAGAACGCTGAGGAATCTGGCGAGCGAAAAAAATATAAAAAACACAACGGGAGCGCAAGTCCGCCACAGCCGGACACAGTGCCTCACACAAAAACAACAAAAATGGGGGTGTCAAGGGGGGGGGGCACTGGGCCCCCCTTGAAAGTGAACCCATTCCCAGGTAAGCAAAGCCATTGGACGGCGCTCCGTCCGCTGACTACTTACCGCAAAAGGGTTTCGCTTCCAGCGAGGCCAAGCTGCGGGAACCAAAGCCCCCCTCCCCAATGGCGCCTGAAGCTCCCGATTGGAGTTTCCCCTTTAATATCACTGAAGCTCCCGATCGGAGTTTCCCCTTTAATATCACTGGGTGGGGGGTTATGCTCCCCCTCGCTACTGGCTCCCCTGAGTTGGGAGGATTGGGGGGACAAAAAGGGGTCTGTCTCCCCAACCCTCCTGATCCCAGGGGACCCAGCAGAGAGGGGATTCCCTTCCACACGCACACACACACCATATTAAAGAGAAGAAACCAAGTGGTTACTTCTCTTTAAAAATGGAGTTTTTTTGGGGGGGAGTCCCCCTCTCCGCTGGCTTCCTTGGGTTTGGAAGAGTTGTGGGGACAAAAGGGGTCTGTCTCCCCAACCCTTCCGGACCCAGGAGAGCCATCAGAGAGGGGGACTCCCCCCCAAAAAATTCCATTTTTAAAGAGAAGTAACCGCTTGGTTTCTTCTTCTCTTTAATATGGTGTGTGTGTGTGTGGAAGGGAATCCCCTCTCTGCTGGGTCCCCTGGGGTCAGGAGGGTTGGGGAGACAGACCCCTTTTGTCCCCCCAACCCTCCCAAAACCAAGGGAGCCAGTAGCGAGGGGGAGCATAACCCCCCACCCAGTGATATTAAAGGGGAAACTCTGATCGGGAGCTTCAGTGATATTAAAGGGGAAACTCCGATCGGGAGCTTCAGGCGCCATTGGGGAGGGGGGCTTTGGTTCCCGCAGCTTGGCCTCGCTGAAAGCGAAACCCTTTTGCAGTAAGTAGTCAGCGGACAGAGCGCCGTCCAATGGCTTTGCTTACCTGGGAATGGGTTCACTTTCAAGGGGGGCCCAGTGCCTTTCCCCTTGACAGCCCCCTCCCCCGGTTTTTTTCAGTGAGGCGCTGTGTCTGGCTGCGGCGGACTTGCGCTCCCGGTGGTTTTTTTTTTTTTGCTCGCCAGCTCACTCAGTGTTCTGCGCGCTCATGGCGCGCAGGACGCTGGGGCTTGTTTGCCGTTTGCGTTTTCGGCTTGTGCGTCATTTTTTTCCTGTGGTTTTCTTTTGATTGGCAGCAGCGCGTTTCCGAACATTCCTTTTGCTCGTGCCTCTCAGTCTGATTGGCTCTGGCGCGGCGCAAGGAACGTTGGGAAATGAAGTTGTTTCCCTTTTTTTGCGTTTGTGAGGCTCTTGCCCCACTGGCGCATTTATCAATCCTTTGTTGACCTGCGGACCCAGTTTGGGTGTGTGCACGAATGGTCGGTGCGGGCTAGTAGGGCCTGGCTTAGGATCCTATGTGAAGTTCCAACGGTTAACGCTTGATTTTATAGGTATAGATATCTAAAATGCACATTAATTCTCAAACTCTGCACTATCATGGGACATTTTTCTTCTGCACCCCATTCTTGATGCCTGTGTGGTACCAGAGCCATTTGACCTAAAAAAAACATAAGTATGACTACATGATACTTTTTCATGTGATTTACTCATATTGTTATTCTTTTGCAGTGAAGGCACACTGTAGTAGTTTCCTATGAGCTCTCCCCATATCCTGCTACTTCAGTATTCATGTGTCATACTTTTAAAAGACACACTGGTTTCCAATGTACATTAGCTACTTATTCCTATATTGCAATAGCCCACTAGGCTCTATGAAGACTGTGCTTGGTTGTTCCTGTACATAGTACTGTATATACATTGCCATGAGAAAGATACTGTACCTGTAAATTGGTTCTTGTGCTCCAGGAGTGATAACATTGTTTTCTTTTGCTATTGGCTGATTCAACAACTTTTCAAGCTGCTGCTGATCTGATGTAGGCAGAAAAGCCATTTTGATCTCATGTCATGACGCCAATTGTGTCTTCATGCAGAAGCTGCCTGCCTCAAGGACAAATGGCCACTATGAGGGTAGGTTTTTAATTGGGGTTTGGGGTGTTTTATTGGGGTTTTGTTTTTAGTGTCTGATATGTAATGCCGCCCAGTCGTTGTTGAGTTGGGTGGCGATAGAAATAAATAAATAAATGACATTGTGTTCATTTATACCTGCTTGCACAAGTCAAGGTCACAGCTATTGTGACCTCATGCTGGTAACACCATCAGAAAGGAAAACTGCCCAACTCCCCAAGAGGCCATCTATTTGCTCTTATGCTTCCTGTACTGAAATGTCCTATGCATCTTAGACCAGAGAGAAGTCTATTTACCTTTTTGTACTAAGGCTTTTCAGAACATTAGCTGATTGTAGATTAACTTTTGATGGAGAAAGAATATACTGTTTGACTATTATTGTAATTCTACTCTTGTAAGCCATCTTGTTGTTGTTTTGGGGGGAATTAAAGTAGTGTAAAAACTTGTAATAAGTAACATTTTAAAAACAGTTCCAAAATTGTTTTCTACTTAAATACTTTTCGAAAAGTATTAATTCTAGAAGCCCAAATCTTTTTCCAGTATTTGGAATTAAAGTGGAAGCTGACTTTGACTGATGAGGCATCTATCCCTGTGTTAAGACAACCACAGAAGAGAACCTCTCTTCCTTAATTCCAAGGCTCAATTTACCTTCCCTGAGAATGAAGATTGGCTAGACCAGTGATGGGCAGTCTTGGCCCTCCAGGTGTTCTTGAACTTCAATTCCCAGAAACCCTGACCAGCAGGTGTGTTGACTTGGGCTTCTGGGAATTGAAGTCCAAGAATACCTGGAGGGCCAAGATTGCCCATCTCTGGGCTAGACAATAAATAAAATGTATGGGTAGGAGATGGTCTGTAAGCAAGATACTGTAGAAAAGCAGCCACTCCTGAGTATTCCACATTTATTACTAGCACAGAACATGGAGATTTTGAGTTTATCTTCCATTTATAAGTGAAATACAGTTTAGTATCTTTACTTATTTAATACCAATTGAGGTCATTACAGGAAGTTGATATTTGAGTCACTTTTCAGATTTCCAGTTGAACAATATGTAGAAATATTCTATCTGAGGCACATATTATACTGGGTATTTGTGTCCTCTTCTTGCACTGTGCTTGTAATATTGCCAGTTTATTACTGTCCTCCATTTGTTTTATAATTGTAAATTTGTATCTTACTCTTCTTAAAACTATACATTTACTCTTCCTTCATTTTAACCTCAGAAGAATCCTGTGAGAAAGGTCAAGCTGGTCATTGATAGATCCAAGATTACTTATGAAAACAAAATGTGGGATTTGTGTTATGGCCAGATTTGCTTTAGTCTTTTTAAAAACATTCCATGCCCTTTCAAAAACCCACCAAAATAAATTCATAAGCAACCACATGATAACGAAATATTACGTTAAATATGTCTGAAATGTGATGTTGGATTTTTCTGTCATTAATACTACTTATCCCGATTTTCTGGAAAATCTCTTGCAAGCTTAAACATTACATGTCTGAGAACTTTGGGTGCACCAATTATGAATGGCTATAAGAGAAGGCATATTTCCACAGAGCTCCCTCTCCTGAAAGGGATAGACCACATCTCTCTTTATAGTGAAAGGTTTCCCCCAGGATCTTCCATTTGAACTATTCTGACATAAATGATGTGACTCCATCCATGTTTGTCCTCCAATCACTACTGCTTTTCCAAATAATGGCGGAAAACTACTTTTCTAATAGATACAAGTTTCTTGCTGTCTGTACCTCAGTGGTTCCAAACTTTTTTTCTGGGCCATGCCCCACCTAAGCAGCTCTAAAATCTTGATTCCCCTCCCCCATGACATATAATTCCTATTATTTAAAAAGTGAACTATTCACGTGGAGGAAGACTAAAAGGCCATTAACTGCTAATAACTAATTCTTGAATTGCATTAAATTGAATTGAATTAAAAATCAAATTGCCCCTTTGTGGGGTGTGTACCCCACCCCATGTTGGGAACCATGGCTGTATATGCTTTTCTGAACATCTAAGTAAGTTAAACAAAGGAAGAAGGTAAAGGATTGTGCATCAGGGCATCACAACCCTAATAACAAGCCAGACAGTATGGTGAGAGAAGATTTCAATTTTGTAATTCACATCAATAGTAACTATGTTTTTTTTTCATTGGAAAAAATAAATTCTTGTCACTAATCTTCTACATTCAGAATTATTTTTCATTCATTAAAGATAAAACACATTAAATACCTTGTTATTAATACCTGAATATTGTTTTTCATTACATAAAACACGACATGTTTATAACCAGTATTTTATTGGATCTTGTTGGATGAACCACACAAACATTATTTGTACATATTTCTTTTCCAATAATTGAATGTAAACCAATGTAATCTGACAATTTGACAGTCTATTAATTCAAAGTAGAAAAGTACCAGTGTCTCAAATACTGCCTTGTGGAATTATGTCTGCTTAACCAGAAAAACTGTCTACTCAAGTTAACTGAACACCACACACACTACACGCCAGGATTTCCAGTCTTCCACGGCACATTACAAAGTTGTTAAAAAAATAAAACTACCACTACCAAAAATAACTCTGTCACAAATAAAACAAGTTTGGAAAGGAGATCCAATATCAGGGAATAGTTATCCTTGAGGAAGCAGTCTACAGATGAGAAATTGGGAGACATATGTATGAAAACATTTCCCATTTGTCACAATGTCAGCATTTTATCTGTGTTGTACTTCTCTTAATAGTTCACAAAACCATCTCTCAGTCTGCAGCAGCGTGAACATGTTTGTTTCTGACGCCCATTGTTGCCCCACAATATTTTCAACCATATATTCAAATTACTTTGCAAGTGTTCTGACTAGAAATCTAAAGGAATAGGCTAAATTTAGAGTGGTTAAACTTCTCCATAAATATAATTTCAAGGGCCATATGGTGAACTGCAAGCTGCCCACCCTGGCATGTGGAATGTTAATATTAGAATCCAAAACACACTTGCTAAAAATAAGTGCCACTGAAATCAATGGGACTTCATTCTTGATAAACATGCAAAGGACTGCACTGTAAAGCTATCAAGATTTTGACATTTCTTCTTAACCAAACATTCCATTAGTTGTTGGCTGTACTGAGAATAGACAACCAGAACATGATTTTCACCTTGTAAAAGGAAACATTTATACTCAGTTTGTTAAATGGGATATGGAGGAAATCCCCTCATGTTTAAAAAATGTGTTTTCTAAAACCACTAAAAAACTTGCATTTACAAAATAGTTGATAAAAATATTCCTCTGAATTGTACAATTTGGTGGTACAGGAACCACTGATTAAAGACTTTGTACAAACACATTACTCAGATTTTTCATCCTTCTCTCCTGCTGCATCAGCTACTGGGGCCTGGAAAAAAAAGGTTTTTAAATAATATATCAACATTTGTTTTCAAACTAATACCTAGAAGCCTTTACAGTTTTTAAAAACTTAAAAAGTAATTAACCAAATATCAAACTAAGTTAGGTCCCAAAAAAAATTTCTATGTCTTTACCCAGAACTACTATTTTATAAGCCAGTTTCAACTTGTTTGTTTAGTTTAGCCATGCTAGCATAATATATTAAATTCTCACATAGAAAAACATTCATTGTTGGCCATTAAAAATAATGAATACAAAATCTCATCTTGTGAGATGTGTATGTCAGTACACTAGGTTCTTACAAAAGCTGCTTAAGTTATTCTGTTCCATGATCTTTCATTGATTTGATAACTTCCCACCATTTATTTTTGTATATACCTGTACCAAGAAAATGTCTTATTACCCATCAACCTCACATAAAGTAGATCTGTAATAAAGATGTCCCATATTTCTGCATCCAGCTAATTATCTGTGAACATTCTAATTCTTATCAAACTAGAGGGCTAGTTAATCCTGTTTATTTGGCATAGAATTTAAACAAAGAAATCAAATGCACACAATTAGCTTTACACACACTCATAAATTAAAGCTAATCCACTGTATAAATGAATTTGGTATCACATTTCTTCCTCATCAACATGCAGCAATGGAATCTAAGGTGTCAAATAATGTTATTCTAAAACTTAACCTTTTATAAGCTCAGCATCTAGTCTTTGACAAATCAGAATACAAAATTTTGAAAACTACAGTATTATTACAAAAGCTAGATATATGTGTCACATTTGTTGATCACATTCTTCATCCTTTCTCTTCAGCAGCCTTTTGCTAATATAAATATTTAAAATAGAATTAATTGATCTTAGCTTTCTTTCTTTTTTTGCAACATAGGCTGATGGAACATGACAAACGATGGCTAAGTATCCATTCTTCTGCTTCCAATCCAGCACAAAAGTTATAGGAAAATAACAAGGAAAAGGCAATGGAGTACATAAGACATGTTAACACTCACATCATCATTCTTTGCTTCTCCATTTTCTGCTGGTAAGCTATCTTTTACTTCATCTTCCTTAATCTCATCAGCTTGTTTTCCTTTTGGTCCCTTCTTCCCTTTTGTCTGGGCTTTCTTTTCCTCAGACTTATCCTATATGATATAAATAATTTGAAATAAACAATCAGGAGCAACTAAGAACCTTATCAACAGTGAAATCCCATGTGTGTCAACTCTGAAATGAGCTCTGGTGAGTTTGGTAGCACATATGCCCATGTTGTTATACAACTGTGATCTGAATGTCAGCAAGGATCCTTATGCAAAACAAAACATTCATACGTGAAAACAGAGTAACTGAAAAACTCTTGGCACTTGCAGTACTACAACCATGCCCAATGCTATTCATTAAGGCACTTCTGTGCATAGTCCTCTTGGTGATACACCAAGATCTCTCTCTCCTAGAATCAGGCAGTGAAACTGATTTAGGAACTTTTGTCATCTACTTCAGACTGAACAAAAAAAGAATGTCAACTACACTGAGGAAGAATAAAAGTTAAAATGTGACAAAAGCACAATTAAAGATCTTGGAAGACACAGAGAGGGTTGAATGTCAACCAGTCTACTTCTTTCAAGTACTCCTTAGTTGCGAGGAGTGACTTGTGGAGCAAGATGCCTATCAACTGGACCTGTATTTTCAAAAATCCCCTTCCAGTGTCTGCAACTTCCTACTAGAGAGGAATGTGACTGTTTACATGAACTTTAAGTGCAAAACTTTCCAAAAGGAAGAAGCTTTCCACCCTTAGGCAAGTGTACTAATCTTCCCCTCCGTAATAAAACTGGTCTAACATGCCATATATATTGAGCATGCACTGGAACTCATCCCTCCAAATGCTTCAGTCTAGCAAATCATCAGGACTCCTATCTTGCAGCAGGTTTGTTTGTTTCCTAACAGTTTGAAGCAGCTGCACAGGAACAATATGGATGCAAGACAGCTGTTCTTTTCCTGTCAGCTCGACTGTTCTCAAGTCCACAATTCAGTCTAGGAGGTTCTCCCCAAATTATGGGACTGAGAGTTCTTCAATTCCAAAAATACCATTCCTACCAACTACTCCCCATGACATTAGTAATTTTTTATAAAACCCCTATATAATACAGAAATACGGTCTCATTCCCACTGTTGGAAAAATGACAGGGCTGTGAGAATAAACCAAGACCAAATACACAATTTATGGCTAAGGGACAATTCATAGGAGGACATCACTGCACCAACTCGCAGATGAACCCAAAAAGATTAAGATATAGAAAAGCATTTTCCTAACTCCAACCTGCTCTAGTATCAGACTGTCTGCGTTTTAAAGAACATAGGATGCTCACTGCTATGTATGCTAGTGTTGCCATAAAATGGCTGTGTAGCACAACAAGCTAAATTCATCATTCAGCCATGGGAATCCATGCAACAACAAAAAAGTAGCATCTGACTATACAATCTTAGTTTCCAAGCAGATTTAGGGACAAGTGAACCAGTCGACATTTTTGAACAAGCCATAATAGTCTGTGCAAGCGCACCAGTCAGTAAATAAAACTGAAGAACTGACCAAGAAAGCTAACACTGAAAGAGAATGGTTTTGTTTTATTTACTTCAGATAAGTGGGAAAAAAATGTGTTTTACTCCAAACCTTTCCAAACACTCACCTTTGAAGCTGGCTTTTTTGGTTTTGTCTCAACTTTGGCAACTACAGGTTTCTGAGAGGGAGGGAAAAGAAACCACAAAACGTATTATTAGTCATGTCCTACAAACTATTAAAACAAAAAGTCAGCAAAAACTCCTACTTACAGCTGACAGTCGTGCTGATCTCCTCTTTGGCTGGAAAAGAAGCAAACCACAAGAATACAGTATTAATGGCCTCAATTGACACCAACCCCCCCACCCCCCACCCCCAATTATGTAGCAATACCGCTACTTTTGCCTTCGGGAGCCACTTCTCACCTCTTCCTCACTGACGTTCACCTGCAATAGAGCAGTAAGAAAATAAAACAAAGAATTGGGAGGGGGAAGACGCATGCGCGTAACGCCTTCAGCATCCGTCCAGCACAAGACGTGACGTCATCACGCGCGCAATCCCCGCTCCCCCCCCCCGCCATATTTTGGAAGCTGAGGGGCCGCTTTCTATCAACGTTCGAAGGGAGATCCGGACGTTGAGGCTGCGCGCGAGGCGAGGCTTTTAAACCAACTCCTCCCCCCCCCCCACCCCACACAAAACAGTCTGCACAGGCCACAGGGAAGACGAAACTACGTCGCCGCCATTTCTAACCGTCACGCCCCCTCCCCCCTCCTGTATGTAACATGGAGCGCGAAAGGGAAAAAAAGAAAAACTGGCCTCCACTACGAATTTCGTGGCAGAAAACAAAAGGCCCGCCCAACCCAACCCCGGTATCAAAAGAATTAACCCGCTGGCCTAATTTTTTAATAATAATATTAATAAATAATTTTAAAATGGAAAAAAGGGTGAGCGGGGATAAAAGGGAACAAGGGTAAAGAGTGCGCGCCTCTCGGCCGCCCGCACGTTAAAAAACGCACATGAGCGCGCTCGCGCGCCCCCGTCGCCCACCTTTCTCTTCGGCATGGCGGACTAGCAAAGCTGCGAGGGCGAAACGGAGACACTCGGCCTTCTCCGGTGCTTCTTCCTAGCTATAGATTTTTATTTTTTTCCCCCTTAGCGTCGTGCCGCTGGGAGAAGGCCTCGTCCTCACAGCAGGAATGGCGGTGACGGCTACTTCTCCACACACAACCTACTGGCAGTCCGAGTCTCACTACTGCCACTGTTGCGCACGGGCTGGAGTAGTGCCCGCCTGCCTGCCCCCTCCCTCCCTCCTCCTCCCGTATCCATCCCAGCAGCGCCAGCGGCAGCGCAACAGGATTCATCCGGATTGAGGGGAGGGTGTGCGCATGCGCACATTCCCTTCCCCCGCGCGCTCCCCGCCATGATACGAGCCTCGCGGCCTCCTATTGGGCGCCTCAACTCGCGGGACCGTTTTTAAATCACAACCGTCCGTCCTATCCATGGAGGTATATCCCTAGAGAGGTCATGTTCGCTCCATGTGTCCGTCAACAAAGAGGCGGCTACCGTGGGCGGAGCTTCGCTGCCTACGTCACAACAGAGCCTGACAGTTTTTGACCCAATGCGCATGCGCCTCTAGTCAAATAGAAAGGGTGCTTTAATCTGGCTGGCTGCTCCTCCGTGGCTATTGTTAGCTATAGTATAGCAGCACAGAAGCGTAGTAGTAGGTATCCCTGAGGGGAGGGGGGGTGGATGATGCGCGCGTGCGCAGTGGGAACCAGGCGCTGAGGGATGCGCCGCCGCCCGTAGCATTAGACCCCAATCCCTGAGATAATGAACGAGCCGCGCGCGGATACGACGACGGTGGCGCCGCCGCCTCAGCCGGCGGGGCACGTGACGGACGGCGGCGCGTGGCTGCTGGTGCTGAGCTCGGTGTTCTTATGCAACCTCTTCAGAATCCTCCTGCCTTCCTGCTCCTCTATTGTAAGTGACGTCATCCCGCCTGGTTTCCCATGACGACGGACGACGATATCTTCTTCTTCGCCCTTCTCCCTCCTCCTCCTGGAGCCACGTTTAGAAGCGAGGCTTCCTCAGGCAATGGCCGGAGAAGGCACGGACGGGAGGCTGGAAGGAAGCCCTTCCTCAGGGTGTTCAAGGCACCCAAGCACGAATTCCTCCAGCTGCGTTTTAAGTCAATTTAACTCGGTTTGTTGTGTGTGTGAAGAGCAAGGGTGCCTAAACCACGGCCCGTGGGCTGGATCCGGCCCCCAATGTCAGTTCATCCAGCCCGCGAAGCCCTCGTCGCTCCTGGAAGCGGAAGTAAAACGTGCCGTACGGGCACGTTTTACTTCCGCTTCCAGGAGCGACGAGGGCTTCGCGGGCCAGATGAATTGGCATCGGGGGCCGGATCCAGCCCACAGGCCATGATGACTGGCCTCCTGAACCACGTGACCGGCCCACGGCCCGAAAAGTTTGGCCACCCCTGGTGTAGAGTTTGACCACACACAGTAAACCAGTGGTTCCCAACATGGGCCCCAGGCCCCATAGGAGCATACCTGCCAAGCACAGCTCCGGAGCTTATGGGACCTGCGCAGAACGTTTCTGCGCAGGTCCGTTCTATGCATGCGTAGTAGGCTTTTACGCATGCGTAGAATGGACCTGCGCAGAACCGTTCTGCACAGCTCACTTCTACGTGTGCGTAGAAGCCTTTTACGCATCCCCTTCTGCACAGAAGCCTTCTACGCATGCGTAGAAAGGACCTGCGCAGAAGGGATGCGCAGTAACGCATCCCCCCCCCCCCGCTGCCAAATTACGGGGTAGCAGCTGCTCCGGGCGGGAAATGGCGAAAATTGGCGTGAAAATACGGGAAATCCCGGCCAATTAGCTGATCAGTGCTTTGGGGACTGACTTAAGTGTCTGGGATTGAAGTCCAAAAATCAAAGGTTGGGAACCGCTGGAGTACACAAAACAAAAAAGACAAAAATGTTGTGGAACCTTAAAGACTTAACTCCTGTATTTTTAATGTTAGCTTTCGTGGATCAGGGGACTGCGGTGGCTTAACATGCTGACCTCGATGGGCAGTTTGAGAGCCAAGTGCTGCATGACGGATTGAATGCCCATCAGCTGTCAACCTGCCAACCTAGCAGGTCGAAACCAAGAAATTCCAAGTAGATAAATAGGTACCACTTTGGTGGGATGGTAACAGCATTCCGTGCACTCCGGTGTCTAGTCATGTCTGCCTCATGACCACAGAAACGTCTCCAGACGCAGACAGTGGTGACTCTGGCTGCAAACAGATAGCACGGAACCCTAGTGTCGGATAAACTGGCTTTCAAGGAAGGGAGACCTTTGCATTTACCTTCACGGATCAAGTCCACTTCATCAGACATAAGTGTGAGACTTCATGGCATCAATTTATACACATTAGGGACAGGCACCCAATGATTGGCTAGCATAACATAAGTTTGCAAGCCAACATGGCTACAACCAGCATTAACAGAAGATCCCTGATTCAGATGTGAAGTTTGGCCCTGTGGAATTGTAAATGGTTAGCAGTCTGATGGATGCCAAAATAAACACAGTTGCATTTACAACTACTCAGTTAATTGAAGATGGTGTGAGTAATCTAGCCAGAAGCCAATTACTGTACTTCATTCTGTGAAGTGGTCTGAGTATCACTGACCATCCTTCTGATGTGTGTTCTTAAAAAGTGGTATGGGTAAATTTCACTCTAGTTTTCAAGAGTGAAATGATATAGAGGCTCAAGCAGTTGTTTTGCTGCCCGTTTCCCTAACTAGGATGATATATGAATTAATTACCAAAATGGGAAGCATTTATTTAAGTGTATCTTATGGAGATGTCTTGCAAAGGTTTGTATATTAAGCAAAAGGATACACGGAAACAGAAGTTTTGTATGGTTTTTAAGAAAAATTACAAATCAGGGTGAAAATAAATTTTTGTCTGGGAAGAAGGGAAACAGCAAAACTAATATACAGTGTGTGTGTGTGCGTTAATGAAGGTCAACATAAAACTTCATTGTCGATTATGCATATTGGAGAAGTATAATTAAATGACTTCTTTGCTCAGTGTGGAGATTGATAATGCATCATTTAGTTTTGTATTGGTCCTAATTTTTAGAGGGCAGAGACTTCTCTATTTTCTCTAATAATCATGAGATGATTTGGAAGAAACTACTTCAAACCAAGTTCTTTTTGAGAAAGTCTGTGTTGTAATATGACAACAAGTATGAAGATATTTATTTAAAAAGATGAAAATTGCAATTGCTGTTCCTCTGTTTGATAGGTATCAAGGTTACTACAAAAAGATGCTGAACAAGAGTCAGAGATGAGATCAGAAATACAGAACATGAAGCAAGAACTTTCTATCATTAGTATGATGGATGAATTTGCCAGATATGCTCGCTTAGAAAGGAAAATTAACAAAATGACTGACAAACTCAAGACTCATGGTAGATATTTGCTACATGTATTTGTGTATTTTCCATTATTTATCCTGATCATTTGAACTCTTTGCTGTTTTGTTCTTATTTCAAATTTGCTTCTAATGTTGATGATTTTCTTTTTTCAAAATAACATGAAAATTCAGCTATGTCTGTTGATCATCTGTTTCAAGATCAGGTTCTTAACATCTACAGAAATAATGTGGCACTTATAAGATGAACAAATGTACTTCATTGTGAGTTTTTTTGGATTATAGTCCATTTCTTCAGAAACACATCTGAAATGTGAGTGTGTAGATGTGGATTCTGATAAAATGACTCTGGTATGCTTTTTGTCTGAAAAAGTAAATAGTAATCTACAAAATAAGTTTGTTAGTCTTAAAGATGCCACAGTACTTTTGTTTTTGTTGGTCCTTTCTGACTGTCCAAACTTGACCATCCTTTGTTTAAAAGGAAGTGATTTTATTTAACTTATTTATTGTTATTTATTTATTTATAAATTTTTATCCCGCCCTCCTGATGAAAAACATCACTCAGGGTGGCTAACAACATATACAAGATACAATATAGCCACAATAAACAATAACCGTTAAAAAATACCAGCCCAACCCACAAAAAACAACATTAAAACACATAAAAACTAGTCAGAATATAGCTAAAAAACACCCACAAATTGTAACTTCAAATTGTAATGAAGCTAAAAAGTGCTAAATATACAAGAAGTTTCTAGTCAAACTGCCTTTCTTCTCATTCTTCTAAATGTTCTAGAGCAGGGATTCTCAACCTACGGCCCATGGGCCGCATACGGCCTGCAGCACCACTTCATGTGTCCCCCCCCCCCCATCCTCCACCACACCAGGAAGTGCCATGTGGTGGAGGAAGGGCAAAATAGCCATCCGGCCCCCGAAGCTGTCTATGTGAGCGTGATTTGGCCCCTGGCTTTAAAAGGTTGAAAACTATTCTAGAGTGTAGGCTTCTAGAGCAGACAGTGGGAATAGATTTCACTTTTATAAAGTATGTAATTGTTTAAAATGTTGACTTCTGTCCATAGCGTTTTCTTTATAGGTCCATAATATGAAACACTATTGTCCTATCGTTTAATGAAAGCTAAATATTCAGAGAAGGGCCCTAGAATATCGGTGAATGGACCAAGCATCCATTTTAACAATATTTAAGATTGCTGTTAGTGTGATTTCTTTCAAAGTAAATGTGTCTGAAGGTTGATACAACACAAATGGGGGGTTTAATGCAGTCTTACACATAGAAATCTCAATAAAGAGGTATCTCATTCAGGTGAAACGCGGAAAATTAGAATACCGTGCAAATGTTCATGCAGTTCAGTAACGCAACTTAATAGGTGAAACAAATATATGAGATAGACTCATTGCATGCAAAGCGAGATAGTTCAAGCCTTACTTTGTTATAATATTGATGCTTATGGCTTACAGTTTATGAAAGCCCCAACCTCCCAATCTCATGTACCCCATAATCATTACATAATCTCATGTACACTGTACGCCATAATGATCATCACAATTATAACAAATTAAGGCATGACATCTCTCGCTTTGCATGTAGTGAATTTATCTCATATATTTGTTTCACCTTTTAAGTGAAATGAATGAACATTTGCACGATATTCTAATTTTCTGAGTTTCACCTGTATATGTGAACATTTATTCTTTGGTACAGTGTTCCTGAGGCAACTCAGACATTTTCAGAGGAATCTGGTATCTTTATGAATTTTCTATAATTGTTCAGTCTATGAAGAATTGTTTTAATTGAGAAGGATATACTGTATAGTTTGCATCTTAATTCATGTATTGTGCTTTATGGGTGTTTTTTTTTAGGTTAGTGTTTTCATTTATTTGAAAATAAGAAAGAGTAGAATATGGAGGAGAAAGCTACTGACCAAGAGGCAATGTCATACTGCTGGCATAGTGGCAAACCTTTTCCTTGCAGCTTTCTGAGCAGCTTCTTAGCTCTGCAGAGCAGGTTTTTTGGGGGTATATGAAAGATTGAGATGATGAAGAAAGATTGCCACTTTGCTGATTCCATTATTGGTATCAATATATATCCCATTTGAATTTGAGCCAATAAATTTATCTTTGAAGAGGGACTTTCAGTCACATAGCTATCAAACAAAGTCCCTTAATTGGGGGGAAATTCTGTAGCTAAAAATACAAGCATATGTTCTTTTTCTGTAAATGTTGTAGATTAACACTTATTTCTTTTAATAGTGAAAACACGAACAGCTCAACTAGCCAAAATAAAGTGGGTAATAAATATTGTGTTCTACATTTTGCAAGTAAGTGGAATTAGACTATAAGTTTGCATTTTATTAAAATGTATAGCAAATGTTGTGGTCATCTTTGAAAGCTTTACATTCTTATTAAATTTATTGTGTGCATTACTAAGCGATGTTTATATTTGAGCTGTTGTTTGTATTTAGAATCAGATTTTCTGCATCCAGAAATTAAATTTCTGAGAGAAAACATTTCCCCCCAGTTTATACTGCTGTGTTAGTTTTCTGTATGAAAAGTTTTGTTTTACATGGATCTTTGTTCAGCTATCTAACACTAACAAATACTACACTGCGTAGCTTCAATAACGGACTGGACAAGGACCAATAAACTAAAACTGAATCCAGATAAGATGGAGATCCTGTTTTTGGGAGGATTTTCAGAGCAGTTAGAGGGCGTTTACTTGACCTAGATGGAATTACACTTCCCCTGCAGGACCAAGTTCACAGCTTGATGGTAGTCTTGAACTCATCTCTCCCCACCACCCCTCCCCGGGAGGTGCATATATCTGCTCTGGCCAAGAGTGCAATTCATGAACTTTGGTTGAATGCCCAGCTGCACCCTTGCCTGGAAAGCAAATACAGTAAAATCCTGTTTTACAGAAGGAAATTCTGGGGAAGTCACATCCTGTTTTATCCGGGGGGCGGGGGGAATTTTACGTTAACAGGTTTGCCCAGAATTTCCTTGCATCTTGTAAGTCTAAAATGGTGAACCGCGCCACCCACCCCCACCATCAGAAGTCGCAAGACATCACTTACCGTGGAGGCAGCGGCGGCAGTGGTGCTGATTGCGGCAGTTTTGCCGCGTTTTCCACAGTACCCGCTGCTTCTACTGGGACTGGGAGAGAGTGGGGGCATATCCACTCGGTTGCGCTCTTTGTCCGAGTTTTCTCGTGGCATGCATTAGCCGGGAACACATGTCGGACAAAGACTCGAACAAAGCGGCAAACAGCGGTGGCTCCCCCAACAGCCGGAAAAAACCTCTCAGGAAGCAGCAGCAGCAGCATGGAAAAGGTAGAGAGATGGTTTGTCATTTATTCCCTTTGTCCTCTGTCCCCCCCCTTTTTTTTAAATAAAAAAAATTCACCTCCACATCTCGATCGAGGTGTGGTGCGGGATAATAAAGAAAAATGCTCTAACAATACCCCCTCTTCTCCACTCCAGCTGCTCACCAGCTGGTGAGATAATCGGGGTGTAGGAGAGGGTTGTGTCTGCCATTTTCTGGGATATTTTTGGCCTCGTTTTATGGAAAAAATCGAGTTACAGAACGGACTTTTCCCGTAAAACAGGGTTTTACTGTAAGCTAAAACAGTGGTTCATGTGTGGGTAATCTGAAAAGTAGACTATTGTAGACTGATTGCTGCTACCAGCAGCTATAAATATATATATCTCGAATCTTGGCATGCCTTCCTTGGTTCCGTGTTAGTTGTGCCCAATTAAAGGTGCTCATTAAGACCTATAAAGAACTTTACACTTTAAGACCTTGATACTTGTCAGAACATCTCTTACAAAATGGCTACCCATTCCACCCCCTCTTCGGCATCTAGAATGGCGGTAGGTAAAGAGGCCAAAAGAATGAACACTAGGAACCATGCCTTCTCACTTGTGGAAATCATGGAAATGGTTTGCATTTGTTCTATGTACTGATTTATTGTTTAGAACAACACAGGCCTCTAGAATCTTCTAGACATCACAAATGCTAAACACATCATTAAATGAGAACAGTTAGTTTCTGATTTTGCTGTCTTCATACATACCAGCTTTTTATTCCAGGCTGCCTTAATGATCTCTCTCATTTGGAAGTATTACTCTGAACCAGTTACTGTCCTCCCAAGCAAATGGCTAGCCCCATTAGAACGTTTAGTAGCTTTCCCAACAGGAATGGCAGGTAAGACTTAGAATTGCTTTTCCAAGTTCTGCACAAATGGTTTTTTCCCTGCTTTCACATTTTTCACAGCTTTATTTTGAACACATGGCTGTATCTTCCATTTTTCTGAATTTCCAAGCAATTGTAGAATATAATCATGCACAGCTCGCTATGTTTCCTGGAGCTACAAGCTGTTGGCTTCCATTGGTTACAGCTGCTATTGAGCAATTATTTAAGTGGGAAACACATATTCATGGGTCTTGTTGCCTTAGACTGAAAAGAATGGGATTAGGTTGTAAGAGAGGGTTGTTATTTTTGTGTTCCATCAATTTAGAACTGGCTTATAATGATCCTAATTGAACTTTCAAGGTAAATGAGATATTTAAGGAATGGTTTTACCAGTTCCACTCCCTCAGTGAGCTTCCATGGCTTAGTGGGGATTTGAACCAAGATCTCCTGAGCCCTAGTTCATTACTCTACCCATTACACCATACTGGGTATCACAGTCTTTAATACCATTCCCAAAATTTGGACTAGGAAGTAGTTTTACGTATTGCATATCAACAAATCACTTTCCTTATCAAGTATGTGTTAAATACTTCAAGAGTCATGATCTAAACTACAAACAATTCGTTTCTTTGACACAACTGGTCTTGAAACAAACAGGAAACATACAGTTTGGTGTGCAGCTCCCTATTCATTTCAAAGCTAGAAACTGGTGAATTTTGCTCATAGCAGTACACCAAATCATAGCACTAATGTGCACAAATCAGATTACAAACACTAGTGCTCACCAGGGTGGATTTGATTTAAATCATTTTGATTTAAATCACGATTTAAATCACTAGTCAGTAAGGCTCGATTTAAATCATGATTTTCTACATAAAGACTCATTTTGCTGGAGTTGTTTTAATCTTAATATTTACAACCAGATAAAGGTTTGATTTTTTGAATAATAACTTTTCAGATTACAGTAGTTTTACAGTTATATCAGAAAATTACTGATTTGGTGGTTATATACCATTAGAAATACATAGATAGATAATTATGAAATTACTGTAAGGTGAACTATCTCTAGTTTAATAGGTTAATCATTCATATTACCTTAACATTTAAATAGTTTTATTTAACCAAAACAATAACATTATATAGTATTATGTATGCTTATATTTGCTTAAACATCTATGTTTGTTAACTAATGTGGTAAATATATTTTTAAAAACTTAGACTGACAGTCATTGACTACATCAGCCAGGTCCATATGATAAACTTCAGGCTGCTATACAAATAAAGATCTCAAGATGCAGAGTTCCGTCCTCAAAAGGTTTTCTCTTCTATTTTACTGCTTGCTGCTTGCCCCTCCCTCCTCAAACTTTGCTCCTTGTGCTATTCCATTCCAAACAACCTATTCATTGAACTTCTTGAAACGTAGCAACACTTAAGAGGTAAGGGGCTTGATTCTGTGTACATAGATTTGCAGAGGAACAATGGGATTAAGGTCTTTTTCTCAATTCTGATGTTTATTTTATAACATTTTTAGCTATGAAGGAGGCATGTTATCGTTGCAAATCCAAATGCACAGTTTTGAAAACAGCAAAATCAAGCATTTGATTTGATAATATCTTCTAGATAGAAAAATTGCCCCAAATAATCAGAAACCTCCGGGAGAGCATGACGTTGTGAATGGAATAATACAGCCTTATGCCACATAATTAAAAACTAATTTCATTATGAATAACCTTTGGACTATAATGTATCTTAACTAGAACACGATCTTTAGAGAGTTTTTTCCTCAAAAAGCATTTAACTCAAAAAAAATCCGATTTAAATAAAAAAAATCCGATTTAAATCAAATCATTGATTTTTTAAAAATCATTGATTTTTATCCACCCTGGTACTCACAGGATCCATACAGTATTATCTTGCACAATAGTTATTTTCTCATTGGCATTTTTTTAAATTGATGTTTGTCTGCCAAAACATTTCTCTCTTATGTACTACTATCAAAGCAGTTTTATGTACTTGCTACAACTTATATGATGCATCTCTCATTTTTAGGTGGTGTTGGCATTACGTGTTGGTTGGTGGTTTGCAACAAGGTTGTGGCCATTTTGCTTCACCCCTTCAACTGAGAAAGAATCCTGTTTCAGATGTTCTGCACTCTTCTATTACCCCATTCTAAAAATTTGTTTCCAATGGTGGGAATATATATGAATTGTGCCATCTTGCATGATAGCCTGTGAAAGGAGCAGGTGGTTAGGATCAAATAAAACATGCATAAAATAATTTTTGTAATGCATTGATATTTATGTAATGTATTTGTGCTGTTTCCTTATTTGTAGCTTTCAAATTATTTTCTGTTTGTAGATTTCTATGCTGAACCTACTTAAACATGTTTTAAGGTCTGTTGAAATTGATAGTTAACACATGCAATTACATTAGAACCCCGTATAGTGATCGCCTCATACAGCGATGAGGTTTGGAGGGGGAAAAGCCATTCTGCATAGCGATCGTTCATATGGGAAAATTCGTACAATGATTTTCCAATTGGAAAAACTGCTTAGCGCTAAACATCGTTGTAGGGTTTTTCCCATATGGAAAATCGTTGTATGGATTTTCCCCTAGGGAAGATCGTACAATGACGAAAACCGCATAACGATCAGCTCCGTAGAACGGATTAAAATCGCTATACGGGGTTCTACTGTACCTAGTCTTGACACTTTTCTAAAGCTTGTTTTGCACTGGTGGGTATCAACAGAGGATAGGTATTGGCAGGGCCAACATCAGAAATTTCTGGGCCTGGTACGCGCCCCCCCCTTTTGGCCACACCCCTGTGGTTTTTTGGGCATGCGTGGTTTGTTTGCGCATGCGCACATCAGTGGTTTCCCGGCGGCGCCAGGCCCCTGTCATCTCCGGCCCCAGGACGGGAGTCCTGATGGTCCCCCCCTGATGGCGGCCCTGGGTATTCTTATTGACTTTATCTGGCTATATTATCCATTTTAAATGAAAGAAAAATGGCGTTTATTTAGGACAGACAAGCCCTATACAAGGGGCTAAGGAAATTTAACAGAATTATGCACTAGCAAATCTTTCTTTGACATGGCCTTGGTTTGTAGAATCATAATATTAGACATAAGTTAATGTGTAACAAAAAGTTACATGATAATACTTTTGAGGTCATTTTTAAATGAGCAGATAAAACCACAAAGCCTTTATTTTGTGGCTAATTTGATTGTCTTAAAAGCTTCAAATGTTTATTTTGTGTAAGTTTTTTGTCTAAAAATTTGTTGAATGTGTAATTGTTTGTTAAATGACATTCGGTGGAAACCACATTAAACATTTTGAATAATTCTCTTTTCTTGTTTGCAAACACATTCATTTACTCTGGTCACCATCTCTCAATTTTCTCTAGTCTCTTTTCCCCATTTTAAATATAGACAGGTCAGACAGCCTACAAATGTTTACCTGGGAGTTGATATGTTCTATATCCCTGGTTTTAATGGACTAAGAAAGCCAGTGCATAGTGCATGTAACATTGTAATTATGTTTCCCAAATTACCAATGTCTAGTAACTGAGCAGAAGAGTGCTTCTGTTTGCCAAGCAACATATTGAATCAGCTTTCCCCTTCCTTACATCATCCAAGAAAGTCAAGACTGGTCTAGCTGTAATGATCTGCTGCAGGCAAATAGCATAATGCAGTGAGTGCTGTTTCTTGTTGGAACAAAAACTCTGCAGCAGAGGGAGTGAAAGAGCAATGTTAGTGGTTTATTTGACTATCCCAGGTGTGTTGTAAATGACCACCTATCCTTTCTTGTTCAGTAGCTTAATTCCCATTCTTCATGTATTCATCATTGTAGGTTTTTTATGCTTTTAATTTATATGGAAACAAAGAGAAGCAATATTTTGGAAAACAGACAGTTGAAAACTAAGAAAGGAAATTCCATTCTTTGTGGTGTAATAGACTTTTCTATACTGTACTTTTTAAAGTGCTGTTGATTTTATTTTAAAATGTACTAGTACTGAATTTGATTTATGTCTTTGCATTCTAAGTATTCATCCAATTGTCTTACGTTAGGAGCGGGCAAAGTGTAGCTTCATTGACCACATGCATTCCCCAAGCCATTTTGGTAGCCCCTAAATACACCTGCCGAAGAGCAGTTCAGCAGAAATAAGTCATTTTCTGTTTGTTCCTGAAAGCAGTATTTTTATAGCAAATTGGGCTACACCCTGTGGTGGGTCCAAAGGGCAGAAAATGGGCTTAGGGATCCAAAACTGTCCATCTCTGTCAACACTTTTTGTGCAAGAGGAAAAAAGCTATGAAAACAAGCTTCCACAGTGAGCTCTACAAATTGTATAGCATAATTTTGGTGCACTTCTGTTTGACTGTGGGAAGTAGGGCACAGATAGCTGGCTTCATAGCTATAATAAAAATTGCAAGCAAACTGACTAAACTAGTGATATTTGTACTGTGATCCATGCTTCATACACTTCTCCTGTGCAGAAGACAGAAGTACAGTAATATCTTGCATAACAAACACTTCGTATAACGGAAAAATCACATAACAAAGCGTTTGTTAGGCAATGGTGATACCCTGCATAATGAAATTTTCCCCCCGTTATGTGGTCAATGGGAACCCCGGATAATGAACATTTTGTTTGTTATCTGGGGTATATCCCATTAGCTTCGCATAATGAAAAAACCCGCATAGCGAAGAGCTCCGTGGAATGGAGTTTTTCGGTTGTGCGGGGTTCTACTATATTGTCAACTCATTCTTCACTCTCAATGCCACCCCTAAGGTGTCTTCCAAATGTTCTCAACTCTGCTGGTGCTCTCTGTCTGGTACAGCTCACTGTCCACCAGTTGGCCCCAACTCTGCTTTAAGATAGCTTGCCTGATGGTATGTAAAAGTATGGCAAAATAATCCCTAAAGACAAGAGGGAATGATAACATCATGCAGTTGTATTTTTAATTTTGCCGAGTCTTGTTACATATCTTGCCGTCTATATATATTAACTTTCAGTACCGGTACTTTGTGTTGTTCTATGATGGAAAACAAAGATAACAGAATTGTGGGTAGCACAATATTTAATATCTGAATGATCAAGGATGTTTGATTAGAAGAGATTTATATATACTGTTGAGTGTTACTTGCCACAGACCAGAATTTTACTGGCTACATCATGGAATAAATTGTGGTGAATTGCAGCTAGTTAAATCACTGCTTGAATTTCTCACATATGCCAAGTCGCCTGACTTCTGCACAAGGAATATACTTTAATTAGCAGCTAATTCACTGCTGCAGTTTACAGTATTGAACTTACATTGGTGTAAATAACCATTGGTGTAAATAACCAGTAGTATTTAGATCACAATCTGGCTGCAAGTACAACATTAGAAAACAGGGGAAATTGTATTGAATTTTTTGGTGTTCTTTTTAAGCTCCAGTCCACTTTTCCCAAAACTTATAAATGATGCTCTGACTTTGGCCAGGTAAATATTTAAAATCGCTGTATTCATTTAAGGAGCTTTATGGACGAAAACTGGCAAGAGAAACCAGGTAAAACCTTACCTTAACAATTGCTAGTAGGCATTCACATTTTTTTCCAATAAACTTTATCACCAATGCCTATTCAATACTTTTATTTCAATGTATTTTAACTATTCTATCATTTTAACAGTTTCTCAAGCAGCTAAGGACAGCTGTCACTGTTCTTAATTTAGACTCCTCAAAATGGACTGCAATATTACAATGCATGCTTCATTGTCAAATATAAACTGCTATCAATCATACCTTACTTGCCTTTTTAAAAATAATTTTTTAAAAAAATGATATCAAAAATTCTATTATATGTGCAAAAGACAGTGAAAGGCATTTCAATCCCTCTAGAATCATCACATTCAAGGGAGAAAGTAAGCAGTAGGCAATACATTGCTTTTCAAAACAGCTTAAAACGATTTGTTCCAAGTTGAAATCATGAAATTATGGATTCATTACTTGAGATTTTCCAAGAGAGCAACAGTATGGAAAGCTTTTATATGGGCTTGTTTGGAATCACCGCACTGCAAACTATCATTCATGTATGAAATCTCATCATATGATTTTTCATTCTGTAATATGTCTTTTTCGGTACCCACCTCTTTTAAATTAGGGTTTGGATGACTGTCTTTTAAGAGGCAATTTGGTCCAAAGAGTTCTTCCATAAGAGTGTTTTTCTTTTCCACTGATACAGAAGGAATACAGTCTTCACTGCACGTTGAAGTGGCATCCTTGCATCTTGCATTGCTATTCTTACCAAATGAGGGCTCGTAGGCACTGACTAAATCATTTGCCTTAAATTCAGCGGCTCCATTCACCTGTCTGCTGCTATTACACGTGGCAGCTGTGCTGCATAGCCGACCTGTGGAAGGGAATCCCTGATGTAAATTTTCAACAGCTTCTGTAAATACATATTTTTTAAATTTTGATGGTGTTCTTTGTATTACTGTTGCCAGTTTATCGCAGCCATTTTCCTTTGCCTCTGCACTTCTGTTTTCTTGGGTTTTGATTGCAGTGTCTTCCACTTTATTCTCTTTCTTCAGGATATCATCTGTAGTCTGTAATGATGGTTCTGTCCTTAGTTTCTCAAACTCTTTTTTCAGTAAGTCCAACCCTTGCCTTTCTCTCCTGTTCTTCTGTCTCTCTAAGTGTTCATACCTGAAATATTTTTCTGCAATCGGATATATCTCTTCCCCTAGTAATTCTGCAAAAAAACATTTTCAGCAGTAAAACATTTTTTTCAAGACGTTAGGCCACAAAAAAAATGTAATAATGTCTGTTTAAATTAAAGTAAACACAGGAAAGATAGCATATTTAGTAGGTACCAATGCTCTTCAATGTATACTTAATGCTCTCAGCCTTGAGACTAGATAGTAGACCTAGTCAAGTAGCAGTGAGCTGCTTCAGTACCACCAATTATTTATTAAGAGTTATTAAATACACAAGCCTTCAAGTTTAGCAAAGGATTAATAGAATGTAAGACTAATTGGACATGCAAGTAATTGTACAGATATTTTACACATAAGCTCAAAGGTTTACTATATAACAACATATGTACCTGCCATTAATAAATTATTAAAGCAATAATAAGTTATTGAACTGTTAGGGAACCACAAATCATATAAGTAACTACTATGGCTGAATATTCAGTACATTTTGTGCAGCATAAAGTCTGCTGATTGTATGTACAGTATATATTTTCTTTTATCTGAAATAGTTTTAAAGTACCTGTGCATGTTTCATTTGACATTTCTTTCATGGGAAATTTTTCAGTCTGTTCATTTTTTTCAGTGATATTTTTGGTTGTCAGCTCCTAGGAAAGGTATAGAAAGAAAAATAGCCACAATTATCTTTTTTTTCCTTTTCAGTATCTATAATAGTAGCCAGCTATCATGAATTATTTCCATTTAATAGCTTCACTCTCAAATTTTGAAGTCATCCTCAAGAAACTGCATGCATGGGGGAAAGTGCAAGCTTTAGAGGTAAAAAAGCCTATTCACCAGCCACAAAGTCACAAAAAAGCATGAAAAGGAGAGGCTCATTGTCAATGTAGTCTGCATGCTATCTGTAAGATATACCTGTATTAGGGAAGACATTGCAGACATTCTAGCAGGACACATCAGATGTTTGATTTTACCCTGAACAGCCCCCAGTTTTGTTGGGTACAAATAATACATTAAGAATCTGATTGAATTTTCCCAGCATTAACAGACCTAAGAAAGGGAGTTTGTGTGGCTTCACTCTGATCCTTTGTTTGGAAAAAGTCTAAAGTCAACACGACTCTGAGTCTGAGCACATTCTAAAATCCACAATATAGTGGGTCAAAATAGCAATATAATGGGTCAAAATAGCAGCAAGGTCCTCTAAAAAATTGGAGATGGTCCCCGTGATCATAAATCATAGAAACAGACGACCATAAAGTATCTCCTCCCTAACACAGTTATAAAGCAGCTCAAGTTACCCAGAGAGCGGCTTGTGTTTACTGCATAAATATATTAAAAGCAGGCAACCCAGGTACTGTATGTCCTAAAGAGGTTCTGTCACTCCTGCAGGAACTAGATAAGACAATGACTATACAGTATATAGCGGGAAACCTACAGTTTCTGTTTCATAATGGAGGAAACCTAGAAATTCCCTTAAACTCTCTGAGACCACTGATCTATCAGCCTTAGTAACGCTTAGACTGACTGGCAGTGGTTTCCTACTGTTTTAGACTGGGTTTAGTTTAGGCTTACCAGAATACAGTAAAACCCCATTTTACACAAAAATCCTATACTATAGCTTTTTACGTAATATTTTTTTACGTAATACGAAGCAAACCCATAGGATCTCTGGAGAAAACCGTTACGTAAAATGATTTTTTACGTAAAATGAAGCAAACTCATAGGAACTCTGGGGAAAACCATTACGTAAAATGAAAGTTTTACGCAAAACGGAGCAAACCCAGAGGAAAACCGTTATGTAAAATGATTTTCTTACGTAAAATGGGATGTGATTTCCCCAGAATTTCCTTACATAAAATGATTTTTACGTAAAACAGGGTTTTACTGTATGACAAAGCATATGCTCTATCAGTAAAAAAAAAACAGCAGAAGTGATATAAAAAATAATTCCAAACCAAGGAAAATTTCTGTTACTTTTCCATTCCACATCATAGTGTTACAAAACAATTACCACTTTGTTACCCCTTCTGGAGTAAAAGCTAGTACAGTGGTACCTCATACAACGATTTTAATCCATTCCATGGGGCTCGTACAAAACAATTGCTATATGATACATGCATCGTATAGCAATTTTCCCCATGGGATGCATCGTACAACGATTTTTTATTTTTATTTTTTGCTAAATGGTTTTTCCCATTGAAAAATTGTTGTATGATTTTTTCCATAGGGAAAAATGTTATGCGGGACACCATTTCCTCCCCAAACCTAATTGTTATGCGATTTCGTTGCTATACGGGGCAATTGTTGTATGAGGTTCCACTGTATATATAGCAGTCTTTCTCAGCCTGCAATCTTCTACATGTGTTTGGCAATAGATTTTGTAATCCCCATAGATCAGCGGCTGGGAGTGACCAAAGTTGTTTGTAGCTCAACTCATTTTCACAATGTGAAATAATGTATAGATAACAGGAAGAAATAAAACAACAAAGGAAGAAATAAAGTTTGAAAAGAGTTGTTAAGATTATATCTGTCATACCTCATTTACATTTCTTTCGGACTCATGCTTTTGAAGAGGCATTGCTTCTAGATTTATATCTACTTGTACCGATTTGCTGACATTAATATCTATGAAACAGGTAAAGAAAATCAGTGCTGGGAGTTTTATTTTATTTACATGTTTGAGAAATGAAAATGAAATGTCCCTGACTTGAATAAATAAGAGGTTTGATGAGGGACAATAAATTGAAATTCACTCCTGCTAAGACATAGGTACTTTTGGTTAAAAGATAAGAAAAAAACCCCATTTAGCTTGTTCTAGGCAAGACTGCATTGTCTTTACAGCAGGGGCCTGCAACCTTGGCTCTCCAGGTGTTCTTGGACTTTAATTCCCAACACACCTGCTGATCACGTTTGTATTTTGGTGGTGCTCCATCTCCAGTTTTCCCACCAGAAGCCCAAGAAGTCTCTGTGGCATATCACTTCAGGCTGATAACACTACTGTAGCCTTTCCTGGACAAACAGGGTTTAGCCATTGTAGTCTGTGCTATGGTAACATCCAAAACTGCTACATAGCAGTACCCTTTAAGACTACGAGGAAACTACAGTTCAGAGTACAGCAAACTGGATATTCAGATCTGTTTATATTAGTGCTTGAGGGACTGTGGTGGCTTAGTGGTTAAGACACTGAACTTGATGATTGGAAGGTCAGCAGGTCAACAGTTCCAGACCTGAGTCCTGTAAGACGGAATGAGCTTCTGGCTCGATCCCAGCTCCTGCCAGCCTAGCAGTTCAAAACCAAGAAATTGCTAGTAGATAAATAGGTACTACTTCGGTGGGAAGGTAAACAGGCCTGTCACATGAGCACGGAAACGTCTGCAGATGCAGATAGCACTGGCTCTTTGGCTATAAACGGAGAAGAGCACTGTACCTTAGATTCGGATACTGGCTTTTGACAAGGGTGACTTTTACCTTTGCTTAAGGGATCAATTTGTTTTCTGATCTGTTTTTAAGCACAATTCTGAGCACTTTCCTTTAAAAGCCTATGTGGCTCAATAACTAGATGTTGTTATGTGCCATCAAGCTGAAACCAACTTGTAGCAACCTACTAGGGCTTTCAAAGTGAGGTATTTAAGGAGTAGTTTTATCAGTTCTACACCCCAAGTGAATTTCTGTGGCTATCTGGGGATCTGAACCCAGGTCTCCTGCATCCTAGTCCATCATTCTATACATTACACTACCCTGGGCATTAAAGTACAATACCTAAATAAACAACATTAATCCTTTCCCCGTATCAACTTGCTTATTTCACTTACTGTAGGCAGATTTTCTTATCATGTTTAGCATTCCCCATTTATGAAACTGTCTCTCTAGGGAAACTTGCCCAGTATCCACTCTGTTATTTTTGAGCACCAGTCAAAATCTTGACTGATATATACCTGTATTATGTTTTGTGGTCTTCTCTTCTCTTCTAGGCTTTCAAGTTCTTACCCTGTGTTTAAACCCGGGGTTCTCAACCTAAGACCTGTGGCGCCATATCATGTGGCTACCCCTTTGAAACTGTTGGGACAAAATGACTGCCCCCATCATGCAGGCAGGACAAAAAGGCCGTATGGCCCTCAAAGCTGACTGAGACAGCAAGTGCGCTGCTCACGGTGCCCACAGGTGCGCAGGCACCGGTAGCGGAAATTCCCCTAAGCCACGCCCACTTGGCTGGCCACACCCACCTCCCTACCCCAGGCCATGGTATGGCTGGCCAAGTGGGCATTGCCCACATAGTTAACCACACCCACAGAGTTAGCCACACCCAGGGTGGGGGTAGTAAATTTTTTTGCAGCGTATCACTGAGCATGACCCAGCCCCCAGCTTGAAAAGTTTGGGAACCCCTGGTTTAAACAGTCATTTTGTTTGTTGTACTATGACATATTTTGTTTTTACTATATTGTGTTGATCTTATTGTCACAGATAACTATTGAAAGCTATTTAGCTGGATGTACAAAAGTAAACAATACACAGTCCTCTTATCCCAACCTTATTTACCTGAAGCAGGTCTCACTGATTTCTGTTGGACTTATTCTCACATCAATGTGCATCAGGCTTAGAGTGCAATCCTGTACAGTCTACTAGGTTTTTATTGAGTCAATGGGACTCACTTCCATGTAAAAATATATAGGGCTGTTGGCATAGTTACATGTATGTGAACAGATCCATAGATAGAACTCTCTCCCTAAACCAAGCACCTTAAATGTAGGGGATTATGATCAATCTTTCCTGGTGGCGGGGGGGGATATCTTTGAGGACTGCAATAGGTATGCATCTTGTACATCACTTGTCGATTAAAAGATTTAAGCTAAGCAGGCGAATAATGGCGTGTTGTGTCTCATGGTAGCTGCTTAGGCGGTGAGAGTAATAAACACTGGAACCTACTTGTGATTGAACATTATAAGCTGCATTTCATCAGCCACAAAAATTATGCATGTGAATTTGGGGCGAATGTGGCAATAGGTGTTGTAAGTAGTACATCCATTGTCTACCATGGGAAAACTTTTGAAATGGACCTTTTGATCTCTGCATTGCAACAGTTGCTAGAAAACAGTTGCCAGAAGCCTAAGTCAGTACATTGGCTGATCAGTGCTTTGGGGGAATTGACTTAAGCTTCTGGGAATTAAAGTCTAAAAACCAAAGGTTGGGAAACACTGTGCTAGAATGTCAAAGGAACCTAATTGGGCAAGGACCTGTCTTTTATCAGATGAATGACTAGGGGGAGCTGTACCTCTTCATGCATATGCTAAGACCTAGGCTTTTCTTCATGCTCAGAATGTGAATTCTGCTAAGGCTTTGCTTTCAGACAAAATCTTCTAATAATTCCCTCAACTCAACTCCTCTCAAAACTGTGGAGTCTATGACATAACTTTAGAAACAGAACTGTATTTAGTACAGAATTGTTCCTGGTACTGCTAATATCTTGACGAGTAAGCTGCAGACTTACTGAAAGTGTACCTTAGTATTACTTGTTGGGCATGAGAAGAAAAAGAAGGGCAATATTATTAGAATAGAGTGATGTGGGATAGGGTGGAAACATAGATCAGTGCTGTCATAATCCTAACTCACAGCTAGGGAACCTTGAGTCAACAGTAGCACTCTGGGCTCCCTGTCAAGCCCCCACATTTTTCCGGGACATCCTCTGCATAGCTCCAACCCCTCAAAGAAGCTGTGCCTGAGATGAGAGCTGCCATTGCTCTAGGACAGTGATGGCGAAGCTTGGCACTCCAGATGTTCTTGTACTACAATTCCCAGAAGCCCAAGCACCCTGTGAATCCACACGAAGGGGTTTACTGCGATTCATCCGGCCTGCGCTGCCCTTGTCGCTCCTGGAAGCGGAAGTAAAACACGCCCGGACGGCACGCATTTTATTTCTGCTTCTGGGAGCGATGAGGGCAGTGCGGGCCAGATGAATCGCAGTAAACCCCTTCGTATGGATTCACAGGGTGCTTGGACTTCTGGGAATTGTAGTACAAGAACGTCTGGAGTGTAAAGCGTCGCCATCACGGCTCTAAGATCTAGGAAGATAAACGTGAAGATGGGGAAAAATCAATTCAGTGGGAAGCTATAGCTTCAAGATAGATAGATAGATAAATCTTTATTGTCATTGTCCTGCACAGAACGAGATTGGGGGGGGGGGGAACACTTAACAACCCAACAAAACCTAAACAAAAGTACAACTATACAAAATTATCAACATACTCCTACCCCACTTATACACATTTAACCCCTAAAAGCTCTAAAACTCTAAAAACTCTAAAACCCTAAAAACTATATACAGAAGCTCCCTCATAGACTGCATTGCACTACATTCAAAGCCAGAACCGCTTTTGGATAGAAACTATTTCTCAAGCGGCTGGTCCTGGTCTTTATGACCCTATACCTTCTTCTGGAAGGCAAAAGCTGAAAGAGATCATTTCCAGGGTGTGTACTATCTTGCGCAATCTCTACAGCTTTCTTATAACACCTGGTGGCATAGATTTGATCTAGAGTGGAGAGAGTACGCCCGATTATCCCCTCCGCAGTCTTTATGACCCTGGACAGCATTGTTCTTTCAAGACTGCTGTACTGCAGCCAAAATGTTGTGAGTTTGATCCTGATGGAGATCAAGGTTGACCCAACCTTCCATCCTTTTGAGCTCGGTGTTGTGTTCTAATAGGGTAACCATCTTCATGTGATAACAATGTATCATTTCCTACCAGTAACAATATAGCCTTCAGCTGTATCACTATAAACCCTGTATGAGGACGCGAGCTAATGACCACCAGTGGGCAGCGGCGAGCGTCCAAGCTCTCTCGGTCCATACTCATCAAAGGCTACAGCGCGGAGTTTCCCGCCACTACCTACACCTGGACAAGAAGGGCGTGACTAACAATGACGTCACGCAGACAATAGCCAATAGGCTATCGTGGAGCCACATTCGAATGTTTTACTACTGTATATATTGAGCTATGCATCCGCCATTACCTCATGTTCCCTCTGACCACCATGCAATAAACCTGAGTTAAACCAGCCTGTGGCTGTTTCCTGTGTCTTGGTTCTCATACACAAAATTGGCGACGAAGGTGGGATGATGGATTCCCAAGGAGCCAGGGCACAGAGCGGGTTCAACATTACCAAACCGCAAGACTGGGAGCTTTTTGAGATGGACTTCCAGGCGGCACTGGTGGAACTCAAAGTCAAAGACGACGAGGAAAGGAAGAGGGCCATCCTCACCCGAATGCTTGGGATGGAAACCAAGCGAACGCTGGTGAGCATCATTGCACCGAAGAAGATGAGTGATTTCAAAGCCGAGGACATCATGAAACTGCTGCGTGAGCGGTTCCGACCCTCGAGGGCAATGTTTCCCGCTCGGAGCGCGTTTTGGAGGCGAGTCCAAGCGCCGGACGAGTCGGTTGAGACCTTCGTAACAGCCATGAGAATAGCAGCCGCCCCCTGCAGATGGGACAACCTAGAGATGGCCCTCAGGGACGGAGTTCTGTGTGGCCTGAAGGACAAGGAAGTGCAGCGCAGCCTGATGAACAAGGAGCCACCACCCACGCTGGCAGAGGTTGTGGAGGCCGCGGAATCCGCGGAATCCACGAATGCTGGGGTAGACGAAATGCACCAATGGCGTGAGTGGCGTCCTAGAGCCGGCAAAGCGGAGAGTTCGGTGCACGGAAAGTCCGGACAGTCGGTGCACGCAACCCGACGAACCTCGAAGTCGTCTACAGAAGGCAGCGACGGCGAGGAGGTCCAGAAGGTCCGAAAAGGAGGACGCCGCTGCAATGGTTGCGGAGCGGCCCATGAGCGCGCGAAGTGCCCATTCAGAAAAACCGAGTGCTACAACTGCGGCCGTCGGGGGCACATCGCCAAGGCGTGCAGGAAGCGGAAAGAGGGCCGGAGGCATTCACAAGACCGTTCGGCCAGACCGGACCGTCCAGCGAGGTCCAAAGATGGCGCCCGGACCACGAGGAAGCAGGACGGCGTGGGCCGCATCTCGGACGACAGCGAGGACGACGCTCCCGTGTTCAGCGTGTCCGCGGGTCAACCCCATTACTTCGTTGAGGTACTAGTACAAGGGGCCCCTATTAGGATGGAAATTGACTCGGGGTCCTCCTATTCTATAATTCCCCAGAGAGAGTTCTTGAAAATCGACCCCCACGCGCGACCCAAACTTAAAACGTTGAGGTCCACGCTACGAGACGTACAGGGGAACAGCATTCCAGTGTTGGGGGTCGGGAAATTTCGGGTCCGTTTTAAGAGACATTCTGCGGAACTCCCCCTAGTTGTTCTCAAAGGGGGAAGTTGTAGCCTCCTCGGGACACAGTGGTTTCAGCCTTTGGGTTTGTTCATAGGGGGGGTGCATGCCGTGGGTGCGGACCCAATACAAGCGGTCTGCGACGCGCACCCCGCCGTTTTTAAAAAAGGTCTGGGAAAGTTCAAGGGACCCCCTGTAGCCTTCGACCTAGACCCGGAGGTCCGCCCGATAAGACTCAAACCTCGCAGGGTGCCGTTCGCACTAAAGGACAAAATAGAGGCGGAACTGGACAAGCTGGTGGACCAGGGGATTCTTGTGCCTGTGGATTCCGCGGAGTGGGAAACCCCAATTGTAACAGCACTAAAGGCTAACGGGGAGGTGCGCATTTGCGCTGATTATAAGTGTACAATTAACAAGGCGATCCGCCCTAATGCATACCCGGTGCCGGTGGTCAGCCACCTTCTGGCCAGACTGAATGGGGGAAAGTGTTTCGCTAAGCTCGATTTAGCACAAGCCTACCAGCAACTCCCTGTAACTCCCGCCACGGCAGCGGCACAAACAATAGTTACACATAAAGGGGCGTTCCAGGTGTCGCGTTTACAGTTCGGCGTAAACTCGGCACCCGGCCTTTTTCAGTCGATTGTGGAACGCCTCCTGAAGGGGCTGGAGGGGGTGTTGTGTTACTTTGATGACGTATTGATAACAGGGGGGAGTGAGGCCGAACTGGCAAAGAGATTGGATAAAGTACTGACGGTGTTCGAGAAAGCGGGGCTGCGGCTGAGAAAAGACAAATGCGTTTTTTTCGAAACAGAGGTTGAATTTTTAGGGTTCCAGGTCACACCCGAGGGAATTATGCCGTCCAAATCCAAGGTAGCCGCCATCAAGAAGGCTCCTCGCCCCACATCCAAAACCGAACTACAGTCATTTCTGGGGCTCCTCAATTTTTACCATACCTTCCTTCCACGGAAGGCGTCGGTGGCCGAACCGCTCCATCGGTTGCTTAAAAAGGAGGAAACTTGGCTGTGGGGGGACGAGCAAGAGAGGGCGTTTAAAGAGTTAAAGCAACTCCTAACATCCGAGGCAATCCTAACTCATTTCGATCCCAAACGGCCAGTGGTCTTAGTCTGTGACGCATCCCCGGTGGGGGTGGGGGCGGTGCTGTGCCACGTGTTGGGCGACGGAAGGGAGGCCCCGATAGCGTTTTATTCAAGGTCCCTGTCCCAAGCAGAGCGGAATTACGCACAGACCGACAGGGAGGCATTAGCGATAGTAGCGGGAACCAAAAAATTTCACGATTTCCTGTATGGTCACCCGTTCAAGATCGTGACCGATCACAAGCCCCTGTTAGGAATTTTCACTGCAAATAAGCCCACGCCACAGATCCTGTCCCCGAGGATGCTGCGGTGGGCTATCTTTCTCAACGCATACCAACATGAATTGGAATACCGGCCAGGGAAGGAGATCAGCCATGCAGACGCACTCTCAAGGTCTCCTTTGCCCCTGTCGGGCGACCAAAAGGCAGGGGTAGAGAGAGACCACCAGGTATTGTTAATAGAGGTCTTAGATTCACCCCCAATAGTACCAGCCGACATTGCCAGGGCGACAGGCAAGGATAGAACGCTGGAGAAAGTAAGCTCATGGGTTCAGAAGGGGTGGCCGGCGTCCTCCCCAGGTACGGAATTCGACCCATTTTTTCGGAAAAAAATAGAGTTGTCCCTAGAGAGGGGGTGCCTTTTGTGGGGCCAACGGGTGGTGGTCCCTACAGCCCTACGACCGAGGGTGCTCAAACTGCTGCACGTCAGCCACCCGGGGATCGTCCGTTCCAAGGCGCTTGCCCGGAGTTACTTCTGGTGGCCCCAGCTGGACGCAGACATAGAGCACATGGTCGGCACTTGTGAGGCGTGCCAGGGCTCCCGACCGGAGGCGGCGCGCCTCCCGCATAGGGAATGGGACGCAGCAAGGGGGCCGTGGTCCAGAGTGCACGTAGATTTCGCTGGCCCGTTCCGAGGAACCGTTTTTCTCCTGGTAGTGGATGCGCACTCTAAGTGGCTGGAGGTGATTCCGGTAAAGAGCACGTCCTCCGCCACCACAATTGGCCAGCTAAGGAGAGTCTTTTCCACGTTCGGTTTACCCGACACTCTGGTCAGCGATAACGCTAGTTGTTTCACGTCCGCTGAGTTCAGGGCATTCATGGAGGCAAACGCCATTCGGCACGTAACATCTGCGCCGTTTCACCCGGCCACGAATGGCCAAGTGGAGCGGCTGGTGCGGACAACCAAGGATGCGCTGCGGCGCATGGGCTCGGGGGACCTGAATCACCAAGTATGTCAGTTTTTATTAGCGTATAGGGTGACCCCCTTAGCATCCGGATACTCGCCGGCAGAGCTGCTGATGCGGAGAAAACTGACCACGATTCTGTCCAGGTTAGACCCGACAAGGGTCGAGGACAAAGGGAAGAACGTAGGGGTAGCGGTGCTGAAAGGTTTCGCCGCCGGCGATCCTGTGCATTGCAGGAACTACGCCAGCACCGGGCCAGCCTGGGTACCAGGGAGAGTTGTGGAACAGACGGGGCCAGTGTCATATCGGGTGGAAACGAGCACTGGCCTACTGTGGAGGCGGCATGCGGATCAGCTCCGGAGCCGGGTTCCCAGGGAGCAAGCCACGGACGGCTCGGAGATTGCCTCAGCGTTAGGGTCCTCCCCCACCCGTTTATCCCAAGGGGGAGACAACGAAGGGCAACAGTCCCAAACAAGGGGGGGAGGCAGCGGTCCCGACTCATATCCTTTTGATACACCAGTCCTATCAAAGAGAAGCAGCGGTCCCGACTCCCTATCGGAGCCCGGGGGAGAGGGGGAGGAGTTTGCGACCGCTGCCCCCGAATTTGATTTTGATTTTGCGAGCCGGGGGGGTTTTTGGGAGTGTTCCCCCACCCATCCAAGCGAGAAGAGGGGTTTTTCGTTAGCCCCCAGTGCCCCCGGTTCTTCCCAAATAAAGCACGCACCTCCCGACAAAGCCGCAGAACCGCGGCAAGGCACTAACAAGTCTCCCTCTCCAATTACAGGTCAGGAAGCCAGGGGACAAAGAGAAGGTAGCAAACCCGGGGCAGGGCAGCCCACACCGAGACCCCAGCGTGTTCGAAATAAGCCATCTTGGCTGAGAGACTTCGTCTCATCCTAGGGGAGAGGAGTGTTGTGTTCTAATAAGGTAACCATCTTCATGTGATAACAATGTATCATTTCCTACCAGTAACAATATAGCCTTCAGCTGTATCACTATAAACCCTGTATGAGGACGCGAGCTAATGACCACCAGTGGGCAGCGGCGAGCGTCCAAGCTCTCTCGGTCCATACTCATCAAAGGCTACAGCGCGGAGTTTCCCGCCACTACCTACACCTGGACAAGAAGGGCGTGACTAACAATGACGTCACGCAGACAATAGCCAATAGGCTATCGTGGAGCCACATTCGAATGTTTTACTACTGTATATATTGAGCTATGCATCCGCCATTACCTCATGTTCCCTCTGACCACCATGCAATAAACCTGAGTTAAACCAGCCTGTGGCTGTTTCCTGTGTCTTGGTTCTCATACACAAAACTCGGTAAAATGAGTACCCAACATGTGGGCAAAATGCTAATTACCTGTAAACCACCCAGAGAATGCACTAAGTACTATGGGGCAGTATATAAGGGTGATTGCTATTGCTATAACACTCTCAGCATCCTTTAAGTGACACCTCACTGGTTGGTTCTATTGTTCATGACAGCCTTGGGGGGGAATGCATGCAGTTAAAGAGGCCACACACTCCACACCTGCTTTAGGAAAAATGCTACCCTCTACCTGGGCAGGACTTCCCATGTCCTCTTGGTTAAGACCATGTCACTGGGCAACCAAGTAGTTTCAGTTCCAAATCCAGGGCTAAAACACAACTGAAACAAATTGAATCCTGAGTGAAACTAACCCTATACAGTACTTGCTTTCTTCACAGTAAGTCATGCTTTACTCATTGGGAATTACATCTTAATAGACATGTTTAGGATTGCATTATAAGTGGAACTCTATGCATATAATAACTTAACTGGGAGTAAGTCCACTGACTTTAGTAGGATTACTTTCTGGATAAGCATGCATATGGTTTGCCTTAACATCTATAATTCTACACCCTCCTTAGCTACATGTTACCCAGGATAATAAACAAGAGGGCAGTCCTATTTAAGTTATGATTTCCTGTTAAGTAAAGAGTCCTATAGTAGGCATATGTGGGGTTTTTCTTCAATTCTACAAAAGCTTTGAAACATACAAGTTCAAACTCATCTATCATAATAGTAATCACATGGCATCAAAACAATTCCAACTCATGCCAGTCCTTTCTAGAGTTTTCTAGATATACAATATTTAGAAATGGTTTACCAATCCAGTCTTTTGGGGCACCCACAGACTGTGCAGCTTGCCCAAAGCTACACAGACTGGCTATCTACCCAGGATATGTTTAGGGGAATCAAACTCTGAACTTTGGCTGTATAGTCAGGTATTGACTCACTGAGCTATTCAGCCAGCAGGTACATCTAAAGTCCTTCATTAAAATACCAGACAAACATTGTGCTACCTTTTGAGGGAAGCTTTGAATCAGCTTTCTCCCGTTGACTTTTAAGCAGCCGGTTTGCATAAATATTCCTTATGCCAAGCTCTCGCTCTTTCTCCTATAAAATACAGTACAGTATTACGCACATTTAAAACTAATAGAATTTCTTATACAAAATTCATATGTGTATACTAATTATCTAAATTCTCTATACAGCTTTTAACTGGCTGAGTGTAATATTTGTATAGGCTGGTTATTTGGGGGACTAAAGGGTAATCTCCAGATCAAAAAAAAATCTAAGCTGGTGAATATTTATCTTAGATATTTATCATATGATATTTAATACAGCACAGCACAGCTCTGTCTCTAGTTCTTCTTCTTCTTCAGTTGCCATATCCGTCCCAGATATTGGCTATCATCATGGCGATAGTATTCCTGTTCTTAACTCCTTGAAACAGTTCTTCCGAGGACATGCCACACCAGTCTCTCAGGTTCTTCAGCCTGAGAGAACTGATGTGGCATGTCCTCAGAAGAGCTGTTTTGAGGAGTTAAGAACAGGAAGACTATTGCATTTTGCTGGTTGCATTTTTGTATTTAACATTGTATTCTTATGATTTGTAATTAGTAATTTGCATTTATATTTTTTTGCATTTGTGATATTGTATTTTTGTATATTGTATATTGTTTTCTATATTGTAAGCCGCCCTGAGTGGTGCTTGCACCAGGAGGGTGGGGTATAAATAAAGCTCCTATCCTATCCTATGATGATAGCTAGTTACACAAACTTTACTAGTCCAATCCATTTGATCTATAATGCTTAGTCCCAGATAAGAAGCAGGATTTTCTCTTTAGAAAATCAAGAGTGGAACTGATCTCTTTTATATACAGTATTACACATTTTCATTCTAGCTTTCTGTCCAAGAGCAAGTGAATTCCACAACTGCAAATAAAATAACAATTCTATATGGGAGAGAAGGGGTTAGATTGGGCAACCTATTTCTTACTGTTACTATGATATTGATTGTATGGATTAGACTGTATTGTCTGTATTGTATTTATTTTCTATATTGTTGACTGCTGTACTGCTATTGCTGCTGCTGCTTGTTTAGATTTTATATTGCTGTATTTTGTTTTATTATGTACTTTATTTTTGTGAACTGCCTTGAGTTGCCCGTATGGGTAAGAAAGGCGGTATAGAAATAAACCTCTATCTATCTATCTATCTATCTATCTATCTATCTATCTATCTATCTATCTATCTATCTATCTATCTATCTATCTATCTATCTATCTATCTGTCTATCTAATTTCACTTTTTCTTTACAAATAAAAAATCATGAGCAATTTGGATTCCCAGAGTCCTTAAGAGATATTTTGGTTTGATATAGTTATATATATATTTACCAAACACTGTGAAACATATATGATTTATCAGCTACAGTATAAGAGTTAAATTCTTTGCAATCTTTTATCTCATTCAGAAGCTAATGAATGTGCTTAGGAAAAATAAAACTTGTTTTTACAACCAAATATACATTTTTAAAGTATAAGGTTCCGAATTCTTTTAATTTTTGCATAAACTTTACCTCATTTGCTATGGCTAATTACAGGTAACCAACGAGGTACATCTCAGTCATGTGCTCAGTCATACACTTGATTGTACAACCAAGATGTGCTTTAGTATGTTATCAATTAGCTGCAATTTGTTGCAAGTTACACATATCTTAAACATAAATAGGATTTCAGCCAATAGACTTCATATAACATGCAAATATTCCATATAAATTAATACCAGGTGGCTACAGTCCTGTGTAAATAGTTAAATAGAGTATGTTTCATTGAGCTAAAACTGTACTTCAGAGTTTTCCAAAGTATTTATCTCTAAGTTTAAATATCTACCTTGATTTTTTGGTTAAGCATCTTGATTTCATTTTGTAAATTGGTGGTAATCAATCGAGCTTCAAGTGTCTTTTTCTTCTCAGTTGTTAACTGATGACTGAAGGAAGTATTATTCAACTGCAGCTGCTTTTCTAGGTGCTAAAGATATTACAAGTATGACCATCTACTTCATTTCCAGCATACTGTCATACATTTTACATATTCAAAAACAGAAGTGGCACAGCAGGTATGTGTAATTTTAGTAATCCCCCCCACCCCCCATAGAAGATGACAAAAACATGACAGTAAGAGCTCTTCAGGTTATTCTGTCAAAATAAATTTGAATTTTTAAAGACTGAGTGGCTATCTTCATAACAGAGAAACTAAATAAATTAAAATCAGAAATGTCCTGATACTCATACTTAGGGGTGCACAGAAAGAGCCTTCTCGAAGATTGTGGTATTTTTGAACCAAAATCAGGTGTACCCTGGTAGACTTGTGTTGCCGTCTAATCTTTCCCACACTAGGTCAGGCGAAAGGAACTGCAGAATGAACTCACCCAAAGGTGCTTTCATTTTGGCAGTTTCACATCTGGCCTAGACACGGAAGAAGGTTCATATTTAATCTGGATTCGTCCTTTTGCTGAAAGAGGGTCTTGCATATCTCAGAAAGGGTGGGGGACAACTCCCCTCCCCACAGCCCTCTGTCTGCTGTGGAAGACTGGGGAACCCTTACCCTCCTTAAATTTCACATGGGCAGAGGTGGGGGACAAAGTAAATGAAAATCCACACAATGTTGGATTCTGCTAGGATTTGACAGATTCGGGGAATGGGGAGGAGAGACAATTACCACAGATTATAGTTTTAATTTACTTGCTCTAGCCTCTTACGAATGGTCAACATCTGACTCATGTGGGAGAAAACTTTTCATTTCTTTGAAATCTGTGTGGCTCCTAGATCTCTAGAACTTTTCCAGGTTTCTTTTAGTCCATGGGTTGGGAAAACTCTAGAGTTCTAGCACCTACACACTCATTCCCTAGACCTTGAAAAGTTGCACTTGCTCTTGTGTCCCCCAACCATTCTCCTTTCCTTACAAGATATATTTTAAAAGAATGGGAAGTTTAGACTAGTGTCCAGCGGTGGGCTCCAAATTTTTTTACTACCTACTCTGCGGGTGCGGACAGGGGGAAAGCCTTGCGTTGCACCCGAATTAGGACTACTTTATTTCAAAACCTGGATGGGCACGGCCAGAAAGAATTGGTTCTGGTGAACTGGTGTGAACCTGCTGATGCCCACCACTGCTACTGCCCCTAGATAGAGGCATGGAGAACTGTGCAGCAGGTTCTAGGACAGGGGTTCCCAACCTTTTCAAGCCAGGGGCCGGGACACGCTTTCTGTCAGCTTCGAGGGCCATACAGCCATTTTGCCCTGCCTGCATGATGAGGGTGGCCATTTTGTTCCAACAGATTCAAAGGGGTGGCCATTTTATTTCTCAAATGCTCTTGGAGGGGTGGGGGCCACATGAAATAGTGCCACAGTCTGGATCCGGCCAGCAGACCTTAGGTTGCAAACCCCTGTTCTAGGAGTTTGCATTTGTCCACTGAGAGTCTGCATGTGACCTGTAGGCTGCATGCTGCCCATGCCTGCTTTAGCAGCTGGTACTGGCAATTCCAGTACTGTGTTGGCTTAGTGGTTAAGATGTTGAACGTGATGACTGGAAGGTCGGCAGGTCAGCAGTTCCAGATCGAACTGCTGCATGACAGAGTGAGCTTCTGTCTCTGTCCCAGCTCTTGCCAACCTAGCAGTACAAAAGCAAGAAATTGCAAGTAAATAAATAGGTATCACTTCGGTGGGAAGGTAACAGCATTCCATGCATTCCGGTGTCTAGTCATGCCTGCCACATGTCCACGGAAAAGTCTGCAGATGCTCTTTGGCTATAAACAGATGAGCACTGAACCCTAGAGTCGGCTATGACTGGCTTTCGAGCAAGAGTGACCTTTACCTTACCTTTACTGTCAATTTCTGGAGACACTTGAAGATATGTTTATCCCACAGCTTGCATCCCAATCTTGAAAGGAAGCCTTGTCATCCCAACCAGACCTGCCTCTGATAGCAAGACAGCTAGCACTCTCAAGAGGATATTTTATTCCCTCCAGCAACTATTTCCCTATCCTAAGTAGACAACAGGAACAAAAGCCAATAACCCCATGGGTTGTTATAGCCCTTAATAATAATTTCATGTCAGAAAGTATTCTGGTTTGAAAGGATTTTTGCAGAAGAAACTCCACTCAGGGAACGCCCAAATGAGGCTCCTTTCATGTCCCCAAGAGTTGGGACAGAGACCGGTGCTCAATCCGTCATGCAGTACTAGGGTCTCGAACTGCTGACTTGCCAGCCTTCCAGCTAACAAGGTGAGCTTCTTAACCACTGAGCCACCACAACCCGTTATTGCCCTTGACAAAGAGTTATGTGAAGATAGTACTGAATAACAGTAACTTACAACAGAAGCAGTTCCTTCCCAGAGCCAGAAACCTGGTGAATTGTGTAAGTTCACCCTGCAAGACTCTTTCAGCCATGACTCTCTGTACTGGCTGCTGAAGCAAAAAGATCTGCTCTCTTTTCAAATTCCAAAGTAGCAGGACAGGTTCTCAGAGATGCATCTTACTTTAGTTAGAAAGAAAAGTGTGGGTTGTTCCATATTTCTGAAACTTCAGTCTGGGAGGCATGAAGCTAACTTGGCAGTAGGTTTTAATATGAAAATAAGAACTGCCCTTAAAGCACAGGGCATCAAGACTTTTGCTCTGTCTATAAAAGTCAAGGATAAAAGTCACTAAGGAGGTAGGAAAGGATGACAAAGAAGTGAAAGCATCTAGGAAGAATCCACAGTACAAGATATTTTCATTATCATAACTATCCTCTCTATTCCTGCTATCAGTTACACCAAGGTGTACTCATCATATAAACAAACGATAGCAAATTCCGTACTTCTCCCTTCTGAAACTAGGGACTACTAGTATGTTTTAATACAATCTGCCCTTTCAATAAAGTGCTATTTGTGTTGATGTATTAACCATCGCCTTAACAGGAATAATCACCTTAATGCTCTGCTGAAGTCATCCATAGATCATTTCCCCCTTAAAACTGACAACCATATGGCTGCTGGTTCTAGAACCATCTTCCTCTCAGGGAAAGACCTGAAGCTTACAATGTTCTTAGTGTATTATTATAACCTGTTTGAAGTAGAATTATATTAAAATTGCATCCCCTCTTCAGTTTGTATTTCGCTTCCCCCTACCCACCTCATGTGCCTAAACATATTACCTGGATCCTTTCATCGCTAGCTTCCATTCTTTGTGTGAATGCAGTTAATCTGCGTCGAAGTTCCCCTCTCTCTGCAAGATTCTTGTCTTCAGAAAGTTTTTGCAGTGCTTGCAAGGTGTCTTTAGTCTTTAACAGTTGCGCTTCGACTTCTCTCAGCTTTCTGGAGGCATTGCGCTCCCGCTCCTGTGATCTCCTGAGATGGACCCTTAGAATTTTCACTTCAGTGCACTGTTTTTCCAGAAGATCAGGCAAATTAATCTCTGCATTTTCATATTTACTTATTGCTCTTAGGTGCCGATATTGCAGACGCTTCAGGATCTGGTTTTCCATATCTGAAGCCTCCAGTTTTTTCTTCAAAAGAGACACTTCATTTTTTAGTTCTTTAACTTTGTGGAGTCTGGCTGACAACAGGCGATGAACCACGTTATTACTCTTCTGAGTCTGTATAATACTATTAGAACTCAAGCAAGTCTTTTTTTGTTGTGGCTTCTTTTTACGTAATGTCTTCCCCCCTGTTTTTAGGCCAGAACAAACCAAGATGATATAGAACTGGAGAAAATATGATACATGTACATTTGTATAAAGTACTAGATCGCTAAGCTAAAATACAGTTTCAGACATGGCAATCAGAAACTACGCAGAAGTTATCACTATTCAAACATTTTACAATTATGTATTCACTACAAAGATTTTTCCCCAGAAGTATTTTTCTCAATGCTGCAGTTATTTTGGTTTAATAACAAAATAACCTGTATTGTAGTAGTTACTGCTTCGTTCAAAGAGTTACAGGAACATAGAATGTGGAATAGTGTTTCTTAATTCTTACACTTCACAACTAGGAATATAAGACCTTAACATTTAAGGAATTCACCAAGTACATTTTCCTTTAGCATTAAGATACACATTCAGAAATTTTAAGGTAATACTGCATGGCTGAGATCGCATGTCCAGTGATTCTTGAATCAAAAGTACAGGTAGCAATGGTGACCTAAGAGATGTTCAGTGAAAGGATTTATCCTACCCTGTAAACACAGAGTGCAGTGTAGCCCTGTGAGCATCAATCCTACATCTTACATGTGTAAAGTTAAATCATGGAGGCGCACAATTTTTTACAGAATGAAGTGTATTGCATTTTTTTATAAAACACACTGCAATGTCAAAAGAAGCAGGCATCAAATGAGTAAGATTAGTAAGATTTCTGGGGAGAGATACTTATTTACTATCTAAATATAAATCAAAGCTTTGTTTGCTGGGAAAACCCACCATAAATGTTTCCTACTTATTCAGATGTTTTAGCTTTTAGGTCAATCAAATTGGCATTATTAAGGATTCAGTATTCTTTTGGGTAGATTTTGGGGGAATAAGGTTACAAAATATATTTGGGTTGAATCTTTTATTAGCACTCACGCCAAGTGCAAGCCATCAATTAGAGTAAAAATTATTATGTGTGCTGTCAAGTTGCAAGTGACTTATAGTGTCCCTGATAACTTTTTAAGGTAAGTGAGATATTTAAGGGGCAGTTTCAACAGTGCCACCTCCCCCCCCCCCCCCGGTTTAATGACAAAGCAGGGATTTAAATCCAGGTCTCCAGAGCCCCAGTTCATCACTATCCACAACACTACACAGGGTAACCGTAGAATAATGCAGTGATAGATAGCTTCTGACATACTCATTCCTGTCAAGTATCCCTTATTGGCAGGGAAACCCTATTTTACCCTCTTTCCCGCCGTCATCCCTTATTAATTAGACTGCAATGCCCTATTGCCGCCATTGGAGGGCAGCACAGGATAAGCATAGTTGTCATGTATCCCTTATTTGCTGGGAAATTTCCATTATTTCCAAATCCAAAACTTGGCAGGTATGGACATACTATTATTATTTATCCTAATTAATAACATTTTAGTCATGTTTATAGGTACTGTACATGGATTTTATAGTTTAGGTTAAAACAAAGGCTCCAATACTAGCTTCTCTAACAATTAACGAGAATGTATCTTGAAACAGCACAAGGATCAACTCTAACTCAGTAGCTGAGTCACTGCCACCTGTCTCTGATCTATTTTTCTTCACTTCAGACCCATGTTCTTTTATTGTCTCCAGCCCTTAGTTCATTTGCCAATGTCACATTTTTTTAAAAAAACCTTCTGTATTTTTGACCTCTGGGGCACGACCCAATGTTTTTATGCTTTGCCCTTTGTACAAGTGGTTTCCAAAAATAATAGTGTGCAAAACAGGTGGTACTATCAGGTGCACTTCAGCAGTAAAAGCACGACAACTGCCAGGTCTCCAGAAAAGATTCAGCCGTTTTAGCTCATTTGTAACTTGTCAACAATAAGTTAACAGAGCAGTGGTTAGTGGTGCCAGGGACCTTCTTACCTTTAGCTTGGCGTTTATTTTCTGTTTTCTGCTTTGTTAACCCCTCCGCTCTGGTTTCTAGTTGTCCTAAAGGAGTACTGCTTCTACTCCTACTAGAGGTCTCAGAAGAGTCTGTGTTAAAGTCATTGGAATAGGAGTTATGAGAGCTTCCACAATCATTCGGTTCTGAACAGCTGCTGCTGCTGCTGCTGCTGCTGCTGCTGTCGCCACCAGCCCTTCTTGAAGCATTGGAATAAATGTCATTGGAATAGTCAAGGTGAAAGCTTTCACTTTGACTGGAGCATTTACTGCAATTATTAACTCTATTACTATTGTTGGTCTGAGTATCATTAGAGAGCCTACTAGGTCTAGGAGAATCAAATGGTCTTCGATTTGCACATTCTACACATTTATTGTCTTCTTTGGCTATAAACTGGAGAACGTAGTCATCTGAAGCCATCCTTCCTTTGTTAGAGAATCACAACCTGCCAAAGTCAGGAAGATTTCAGTTATATGTAAAATCACAAAAACTATATCATATGGTGATTAATCAGAAATTGCTATCTGGTTTTGTTTTCTATCTCATTTGCTCTCCAAGCATATGACATACTTGTATAATAATTAGCTTATATTTATAGTATTCTCATTCACAATTTTTGATTCCTCAGGAAACAGTACCTGTGTTTTGTTTCTGGCTCTTCGAAGGGTAATATTATTCCTGGCGTGTAACTATGCCTTGTTACAAGAAACTAAAATGTAAAACAAAAATAACTGTATTGAGATGACTATTTTGCACAGTAAATCTAGGTGGAAACTATTTTTCTGTCCAAAACTACCATCAAGAAAAACTATACAGATAGAACAATTTTCTAGATCGATTGGAATAGAAAGGGGGCAGATTATTTTTCGCTAATGCAGAGACCCGTGAAGAATCAGAAGTCTTAAATATTACACACTAGCTTTCTTTTGCACATTTAAAGATTTCATTGAATTTTGAGTTAGTCAGCTCCTACACAGACAAACGTTTCGCCCACATAAGATGTTCATTGTGTAGCTTCCCTGTGTAATTCATAAAATTTTACCAGATAATAATGGAATGGACAGACAACATCTTCAATTTGCAATCCACCTATATTTTAATCCATTTTTAAATCACACAGTAGATACTCCTTTAAGTAACAAAATCCAAAGACATACTCAATGGGTTTTGGCTATTAGCAGAAAGAGCCACACATTAGGAAGCACATAATGATAGTCTATGCAATTCTGAGGGTCAAAAACACAGTAGCAAATATGGGTTGATCCTCATTTTAGAAAAACTTTGCAATCCTAAGCATATTTATCAAGCTATAACTCCTACTGGGTTCCATGGAGCTTATGGTACTTCTACAATCTCCTATCCTATTCTTCCTACGCTAGGAGTAAGTAAAAGTCAAGGTCAAAGTCGCCCTTGCTCAAAAGCCAGTCGTATCCTACTCTAGAGTTCATTGCTCATCTCTTTTAATAGCCAAAGAGCCAGTGCTGTCTGCGTCAGCGGACATTTCTGTGGACATATGGTAGGCATACCTAAACACCACAGTGCATGGAACGCTGTTTAGCTTTCCACCAAAGTGGTCCCTATTTATCTACTTGCAATTTCTTGCATTCTAACAGCTAGGCTTGCAGGAGCTGGGACAGAGATGGGGGCTCACTCCATTATGCAGTATCCGGAAATCAAACTCCGACCTCCCAGTCAAAGAGTTCAGCGTCTTAACCACTTGGGCCACTAAATTCCGTGTAATTTACTTCTCAGTAGATCTGCTCTCTTTAGAGTAATTTTTTGAAAGAAAAAGGCAGACAACTTGAAAGATTTGGAGAAAAGGAAGGACACAACAAATGGAAGAAGTGAGGGATGACGTTTGGATGTGTCATAGAACCAGTGATGAGGGTAATAATACAGGAATACATCCAATTTGCAACTACAAGAGAAAGAAAGAGAGGGACGTTGTAGGACAATCATAAAAACCTATCTGGGTAAAATTCGCAATTATCAGAAAAGCAAAAACACTAAACTGAGAAAGGGACAACAGCCTGAGGTGTTGGGTAAAGTGAAATTTGGGAAATAAATGTGTGCTAGCTGTAGATGTCTGATGTTAACTTTACAATTACAAGCAGGGCTGCCATCCACTCACGCGTCCAAAAATAGTGAGATAGTGAGGTGTTTTGTTTTGTTTTTTTAAAAGAAAAAATGAATTTTTGTCTGAAAAGTTGAGTAAATAGTAAGTAAATCCATAGCAATTTTCGCTTTTGGGAGCCGTACATCGGCTTTATCAATCAACAGAAATGAAGCAAACCAATAAATTTTCTAATAGTATTGTTATCCAGATTTTGGATTGGACACTCAGAAATAATAAACATGGTGTCCATGAGGTATATAAATTTGCACTGCCTCGTGCTTGGCTTAATGCTGGAAGCATCCTAAGATGCAATGAGGAGCCATTAATATGCCCCTGTCTAACAATAAGACAGTTTGTACTATCTATCAAGTAAACAGGAATTAAAGAAACAGATATTATAAAATCTAGTAGTCTCCTGAGAGAGACTGCTTTACTCCTCTTTTAACAAGAGGAATTGTAGGTCCAAAATTAGAGTTGAAAAACCTAGTTTGAAAGAGGGAAAGAACAATACTTATATTGATCCCTCTCTGGAGGATTGAAGAGACCTGCTGGGGCCACAGTCTGAGAAAAGGATCTGGTAACCAAGGTTATAAAGCTCTGGTATAGTCCGAAATGGAGTTCTGCGCAAGGCAAGCACAAACCCCAAACGTGTGGATTCACAGACATCTCGAATAAGACAAGGCTATTATGACGCAGAATGTGTCCAGTTTCGTTTTAAAAAGTGAGAATAGTAATTTCACAAAATAGTGAGGATAGTGAAGGACCATTGAAAATAGTGATTAATAGTGAGAATAGTGAGTCAGTGGCAGCTAGGGCTTGCCATACGTCCCGGAAAACCGGGATTGTCCCGGATTCATGGTCAGAAAAATTATCCCGGCCAGTTCAATAAAAATCATGCTAAAGTCCCGGATTTTTAAAACTTACTGATTGTGTATTATAATTTCAAATTTAAATTAATTTAATTTAATTTTTAAATTTTGATGCCGCCCAATCAGGGGAACCCGACTCAGGGCGGCGTACAACAGTTAAAAACGTATAAAAACAGATTTTAAAATCCCAAATCGCCCACCCACTTCCCCACCCTACTATCCCCCACCCCAATTAAAAGAATAAAAAGGAATAAAAGGGAATGTGTGGGGGATACAACAACACAGAGGGAGGGATATTAACTGAGCACTAACTGGGGATGAGCCAACAGGCTGAAGCCGTATTCCCATTAAGGCCCCACACCCATACCTGTCAACCGCGGCTCCGGACAATCCAGGACCTGCGCAGAACGGTTCTGTGCAGGCCACTTTTTACGCATGTGTAAAAACCTTCTATGCATGCGTAAAAGCGACTTGCACAGAACCGTTCTGCGCAGCTCGCTTCTACGCATGCGTAGAAGGCTTTTACACATGCGTAAAAGGCTTCTACGATCCCCTTCTGCACAGAAACCTTCTACGCATGCGTAGAAAGGTTCTACGCATGCGTAAAAGCCTTCTATGCATGCGTAGTAAGGTTCTACGCATGCGTAAAAGCCTTCTATGCATGCGTAGAAGCAAGCTGTGCAGAAGGGATGCGCAGTAACGTCTTTTCCCCCGCTGCCAAATTCCGGGGTTTCGGCAGCTCCGGGCGGGAAATGGCGAAAATGGGCGCCAAAAAATGGGAAATCCCGGCCAATCCAGGAAGGTTGACAGGTATGCTCACACCATTAAAATAAATTTGAACACTTGCCATCAAATAAGCAATTTCCTGCCACATTGGAGTTGGAGTATACCTGGAGACAAATCTTAACATCCTCGCCTCACACCACCACCTGGTAAGTGTGACCAGTGTGTTTCCTGGAACTGAGGACATTAAGAGTTGACCACGACACAACTTCTCAGAAGTACAACAGATCATCTTACAATAAGAATTAACTGTTGTAAATAAATTCATTTATGTATTGATATAGTTAACTTTCTGTTAACTTTTTTATTTGTAATTGTACTGTATTAGGGAATTGTATTGTATTATATACCTATGTTGTACGCCGCCTCGAGTCACATGTTGCGTCGAGCAAGGTGGGGATTTAAATTTAATAAATAATAATAATATAGTTAATGCAAAGGTGTTTTTCTAGCTGTCATTATATTATGTTTGTTTTTAAAAAGACTATTTTGTAGATAACCCGCTCATTTTTGTTAAGGGGCACTCCATGAAACTTTTGGGTGCTAGTTCTCAAACAAATAAGGGAAAGTACTTTTTCACCTAGAGGATTACTGGTCTATGGAACTCCCTGCAAGAAGAAGTGGCGACAACTGTCAGTCTTGACAGCTTCAAGAAAGGATTAGACAAGTTCATGGAGGACAAGGGTATCAATGGCTATAATTATGGATACCTAAGGACAACCTCCGGGTTGGAGAGATAGGCAGGATATCTCTCAATGCCATTTCCAGGGAATGCTAAGCAGGTGAAGGCATCTCCTTGGGAATAATACCCTGAAGGAAATGTTGAGCCACTGTGTGAGACAGAATGCTGGACTGGATGGGCTGTGGCCTGTTCCAGCAAGGCTGTTCTTATGTTATGTTCTGTAAGTATACTTCGGTCCCAGTTTTGTGGAAGAGAATTATGGCAACTCTAGTGGCAACCCTGACCCTGGTGGCGCAGTGGTCAAGTCGTTGTACTGCAGCCAAAACATTGTGAGTTCGATCCTGACGGAAATTGGCCAAGGTTGACTCAGCCTTCCATCCTTCTGAGGTCGGTAAAATGAGTACCCAGCGCGTAGGGGACAAAATGCTAATTAACTTGTGAACCGCCCAGAGAGTGCACTAAGCGCTATGGGGGCAAGTAGTATATAAGTGTAATTGCTATAACTGCTACAATCTCGTTGCTTTCCTGATACGGGGTGGGTAGGGCGGGAATATATTGCAGGAGGACAAACAAAGCCATTCCCGTAAATTCGGAAGAAGAGGGACGCTTTGGAAAGGCCAGCGATTCTCCCCCCCACCCCATATCCGGAACCCCTTTGCGGGCTCTTGCCCCACCCCGCACCCACCGGAAGACCCTGCTAAGTCTGGACGCTGCCCTTCCTTCGGTCCTAAGCAACAGACCCACCTGATGCCCCTATTTACACGGCTCCTATGGGCAGAAGACATTGTTTTCAGAGTCCCTGGTGCCATGGCAACCGCAGAACTCCAGCGCGGAGCAACACGGGAGATGTAGGACAATGGCGAGTGGAACGAAGGAGGAGAAGAATCGGAAGTTTGGGGAGCTTTTTAGAACGGCCCGCATTATCCAGGCGGTGTTCCATCCTCCTCCTCCTCCCCCACCTTGCTGGGGAGGTTCTCCACCATTCCATGGGTTGAACATAAGAAAGGAGCTTCTGATGACCAGTTCTTTCTGTGGTCTTTTTTTGGGTGGGTGGATGCGCCGCTCTTGTAATGGGCAGTTCGATACCTGATTGCTTATACCCATGATGGTGAACCTTGGCACTCCAGATGTTCTTGGACTTGCTGACAACACTAAATTATACAGGGTAGTGAAAACTGTGAGAGATTATGAGGAGCTCCAGAGGGATCTCTTGACACTGGGGGAGTGGGCAAAACAGTGGCAAAAGAGCTTCAACATTAGTAAGTGTAGAGTGATGCATGTTGGGGCAAAAAACCCCAATTACATTTATAAACTGATGGGTTCTGAACTCTCTGCGACTAACCAGGAAAGGGACCTTGGTGTCCTGGTGGACAGCTCAATGAAGGTGTCAACCCAGTGTGCCTCAGCAGTGAAAAAAGCAAACTCAATGCTAGGGATCATTAGGAAGGGTATAGAAAATAAGTCAGCAAGTGTCATTTTGCCTCTTTATAAATCTATGGTGAGGCCCCACCTGGAATACTGTGTACAGTTCTGGTCCCCATACCTCCAGAAGGATATTATGGAGCTGGAAAAAGTGCAGAGGAGGGCAACCAGAATGATTAGGGGACTGGAACACATTCCTTTCATCTGAGGCTGCAACGGTTGGGCCTCTTCACTCTTGAACGACGGCGTCTAAGAGGTGACCTGATTGAAGTTTATAAAATCATGCATGGTGTGGACAAAGTAGATAAGGAAAAACTGTTTTCCCTATCACATAACACTAGAAGTAGGGGACACTCCATGAAACTTTTGGGTACTAGTTCTCAAACAAATAAGAGAAAGTACTTTTTCACCCAGAGGATTACTGGTCTATGGAACTCCCTGCCAGAAGAAGTGGTGACAGCTGTCAGTCTTGACAGCTTTAAGAAAGGATTAGACAAGTTCATGGAGGACAAGAGTATCAATGGCTATAAATTGTGGATACTTAAGGACAACCTCCGGGTTGGAGAGATAGGCAGGATATCTCTCAATGCCATTTCCAGGGAATCCTAAGCAGGTGAAGGCATCTGCTTGGGAATACCCTGAAGCAAATGGTGAGCCACTGTGTGAGACAGAATGCTGGACTGGATGGGCTGTGTGGCCTGTTCCAGCAAGGCTGTTCTTATGACTTCAATTCCCAGAAGCCCTCGTGAATCCACATGAATGGGTTTACTGCGATTTATCCGGCCCACACCGCCCTCGTCGCTCCCGGAAGCGGAAGTAAAGCACGCCTTGCACTCTGTTTTGCAGCAGGGTGATGTAGATTTTAAGCTGCCATTTTCTCTGCTTGAAACCAGGGGTGCCCATACTATGGCCCGTGGTCCGGATCTGGCCCCCAACACCAATTTATCCGGCCCGTGCTGCCCTCGTCACTTCTGGAAAAGGAAGTAAAACATGCACAGGCGCGTTTTACTTCCATTTCCGGGAGTGGCAAGGGCAGCGTGGGCCGGATGAATTGTTGTCAGGGGCCGGATCCAGCCCATGGGCCATAGTTTGGGCACCCTTGCTATATAGTAATAGGAATCACACATATATACCGCTCACACCTATATACCGCCCCATGGTGTTTAGTGCACTCACAAGTTTAGTGTGGTTCACAAGTTAATTAGCATTTTGTGTCCATTGGTGCTCATTTTACCAACCTCGGAAGGATGAGTCAACCTTGTTCAAATCCCCGTCAGGATTGAACTCGCACCATTTTGGCTGCATTACAGTGGTTTAACCACTGCGCCACCATGGTTCCTAGTCTAAAATACCCACTCTACTGTCTAATTAAAGTAAAAGCATCATGGCTACTCAGAAGGAAGTACTACTGTTTATGGTGGACAGTGCAAATGCAGGATGGTGATACCTTTTAAAAAATCAAGGGGACTGCGATGGCTCAAGTGGTTAAGATGCTGATCTTGACGACAGGATGGTCGGCAGGTTAGCAGTTCAAGACCAGAGTACTTCATGACAGAGTGATCTCCCATCTCTGTCCCAGCTCCTGCCAACCTAGCAGTTAGAAAGCAAATTCTAAGTAGATAAATAGGTGCCACTTCGGTGGGAAGGTAAACAGCGTTTCATGCTCTAGTCGTGCCTGCCCCATATTCACGAAAACGTCTGCAAACACAGTGGTGGCTCTTTGACTCTAAACAGAGATGAGCACTGTACCCTAGAGTTGGATACAACTGGCTTTCAAGCAAGGGTGACCTTTACTTTAAAAAAAAAATCAAACACAAGGCAAGCTTTCATTATGTTTCTTCAAGCATTCACCAGTTTCTCGTGGATAGCGCAGGAAAAGTCCTGAAAGTTCATAGTAAGTTGTTGTGCCAGGCTTTGTTTCTTAGAGGGGAGGTGTTGGACTCGCTCCAGGATTTGCAATTGCAATCTAAGACAAAAAAAGGACAGCATTTATAATTCTGATTTGTTTTTGCTGGTTAGATAGATGTTGGCTGCGAATAGGAAACTTAGGTGATTAATAAGTGTAAGGCTCTAAATTTATTAACGCCATCTAGGTATGTATTTTATCAGTTTATCATTTGTTTTGTTTTGTTTGGATTGTTTTGTTTTATGTTGTTTTGTTTGGCTGTCTTTCATTGTGGTAAAACTGCCTAGAGTGGTGCTTGCACTAATTAGGGTGGGGTATTAAATAAATAATACCAGATGACAGAGGAGGATGGCAGATGACAGCCTGGTGTGCTGTGGTCCATGGGGTCGCAAAGGGTCGGACTCGACTGTGCGACTGAACAAGTTAAATAAATAAAAGACAGTGGTGGCTTAGTGGTTAAGACGCTGAGCTTGACGACCGGAAGGTCGGAAGGTCAACAGTTTGAGACCCAAGTACTGTGAGACGGAGTGAGCTCCCATCGTCTGTCCCAGTTCCTGCCAACCTAGCAATCCAAAAGCAAGAAATTGTAAGTAGATAAATAGGTACGCTTTGGCGGAAAAGGTAACAGTGTTCAGTGCGCTTCGGTAGCCGTCAACCAGTCAATCTAAAGTGATGAGGCCATAGGGAGGGGGCAGGTGCCCCGCTGCAACGGACACTGTTACCAGTCAACAGCCAGCCAATCGTCTTCAGTATCTAGTGCCTGCCACATGACCAATGAAACATCTGCACTCTGCATATTTGCCCACAACTAGAATCCTGGCTACGGCCCTGAGGATACGACTGGCTTTCGAGCAAGGGAGATAGGTACTATACCATACCTATCAAGTTTTGGATTTGAAAATAAGGGAAACACTGTGGGCGTGGCCAAATTTGTGGGCATGGCCAAATCTGTCCATGTGACTTGCTGGGCACTAGTCATCATGCCTGCCACATGGCCATGTGAAAACGTCTGCTAACACAGACAGACAGCACTGGCTCTTTGGCTGTCAGTGGAGATGAGCACTGCACCCTAGAGTCAGATACGACTGGCTTTTGAGCAAGGGAAATCTTTACATAAACAGGGCCAAACTTCACAGCAAATTTAAATACCAATCAGAGATTTGCTGTTATTAGGTAAAGGTTGCCCTTGCTTGAAAGCCAGTCATATCCAACTCTAGCGTTCAGTGCTCATCTCTGTTTCAAAGCCGAAGAGCCAGTGCTGTTTTCTGTAATCATGTGGTCCCTATTTATCTACAGTACTTGAAATTTCTTGCTTTTGAACTGCTAGGTTGGCAGGAGCTGGGACAGAGACCGGGGCTCATCACTCACTCATTCACTCTCTCTCTCTTACACACGCACGCACGCGCGTTTCTCAACCTTTGGTTTTTGGACTTCAATTCCCAGAAGCCTAAGTCAATTTCCCAAAGCACTGATCAGCCGATGGACTGACTTAGGCTTCTGGGAACTGAAGTCCAAAAGCCAAAGGTTGAGGAACACTGATGTAGGCTATACATACATCAATGGGATGGGACACACACACACACACACACACACACACACCCCTTCGTGTGCAAAGATGACAAGGAGGCCAATCGTTTTCTCCTGTGGGGACGATGTGTTTTCGTGTCAAAGATTACTCTGGGTTGAAAGGATTTTTTTCCAGGGGATGCCTTTCATGTCCCCCTATCGTGCAGCTCTCGGGGGAATCGAACCCCGACCTTCCGGCCTCCAAGCACAGTCCTTTTACCTACTGAGCCACCGGGGAGCTGCTTGCAGGGACGATGGGATATGGGATACTTGAGACGCTTCTACTAGTAACTAGTGGCGTCCCCCGCTCCTCCTCCTCCTCCTCCTCCTCTCCTTGGTGCCCCGCCCCCGCCCGCCCCCCCCCCCCCCGGGCTGCCCGTTCGGTGCCCTCCAGTGTCTGGCCTTTTAAGGGCCGTCAACCGGTCAATCTAAAGTGATGTGGCCGGAGGGGTGGGGGAGGGGGGGCAGGTGCACGGCCCCAATGCAACACAGATACTGTTACCAGCCAACAGCCAATCGTCTTTGAGCAAGGCTGGATCCCAAAAATACCCGAGAACCAATGACTCGGAGGTCCTGAGAACGTCCCGGGAGGGGCGGGGGGGGGGGGGAGGGAGAGGAGCCCGTGTGGCGGCCAGAGACCGAAGAGAGCCGAATCCGATGCGCTTCGGGAGTCCTCGCCTTGCCCAGCATAGCGGCCGCATACCCGCCGGGCTGCTACTCTTCTTCCAGCTCTCGCGAAGAAGCCGACGCAACTAGGCACGCGGGTATCGCGAGGGCGCCCCCCCCCCCCACGCCCCGCGCCCCCGGGGTGTTCGTCAGAATGGTGATCAAGGTGTTCGTCGCCACGTCCTCGGGTTCTACCGCGGTAGGTACCTACCGTCTTTTCACGCCCTTCTTGGCCCCCTCGAGGTTAGTTGCTGGCGCAAGCAAGGGGCGCGGGATGGCGCACTTCGGGATGGCCAGGGGGGCAGCCACAGCCTTATTATGGGTTATTCTGATGCTCCCTATTCCCGTTGACCAAAGACGGGATGGGGCTCTCTGTCGTTTTGTACGTGAAGTGAACGGGGAAGGCTGAACTACCACCCTTTCCACGCAACTGCCCACACTCCGAAAGTTTATGCTGCCACTGTGGGTTGTCTTTAGTGTGCCGCAGGGCGCTGTGCGCTTTCCACCGAGCAGCAGAGAAATAAAGCAAAAGCAAGATCTGGTCCCCCCCCCACTTCCCTTCTAATGCAGGGGTGGCCAAACTACGGCCCGTGGGCCATATCCGGCCCCCAATGCTAATTCATCTGGCCCACAAAGTCCTCATCGCTCCCAGAAACGGAAGTAAAACACACCCCTATGGGCGACACATGGGCCAGATGAATTGGCATCCGGCCCCCAGGCCATAGTGACCAGCTCCCTGAACCATGTGACTGCCCACAGCCCAAAAAGGTTGGGCACCCCTGTTCTAATGCATCGGGAGAAACACCCTCTGACATAGTTTTCTATACGTATCAAAAGATGCGGTTGGATTGCAGTTACGGTGACAATACTTTTGTAAGTGTGTGAGAGAGAAAGATTTGATGGTCATATGGAAGTAGTTGCCTTGAGAGGGGAATGTAAGTTCTGGGAAACTAAGTGCCTGTTATTTTAGGATTCTCAAAGATTATTTTTAAAGTTTCCCCATTATTAATGTTATGCTGCCTGATGAGTTTAGAAGATATGCTAAAATGGGAAAAGTGTGTGTGTGTGTGTGTGTGTGTGTGTGTGTGTGTGTGTGTGTGTGTGTGTGTGTGTGTTTATATACTGTATATATGCCTGTCATGCAGTGGTCCATGGGGTCACAAAGGGTTGGACTCGACTGTGCGACTGAACAACAACAACAAATTATCTATCTATCTACCTACCTATCTACTGTATATAGTCAGTGGTGGGCTCCAAAATGTTTTACTACCACACTGTGGGTGTGGTATGGTGGGTGTGGCCAGGGGGTAGCCCTACGTTGCACCTGAATTAGGACTACTTTATTTCAAAACTTGGATGGGCGGGGCCAGCCAGAATTTCTGCTACTGATTCTGGCGAACTGGTGCGAACCTGCTGATGCCCACCACTGTATATAGATATATAAAAGTCTTATACTGTATATATTTAGGCTGCAGCTCAGTATAACTACTGAGCACAGTGGCTGAGGTGTCTTGGGAGTTGTTTCCCCCCAAAGTTAATGTCTTTATTTCTGACCTGCCGTCCCTGTTGAGAACCACTATGCAAGCTGAAGTGAGCAAAGGGCATACACAGCAAAGACGGGATGGATGGTGGGAACTGGGCAAGAACTGTTTCCTTTTATATCCAGTTCACGCATGAGCTCAGGTTGCAGCGCTGCCTCAGCCACCCGTCACAGAGACACTTCCAAACAAACTGGCTCCTGGTTGTGCATAGTTCAGGGGCGGCATTGCTCTGAGGGCTGACCCCCCAGGGCAGGCTCAAGAAGCTTCCAGAGCAGAAAGACTGGAGAGGATGAGCTGGAAATGCATGTCTCCTTTCTTTGGCAGGTTGATCTCTTTAGCGCATAGATCTCCAGTGGCATCAGGGTGTAAAATAGTATCGTTTGTCTTTGGTTGTCTAGTATGAATACTGCCTATCTGAACAGTTCTACACACACTTATTCGGAAGTAAATGCCACTGCTTTTTGTGGAATTTACTTCCTATGAAACATGTTTCTGACTGCAGACTTCATCTGTTAGATTAATCAAACATTAGTTTAGGATGCAATCTTGTACCTATTTACTATGTAGGAAGAGCAAAAGATTTCTCACTCAACTTTTATATGTTTTGGGTACTGTAAAACTACCTGGTATGGTGGAGTGAATAGAGCAATGGACTGGGACTCAGGAAACCTGGGTTTGAATCTTTGCTTTGCTATGGAAACTCATGGGGGAAGGATATAAATCTTATTTAAATCTCACTTACCCTGAAAGCTGTGTTAAGCTGATGCACATAATAATATAATTGCGTGCCATCAAGTCAATTCTGACTTATGGCAGTCCTTTACATAAGGCAGAGAATACACAGAAGTGATTTATCATTCCCTTCTTCTGAGGGCACCCTGAGACTGTGCAGTTTACCCATAACAGCACACACTGGCACTTCTCACAGGAAGCACATGGGGAACTGAACTCCCAACCTTTGGCTCTACAGTCAGAACCTAAACCACCAAGCCATCCAGACAGCCTGAAGGCACAAATGTTGAGGTTTGTTCTGGTGCTAGTATCTTTTTGAATTATTTTCCTAATTTGGAGGGTTTGATACAGGTGGAGCCTGGCTTTCTGAGTTGGTGGTGGCTGGTGATGGGAAGCTCCTTCATGCTGTCCACCATTTTACTTTGTTCATCTGAGTCTCCCCCGAGGTCCTCCTCCTCTGATAGTACAGATAATCCAACAGACTTTATTTATTTAACTATTTATTTATCTATTTATCTATCTTTCTGATTTATATTTCCCCCCAACTCCGAAGACTCTGGGCGGCTCATAGAAAACAAAACCAATCACATTTTAAAAACCAATAAAAACCCCATTAAAACTGCCACCAAAAATTACTCCGACTTTCTCGTCAATAATGTTTGGTTACCACCCCATTATAGAGCTTGGATTGCTTTGTAAGTTTTATCTTTACAATTTGCACTGGTCACCTTTCTGGATGACCTCAGTGTCTTTTCATGCCTTTGATCACGGTATCCTTCTGGATAAGCTTGCAGGTTTGGGCGTCAGTGGTCTGTCACATTCCTGGTTATGGTCCTTCCTCATGGCTCAACTGGGCATGCTGTTTCAACCCCTTGGATTTTGCATTATAGGGTCTCATGGGGTCAGTCATCTCCCCAATACTTTTTAACATCTATATGAAGCCACTGGATTAGGTCATCCAGAAATTAGAGCTTTCTGTCATCAGTACACTGATGGCATGCAACTTTATCTCTCCTATACATCACTGGCAGTGGATGCTGTTCGAGTCCTGGAGCACTGTCTTGTCTTGATAATAGAGAACAAGTTGGTGAACAAGTTGAAGCTGAATCCTAATAAGATGGAGATCTTGCTGTTGGGAGGTTTATCTGAGAGGCTAGGTGGCAACTTGCCTGGTATGGATGGGGTTACATCCCCCATAAAGGATCAGGTTCGTAACTTTGGTGTACTGTATTCTTGATGGAGAAACAAATATTTGCTGTAACCAAGTCTGCCTTTTTCCAGCTTCCACAGATTGCCCAGTTGCACCCCTGTCTGGACAGGAAGTCTCTGACAATGCTAGATCATGCAGTGATAATCTCAAAAATCAGTTACTGCAACGCTTGCTACTTGGGAGTGTCCTTAAAGACAGTACAGAAGTTCCAGCAGGTCCAAAATGCATGGCCAGGTGGGCTTCTAGGTCACATATAATTGAGCAGATCTCCCTGAACCTGGCTCACCCCTTTGGAGTAAAATACAATCTTTCAATAAGTTGTCCTGGCCACAATGACTATTCATGTTCTTAAATAACTGTAAAGGCCACAGTTGCTCAAAAGCCAGTTGTATCTGACTCTAGGGTTCAGTGCTCATCTCTGTTTATAGCTGAAGAGCCAGCGCTGTCTGCGTCTGCAAATGTTTCCTTGGATATGTGGCAGGCATACCTAGACACCAGAGTGCACAGAACGCTGTTTACCTTCCCCCTGAAGTGGTCCCTATTTATCTACTTGCAATTTCTTGCTTTCAAATGGCAGGAGCTGGGACAGAGACAGACGCTCATTCCGTCATGCAGTACTCGGGTATCAAACTGCTGACCTGCCGCCTTCCAGTCAGCGTCTTAACCACTTAAACAACTGCAGTCCCTTAAATAACTGTAATAACCCACTATATGTGCGGTTATGACAGGTTGTTATATGTTATCCTTTTTTAGATGCAAAATATTTAGGAATGGCTTTGTCTTGCATGTGCAGATTAAATTCAATAGCTCTATTAAAAACTTTTGGATAATGGTGATGAAGATAGTACTGACTTGTTGATATGTGATATGGCTACCTGTATTTTCAGACCTTCCTGTAGATGGGGATTTGCTATAGGGACTATCACAATCCACACATGCAGCTCAAAATTTATAACACAGCTGTTGCTAGATAAGCATACAGCTAAGGCAGGGGTCAGCAAACTTGGCTCTCCAGATGTTCTTGGACTTCAGTTCCCAGAAGCCTTAATCAATAGCCTGGGCTTCTGGGAATTGAAGTCTAAGAACACCTGGAGAGCCAAGTTTGCTGACTCCTGTTCTAGAACAAAACTCAGCATAACACAAGACTGTCCTGCAGAGATTAGGGTAGTTTAGATTGGATTAATGGGAGAATCCTGGTCCATTGGTCTACTGCAGTGTTCCTCAAACTTGGCTCTCCAGATGTTGTTAGACTTCAATTCCCAGAAGCCCTGGTCAGCAGATGCCCTGACATGGGCTTCTGGTAATTGAAGCCCAAGAACACCTGGAGAGCCAAGTTTGCTGACCCCTGCGCTAGGGGAACAAAGGGAAGAAACGCCCTGAACATTTTGCCCAGGAAGGGAATAGATTTTCACACCTAGATCGGTTGCAGAAAACAAACTGCAAGTCAAGCCCCTGCTCTCTAGCTCTTGTGTCAACCGGCCATTTTCTCCTGGTTTGATAGCACTACAAGCAGGTCAAGAGGCTGCGAAAGGCAACCATCAGGGGTGTGCAGAGCACCATGGGAAGGTCCTGGACAGGGAGTGTTGAGGGCGCCTATTTGGTGGTTGGGGGGAATCCCATACAGGGTGCCAGAGGCAAGGGCGGGGTAGGACAAAACCCGATTGCCCGATATACCAGCATGCGCCTGACAACCATCATTGTTTCGTGTTTCTTTCTGTGCTATACAGGTAGCGATTCTTTTAGTTTTAAAAGCACTTGCCTCAAATAGTAACTTTTTGTGTTGATGTAAAGTCTTGATTGTCAAATATGTCCCCAAATACTCTAAGGAGGGGCAAGTCTGAAGTCCAGGGATTCTGCAAATGATCAGCTGCTGCTCAAAGATACACGGCAGCTGGACACTTTTTAAGATCCCGAGAGGAGCTTTGCAAGCAACAGTGGAGGAAATAAATACTTTTCCATGATCAGGAATAACACTTTCCTAGAAAATGAATGACCAGAGAAAATTGTTAAGAGAACTTCTCCCTAGGGCCTTGTTTCTGTCCGGTCAGAGTACAAACTTGCTATTAGTCCTATAAATTACACAGAAACACAATGTATAACATAACTACTTATCTCTGTAGTGGAGTGCCTTTATCATTTATCTACGCAGGAAGATAAACCCAGGGGACCAGGGAGAGGGGATCGATTCCACCCCCTCCCAAACACTCCGTTTTTAAAGAGAAGAAACCGCTTGGTTTCTTCTCTTTAATAACGGGGTATCCTGCAGGGGGATCCCCTCTCTGCCGAGTCCCCTGGCTCTGGAAGGGTTGGGGGGACAGACCCCTTTTGTCCTCCCAACCCCTCCCAAACCAGGGGACCCAGGAGAGGGGATCAATCCACCACCCCCCAACACAAGAAGCAATCGTAAACGGTAGTCTGCTAATGTTTTGGTCCACCTAATATGGCGGCAGGCCACGCCCACCGGCTTCAAAAATCTTACAGCATGAAGCCTGTAGTGCCATCTCCCATTTTTTTATACCTTTTATACCTGTTTGCAGACATTTTCATGGCCATGTCGCAGGCATCACTAGATCACATGGCCACCCCCAGCAAATCACATGCCCATAGATTTGGCCCCGCCTATAGATCTGGCCCCACCCACAGAGACATACCTGTCAACCTTCCCGTATTGGCTGGGATTTCCCGATTTTCGGCACCGATTTGCGCCATTTCCCGCCCGCAGCTGCCAAAACCCCGGAATTGGCAGCAGGGGAAAAGAGGTACTGCACATTCCTTCTGCGCAAGTCACGTTCTACGCATGCGTAGAAGGCTTTTACGCTTGCGTAGAACACTTTTACGCTTGCATAGAACCCTTCTACGATTGCGTAGAAGGCTACGCAAGCATAAAAGGGTTCTACACAAGTGTAAAAGCCTTCTACGCATGCGTAGAACGCGACTTGTACAGAACCGTTGTGCGCAGGTCCCGGATTGTCCAGAGCCGCGGTTGACAGGTATGCACAGAGATAGCCCAACCCACAGAGATAGCCCTGCCCACAGTGTGGTAGTAATTTTTTTTGGTGCCCATCACTGCTCCTATGGAACAGTATAGATTGAATTGGTTGTCTGAGTAAATCTGACATAGAATAGATCTGTGCTGTGTGTTTGGATTGGATCACCTAGTCTATTAATACATTTTTGATCTATAGGCTCAATAACAAAAATTAGATATGATTTCTAGCCTCTCTGCCACCTGCCACTAATAAATAACCTGGGTAGTTTAAGATCTCCAGTCTGGCCAGGTTATCCTGCTATGGTGATAAAATAGACCATACTGCCAGCGATGTGTCAGATGGTGGTTGTGGTTAGCTAACCTGACAACCCTGAGGATTAACAGCTTGGGTGCCTAAATCCACAGGGAAGGTTTATAGTCCCCAAGTGGATTAAATCCCACTTGAATTCATCTTGATGGAGGGCAGCAGCTTCCATCAATACTGGCCCGGGGCTGATGAGGACTTTGTGTGCCAAAAGAGCTTAGGACCGGAAAGTGACTTATGGAACTGGATCAGTGGAACGGGGGTCACTCTGGGATGTGGAAGGCAGATGAAAGGCCACTTCATTATAATCTCAGGACAGTCTTCATGGCTGATCACCATGAGGATCACTATTAGTTGGATTTGGATACGGCAGATGTCGTCATCATCGTAGTAGTTTAGAATCATGTATAAGGCACATTGAATGATATTTTACCCATTTTATAACAGCTTTGCCATTTTCATCATCATGTTCATAGCCCCACACATTGCTATGGCTGTTGAAATCTCCAACTAGCAAGCGAGTGCTTTGGTTTTCCATATTAGACAATGTCTTAAAGCAAATGGTATATTAGATGGTTTACAAATCAATGTTACAATACACTCAGCCAGTTCAACTGTCAGGAGTCTCATGATGTCCCCTGCAGTATAGTCCTTTGAGAGGACTGTAATACTTTGTCTTTAAAAAATGGCACTTCCATTCTCAGCAACTAGACACATCGCAAGAAACGTGGGCCAATGCTAAAACGGTTCATCTGAGAGTTTCTTGGACACAAAGAATGTTACATTTCTGTTTATGGCAAAGTGAAGTCAAACGTTCCTCTTTGGATAAAGAAATAAATGCCCTCTGCTGGATCATCTTGCTTGTCAGCAAGTTTTTCTGGATAGGAAGGATTAGCTGGCTGCATGCCATTGCCCAGGGGATGCCCGAGTGTATTTGCAATGCTTTTCATGCTTTGGGAAGGCTCCTTTTATGTTCCCCTTATTACTGGTTCAATGGGCCTACAACTTGCTATGCTAAGCAACAGGATTTCAGCCACTTTGTTTACATGGGCATGAGGTGTAGTTATGGTTAAAACACTAGTCTTTTAAAATTAGCTGCATGCTTGTTGTGTCCACAAACGTTTATCAACGTATAGTGTGTTAGGTTGCAATCATCATTAAGTCTTTGCTGTATTCGCACCCTTTTTTGTAAGGCACCTTATTTATTTATTTATTTATTTATTTTTGCACATTTATATCCCGCCCTCCTGGTGAGTACACCACTCAGGGCGGCTAACAATATAATAAAAATTGCAATAAAAACAATTCAATGACAATAACTAAAAACAAACCTAACACCCCAATTAAAACCAGCATTAAAACACAAACAAATCGTCATTAAAAAAACAACCCACCCCCACCCTAGCCCTGTAAAAACAGAATAGCCAAGCCTGGGTGGCAGCCCCTCACATAGGCAAAATCAGCCACCGGGCCTGACTGGTAGAGTCAAGCATGCCCCAAACTTGCTGAAAGAGCCATGTCTTCAGCCTCTTTCTAAAGGGGAGTATATCCATCTGGAGATGCAAATCAGGTGGTAAGAGGTTCCACAGGGCTGGGGCAGACACGGAAAAGGCTATTTTCCTGGTCCCAATAAGATGTACTTGTTTCACTGATGGGACCACCAGTGAACCCCTCCTGTCTGCCCTAGTAGGACGGGCTGAATTCCTTGTGGTGACGCAGTTTCAATGTACCTTGATTGGTTCTGCACAGGTTCCCCGCACTAACTAATGTTCGGGCAAATGTATCACTGTAACTGCCTTCCTGTCTCTATATAAGTTGCTGCCTCGTCACTGTTTTTCTCAGAGTTCCGTTAGTCCGAAATCACTCCGAACTGAGCTATAATAAATGACTTGTTGGTTAACCCTCGATCTGCTGTCGCATTGCAGTTAATACTCGGACTCAACACTGCTACAGTACGAGGATAGACAGATACAGCCGTTTCATAAAACTGATTCCACATCATTGTTAAGCTGCTAATATTTAAGCCTGTTTGTCTGTGCTCACACGGAACTGCCTTAAACACATTCCTCAATTTAAACGGATATCAGATTCTATTGTTAATCATTCTAATTATCCTACAAAACACAGTCTATGAAAAGGAAGGGACATTATCTTGGAGCTAAGAAACAGGCAAACAGTCAATTTATTCTGATCTTGGTGAGATCATGTCAGAACCTTCTTTGTACCAATTTATAATCCCTTGTTAAAACAGATACTTTTAATGACCTGAAATTATTTGTCAGCCTGCTAAGAATATTTTTATGATTATAAAAGGTGAACTTGATCAGTCTGGAAGTGCTGTGGCTGCAACCAACCTTTTAATTATATGGAAAATGGATGTTGATCTAAAAAATAAAAATTGCAAGAATAATGTATAATAACCCAACAAAAAAGTTCAAATTTAATGGTGGAAGAGGCAAGATTTATGCATACATCGTTATCTTTCTTAAAGGGCAGCTTTCTTTCCCCTGAAGCCTCCCCACCCCTCAATTTGGGATTGAGTATTGATTTAAAACTTTCAGATGAGAGCAGTATTTTCTTGACTAGGTTCTTATTCATGTATACATTTACAGTTTTCTGCAGTTAGAGGGGATTGTGATATAGAATCATTGTTCTTATCAGATCTGAACTTAAAATGAACTTTTCCCACAAAGCCTTTCCCTTCACTGTTTACCTTCCTACCGAAGTGGTACCAATTTATCTACTTGCAATTTCTTGCTTTCAGACTGCTAGATTGGCAGGAGCTGGGACAGAGACAAGAGCTCACTCCATCGTGCAGTACTCGGGTCTCAAACTGCTGACCATGCAGGCGTCAATTTCAGCCTCTTGACCACTAAGCCACCGCTGTCCCCCTCCAGATGTTACCAGATTGCAATTCCCAACATCCTTAGCCAATATAACCCATGATTAGAAATGCTAGGAGTTGCAGTGAAAGGTTACTGTTTACCCATCTATGCCTTATCTGATGCCATGTAGAGCTATTGAACTATAACTCTCATCATCCCCTGGAAACATGAGGATGATAGGAACTTTAGTTGATATACAGTACAGTAATACCTCATACAAAGTCCGCTTCATACAACATCGGATTCATATAACATCGCCTAATTCCTTGAAAAAAGTTGCCTCATACAAAGTCGCTGCAACTTTGTATGAGGCATTGGGGTTTTTCCCAGGTTGCATTGTGCCTGGGCAGTATAAAAGACAGGACACATGTGTGCACTGCTCTTGTGGGTTTTGCACGAGGTGAAGAGTGTTTAGGAGTGGTTTTGAGCGCGATTTTGAATTTTTTTGAATTTTCCCATCAGAATTTTTAGAAGCATTGGGATTTTTGCAGCATTCTTCAGGTTCTTGGATAATCAGGGTTGTTTGACATGGTTTTTTTAAAAAATGTATTTAGCCTTTAGACAATGATTTCTTAAAGTTCTGTCAGTTTCCTGTCTGTTTCCTTGACTTTGCCCTGAAGTCTGTGCTGTTACAGTACAGTGTATCTCTATGGAAACGACGTTGTACGAGGCATCGCAGCAAGGATTTGGACGTTGTATGAGGCATCGCGGCTAGGATTTTGCATGCCTCATACAAAGTCCAAATCCGTATAAAGTCTAAACTTGTGGAACCAAGTTTGGACGTTGTATGAGGTATCACTGTATTTCAACTATGCAAGGTGAGGGAATTCTGCTCACTGCTGTAAAATATTAGAAGGAATAACAACAGTTCATGACACACTGTAGATTGCTGTGCCTATTACTGGCATAACATTATCACAAAAAGTTATTAATAGAACTGTTTGAGAGATGTTCTTTATCTGAAGTTTATAGTATGACTTATTTCAAAAGAAAACCTAGGAGACCCAGAGGATTAACCCTCATCAACACATAATTAATGTTTATTTTTAAAAGAGAACCCTAGTTTCATACTACTTCTACTTGTGCGGTATCCGAATCTGAATATAGGCCGTCCTCATGGTGATCAGCCGTAAAGACTGTCCTGAGAATATAATACAGTGGCCTTTCATCTGCCTTCTGCATCACAGCATAACATCACTTCCGCAAGTCACTTTCTAGTCTGGAGCCCTTTTTACATGCAAAGTATGAGACGGGCACTCAGTCCGTCATGCAGTACCCGGGTCTCGAACTGCTGACTTGCCAGCCTCTCAGCTAACAAGGTGAGCTTCTTAACCATTGAGCTACCGCAGCCCCCTTTTTTGGGGTGATATGATGGTGTTATAGTTGTTTTAATTACTCCCATTCCAAGATCCCATGGTGACCATCAGAGGAAAATAAGCCAGCTCCATTCAATCCTTATCCACTCCACCTCCAAGAAATCCGAAGAATAGTCTCCACGTTGAAAACCCTGATTGTCTGTGTGGACCTTTGTTCTGGTTCTCATGGTTTCCTTTCTTGTCGTTCTCTCTCTTATTGCCAGACCTGGTTCTTTCCTAAAACAATTATTTTTCCAGTGGAAAATGAACTTATTATTGCTGAATTTCTATTTGAGCCCTCAGATGAACTTGGAACAAATGGGAATTGTCTGCTTTCCCTTTTCGCACTTCTTACTCTATTGTGTTGGCTTGTCACACTGATAAAACAACCTATGAAGAGTTCTGGCAACTTAGGCTGATATCAAGATGACATCAGATCACCATACTGTAGAGAGAGATAGGTACTAATTGAGCCTGGGATCTGAGTTCTGCCATGTTTTCAGAGCACATGATGTTTTATTAATGATTTTTTTTTAAAAATCACACAGTTTACACAGCCTATTGATTGTTGCCGGAAGCCTTATTATTGGAGACTCTTTTCACGTCCACGTCTTGATTTGAGGACCATCTGACTTGGGCAAGAATGACTTTAGAGGACCCTCCTCATTCAGATCATCATGAGCAGGTCACGCAATTATAGACATGAAACATTTGAAGGAATACCAAGATGTATCTTTCTAGTCCAACCCCCCATTCCAATGAAGGAGTGGTGGTTAATCATGTGTTAGAACAAATTTCTGATAATTTGGTGCCAGATGTAATATTTGTTGCTGCCCCTGCAATCCCAACATTTTCATTCATCTTATGCTAATGCTTTTTGATTGAGTGGGACCAAAGGTTCATATTCAGGCCCAGGATGAGCTTCATACTGTATAAACAATTAAATGGCTTAAGGACCTGGATATCTGAAAAGTTGTCTTTATAATGTATTCCTACTCTGCCCTCAATATCTTTTTTGCCCTAGTTGGTTGGCTTGATGACAGATTCATACCTGTCAACCTTCCCGGATTGCCGGGATTTCACGATTTTTGACGGTGATTTGCGCCATTTCCCGCCCGCAGCTGCCAAAACCCCGGAATTGGCAGCAGGGGAAAAAGAGGTTCTGTGCATCCCTTCTGCGCCGATCGCCTTCTACGCATGCGTAGAATGCGATCTGTGCAGAAGGGGATCGTAGAAGCCTTCTACGCATATCTATGCATGCGTAGAAGGCTATCTGCGCAGAACCATTCTGCGCAGGTCCCGTATTTTCCGGAGCCGCGGTTGACAGGTATAGACAGATTGCCAATGGAAAACTCCAACTGTGATGTTAATAAAGGGGGTATGTCATATAGGCATCTGTTTCACTCAATTTAAACATGAAATAACACATTTAGTTGCTCTCTTTTCTAACCAGATTAAGAAGAAGCAGCAAGCGGTAGTGGGCTTTTTGGAAGCAAACAAGATTGACTTTAAAGAAATGGATATAGCTTGTGATGAAGACAACCGGAATTGGATGAGAGAGAATGTTCCAGGTGAAAAGAAGCCACAAAATGGAATCCCTCTTCCTCCACAGATATTCAATGAAGAACAGTATTGTGGGGTAAGAAAACTCATGTTTGAATAAATACAGTTAGGGTTTTTGAAAAGAATTATTGATTTGCTTCATGAAGTTGATAAATTATTGTCCTGGTCCACTATTCATATTAATTATAATCTACTATAACCGCCTCAGCTATTTTTGTATGAAGATTCAGAAAGGCCAATAAGAAAAGTAAGAACAATCCCTGGTGGCACAGTGGTTAAACTGCTGTAGTGCAGCCCAAACTGCTGACAGTTGTGAGTTCAGTCCTAATGGGGATCAAACTTGACTCAGCCTTCCATCCTTCCGAGTTTGGCAAAATGAGTACCCAGCATGTTGGGGGCAAAATGCTAATTAATCTATGAACTGCCCAGAACTAGAGGTAAAGGTTTTCCTTGCTCGAAAGCCAGTCGTATCTGACTCTAGGATTCAGTGTTCATCTCTGTTTCAAAGCCGAAGAGCCAGCACTGTCTGCTTCTCGTTTCCGTGGTCATGTAGCAGGCATGACTAGCACACGGAACACTGTTTTCCCCCCACAAAAGTGGTCCCTATTTATTTATCTACTTACATTTTCTTGCTTTCGAACTGCTAGGTTGGCAGGAGCTGGGACAAAGATGGGAGCTCATTCCGTCCTGCAGTATTCGGGAATCAAACTGCTGACCTTCCGCCTCCCAGTCAGCATCTTAGCCACTTGAGCCACTGCAGTGTCTATGAACTGCTAATTACTCTATGAACTGCCCACTAAGTGCTATCGGGAGGTATATAAGTGTAATTGCTATTGCTAAAAGAACAGAACAAGAGGATATTAACTGTGGAAAACACTGTAAAGAGGATTGTACCTAATAGTTGGCAATTAGTTGCTGCTAAATTGACCCTTTATGAACTGAGTTTAAGATTTTCAGGTCAGCAGCATCCTGTTCCCTGAGATTTTAAGACTAAAACACGAGACCTTATGATAGTATATGTGCTGGACCTTTCAGCAGTGTTTACAAATGGCTGTGTGTTGCAGATGGACAGTGTGATAAGCCATCTGTCAGAGAGGCATTAACTCTAGATTTCCTCTTTTGGCAGTGAGTTGGACTTAATGACTGTTGGCATCCTTTTTAATTCTACAGTTCTACGCTTATCTGAATGTAGACAGTGATAAATGTAAAGGCCAGTGAATTGGCGCCACTAAACATCTGCATCTCACAGTATGTTAGGAGAGATTTGTAGGCTGAAGGCTACAACAGACAGTGGGAAGCAAGTGTAGTACACAAATAGAAAATGAGCACTATTTTCTAAATATAAAGTATGACCAGTATAAATCTAGATCTGCTAGTAGATCTCTAGTTGATCTACAGTATGTCAAGAAGATAAATCTCATAACCAGACTCAAGGGCAGCACGATCCCTTTCCCTGAGATTTCCCAGTCAAAGCTCAAAAAATTTGAAAAGAATCTTGACACCTGTTGTGAATTAAATATGTATGTTCAAACTTTGGTTAATTCCTTTCTTAATTAGGTAAAGGCCGCATTTGCTTGAAAGCCAGTCATACCCAACTCTAGGGTTCAGTCCTTATCTCTGTTTAGAGCCAGAGAACCAGCGCTGTCTGTGTCTGCAGACGTTTCCGTGGACATGTGGCAGGCATGACTAAACACTGGAGACGCTGTTTACCTTCCCATCTATCTACTTGAAGTTTCTTACTTTTGAACTGCTAGGTTGGCAACAGCTGGAACAGAATTGGGAGTTCACTCCATCGTGCAGCACCCGGGTCTCGAACTGCTGACCTGCCGACCTTCCAGTTGTCAAGTTCAGCATCTTAACCACTAAGCCACCACAGTCCCTGAGTTTTAATTAAACACTGGACAGCTCAGTAGTTTTAGATGTTTGGCTGCTGAGTCAGCAGTTGAGAGTTCAATTTCTCACTATGCCACCTGGGAGAAGAGCCAGCCCGTGTAGTCATAGGCAAGCTACGCAATCCCAGGTGTGTAGACGAGAATGGTAAGCAGTTTCTGTGTATTCTCTCCCTAGGAAACCCTGGAAAGGCTCACCATAAATCAAAATTTACTTGTAAGCAGCTTCTGTGTATTCTCTCCCTAGGAAACCCTGGAAAGGCTCACCATAAATCAAAATTTACTTGTAAGCAGCTTCTGTGTATTCTCTCCCTAGGAAACCCTGGAAAGGCTCACCATAAATCAAAATTTACTTGATGTCTCACACAATTATATTTTTTTTTAAAAGCATCAAAACAGCACAGAAAGTGCAAAAGAGAGAACCACAAGTTCTCAGAATGCACCCCTTTCATTAGCTAGCACTCAGATTTTTCTTCAGTAGAAAAAAAATCTTTACTTACAGTTCTCCTGAGTATTTACAAAGGGAGGAATAAAAATAAAGGAAAAGAAGATGATCTCTTAGCCCTGTGGCTGGCAGAGATCCATGCTGACTGCATACATCGTGGTCAGGAACTTAGCAGCAACTAACAATAGATGTGAAAAGCAGAAGGAATGGATGGTTGTAGGGAGTGCAAAGACTGCCTCAAAACACCAGAGGTGGGGGAAAAAACCTGTGTTAATTAGTGACAAGAGATAGATACCTTTGCTTGGGGAAACCTTCCACCCACTACACCCTTCATTAGAAAGCATGCAAGATTCTTAACTTTCCTGATGAAACCTGAGTGTGAGGCTGAAATTCTGATACCTGGTAGCCCTAATACAGATGGAATATATATAACCCTGAATCCTTATGCCATTGTTATTTTGATCCACTACCATTTTGTCTCCTATGCTATTTGATGTCAGCTTAAAAGCCATGGGAGAGTTTGTCTGAGGAGCTGAGGCTGGATGACACCAATATGCTGTGGAGATTCTGAGCTATTACCTAGTTATCATATTAGGTGTGATGCTAATTACTCTATGAACTGCCCAGAACTAGAGGTAAAGGTAAAGGTTTCCCTTGCTCGAAAGTCAGTCGTATCCAACTCTAGGGTACGGTGCTCATCTCTCTTAACAGCCAAAAAGCCAGTGCTGTCTGTGTCTGCAGATGTTTCAGTGATCATGTGACAGGCATGACTAGACACCAGAGTGCATGGTACGCTGTTACCTTCCCACCGAAGCAGTACCTATTTATCTACTTGCAATTTCTTGCTTTTGTACTGTTAGGTTGACATGAGCTAGGACAGATGAGGGGCTCACTCTGCCGTGAAGTACTCGGGTCTTGAACTGCTGATCTGCTGACTTTCCAGTCATCAAGTTCAGCATCTTAACTGCTAAGCCACCACAGTCCCATCTTACCCCTTGTGAATCTTACCCCCTTGTGAATGGAGATGTAAGTGCTGGTATGCGTAGCACTTTAATAGATTTCCATATGTGGCAGTCCCCTGCTGCAGTTTCGTTTTACTATAACCAGGATTTGAAGCTGGCATCAAACCATAAGTCCTAAATCTACTTGGACAGAAACCCAGTTAACCATCGATAAAGTTGGTAACATTGATGGTAGAAATCTTAAATGCAACTAAAGCTGGAAATGTGGGTCAGATTTAGATTCTCATGCTGGAGATGTAACAATATAAAGAAAGATGTGCCTAATTGATTTCAGCATCATTTCAATAACAGTATCCTTAGGATTACTAGGAAACTAATCTGCTTCTTTGGGTTTCCAGCTTCGAAGACCAGCTGCAGAGTGAGTAGTGTTAGAGGGAGAAAAAAGATTATTTTGCTGTTTTTGGTGTCTTTCATCCAGAAGCAGGCAACCAAAGGTCTAAAACTTCCCAGAACAGTGGGAGAGAATACCATTTCCCACAACCCAGCCTATCCTTCATAAACAAGTGGTTCTTTTTAGTGAAATCCCTTCCCCTTGCATTCTTTTTAATGGTTCAAAAATATTTGTTGAACATTGGGCATGTGTGTCCAAAATTGTCCTCACATCCCCAGAGCATACAAGGGGACTCCTTGAGCAATTTTTGAGTCCACTTTATTTGTCTCCTCCCCACCATGGACAAAACAAACCGAGTGTTTGCTGTGTGACTTCACCAGGGACTGCTCCCGGGTACTGTATCATGTTCTTAGGGAATGGAAAGCAGCTGACTTGGTAACCCTAAGCATACCCCTGATCAATAGTTTGGAAATACTACTTGCATAGCAGCCAAACATTTAGAACAGGCGCTCACTTTCTGGAGTCCTCCAAACTATGTTTTGGTTGGAGGTGATGGAAGTTCTAGTAGACTAAATCCAGAGAGTACTAGTTTGGGGATGCCTGAATTAGATATTGCTGTGTTGTTTTAATGACATTATATCTCACAACTATGCAGCCATTGTCTGCCAAACCTTTTAATATATTTTTCACTTCCACTAGTCACTAAATACATCCACCAGACTGATTACGAGCATACATCAGTATGATCATATATCCCAGGTTCTGGCAGGCCTACACCGGTTACCTGTTGTGTTCCATGGCAGTTTGAAAGTGCTGGTACTAACATATATGGTCCTCTATCCTGCATTGAGCAGAGGGTTGGCCCTGATGACCAAAAGGCACCTTCCAACTCTGTGATTCTATTGTTTGGGACCTTGTTACATGGCAGAGCAACTTTTTCTGAGGAATACCTCCTGACTGACGAGATTCTTCCAGATTATGCAGTTGAAGGTAACCATCCCCATAGAAGCCAGAAAAAGTGACACCCAGAAAAAGACCTTCATGGTGGTGGCACCTTCCATTTAGAATGGCCCCCATTGGATATCTGTCAGGTGTCCTCCCCACCACCACGTTTCCAGGTCTTTAAGAGAATGGTAAAAAGGCATCTATTTAGAGAGTCACTTACTGAATTTTTCCCTTAGTATTGTTTGACTTCTTTGGGGTCTTCTATTCATGTTTATTGTTTGAGTTCATTTGATGTTATTGTCACTGTGGGTTTATTTATTTTCTCTTACTGATGTATATGTTTTGGGGCCATTGAACAATTACGTGATTCTCGAGCGTGGGGAGGGTGTCTGCCATCTGAATTACGGAAAATTACGGGACGGTGATGATGGTCAGGTCAAAGATTACGTAATCCATTTGGAGCTGTTGTGGTTTCAAAACATGGTGCTTTTTTAGGTTTAAAAATGATCTCTGGGAATTTTGATCCGATTTGAGATTATTAAATTGCTTCTGCAGTCTATTTCTATTTCACCAATAGTGAAAAGCTCTAAAAATTAGAGTTTCGATACAAAAGCTCTGGATTATGTAATTTTAAAGGGAGGGGGGTTCGAAGCAAAAATTATGGTCAGATTACATGGGGGGGAGGGAAGGGGGTGTCAATTTTTTCAAAAAAATGGATCACGTAATTATTGAATGGCCCCTTTATTGCTATTATAATATTGTGTTTGGTTTATAATGCTTCTTTATTTTTCACTGCCACAAGTAGTGCATTGGCACTAGATCCGGCAGGATGAATGAATGAATATATAAATTTAAGTCTAAAATCAATTTTGGCCTATCCTGGAACCAAGTCTAGGGGGTTATATGGTGCATTACAGAACTGAAATTCTAAAAGTTTCATCTCAGAAGAATCACATAACTTTGTGGTGGTTGTTCTGTTTTTATTATGCATTCACATATAATGTTATTCAGCATAGTTATTTTTAGTGCTAACTAGAAGCCACCTACTGACATCTAGTATGGAGATGGTTTTAAATTGCCATGTATATAATCAAATACTGTATGTTTAAGTGTATCTACAGAATTGTGTTTCAAATGCATCTGAGTGTATCAACAAAAACACTTTTCTAGAGGGTTTGGATAGAATTAAACTTTCCAAGAACATTCACTGAAGAATTAATTTTGCTACCTTAATTTTAAAACCTAACATTCAAATATACTGTAAGATGAGAAAGAGTATCTATAAATAACTGAGATTTCAATGTGAGTGACTGAGGACTGGTATTTTTCATCAGCCATGACTAGTCAAAAGGAAAGAACCAACTCTGCTCCTGGTGAGCTCCATTGCTGTGTGTGAGTCTCATGTCTGATAACCTCTCCTTGTCCGGATAAATTTGATGAAATTGTTTTTCCAATTCCTCTGCCCACAAATAGGATAGATAATTTTAAAAGAATGTTTGTGCATAACTCCAGTCTTCTTCTGACTTACACAGTAGGGAATCTGTCAACTCCTCATATTTGTCAGAGAGATGGTAGCTGCAAGGTTGATACAAGGTTTTTAGGTAATGGCCGCCCTTGCTCGAAAGCTAGTCGTATCCAACTCTAGGGTTCAGTGCTCATCTCTGTTTATAGCCAAAGAGCCAGCACTGTCAGGGGACATTTCATGGACATGGGGCAGACATGCCTAGACACCGGAGTGCACTGAATGCTGCTTACCTTCCCACCGAAGTGGTATCTATGTACTGTATCTACTTGCAATTTCTTGCTTTCAAACTACTAGGTTGGCAGGACCAAATCATTAGGTCCTGCCAACCTAGGCGGAAGCTCCCTCCGTTGTGCAGCATTCGGGTCTTGAACTGTTGATCTGCCGACCTTTCATTCATCAAGTTCAGCGTCTAACCACTAAGCCACTGCAGTCCCTGGTTGCCTGCAAATGTGGTGCTCCACTGGCACATGAAAGCATATGGTACCTCTATAGCCCAAGGTTGCTGTCTTACTGTACTAGCTTTGATGGATGGAGATGGTTTTTATTTTATCAAGGTTTTAACAACATGGAAGCCTACAATCCTGTTTATCATTAAACACCAGATTGAATAAATACAGCTTTAAGAATGCTGAGAATGTTGAAAAATCCAGTTCCTTTGGAACATGTATTTACTGTTATGTTTCTATTTCTTTTCTTTTGAGGATTTTGAGTCTTTTTTCTCTGCGAAAGAAGAAAATATTATTTATTCATTCCTAGGCCTTGCTCCTCCACCAGGATCAACGGTATGTATTTCTAACGTTTGGAACCAAAACTCTTCTTAATTTAGTAATTTAATTTAGCAATTAATTTACTAAATAATGATTTGGTTTTGTAAAACAACAAATATTGTTATGTACAGGTGAAACTCGGAAAATTAGAATATCTTGCAAATGTTCACTCATTTCACTTAAAAGGTGAAACAAATATATGAGATAGACTCACTACATGCAAAGTGAAATATGTCATGCCTTAATTCGTTATAATTGTGATGATAATGGCATACAGCGTACATGAGATTATGTGATGATTATGGGGTACATGAGATTGGGGAGTTGGTGGTTTCATAGGCTGTAAGCCATAAGCATCAATATTATAACAAAGTAAGGCTTGAACTATCTCACTTTGCAATTAATGAGTCTATTTCATATATTTGTTTCACCTTTTAAGTTGCATTACTGGACTGAATGAACATTTACACGATATTCCAATTTTCTGAGTTTCACCTGTAACTTTAAAAAAATGACCATTTCAACTTTGCACCAGACTAACAAAGTCTTCTGACATCTTAGAGTCTTCTAGGTTTTATTAGGTGTTAGTTTTTGTGGCTGCATCTGTTGTAGCTTACAATTCACAAAATCTTGTGCCGAATGGCAGCTGTGAGTTTTTGAGGGGTCACATGTCTCCTCTTTTGTTGCAGCAGACTAACTCTCCTACCCTACTCAGAATAGTTAATAGTTCCTAATTACTTTTAAAGTTGCTTCCTGAGACCATTTAAAAATATCTTCAGAGGCATGTTGAGTGGGAATTTTCCATTTTATACTACCGTATTCATTTATGAATCTTGTCTTTCCTTATCAAATAATAGAAAAGTGATAACAAATAAAATTAAATCGTTATTATGGTCTAATACCAGTGTAGTACTGCAGAAACAGAAGTTGAGAAGAGGGAACATAAATATATATTTTGAAAGGAGCATTTCTGCCCAGAGTTAAAGAGTAATACAATTAGTACTTAAGAGAAAGTTCAGTTTATAGTTGGCGGCGGTGGCAGCTGCTACTCGTATCCAAGTATGCATTTTTTCCCCTGGAAATCATTTGATGTGGGCGTGGTATGGTGGGCGTGGCCAGGGGGAATGCCCTGCTTTGCACCTGAATTAGGACTACTTTATTTCAAAATTTGGATGGGTGGGGCCAGCCAGAATGTCTGCTACCAGTTCTGGTGAACTGGTGCGAACCTGCTGATGCCCACCACTGGATGTGTCTCCAGAAAAAAATGCCATTGGTGTGAATTTGTTTAAGGTGTATCACAGCTTGCCATGAAGTGACCCACACACTATGATCATGGAGCCATCTCCTATGGCACGTATGAAATGAGACATGCAGGATTCAACACCGGGACTGCAAAGAACTGCCGCAGCCTTGAGGATATTATCAAGGTGTGCCTTCACAGACCACCCATCTAGCATGGCTTCTTCCGCCTCCATGACCGTTGGGAATCAGAGTTCCTCTTCCGCTCATTTTGCCGTTGAGCCCAATATGATTGTTTCCAGTGGCATTTCCTCCACTGAGAGGACCATCACCCCACCTAAAGGGGCTCATCCGCCTGTAGCCATTGGCCCTTTTAGGGAGTCAGGTTATTTCCCAATGCTCAGCATTGAGTCGCTGGCTGTACGGTCTACTCCATTACTGTAGCGGGATGTCCGGCCAGACATTACCATAGAAATAACAGATACACAAAATGTCATGATGTTTAACTATATTAAAGTGCCCTGTTTTTATTCTGAACCTCTAGGAATCAGATTGAGAGTTTAAAAAACCCACTGCACATGAAATAGACTACTCTCCTACTTTTAAAAGAGAGTTGCAGAAGCAGAGCTGATTAGCAAAGCTGGAAATCATTAGTAATTTATTTAAAAACCCAACAAAACATTCCTTTGAAGATGTTAATGAAGACTATCAGGTAGCAACCAGGAGAAACCCCTATCTTAACCTATAAAACCAAGGGTTAACTATTGGAACTTGCTATAGGTTCCTAAGCCTCGCCCTAATGACCCACACCCACCATTCATGCACACGGCCGTACTGGGTTCGCAGGTCAACGAAGGATTGAGAAAACCGGCAGTGGGGCAACAGTCCCAAACGCGAAAAAAGGGAAACAACTTCATATCCCAACGTTCTTTGCGCCACGCCGCGCCATAGCCAATCAGGCTGAGAGTCGCGACCACAAAGGACATTGAGAAACACGCCACGGCCAATCAAAATCAAGCCGCAGAAAAAAAAAATGCACCACAACCACAAATCACAAACCCATAACTACAAGCCCCAGAGTCCTGCGCGACATGAGTGCGCAGAACGCTGAGGAAGCTGGTGCCCAATTTTTTTTAAAAAAAAACCTCACCGCCTCACAGCCACGCAAACACCAACCGCCCTTCTTTCCCTCACCAACGGCGCCTGAAGGTCCTGACTGGAGTTTCCCCTTTAATATCAGTAGGGGGGGTTGCGATCCCCCTCTCCGCTGTCTCCCCTATGGTTGGGAGGTTTGTGGGGACAAAAGGGGTATGTCCCCCCAACACTTCTGGACCCAGGAGACCAGGGAAAGGGGTTCGATTCTCCTCCTCCCAAAAAACTCCGTTTTTAAAGAGAAGAAACCAAGCAGGTTTTTCTCTTTAAAAATGGAGTTTTTTTTAAGGAGGGGGGAATCAATCCACTCTCCCTGGTCTCCTGGGTCCAGAAGGGTTGGGGGGGGGGGAACATACCCCTTTTGCCCCCCCCCAACCCTCACAGACCCGGGACCCAAGAGAGGAGATCGATTCCAACCCAAAAAACAGTCAAAATACAATAACCCCTACCAGCACCACCTGCTGGCCACAATAGTAAAAACAATTCAAAAACACACAACAGCCCCAAACAAAAGGCCCAAGAGTAAAATCAAATCAAAAACTTAACAAAAATCACAATTTTACACAAAAGGTCACACCAATAAAAACAAGTCAAAAAAATTACCCTAAAACACACTTTAACACAAATCACAAACATATGTCAGTAAAATACAATAGAAACTTTTAAAAATCCTGTGCTGAGTTTTAACTCAAATTAAAACACAAAACATCTAAACACATTTTAAAAACACTGAATGTAAAAAAAAATTACTTTAACATTATTAAAATTATTACCTACGGTACAACTAATTAAAAAAATTCAAAAAACTAAAACATTATTTGCTTACATAAAACAATTTGAAAAAATTATACCATACTTTGTTCTTTTATTAATCCTCAAAAAAAGGCAGATCACAGTTAATAACAGCCAGGCCAAAAAATATTTACATAAATAAACATTTTAAAAATTAAAATTACAGACTAAGCAATTTTTAAAAAACATTAACACAATTTAACCTTCTAACACAATTTAAAACAGCCCGGCAACGCTGGGCAACCTCTGCTAGTAGCTCCTATAAAAAGCAACAGCAAAAGAGTTGTAGCACTTTGAAGCCTAAAGGATCTAATTCTGTATGAGCTTTAGCGAATTACTTTTTACTTAGACACCTGTTATTTGAGGTGTCTTAGTGACACACTTCACTGCAGTGGAAGATAACTTTTGTTGCTTCCCATGCTTACTCCCACAACTATTCTGTCACCCAAGCCATGTCCGTTCTTGCTGTTGCAAGAGAGATACATGGTAGGCAGAGAAAAGGGGGATAGTGAGATAAGAGAAGAAATGATGGAGAACAGGGCTGGTTAGTCAAAAAAGAAAAAGGCAACCATTAGAGGCAAAAGTGATTGGAGGCAACTCCTCTGCTATTCCTTCTAAGCACCTGAGTGTCTCCTTTGTCTTGGGGAACAGAGCTGTATATTTCACATACCCTAGCCTGCATTCCCTAAACCAGTGTTTCCCAAACTATGTTCCACAGAACACTGGTGGACTTCATTTCCCAGAAGTCTAAGTCAGTACATTGGCTGATCAGTGCATGGGGAATTGACTTGGGCTTCTGGGAATTGAAGTCCAAAACCCAAAGATTGGGAAACACTGCAAAACTAGCCTGCTACCCTATGGTTTGGCAGAGAGCATTATTCTACTGCTAGTGTTGAATTGCCTGTCCAGTTAGCTTCTGGACCTGGAACGAAGAGAATAACATTGTCTTGTTACATTCCTAGGAGAATATCAGTGATTGCCCTGTCCCTGTTTCATCAGGGGAGTTAGAGAATATGAATATTATCAGAGTCACACCTCTGTGTTTGATGGAACACTGCATGGTATCATTTTATCAATATACCGGTAACTCTGTTACATTTATAAAAACACAGTTTGTATTCTTTCGCACAGGAGTGGAGGACTACCGAGGAGACACCGGCAGTGGTGAATGGTGAAGGTTCAGGAGAAGAGAACAAAGCTGGAGAAGTAATGCTCGTAACTTTATCCTTCAGTGTAACACTCATCACATTATTTCTTTTTCAGCATTCTGCTTTTGTCTTGCTCTGCCTAAAAAGAGGATGAGAATCATAGCTTGTAGATCCACATTGGAAGCAGAGGAAAGATTGCTTCAGCACTTTGTTTGCACACAGTTCACTGCCTGTCATGAAAATGATGTACTGAACATCAGGGAATAATTCATTCACACCTATCGAGAATATGGTACTCACTAACTGAATGCCTTTCTCTGGCTGAATATTTTCTAGCATGTTTGAGAAGATCTGTAATAATTGATGGTTAGTCATTGACTTGCACTCATGACAAACTATCCAGCCCCAAACTACCAGCACCAAAGATTGTTCCCTTCCTTTTTTTATCTGAGAGTGAAAGTGAATGTATAAGATGCTACTAAAGGAACTTCTATGGGTAGAGTGGTCCCCATGGCCGCCACTTTGGATGTGCCATGTTAACTGGTTTACACTTGTAGCGACCAATATCCAATTAAAAAATGCACTTCAGTCCATTAAACAGACAAGATATAGCACGTTCCCTAGGGACATTTTTGTGAACCCCTGGATACTTCCTTTATGTTCCACTGCATATCCCACCATTTTTTATGAGGAAACATTTGTTATTGCCTTTTTCCTCATCCTAGAGCCATGATGGTGAACGTTGGCACTCCAGATGGGCGCATTTTACTTCTACTTCCAGGAGCGACGAGGGCAGTGCGTGCCTGATGAATCACAGTAAATCCATTCGTGTGGATTCATAGGGTGCTTGGGCTTCTGGGAATTGAAATCCAAGAACATTTGGAATGCCAAGGTTCGCCATCACAGTCCTAGAGGCAGGTCTCTCCTGGAACAGGCACAAGGAACACCACCACTAAAACTCAAAAAGAAACCAGAGCTCCTGAAAACTTTTGAAGTTGTTTATGTGTTTAGTTTTATACAGTATATATTTTACCATTTCTGTGGAGGGGCCCAGCATTTAACATATAATTAACAAATCATCCAGTCAATATAATTACACAAAATCAAATAGATTTGGTTAACACATACATAGAGCATAGTTTTTACTCATGCTGTTTTTCTCCCCTTGCCTCTGGCTTTCTGATGTTATTCATGCAGCAGTTTCTTTCATTGCCAGGAGATTGAAGCTGCTGAAGAAAATGAGGCACATACAGAAGAAAATGCAGAGGCAGAGCCTGGAGATGCAGAGTCAGCGTCTGCAGAGGCAGAAGATGAGACAGAAAAACAGGTGATTTGATTTCTGTATTCCTTTAATTTCTTTTCTTCATCTTCTCATCCATGTAACTGTTGTTGGCTGCTACTTGTGTCCGAGTATACATTTTTTTCCTAGATTACAAACAGGAAATATGCTACTGGTATGAATTTGTTTAAGGTGGATCGCAGCTTGCCATGAACTGACCCACACATTGTGATCACAGAGCCATCTCCTGTGGCACGTATGAAATGAGACATGCAGGATTTAACACTAGGACTGCAATGGACTGCCACAGGCTTAAGGATATTAAGGTGCGCCTCCACAGCCAGTTCATCTGGCATAACTCCTTCCGCCTCCATGACCATTGGGAATCAGAATAGTGAATTGTTTTTCCTCCACTCATTTTGCCATTGGATGTTGCAGTGTGACTAATGTGATGTTTTATCAAGTGCTTCTGATTTTTGGCACACTATGAATTAATGATTTCCAAAAGGTCCTGAGTTTTACAAAGTAAAGGTCACTTTTATTTCAGGTATTTCTCTGTTGCCTTCCATTTTTGTCAGACTTGTCTTCTCATGATAAGTACAAAGAACAATAACCAGTTTATTTGTTTTAGGCAGAGTTCAAGTTTGGATTGATCTAGACACCACTTCTTTGTCTTTTTAGGAGTCCATGGTTATCAATAAACCTGTTTTCCCACACTACCTTTTGAACAGCTCAACTTATTTCCTGTCAGTGTTTTCATTGCCCATATATTATAATTGGAATTGCCAATTACAGTGTGCTGTAATGTTCTTCAGAATTCCAGTAACTGTGCTATATAATTTTAATTAAGACTAGGAGGAGAATGGAATATTCATGGAATGTAGAAGAGCAGAAGAAAGGGTAAGGGATCATGTGACCCCAGTCTATGATCAGCCCTGGTATGAGGCAGAATGGGACAGCTGTTCCTTCTAAGCCCTTGGCATTCCTATTTCTTCTAGAACAGGGGTCAGCTAACTTGGCACTCCAGATGTTCTTGGACTTCAATTCCCAGAAGCCCTGATCAGTGGATGTACTGGCTAGGGCTTCTGGTAATTGAAGTCCAAGAATACCTGGAGAGTCAAGTTTGCTGACCTCTGTTCTAAGACAAAACTCTGCCTAACACAAGCCATCTGCCCTTAGTAGTGGGGTAGTATATTTGGCCCTGTTGCCAACACTGAAAGAAGGTTGATCCAGTTAGCTTCTGTGGGTAGAATGGAGGAGGCTGCCATCTCATCTTTTGCCTCAGGCAGCAACATTTCTTAGGCTGCTTGTTGATGACCATGATTAGATAATAAAAAGCACTTAGCACTCTTTCAGGTGCCACATTTATTCTTCTATTACAGTATTTCCTTTTCTGTCTCTTGTTAAGAGGAAATTCACAGCAGTCAAGTTCTGATAATGACCGGCTTCTTATTTATTTATTGAATTTCTATACAAACAGAAAATAAATAACAACAATACCCACAACAAATCAAAACCCACCGCCAACAAATACATCATAGACTAAACTAAACTAAAATAATTGGTGTCAGAGGACATTGAAACTGAACCTAACTGGCTAATCTATCGACAAAGAAACAATGCCCTGAAAGGCTTCCATGAAGAAGAGCATTTTAAATTGTTTTTTAAAGGTAGCCAGTGATGGGGTCTGGCGCAGCTCCACCGGTAGTGTATTTCACAGTGTTGGTGCCACCACCAAGAAGGCTCTATTTTTGGTTAAAGACTTTCAAACCATCCTCAGTGTTAGTACCTGGAGCTGTGCCACCTGTGATGACTGGGTGATGCGGGGAGTTGCTCTGAAAGAGAGACACTCTGACAGATAACAAGGTCCCAAACTATAGGGCCTTGTATGATAACATTAACACCTTGTATTTGACGTAGTAGGCAACAGGTAACCAGTGCAGGCCTGTCAATGCTGGGAAAATATGATCAAATGTCCTTAAACCTGTAACCAACCTGGCTGCTGCATTCTGGACCTGTTGTAATCTCTGTATCAGACACAAGAGCAGCCCCACATAGAGAGCATTACAGTAGTCAATCTGTGAGATTACCAATGAATGGGTCAGTGTTATGAGAGACCGCTTGTCCAAGTAGGGGCGTAACTGCACAATCTGCTGAAGCTGGAAAAAGCAGCTTTGGACACCGCCACTATCTGTTGTTCCAATGAGAGCAGTGGGTCCATAATGACCCCCAGATTGCGCACCTGGTCCCTAGAGGTAAGAGTAGTTCCATCCAGAGTAGGGACCAGGCATCCCTGTCGGGCAGACGGCTTCTCAAACACCAAAACCTCTGTCTGGTCAGGGTTCAGCTTCAGCCTGTTAGCTTTGGTCCATACTATTATCGAGTCCAGGCACTCGTCAAGACGTCGGACCGCATCCACTGCAGACAATGAAAAGGAGAGATAGAGTTGAGTGTCATCCGCATATTGGAGACACCGAACCCCGAATCTCCTGATGACCTCTCCCAACAGCTTCATGTATATATTAAACAGCAACGGGGAGATGATCGACCCCCTGTGGAACATCCCATTGGAGGGTCCATGGGGTTGAAACAAACTCCCCGAGTTTAACTCTCTGGGTCTGCTCATCAAAGAAAGAGGGAACCACTGTAATACAATGCCCTGTATTCCCAGCCCCGATAAGCATCCCAGGAGGATACCATGGTTGACAGTATCAAAAACTGTTGAGAGGTCCAGGATCTTCAGGAGAGATGAAGCTCCCCTGTCTGCTTCCCAGAGAAGGTCATCTTTCAGTGCGACGAATGCGGTCTCGACACCACAAGGCCTAAACCCCAACTGGAATGGGTCCAAGCAGCTGGTTTCATCCAAGAACACCTGCAACTGATCCGACACTCTCTCAATGACCTTGCCCAAAAAGGGGACATTTGCTACAGGTCTAAACTTGTCTAAGATCTCTGTAGCTAGATTTGGTTTCTTGAGAAGTGGGTGAACAACAGTGATCTTCAGACAGGAGGGCACCTTGCCCTCCCACAGTGAAGAACTAACAATGTTCTGAACCCGTTCCCCAGCAACCCCCATAGCTTTTACTAGCCATGATGGGCAAGGATCAAATCAAGAAGTCGTGGGTTTACAGTGTGCCAGCACCTTGTCTACCTCCTCAGATGACACAGGCCGAAACTGATCACAAGAATCAGAACCAGACAGTTCATTGGACATCCCAACCTGATCTACTGTATTAAAAGTGGAGTCAAGGTCCCATCAGATAGCCTTAACCTTAGCTCTAAAATTCTTAGCAAAGTCTTCTCTACATTTAATGCTTACTTTCCTGTGCTTGGATTTGCCAGTGTCCAGTAAACATTCTGTTCTTCAGTACAGGCTTTGTATGTTTCCTGCTGGAAATGCTACAATTCTAAAAACTCTAACATTGAAATGATTGGTCACTAAACTCTGCCATTCTCAGTGCAAAGCAAAACAAAAAATTAAGACAAGGATTTTGGCTGGGCAAAAAAGATTCAGGAGGCTTGGGGTGGGAGAGAATTGGTATGAAACAAAATAGGAGAGAACATTGTTTGAACATCATGAAAAATCGCAAGTGTAAACCAGAGCAGAACTTGGTCCAAATTGTGATACAAAGGCCTCATGTGAAGCAGTCCAACCTCCACTGGTTCTCACAGTCTTTATCATTTCTTTACTTCCTATCCATCTGTCCTCTTTCTCCCTCATAGCCTTTTAAAAATGAGACTTTATCAAAGAAATGCAAATAGCAATCTCTTTTTTCACAGTTACAATTTGATTCAGATTCTTCTTGCTTAACGGACATATTAATCACTCTGCAATTGCAACTTTAAGCGATCCCCTGATTCATTTATAAAACAGACATTGCAGATCAGAAACTATATGTGCAGAGATTGAGAAATTGAAAGGAAATGGGATTTGGTGTTCTTCTGGATGACCAAGCTTTGTAGGTAGCTTCTGAAAATAGCTAGCTGAGAGTGGGTAGAGGGCAAGACACATCATTAAGTAGAGGGGAGTGACCAGTGTTGAGCTGCTCCAGGTGCCCACAGGTGCCTGGGCACCGGTAGCGGAAATTCCCCCAGGCCATGCCCACTTGGCTGGCCACACCCACCTCCCTACCCCAGGCCATGGTGTAAGGAGGCCAAGTGGGCGTGGCCCACAGAGTTAGCCACACCCATGGTGGGGGTAGTAAATTTTTTTGCAGCGCATCACTGAGTGACACCTGCAGCTTATTGTGGCTAAGAAAAAAAAATCAAGGCCAGGTCATCTTGTTCCTTGTTACTGACTTAATGGAGAATATGATTTCAGCTAAGTGAAGGGAGGGGACAGAAACTGCTCTTGTCTTTGTGATGGTTTGAGGGAACTCAATGTTTGATTGGAAGAGTCTAGAAGGTGAAGCTTAAGATATAAAATGGGGTCCAGGGTTACTTGAGTTATCTTAGTTTTTAGGAAATGTTATGTAATTTTTAAAATTGTGTCAAAAACACACAAAGGTGCTTCCTGGGTTGGAAGGATTTTTGCTGGAAGAACTCTGCTCAAGGGACACCTGAATGAGACTCCTTTCATGCCCCCAAGATCTTTTCCCACCAAAGTGGTCCCTATTTATCTACTTGCAGTTTCTTGCTTTCCAACTGCTAGGTTGACAGGAGCTGGGACAGAGACCGGCACTCATTCAGCCATGCAGTACTTGGGTCTTGAACTGCCAACTTGCCAACCTTCCAGCTAACAAGGCGAGCTTCTTAACCACTGAGCCACTGCAGTCCCTATTTTACATAAAGAATACACAAAATACATCCATTAACACTAAGCTAAAGCTATGCTAGTGTGTAAGTACTAGGTAATTTAGATACAGTAACTTTCTCATTTTGTGTGTTTGTTCTATTTTACTCCTGCCTCAAACTTTGATTATTAGCTCCAAAATTTTGTTGCAGACCTTTTGTAATTGTTTGAACTTATTTTTGAAATCTTCTTTTTTAAAATTATCATTTTAAATGAAATATTAAAAATTCTCAATTTAGTTGTTTTGACTTTGGATTAAGAGGATTTGATTTGTAGTGCTTAATACCAGGCTTAACCATCCTACCAGGATTCTGTATGTTTTGTGGGGGTGGTAGAAGTTCTACTTTGTAAGGATGGTATGAGAGTTATAGGACTTAACCTTGTGGATTTTTTTTTTGAACTCTCTGGAAGTCTGTGCAGCTGAGTTAGACTAAAGTGCATACCTGTCAACCTCGGCTCCGGACAATCCAGGACCTGCTCAGAACGGTTCTGCGTAGGTCACTTTTTACGCATGCGTAAAAGCCTTCTATGCATGCGTAAAAGCGACTTGCACAGAACCGTTCTGTGCAGCTCGCTTCTACGCATGCGTAGAAGGCTTTTACGCATGCGTAGGCTTCTATGATCCCCTTCTGCACAAAAGCCTTCTACGCATGCATAGAAGCGAGCTGCACAGAAGGGATGCACAGTAACGCCTTTCCCCCTGCTGCCAAATTCCGGGGTTTCGGCAGCTCCGGGCGGGAAATGGTGAAAATCGGCGCCGAAAAATGGGAAATCCTGGCCAATCCGGGAAGGTTGACAGGTATGCTAAAGTGTTGGGAGGTTAATGGGTAGCTTCTCCCAGCCATTAACACATTTATCTCTCCTGGCTTTACCCATTCCAGGATCAGAATGCTATTAAAAGCAGGACTCCATGAACCCAATGGTTGCTTGATACCAAAGCTAAAAGATATACCATTTTCATTTCCTTAAATGCAGCATCTTTCCATGGAGGTCGCCAACTCAGTTTCTGTAGGAAAAGCTGCACGGTGTCATCTATGAGTAATTGAGTGATGAATTGTATTGGAGGTTCTAGATCAAACCCATAGCAACCACAATTAGACTGCTCTTGCAAGAGAAAATTATAGTGAATCTCACATTTCCCTCAGCTGCATTTATATACAGATGGCTAAATTTTTCATCTCCTTTTTAAAAAGGCCCTTTTCACTTTGAGAAATTGTACTAGTGTACATGTGTAAGGCATTCCAGACAAAGCTGTGCTTCCAAAAGTATCTTGCAATGGTATATCTGGTATGTTTTTCAGCAGTGAATTATCCACAGTCATTCATCTGAGTAAAAAAACCAAATTCTTTCTTTAGGACTTCATATCATCTAGTACCAGCAGTTCTCTAACACTGGAAACATTCAAGATGGGCAACCATCTGTCAGGTCTGCTTTGATTTGGATTCCTGCATTGAGCAGGGGGTTGGACTTGAAAGCCTATTTATTTATTTAATTCAATTTGTATAGCTGTCCCAATCGACGTGCAACTCTGGGCAGCATACATAAAATCTCCAATGTATAAACTCTAGAAACCCTTAAAATTCCTAAAAACACTGAAAAACTACCTCCCACTAGCACCAATTAAAAATATAGTTAAAAACTTTTAAAAGCATGAGTGATCCTCTTCTAAATGCTAGCCAGGTTTTCATAGTTGCACAATAGGATTCTTACCAACCCCTTGTATTACTGCTTACTAATACACATACAAAATCCTGACCTGTAGTAGCCGTGACTAGGAATCAACAAGGTGCTAGACATCGGAGTGGACAGAATGCTGTTTACCTTCCCACCAAAGTGGTACCTATTTATCTAATTACAATTTCTTGCTTTCGAACTGCTACGTTGGCAGGAGCTGGGACAGAGACGGGAGCTCACTCCGTCTTGCAGCACTTGGGTCTCAAACTGCTGACCTTCCAGTCATCAAGTTCAGCATCTTAACCACTAAGCCACCACAGTGGCCTATAAATGAGACTGAATAAATAAGGCCCTGGAAACCTGCATTAATATAGTAGATCTGCTACCTGCTGTTTTCATTTCCACCTATGCTCTGTTTTGAAAAGAGTGACCTCTGTTTCTAGTTGCCTGTTTAGACTCTCTTGCTAAGAACATAAGAACAGAGGGCATATCAGTTGTTTATGAGCCCCCTAATGAGTGATGATAATCAAGAGAAGCATTGTTTCAATTCATGGTTAAGCTTATTTTATTTGTAAGGCATTTCAGGGTATTGCTAGACATAAGAACATAAGAACAGCCTTGCTGGAACAGGCCACAGCCCATCCAGTGCAGCATTCTGTCTCACACAGTGGCTCACCATTTCCTTCAGGGTATTCCCAAGCAGATGCCTGCTTAGGATTCCCTGGAAATGATATTGAGAGATATCCTGCCTATCTCTCCAACCCGGAGGTTGTCCTTAAGTATCCATAATTATAGCCATTGATACTCTTGTCCTCCATGAACTTGTCTAATCCTTTCTTAAAGCTGTCAAGACTGGCAGCTGTCACCACTTCTTCTGGCAGGGAGTTCCATAGACCAGTAATCCTCTGGGTGAAAAAGTACTTTCTCTTATTTGTTTGAGAACTAGTACCCAAAAGTTTCATCGAGTGTCCCCTAGTTCTAGTGTTATGCGATAGGGAAAACAGTTTTTCCTTATCTACTTTGTCCACACCATGCATGATTTTATAAACTTCAATCAGGTCACCTCTTAGACGTCGTCGTTCAAGAGTGAAGAGGCCCAACCGTTGCAGCCTCAGATGGTAAGGAAGGTGTTCCAGTCCCCTAATCATTCTGGTTGCCCTCCTCTGCACTTTTTCCAGCTCCATAATATCCTTCTGGAGGTATGGCGACCAGAACTGTACACAGTATTCCAGGTGGGGCCTCACCATAGATTTATAAAGAGGCAAAATGACACTTGCTGACTTATTTTCTATACCCTTCCTAATGATCCCTAGCATTGAGTTTGCTTTTTTCACTGCTGAGGCACACTGGGTTGACACCTTCATTGAGCTGTCCACCAGGACACCAAGGTCCCTTTCCTGGTTAGTCGCAGATAGTTCAGACCCCATCAGTTTATAAATGTAATTGGGGTTCTTTGCCCCAACATGCATCACTCTGCACTTACTAATGTTGAAGCTCTTTTGCCACTGTTTTGCCCACTCCCCAGTGTCAAGCGATCCCTCTGGAGCGCCACATAATCTCTCACAGTTTTCACTACCCTGTATAATTTAGTGTCGTCAGCAAATTTGGCTACCTTGCTTTTTACTCCTACCTCTAGATCATTTATGAAGAGGTTGAAAAGCAGGGGTCCCAGTACTGAACCTTGGGGGACCCCACTCTTTACTTCCCTCCACTTGGAGAAGTGTCCATTTAGTGCTACCCTCTGTTTCCTGTCCCTTAGCCAGTTGCTGATCCAGGACAAGACCTGTCCCTTTATTCCATGACTGGTAAGTTTATTCAAGAGCCTTTGGTGTGGGACCTTGTCAAAAGCCTTCTGAAAGTCCAGATAAACAATGTCAACTGGATCCCCCTTATCCACATGCTTGTTGACACTCTCAAAAAATTCCAACAGATTAGTGAGACATGATTTGCCCTTGCAAAAGCCATGCTGGCTCTCCTTTAGCAGCGCCTTCTCTTCTATGTGCCTATTAATTCTATCTTTTAGGATGGTTTCCATCACTTTACCTGGGACACATGTCAAACTGACAGGTCGGTAATTCCCTGGATCACCCCTGGATCCTTTTTTGAAAATTGGTGTTACATTCGCTACCTTCCAGTCATCAGGCACAAAGCCTGATTTGAGGGAAAGATTATATATTTTGGCTAGGAGATCAGCAATTTCATCTTTAAGTTCCCTGAGAACTCGTGGATGGATGCCATCTGGTCCTGGTGATTTGTTAGTGTTTAGTTTAACAAGACATGCAAGGACCTCCTCCCTGGTTATTTCTATCTGGCTTAATTCTTCGGTTTCCCTCCCTACGAAGATAGGCTCTGTTTTGGGCATCTGAATCATACATTTATTGTGAAAACTGGATCATACTGTAGCAAACACATTGTCTAACTGTGTCTTCTGTCTTTGTAATGTTTTGCCTGTATAACTTTCTGGATTCATTTCCCCTCTGATATGAGTCTGCTGCAAGACAAGCAATATTCTGTCACGGGTGGAAGGAAATAGAAGAACTGATCTGAGTTCAGGGCACTCTGATACAGTCACTACCTCAGTCATCTTTCGGGCTTGACATACAATTATTACAGCTTTGTTTCAGTGGTGTACCACCATAGACAGAGATATAAAATTTCCAGAAATTTGGAAGTCGGGGGGGGGGATCCCTCCCCCTTTAGGGGAAAAATTGATACTGTAATTTAAAAAGCATTAAAAAGTGCCATACAGTATTAGCAATAGCACGCTTTACAGATTGAATATCAGGTATAACATATAACTAAGTTTAGCATAGAATTATCCTGTTTAGCATATTAAAAGTACAGGCCATTATTCAGACCATAATTTCAACTTGAATTTATTTGTAATTTTTTAAAAAAAGTTTGAATTGTTTTTGTGTGTGAAGAACAGACCAAAAACAATAAAAGCAACATAATCTTACATAAATTTATTATTACTGTATTTATTGCATTTTAATAGTGCCCATATGGGATATTTCCCACTGGGCAGTGGACATACAAGTGACAAAATTAACATAATAAAACAACCAACCAAATAAATACATCAGAAAATAAGAATGAAATAAAATACTTGAAAAGTTGTCTAAAAACAATGTAAGAGATGTTTATATATTTTATTTTTTAAAAATTAAAAAATACATAAACATCTATTACATTGTTTTTAGAAAACTTTTCAGGGAGAAAACAGGGCCATCTTGTCTAAAACATTCATTGTTTTGAAAGAGAATGTTCTACAGTTCATTTATTACTTATTCGTTTTTTTTAAAATAATGCTGCAGAGAAGAACAAGAAAAGCCCCAATTTTCCCATAATTTGGGGTCCCACCCTCCAGCCTTCATATCTTTAACCTTAAACATCAGAATGGGGACTTTCTATTCCTTCCCATTGCAGCCTAGGGTGTGTCGCCCCCCCCCAACTAAGGGGGTGGGTTGGTGGGTGGTCGAGTGAGGGTTTTAATGTTCTTTATTTTATCTGTTTTTACCATTGTGCGCCACCCTGAGTCGGGTTTCCCTGAGTGGGTGGCATAAAAATCTAAGAATAAATAAATAAATAATGGAGAAGCAGTTTGTTCTATCCAGCATATACCTCAAGTAGACCATTGGCTCTTAGCCATTGGGTACCATCCTTTGAAGAAAATTTTTCCACAGAAACTCCATAAGAAGTAAATGAAAAGAGTGCAAAAATAGCTGCTTTCCTTTATTAACCTGCTGTTTGATAAAAGAGTGAAATTGACTAGCTTATTTGTTGGCCTGTAGGGAATAGATTGTAAATGCTTTGAATAGCCAGGGGTTTGAGATCTAGTTTTGGCTATTGTCCCCCCCCCTCCCTAGCAGACAGGAAAAATAAACAATGAACATAATACCATGAACAATGTGAACCAACCTAAGATTAATAAGAAAGCTTGCTTTTCACAGGAAAACATTCAGGATTGTTAAACACCTGAAACATCCTACCCCAACCCTGTCATTCAAGCCTCAGTTTTCCGCACCTGATTTCTGATCCCTAAATATATTTGCCCAGACTTGCAAGTAGAAGTGCTTAAGATTTGTATATCCCTGGTGGTATCTGTCTGTTGTTTTCTTGTAGCTATTTGTCACCCTGGATGCACATAAATGATATTTCTGGCAATAAAAACATCTGATTAATTGAAGGAAAATGTTCTCCGACAGTTCTATAAATGCACTATTCAGATGAAATTTTTGAAATGCTTAGTCTGTGCAAGCATTTCAGAAAGTAAACAAAACAAAAAGACAAAAAATGTTGTGGCACCTTAAAGACAAACTGCTGTATTTTAATGATAGTTTTCATGGATCAAGTCCACTTCATCAGGCATAATAATGTGACTTCATGGCATCAACTCAACAGAGCCAAACTTCTCAGCAAATGTGAATAACAACCAGGGAAGTTCTGCTATTACCAGTTGTAAAAAGCCTCACTGATTTGTAAACTGATCTGTTATGCTAGCCAGCCCTTGTGTGCTTCTGTACCTGATGTGTATAAATGGATGCTATGACGTTTTACCCTTATGTCTGAAGATGTGGACTTGATCAACGAAAGCTACCAGTAACATTAAAATACAGCAGTTAGTCTTTAAGGTGCCACAACATTTTTTGTCTTTTTGTTTTGTTTACTCTCTGATATACTAATCAGATAGTGTGTATATGAGTAGTTATAAAACAAAATTAGATGCTACAATTTGTAAATCCTGAGTTCTTTTACAAGCCCCAGAGTAGGAGTTGCTCGAAGAATTTAAGGAGAAATCAAATGTCTCTTTGAAACCAGATGAGGGCAAAGCACAGTATATGTATCAACCAAAGTAGACATCCATAGCATAGAGCAAGGGTTCCCAAACTTTTTGGTCTGCGGGCCGGTCACGTGGTTGAGCATGTCGGTGGTTCCTCCCACCTGAAGTGGAAGTAAAATATGTATGCGCATGCACAAAACTCACCAATGCATGCACTTAACACTGTCGTAAATGACCTTGCGGCTGTTGTAAATGTGTTTACAACAGCTGTGGGTCATTTATGGCAGTGTTATGCGTAGGTGCATTATGCACCCGTGCATGCACATTTTATTTCCACTTCCGGGAGCAGCGTGGGCAGATGATTTGGCACCATGGACCATATCCGGCCCACATGCCATAGTTTGGGTGCTCCTGCCATAGAGGAATTGGCTCCACGAATACAGACTCAAAAACCCTAAAATAAAAGTCATATACATATGATCACTCTGTGGATTCACTTTTGCAGGAACCCATTCTGCACAAATATATTGAAATCCTACTACCTAAACCAGGGGTGCCCAAATTATGGTCTGGGGGCCGGATGCAGCCCCCGATGGCAATTCATCTGGCCCGCAAAGCCCTTGTTGCTCCTGGAAGCGGAAATAAAGTGTGTCACATCCGGGGCCCAGGCCTTAATGACCAGATCACTGAACCACGTGATCGGCCCACGGCTCAAAAAGTTTGGGCACTCTGACCTAAACCAAGGAGCTTAACTTCCTCTGTTGGGAGACATTACTTTTGCTTCTCCAACCTTTTCACTCTTTCTAATGCAAACTCTGAATTGCAACTTCCACCTAGGATTTCCTCACTCATTGGGCTGAACCAAATACTGTAGTCTATAGCGGTTACATATATACGGTGTGCATTTGGGGGGGGGGGGATTCTTGATTGAATACTTTTGCTAAGAAGAAGTGCTTATATTTTTGTTTATTGGTTGCATCATGCGATTTGTCTATGCATGTTTCTGTAAAAGAACTCAACATTCTGTGAAGAATTTTTAAAGATTCTGTTAATATATCGAGGGGGAAAAATAAATTTCTTAGCACCATAGAATACTTCTTCTTTCGTGTCTAGACCAGATGTGAAACTGCCAAAATGAAGACACCTTTTGGTGAGTTCACCTGCAGTTCTTTTCACCTGACAATTGTGAATGTTCTTTCATTCTTTTATGAAAATAAAAAACAGGAAGAAGCAGAAGAAGGAGGAGAAGAGGAAAACGCAGAGGAAGGAGGAAAGGAGGAAGAGGAAGAAGGAGGAGAGGAAGAGGAAGAATCTTAGTACATTTGTAGGCTTTTCCCCTTCAAAAGATTGTTCAGGTAGGTAGTTCAAGACACCCAATCTCAGCTTCCATCTGAAAATCTTATTGCCAGTTTTCTTTGCTAATAATAAAAGATGGGAGAAGGTATGATTTTTCTGTTTGGGTTAAGCAAACATAAAAAGTGTAACAACTGATAATGACCATTATTTATTTCCCTACAAAGTAAAAGTAGGCCTTTTAATGGAAGAAAAATAGAACGTGAGCCAATCAGCATAAGCATTCTTATGCTGCTTTTTTATTGTTTGACACTAACTCAGTGACAGAAGGGAGTCAGTGAAATCTCAAATGTCTAATGGTTGTTATTGTTGGCAACTGCAGATAACTTAAAGCCCTACCATTTGAATTTTATAAACAACTAGCAGATTTTGCCCGGCGGTGCTGGGCTGTTTTAAATGGTTTTGGAAGGTTTTTTTTCTTAATGTTGGTAAAGAGCCGGGCTGTTTTAACTTGTGTTGTAAGGGATATTTTTTTTTTGGTAATTTATGTAAAGAAGAGGTGTGTTGGTGGTTAGGGGTGGTTTTGGGTGTGCACAACCACCGCTACCCATACAATAACACTCCAACCACCAACACACACATTAAAAATTCCTGGCAAGGCAAGAGTGTTGTGTGTGTTTGTGTGTGTGAGTGAGTGAGAGAGAAAGAGAGAGAAAGAGAAGCAGAGTGTGTGTGTGTGTATTGCCCCCCCCAACCCTTCCAGAGCCAGGAGACCCTGCAGAGAGGGGATTCCCCCCCCCCCCCCGCAGGACACCCCGTTATTAAAGAGAAGAAACCAAGCTCTTTCTTCTCTTTTAAAACAGAGTGTTTGGGAGGGGGGTGTATTTGATCTTCCTCTTCCTGATCCCCTGGGTTTGGTAGGGTTGGGGGGACAAAAGGGGTCTGTCCCCCCAACCCTTCCAGAGCCAGGGGACCCAGCAGAGAGGGGATCATCTCCCCCCCCAAAAAAAACCCACTCCGTTTTTAAAGAGAAGAAACCAAGTGGTTTCTTCTCTTTTAAAATGGAGTGTGTGTGTATGTGGGGGGGTGTATTCGATCTCCTCTCCCTGGTCCCCTGGGTTTGGTAGGGTTGGGGGGACAAAAGGGGTCTGTCCCCCCAACCCTTCCAGAGCTAGGGGACCCAGCAGAGAGGGGATCATTCCCCCCCCCAAAAAAAAAACACTCCGTTTTTAAAGAGAAGAAACCAAGCGGTTTCTTCTCTTTAAAAACGGAGTGTTGTTGTTGTTGTTGTTGTTTTGGGGTGTGTGTGTGTTTTGTTCCTCTCTCCTGGGTCTCCTGGGTCCAGAAGGGTTGGGGGGGGACAAAAGAGGTCTGTCCCCCCAACTCTTCTGGACCCAGCACCTTTCATTGCCTCCCTCACCCACCCCCTAACCCTTACCTAACCCTTACCTTTTCCTGGCTCCCTCCAGCTGGGTCTTTCAAAGTCTTTCCCACCGTTTTTTTTTTAAAGTCAGCGCGTGTTCCCAGCCTCCTCTGCACTCGTATCCCTCAGCCTGATTGGCTGAGGGATTGCACAGTGTAAAGGATGCTGGGAATTGAAGTCCTTTTTCTTTGTTCACGTTCAGGGGGCTCCTGCCCCACTGCCACATTTCTCAACCTGACAGTTACCTGCGAACCCGGTTCGGGTGAGTGCAGGGAGGCTCTGTCGGGGCTAGTGGGGCCTGGTGCAACATCCTTTGTCACATTCCAACGGTTAACGCATAGATTTATAGGTATAGATTATCAAGCATCAGATCTGAACGTTAATAGTTTGTACAGTACTAATAGTACAGTTTTAAGTCATATAGAGTAGCCAGTGGTGGGCTCCCAAAAAATTTACTACCACACTGTGTGCATGGTATGGTGGGTGTGGTCAGGGGGGAAGCCCTGTGTTGCACCCAAATTAGGATTACTTTATTTTAAAACTTGGATGGGTGGGGCAAGCCAGAATTTCTGCTACCAGTTCTGGCGAACCGGTGCGAGCCTGCTGATGCCCACCATTGATAGTAGCCATCAAAATGGCAACCATTTTTAATTACATTAGAAATTTGGGCTTTCACTTGGGTCTTTTCTGTCACAGAGTTAGTGTTGAACTTTGTTACGAATCCACTGAATGAACAAAATCCTGACCCTAGATTTTTCTCATTTAGGGAATAAGTGTCAGGTGTAGGACTAAAATGTTAGGGAGTACACACACAAGTGCTGCCCTTCAATTTCTCGGCATGTCTAGCTGCTTTTTTGAACTTTGAACTTTTAAAACTTCATGCAAGTATTAAGGTTGTCAAAGGAATAGTTTGCTGAACAAACACAGAGTCCCTTTGATTGGAAACCTTAACTGGGTTTTTGTTCTTGTGATCCATAACTGCATTGAGTTGAATGTAGACCCTTTGCTTAAGGTTGGAAGTCTAACATAGCTAAAGGACAGGCGGATGCCTAGGTCAGAACATTGTGGGCCATGTCCTTTTCCACTTTAATTCATGTGTGATATTGTGCTGGAATGCCACCTAGTGTTTAAACTGTTATTAAAAAAACTGCCCACAGCTGTTCTCTAGCACACTAGATAAAGGTAAAGGTTTCCCTTGCTCAAAAGCCAGTCGTTTCCGACTCTAGGGTTCAGTGCTCATCTCTGTTTCAAAGCCGAAGAGCCAGCGCTATCTGCTTCTGCAGACATTTCCATGGTCATGTGGCAGGCATGACAAGACACCGGAGCGCATGGAACACTGTTTACCCGGCCATTTTTCATGTAAGATCTTGGCTACACAGACTGGTTGGAGCAGGCTGGTGCAGGCTAAATAAGGTTGGATCGGGATCCAGTAAAAAAGCAAAGTAAAAAAGATGTCCTTGCCCCTTCCTATTTCTTTCTGCTTCCTGAAGAAAGATTTTCATTTTAAAAAAATTCTCTAAGTGGTGCAGAGCACCAGAACTGGCATAATTTGCTTTTAAACATTTTTTTTATTTCTTCTCTTTGTTCAATGGAGGAGCAGAGAAAATAAGTTTTAAATTTTCCAATTTATTTAACCAATTCCCCCATATTATTAAGTGGTTAAAATATCTGCTTAAGCCACTAATGATATGGTGATACTGAAACTAGCTCATAAATTAAAACAGGTAACCTGCTTTGATTCAATCCCAGAGATTGCATGTGCTGGAAAAAATCAAAATGGAGTGATCCCACTCTTCCTTTTTGAAAAAAAGAGCCCCTGACAGGGTGCCAGAAAGATGAAGATAGGAACGCTGTGGCCCATCTCTACAATAGACCAAACAGTGGGCTAACAGCTAACAGTCACCTTCTGAAATATATTTATGCCCTGCAGAAACATTAATTAGCCCTCTACTCAGTACCTAGTCAGCACAGATGGGTGCTCAGATCTACACTATAAGTATAACACAGCCAGAATTGTCTGCTGAATTTTTCCTTGAGCAGTGGCAGGAAATATAATTGATATTCTTCTTGATGGTCTAATTAAAAAAACATATGAAACTAAATGGGGCTAAAGCACAGGGTATACTTCATTCTGTTACATAGGTCACCTTGCAATCTGTAATGGGGAGAGAGAAATAAAAACGCATAAATATTATATGTAACCAGCATATTTTGCCCGGCAGTGCCGGGCTTTTTAAAATTGTGTTGGATAGTAAAGGGTTTGGTTTTTTTTCTTGAACAAATGGTGCTGGGCTGTTTTAAATGGTGTTGAAATGTTTTGTGAATTTGTGACTTTGAGGCGCTGCGTCCGCCTGCGGTGGACTTGCGCTCCCAGTGTTGTTTATTTTTATTTTTTGCATGCCGGCTTCCTCAGTGCCAGGTTCTTTAAAATGGTTTTGGAAGGGTTTTGTTTTATTTTTATGCAAATGAGGTTAGTTTTTAATTGTGGTTTTTTAAATTTTTATTTGTACACATGGGCTGTTAGAAACTGTGATTTTTTAATTTTTGTTTTGGTTTTTTTGGTTTTTCAAAAGAGGAAAGGATGATATAATTTTTTTTGTAATTATTGTATTTAACCAAATAATGTGTTACTATGTGAATTTTTTTAAATAGTTGTGCCTTGGATAATAATTTTTAAAATGTGTAAGAATATGTTTTTTTTAAAATCAATGTTTCCATACTGTGTTTAGATGTTTTTTTTTGTTTTTTTTAAGTGAAAACTTTTTTAAATTTTTTTTTGTGATTAGTGTGAATATTTTTGAATGATTTGATAACTTATTTCAGTAATTTGGGAATTAATCTTATTATTTTGAATATTTTTGGATGTTTTTACTCTTGTGGCCTCTGGGTGGGGCTGGTGAGCTTTTAGTGTACTCTACAATTTTTCTCTACTGTCCTCTGGGTGTTGCTTCTTCTTCCGGTAAGTATTCTCTTTATTTTCTCAGTTTAGTTCCGGTCATCATGGAGTGAAGACGTCTCATGGTAAGCTCTCTGGTTGTTGTTGTTGTGGTTTTTTTTTTTGGGGGGGGGGTCTGTGTGTTTTTTCTTGTTTGTTTTTGGCTGTTTTTGTGTTTCCTTTTTGTCTTTTTGATTTTGAGGGTTTTTGACTGTTTTTGGTTTGTGTTTTTGTGTTAACTTTTTTAGGGGCAGGGGGGTCTTTCTTTTCCTGGCCCGTGGAAAGGATGCCTGGCCCGTGGAAAGGAAAGGCCGGGGGAGGTCTTTTTTTCCCTGGGCCAGGCTCGATGCCTGGCCAGTGGAAAGGAAAGGCCGGGGGGTGTATTTTTTTCCTGAGCCAGGCTCGATGCCTGGCCCATGGAAAGGAAAGGCCGGGGTGTGTGTGTCTCTCCCCCCCCCCCCCCCGGGCCAGGCTCGATGCCTGGACCATGGAAAGGAAAGGCCAGGTTGGAGAGGGGTCTTTTTTCCCCCGGACCAGGCTCGATGCCTGGCCTGGGGAAAGGAAAGGCCGGGGGGTGTCTTTTTCCCCCGGGCCAGGCTCAATGCCTGGCCCGTGGAAAGTAAAGGCCGGGAGGTGTATTTTTTTCCCGGGCCAGGCTCGATGCCTGGCCCGTGGAAAGGAAAGGCCGGGGGTGTGTGTCTTTTTTTCTGCGGGCCAGGCTCGATGCCTGGCCCGTGGAAAGGAAGGGCAGCGGGTTTTTTTTACTTGTATTTTTCGCGCGCCGGCTGCCTCAGCGTTCTGTGCGCTCATGGCGCACAGGACGCTGGGGCTTGTAATTTTAGGTAATGCAGCGTTTTTTTCCTGCAGCTTATTTTTGATTGGCCGCGGCGCTTTTCCGAACGTTCCTTTTGCCCATGCCGCTCAGCCTGATTGGCTCTGGTGCAGGGCAGCACAAGGAACGTTGGGAATTGAAGTTCCCTTTTTTTGTTTGCGTCCGGGGGGCTCCTGCCCCACTGGTGCAAATTTCAACCCGACAGTTACCTGCGAACCCCGTTCGGGCGAGTGCACAGAGGCTCGGATGGGGCTAGTGGGGCCTGGCTAAACATCCTTTGTCACATTCCAACGGTTAATGCACCATTTTATAGGTATAGATCAAGTACCAGTGAGTAAAAATAAGACTCCATATTAGCACTGGCTTTGCTTTTGCATTTTAACTTTCTAAAACAGCCCAGGGAAAGGTGCTAATGTGTTGAGTGCCTCCGTATGGACCTGGTTCTGATGTGGACGTGTAGACCATGAGCATGTGTGAATCAGTTGTCTCATTTTAAGTTAGGTCAGTAGGGGCTGCGGTCAGGGCTGTAGCCAGGGCCCCCCAAGGGGGGGGGGGCAAAAGCCCTCCTGAGCTAACAACCCCCCACGCACCCACCCCGTGATGCCAATGTTATATATGTGAGTGTGACATTATTGCTCCTCCTGGAAATTTTGGCCCCTCCTGAAAAATCCCTCCCCCCTAGAATCCTGGCTATGGCCCTGGCTGTGGTGGCTCAGTGGTTAAGAAGCTCACCTTGTTAGCTGGAAGGCCGGCAAGTCGGCAGTTTGAGACCCGGATACTACATGATGGATTGAGCGCCCATCTTTGTCCCAGCTCTTGGGGAGATGAAAGGAGCCTAATTTGGGCATTCCATGAGTGGAGTTTCTTCTGCAAAAATTCTTTCAATCCAGAATAATTTCTTACATATTCTTATTTGAGAGTAAAAAATAAAAAATAAAACTATGTACCAACATTCTTACATATTCTTCTTTGAGAGTAAAAATATATATACAAAAAACCTTGTGGCACCTTAAAGACTAACTTCTGTATTTTAATGTTAGCTTTCGTGGATCAAGTCCACTTCATCAGACATAAGAGTGAGTTTTCATCAGTGGTGTCAAGTATCCCCTTTTGCTCGGGAAAACCCTGTAATTTAGAGCCCCTCTTCCCACCATCACGTTTTTAAAAATAATTTCCCATATTTTTTAAAAAAATCCGGGGGCATGTAAATCTCCCATATATTATTGTGTTATATCTTTATTCATGAGGTGTGTGGCTTATACCAGAGCAGGAGTGTTTGGCTCCCCTTGGTGGAGGAATAACCACCCTATAGGCATGACTGTTTCCCCTCAGGGAAAAAGACAGCCAGCAAGCCAGGCTTACTGTAGTAATTCTATTTTAAATTTCCCCCTATTCTCCTCCTATTCGACTGCATTTCATATTATGGTGATTTTTCATGGAACTGTTTTTTACACTTTAATCAGTTAATTGTCTACTGTCTTAGCGTTTTGTGCCTCAACTTCATTTTTAAAAACTCTATGTTTAAGAGAAAACCATGGAAGTATCCCTGTTTATGTTGTATGCAAATATACTTGAAGCCGATTGGCTCATTGATTTCCCTTTAACACCCTCTTTCCCAGGAGAGAGAGGGCTTCAAGTATATTTGCATACAATATAAACAGCATATTTCCGTGGTTTTCTCTTAAATACAGAGTTTTTAAAAAATGAAATTGAGGCACAAAACACTAAGATAGTAGACAATTAACTGATTAAAGTGTAAAAAACAGTTCCATGAAAAATCACCATAATATGAAATGCAATCGAATAGGGGGAAATTTAAAATAGAATTACTACAGTAAGCCTGGCTTGCTGGCTGCCTTTTCCCCGTGATGGGAAGCAGTCATGCCTATAGGGTGGTTCTTCCTCCACCAGGGGAGCCCAACACTCCTCTGTGGTTCTTCCTCTTCTAGGCTCTTGGATGTGCCTAGATTTTGTGGAGGAGGGGGCGTGGCCAGGGAGAAAAGGGCATGGCCTAAAATTTCCCTTATTTTCATGTCCAAAACGTGACAGGTATGGTTTTCATGGAATCAATTTATACATATCAGGTACAGAGGCACAATGGTGGGCTGGCTTAACAAATAGGTTTGCAAATCACTGTGCTGTTTACAACCGGTAATAACATACGATCAGTATGGCTCTATTTACAGAACCAAACTTCATGATAATCAAACTAAACCCAATCAGTGATCTATTATTACAGTTTTAAATAGCCACATTGATCATATATTATTACTGGTTGTAAATAGCACAGTGAAGCCTAAGTTCAGTACATTGGCTGATCAGTGCTTTGGGGAATTGACTTAGACTTCTGGGAATTGAAATCCAAAAACCATAGTTTGGGTTTAGTTACTCCTCTTTGTCCTTCTCTTTATTCCACCTTCTCCTGTATCCCATGTGCATTTCCTGGGGTTGCATTTGCCATCTTATAAACAAAGCTGAGATGTGCATCACATTTTAAAAAATTTTCTCGACAGGAAGCCTGAAGCCCGTGGCAAGTCATCACAGTGTGAAAATTAAAAGCAACCATTTCCCTTCACGAAAGCAGAAAGCCATCAATTTCTCTTTCTCTCCAACTTCATATATTGACATCGATGTGACTTGAAGCAAAAAACAGCTCCACAGGACGTCTTCATATGTTTATATATATGTGTGTGTGTTTGTGTGCGTGAGATATCCTGGCTTCAGAACTTAATGAGTGGCCAATCAACCTTATGGGTCTGATTTTTAGGATGTAGGTTCCTATTGGTAGGAATTGTCTGAGTCTCCTTTTTCTCTTCTTTCTTTCTTTGCTAAAGTACTCTTACAGCAACAGTTGGAAGAGGTAGAACTCAAAACTGGAAGCTACAAAGAAGCGCCCCATGTCTCTGTCTGTGCTTGCTGTAGCCTTTGAAGTGGATGTTATTTTAAAATGTACAGCCGTATCTGAAATAAACACATTTCATGCCAACAATCCACTTGTTTCTACAGGCATTAATTTATTCAAGTAAGTGATTAAGGAAGGCAAAGAAATGTTACAGGAAATGCTTTCACTGAGGAAACTTCCTTTGTGGAAGACTCCCCCCTTGTTTGAGTACATTTTGTGCTATCTTTGTACTGCATTCGATATGATATCTATTGTTCATGAGCAGAGAGCTTTTTTGAAAAGTACAACTGACTCGGGTATTAAAAGTCAAGATACCCATGTTCTCCTTATGCCACTGAAAAGTTATTTTCATTCCTCTGAGCAAGGGCTGCCACTCATAAATGGCAGAAGAGCAACATCTCCTTTTCTCCTTCATTTGTAGTCCTCCTTTTGGACTGGGGAAGACTTTTTTTGTTGTTGTTCAGTTGCACAGCCGAGTCCTTTGCAACCCCATGGATCACCGTACACCAGGTTCCTCTGCAGCTCACACAGATCTACCTACGCTCATTGCATCAACAATGCCATCTAGCCACCTCACTCATTCACTGGTGCCCCTTTCTCCTTTTGCCCTTGATCTTTCCCAGCATCAAGGCCTTCTCAAGCGAGTCCTCTCTTCTCATTTGGTGGCCAAAGTACTTGAGCTTCAGCTTCAATATTTGTCCTTCCAATGAGTAGTCAGGATTGATTTCCTTCAGGATCGACTGATTTGACCTCCTTGCAGTCCAGGGGACTCTCAAAAGCCTCCAGGACCACAGTTCAAAAGTGTCTATTTTCCTGCATTCGATAAGTGGTCTTTCAATCTCATTCTGTGCAGGACAATGACAATAAAGATCTATCTATCTATCTATCTTCAGCCTTCCTTATGGTCCAGCTCTCACAACCATACATTACTACTGGGAAGTCCATTGCTTTGACTCTGGATTTTTGTTGGCAGGGTGATGTCTCTACTTTTTATTATGCTGCCCAGGTTTCTCATAGCTTGCATTAAATTCAATAGGGACATTCATCCTAGGGCAGTGGTGGTGAACCTTGGCACTCCAGGTTAATAAAATTGTAATAAGTGTAATAAAATTGAACAAAGAGCAGAAATGTAAGATCCAAATTTGAGGAAGTAACTTTTTTCTGGACCACAACTCCAAGAATCCACCCCAGCCACTCCCTTCCCCAGTCAACATGGCCTCAAATCCTAGCACGTGTGTTTCAATTTGATTATATTGAGAGCTGCAAGAAAGCTGAAAGTTAAAGTAAATTTTTTGCTGAAGATCCATGCATACATCTTAATAGTTTAAAAGGTGTTTACATCAGGACCATGTTGTGATGAACTGGCACAACTATTTTCATAGAAACACACTAATAACTGCTTCAGAAAAAATCTAGATAAATATAGGGCAGTGGTGACTAACCTTTGGCACTCCAGGTGTTCTTGAACTACAATTCGCAGAATCAATTAAAGTCCAAGAACACCCGGAGTGCCAAGGTGCCAACACTTCTTCCATGTCTAGGCCAGAAATGAAACTGCCAAAATGAAGTACCTTTTGGTGAGTTCATTTTGCAGTTTTCTTTGCATGACCTAGTGTGAGAAAGATTAGCTGGCAACATAAGGTTGCCGTTACCAGAGTAGGCCCAATTGTGGTTCAAAAATACCACAATCTCTGGGGAAGCTCTTTCTCTGTACTCCAGTGCAACACTGAATTTCTTGAACATTTTTTGTGGGGAGGTGGCATATCTTTGAAAAGACAGGACTTTATTTGCTGACTCTGAACTCTAGGTGAGAGAAAAGATTTTGTACTCTACATTTCCCTGACTTACCAGCAGGTGTGATTGTGAATGAGACAAACCCTATTTTCTTCAATGTCTTTGCCATATATGCTCTATTTATTTCTTCCACTCTCTTAATATGATGTAAGATATGCTAGAACAGTGGTGCCCAAACTTTTCAGGCCATGGGCCGGTCACGTGGTTCACCAGGCCGGTCACGTGGTTCCTCCCACTGGAAGTGGAAATACCTCTTGCAATAGATTTTAAGCTGCCATTTTCCCTGCTTAAACCAGGGGTGCCCATACTACAGTCTGCAGGCCAGATCCAGCCCCCAACGCCAATTCATCCGGCCCATGCTACCCTCGCTCCTGGAAGCAGAAGTAAAGGAGTGACGAGGGCAGCACGGGCCGGATGAATAATTGACATTGGGAGCTGGATCTGGCCCATGAGCCGTAGTTTGGGGAGCCCTGTGCTAGAGGTATCGGTACTTAAAAATAAACTAACAAACAAGCCAACAGCACTTTTGTTCTATACATCTGTTTGTTTTCATTTTTCTATTATAAAAGAAAAGAACATTAAACGATGGATGTTATTGGGGGGGGGGGTTGTAAAGGAAATTTGCTGGTGGAGAGACTGCATTAGGGTTGTTGTGCAGAGGTTCAAAAAACATGAACATTTTGTTAATGCATAGACTGAACCAGAAAAAGAAGGGAGCTTTAACAACAGCTGCGATGAAACTGTTCTGGATGGCCCTTCAGGATTTATTCCAGAGTAATTTTCCCCCTTTGCATTCCATTCAAAACTTCATGGAAATGTAATCAGATGGCGGGAAAGGTGTGCATCTAGTTATACTGGAAAAGGTAGTTTTGCAGGGGAATGGTCCAAAATAGGATCTATTTTCCTGTGTGTTGGCACTCAAAGCTTCCATAAAGGAATACACGCAATAAATGTTTGCATGGTAACAGATTGCAGAGGTTCAAGCAACATGGGCAAAGTGACCTTTGAAATATTTGAAAAAGAAGCAAACAAGTGCATGAGTAAACAATAGACAAACCTGGTAGAGATCCCTATAAAATAACTTCAATATTTGCAGAGGCCGTAAGAGATAGTTGAAGTTAAGCATTGCCAGTAGCAGGTATGAAGCTGATTTCTTGCTTTGTCACACCAGTGTTAAAGCAGAACTCTTCAGTGTTGATCAAGCTATAGCCCTATCTCTCTCATAGCCAGTGGTGGGCACCAGAAGGTTTGCACCAGTTCGCCAGAACCCATAGTAGAAATTCTGGCTGGTCCCGCCCACCCAAGTTTTGAAATAAAGTACAGTACTGTACAGTAGCAGGGCTGCTATTGACTCACTATTGTCACTATTTTCAATGGCTCCTCTATCCTCACTATTTCATGAAATTACTCACTATTCCCACTTTTAAAAAAAATGAAACTGGACACATTCTGCGTCAAAATAGTCTTACCTTCTTCTCCGAGATGTCTATGAATCCACACGTTTGAGGTTTGTGCTTGTGCATAACTCCATTTTGGACTATTATACCACTACAGAGAGCTTTGAAAAAAGGAGGGTAAATTTGTTAGAGGAGCCCCACCCCCCACCCCCTTTATAACCTTGGTTTTTTGTTACCAGATCCTTTTCTCAGTGGTTCCCGGACCCAACAGGTCTCTTCAGTCTTCAATCCTCCAGAGAGGGATCAATGTAAGTCTTGTTCTTTTCCTCTTTCAAACTATGTTTTTCAACTCTAATTTTGGACCTACAATTCCTTTTGTTAAAAGAGGAGTAAAGCAGTCTCTCTCAGGAGACTACTAGATTTTATAATATCTGTTTCTTTGAAGCGTTTAATTCCTGTTTACTGACAGATAGTACAAACTGTCCTATTGTTAGACAGGGGCATATTAATGGCTCCTCGTTGCCTGCAGTGGCTCAAGTGCCTAAGACGCTGACTGGGAGGCGGTAGGTCAACAGTTCGATTCACGAGTACTGCAGGACGGAATGAGCTCCTGTCTTTGTCCCAGCTCCTGCCAATTTAGAAGTTTGAAAGCAAGAAATTGCAAGTAGATAAATAGGGTAAGGTAACAGTGGTCCGCATGCTTCGGTGTCTAGTCATGCCTGCCACATAACCACGGAAACGTTTGCTGCAGCAGACGGCGCTGGCTCTTCGGCTTTGAAACAGAGATGAGCACTGCACCCTAGAGTCGGATACGACTGGCTTTCGAGCAAGGGAAACCTTTACCTTTTACATTGCCTCATAGCAATGATTGATACTGCATACTGTCTTATTGTTAGACAAGGAGCATATTAAATAATGGCTCATTGCTTTCAGGCCTTGCAACCAAGCATTTCTGTTGCAGCTAGAAAATCTCCCAAATTATGAGAATGGACAGAGGATTGACAATTTTTGGCGTCAAATTTTTGACATTACTGACTGTACTGGGCAGGCTAAGTATCCGCTGGTAAGCAAAGTCGTGAAAGCCATACGACCAACGGCTCATGGAAGTTCGGATGTGGAAGTTGGATTTTCTTAATCGAGAAGCCAACTTCCGGCAGACTGAGCCGCAATGGAAGAGCGCAACTTGAATGTCCGACTGAACATCCGTGATGGTACGAAGGTGTTCGGGGGACGAGCTGAAGCGGTCCCCATCACACATGCGCTTCTTAAAGTGGCAGCTGGTGCTCACAGCAAATATGTAGCTTATTTAGAGAACAAACGCAAGGATGCAGAGGAAGAGCAAAGAAAAAAGGCGGCGGAAAATATTCAGCACAAAAAAGAAGAGGAGGAAAGAGTGCAAATTCAAGAAAGAAAGGAGCTAGTAAAATTGCAAGAAGATTTAAGGAAGGCGAAAGAAACCGAAGAACAGGAGAGACAAGCTACTGATAACCTAATTGATGAAGCCAACAGAAAGCTTAAAACTGCTTTGGCCAAGGGTGATCTGAAAACTGCAAAAATTTCTCAAGGTATGCTAGAGGGTGCCTGGAGCAATATACGGCCCAAAAAAGCAGAAATTGCAATGGATTTGCTCACTATCTACTCACCTTTTCGGGCAGAAACTCACTTTTTTCTCACTTTTTTTAAAAAAAACCCCTCTCTCACTATTTTTGGATGTGTGAGTCAGTAGCAGCCCTGCAGTAGTCCCAATTCGGGTGCAATGCAGGGCTTCCCCCTGGCCATGCCCAACATGCCACACCCACAGTGTGCTAGTAAAAAGTTTTGGAGCCCACCACTGCTCTTACCTGCTGAAGAGCTGATGCACAAATCCCTGGTTTTTCCTACCATTACTATCCAAATTTATAGCTTTATGGCTAAGAGAATAGGTGAAGACTGTTAATGGATTAATGTCATAAAAGCCACAGAAACGAGCCTGCTCAGTGCTGCTTTAACACTCGATGCAGAGAAATTCTACTACATTTCTTGAGGTTTCTGGTTTGCTCTCTAACATAAATTAAACTTTCCATCATGGTTTTTACAAATCTATTTAAATATCCATAGTCTTGGTCCTGACAAATAAAGTTTATTCAAAAGTTCTTCAACTGTTGTAAGACACTTTCACTTTAGCTTCAGAATAATTTACACGTAGCATTCAAAAACAGATCGCTATAGATACAACCAACACAGAAGAAGAATACAACACAGTACTATTTGCAGATTATGCGCTATTCTTCCTTTGAAACCTCCTACCATCTAAGTAACTCATTGACCAACATTTTAGTTTATCTGAAGCTTCAAGGCAAGCAGGCAATCATCACAGTTCAAGCCTAAAGGGAAGATACTATCCAATAGTGGTCTCGGACTGATCAGGAAAAAAAGTGAGTATTTAGGTCTTATGCCCTATTAGTTCAAGTTAATTGTTTCTAAACAGTTTGGCACCTGGATAGCTGGCTGATCATTAAGATCATTAAGATCTGTTGAGAGGGTCTCCTCTGTGCCTACCTTGAAAAACAACCCACTCTGTGGAGACATGGTGGAGGGCTTTCTTGGCTTTAGAGCCTTATTTATGGAATGTCCTCCTCTTAGGCATAAATGGTACCAACACTAATCTTATTTTGGTGCGTAGTTAAAACAAGTTAATTCACCAAGGCCTTTGAGGATTAAACATCACATTTTTAATAGGCTATGGAGGCTTCTTTGGTGTTGTTGGTTTTAATGTTCATGCAGCCTTTAAAATATTGAATTGTTTTATATTGTTTTATCATTGTAACTCCACACCTAGGACATGGGGTGAAATATAAATGTTTGAAATAAAATAGATAACATAATAAATCAAGAGTGTTGTAATATCTCCATATGCATTGAATTATATTTCCGGACAACATAGCCATTGAATTTGCTTGGGTGATGGGAATTTTAGTTTAGAAAATATGCAATGTGCTGTACTGAGGAAGACCGATGTATACAGATATTCAATTTAAAAAACAAACAAAAAACAAAACAGGTTTATGAATATTTGATATTGTGCTTCTGTATCTACAATTCAAATGTAATGGAAATGGAGAAAACAATGCATAAAAATACTACAGCATTTTAAAAAGATTTGAATGTGACAATGGAGAAAAATGTAACTGAAAAAGTAGATACACCGAACAATTCTACTGTAAAGTGAAAATGCTGGGCACAAAAACTCAGGAGATTGATAGATTGGCCAGGGCTAATTTCAGACAATTATATGTACATTAAGATAAATTCAATGAAATTGATAAAAAGTAACTGATTTGGAGGACAGTGTGGTGGGAAAAAATGTGAAACTACATGGAGCGTTCTGTGCACTCCAGTGTCTAGTCATGCCTGCCACATGACCACGGAAACGTCTGCAGAAGCAGACAGCGCTGGCTCTTCGGCTTTGAAGCAGAGATGAGCACTGAAGACTAGAGTCGGATACGACTGGCTTTCGAGCAAGGAAAACCTTTACCTTTACCTTACATGGATTGAAAGGTGGAGATGAAGTCAAGTATATACTGTACTAGCAGATTTTGCCCGGCGGTGCCGGGCTGTTTAAAATGGTTTTAGAAGGTTTTTGTTTTATGTTTATGCAAATGAGGTTAGTTTTTAATTGTGGTTTTTTAAATTTTTATTTTTACGCATGGGCTGTTATAAACTGATTATTTTTTTGTTTTTAAAAAAGAGGAAAGGATGATATAATTTTTTATAATTATTGTATTTTACTAAATAATGTGTTACTATGTGAATTTTTTTAAATAGTTGTACCATGGATAATAATTTTTAAAATGTGTAAGAATATGTTTCTTTTAAAATCAATGTTTCTATACTGTGTTTAGATGTTTTCTTTTCTTTTTTGGAGTGAAAACATTTCTTTTTTTGGAATTATTTGTGATTTTTGTGAATATTTTTGAATGTTTTGATAACTTATTTCATTAATTTGGGAATTATAGGTAATTATTTTGAATATTTTTGAATGTTTTTTCTCTTGTGGCCTCTGGGTGGGGCTGGTGAGATTTTCTTGTATTCTACTATTTTTCTCTACTGTCCTCTGGGTGTCGCTTCTTCTTCCGGTAAGTAGTCTCTTTCCTCAGTTTAGTTCCGGTCGTCATGGAGTGAAGACGTCTCCTGGTAAGCTCTCTGGTTTAATTTTTTTTTGGGGGGGTTGTTTTGGGTTTTTTTTTGGGGGGGTTGTGTGTTTTTTCTTTGTTTTTGGATGTTTTTGTGTTTCCTTTTTCTGTTTTTTGGTTTTGAATATTTTTGACTCTTTTTGGATTGTTTTTGAATGTTTTTGTGTTTACTTTTTCTGGGTTTTTTTGTTTTGATTATTTTTGACTGTTTTTGGATTGTGTTGTTTTGTGTTGGGGTGGAGGTATTTCCGTGGGCCGGTCTCGGGGGCTGGCCCACAGAAATACCATCGCCGCTTGATGCGGCGTTGGGGTAGGGGTGGGGTATTTCCATGTGATGGCCTGGGTGGCCCGACCATGGGAATTCCCATCGCTGCTTGATGCGGCGTTGGGGTGGGGGTGGGGTATTTCCGTGTGCCGGCCTGGGTGGCCGGACCACGGGAATCCCATCGCCGCTGTATGCAGCAGTGGGGGTGTGGGGGTTTCGCGGCCTGCCTTTTTTATTTTTATTTTTTGTGTGCTGGCTGCCTCAGCCGCGGGATGGCCAGCGCCGGGGGGTGGTTTTCATTCCTGCGGCCTGGCCTGGCTGCGTGAAGGCCAGTGCCGCTTCTGGCGGTGTTGGGGGTTTTTATTTCCTGCGGCCTGGCCTCGCTGGCTGGGCCACGGAAACTGCAGCGGCAGTTTTTATTTTTATTTTTCGCGCGCCGGCTTCCTCAGCCTTCTGCACGCTCATGGCGCGTTGGACGCTGGGGCTTGTAGTTTGGCGTTTGTTTTTACCGTTTGTGCAGTGGTTTTTTCCCGGCGGCTTAATTTTGATTGGCCGTGGCACGTTTCTGAACGTTCATTTTGCTCGCGCCGCACAGCCTGATTGGCTCTGGTGCGGCACGGTGCAAGGAATGTTGGGAATTAACGGTTAACGCACCATTTTATAGGTATAGATAGAGATGCACTACTACAATGTATTAGTAGAGTGGTCCCAAGATTAGGTTGTGTGGAAGAAAATTTGGAGTTTGCATACAGTGGGATTGAAATGTGGTTATTTGTGTGTGTTCTCCATCTTCTTTTGAGTCCTATATGTTGGAATGTTTGAAGTGGTAGCCACATTAATCTGTGCAAGCATATCTGATAGTAAATAAAGCAGAACAGCAAAAAAAGAAACAATGTGGCACCTTAAAGACTAACTGGGAGCTTTTGTGGACTAAGTCTGATGAAGTTAGTCTGTAAGGTGCCACAATTTTTTTGTTTTCTTTTTTTGCTGTTCTGTTTTATCTACTCTCAGCTATACCCTGGGGAATTTCATAAAATAACATCATTAGAGTAAGGTTTAAATGTTCTCCATGAGAGGGGATTGCAGGATGAACAAAAAGGGGAACAAGAACAGAGTTAAACTGGATTAACAGCTGGAGCAATATACTATACTGCTAAAAAAAAAGGGGCACACAAAAATAAGGCATCCCACGATCTGAATGACTGAAATACAGTATTCCTATTGTTGTTCACATACTATAGTCGATGTGCTGACAACAAAATCACACAAAACTTAACAATGGGAATCAAATTCATAAACCCATGGAGGTCTGGATTTGGAGTTACACTCAGAATGACAGTGGAAGAAAACACTACAGGCTGATGCAACCTTGATATAATGCCCTTAAATCAAGTCAAAATGAGGCTCAGTAGTGTGTGTGGCCTCCACGTGCCTGTATGACCTCCCTACAACGCCTGGGCATGCTCCTGATGAGGTGGCGGATGGTCTCCTGAGGGATCTCCTCCCACACCTGGAAAAAAGTAACCCCCATCTCCTGGACAGTCTGTGGTGCAACGTGGCGTTGGTGGATGGAGCGAGACATGATGTCCCAGATGTGCTCAATCGGATTCAGGTCTGGGGAATGGGCGGGCCAGTCCATAGCATCAATGCCTTCATCTTGCAGGAACCGCTAACACACTCCAGCCACAGGACTTCTAGCATTGTCGTGCATTAGGAGGAACCCAGGGTCAACTGCACAAGTATATGTTTATGTTGTTTATTCAATTTATATCCCGCCCTACTCAACACATGGCCAACTCACAAGGGGTCTGAGGATCTCATCTCGGTACCTAATGGCAGTCAGGCTACCTCCGGTGAGCACATGGAGGGCTGTGCGGCCCTCCAGGGAAATGCCACACCACACCATTACTAACTTTGGTGTCTTGCACAGAAGACAAGCAGGAGCCGCAGTAAGGGCTAAAACCAACTTTATTGCATTGTAGTCAGAGTGAACATGAGATACAGGTGGACCAAACAGCCTTATTTATAGTACATTTTGAATAGCCCGGGTGATAGTTCATTGGTTACTGTCCGCGTGATGTCATGGGATGTCACACCCATCTTCTCCAGATGCAGTGCAGCAGTAGTTTCCTGCCCTTCAGGTATTCAGGTGAATGAGTATCCTGTGGCTAACGCTGCTATTGCAGGAGCAGCATTGTTCTTAACAGCTTGTTACAATGAGTCAATGATTGCTTACAATAGATACAATTGTCGGATACAATCCGTTAAAGGGGTACTTGTCACAAACCATTCAGTACATAACATCCCTCCCCCCTAGGTGAGGACGAAGTCCTTTAGCCATTGAGGCTTTCCGCACGTTCGCTTTGGGCGAGGGGTGGCCACACTCCGGGCCGGAGTTCCTGCATTGGAGGAACGTGACTTGTTAGCGGTTGGCTGCGAGTCGTGAGCCGGGGATTGGGGAGGTCTAGGTGTGGGAGTAAACTCCAGGGATGTGAGACCGGGGGCTCCAGGGACTAAAGAAAAACCCCGCTCCTCGCTTGGATGGGTGGGGGACCACTCCGAAAAATCCCCCCGGTCCCCTAACTCAAAATCTAACAATTCCTCAAAATATCTCTCTTCTAAATTGTCCCTGTTACCCAGCGTGTCCAAAGAATGCGGGTTTGTATCATTTCCCTCCCCCCTGTGGCCTGTGTCTCCCCCTTGGGATAAGCGGGTGGGTGAGAACCGTAACGCTGACTGCTCCCTTTGGTCACTCACGTCTTGCCTTCCCACTACTCTGCCTCTGAGTTGGTCAGCGTGCCTCCTCCAGAGGAGCCATGTGCCTGTCTCGACATTGTTGGAGACTGGTCCCGTCCGTCCGACCACTATTCCCGGTACCCAAGTTGGGCCGCCAGCCGCGTAGTTTCGGCAATGTACTGGGTGGCCGATCTCAAAACGCTTGGTGCCCCCCGTTTCTATGTTTCTACCCGTGTCCTCCACCCTGGTTGGGTCTAACCTTGAGAGAATCGTGGCAGGTTTCCTCCGCATGAGGAGCTCGGCGGGCGAGAGCCCTGACGCTAAAGGGGTTACTCGGTACCTTAACAGGAATTGGCAGAGCTGCAGGTTCAATTCCCCGGGGCCCATCCTACGCAGTGCGTCCTTCGTTGTTCGCACCAGGCGTTCCGCTTGACCATTTGTAGCGGGGTGAAACGGGGCCGCAGTAATGTGGCGAATTTTATTAATCTCTATGAAACCCTGGAACTCCGCTGATGTGAAAGTTGTGGCGTTGTCACTCACAAGTACGTCAGGTAAACCAAAACAGCTGAATACCTTGCGTAATTGCTTAATCGTTGCAGCTGACGATGTACTGGCCATTGGAATTACCTCCAACCACTTGGAGTAGGAGTCCACTATTATGAGGAAAAGGGTACCTCTGAAAGGACCTGCAAAATCCACGTGTAAGTGTGACCCCGGACCCCGGGCCGTGTCCCATTCTCTGTGTGGAAGTCGGGACTCCTCGGGGCGGGTGCTCTGGCAGCTCTCGCAAGTGCCTACCATGTGTTCTATATCTGTGTCCAGTTTGGGCCACCAGACGTAACTCCTAGCCTTGGTGCGCATGATTCTCGGGTGGCTGATATGCAGCATCTTGAGCACCCGGGACCTCAGAACTTCGGGGATTACTACCCGCTGCCCCCAGAGTAAACAGCCCCTTTCTAGGGAGAGCTCGTCTCTCCGCCTACCGTAAATCCTGAATTCCTCCGTAGGGGAGCTTGCTGGCCAGCCTTTCTGTACCCATGAACTGACTAGGGTCAACGACTTGTCTTTCGCCATAGCCTTGGCGATCTCAGCTGGCAGGATTGGGGGTGACTCTAGGGCTTCAATCAGGAGCACCTGGTGGTCCTGTTCTACCTCGCACTCGGAATCCCCTGCCTGTGGGAGGGTGACCTGGAAAGGGCATCGGCATGACTAATCTCCTTGCCGGGGCGGCGGTAGGTCAGCGCGTACTCGTACGCGTTGAGGAAGATCGCCCATCGCAGCATCCTTGGGGACAAGATCTGTGGGGTTGGCTTATCTGTAGTGAAGATTCCTAAGAGGGGCTTGTGGTCGGTCACAACTTTGAATGGCCTGCCATAGAGAAAGTCATGGAACTTCTTGGTTCCTGCAATGATTGCTAGGGCCTCCCTGTCAGTTTGCACGTAGTTGCGCTCTGCCTTGGACAGGGATCTCAAATAGTATGCCACTGGGGCTTCTCGCCCACTCTCTAGCACGTGGCAGAGGACTGCCCCCACCCCCACCGGTGAGGCATCGCAGACCAGCACAACGGGTTTCTTTGGGTCGAAGTGGGTCAACACAGCCTCGGAAGATAGAAGCTGTTTGAGCCCCCGGAATGCGGGGGCTGTGAGCACAACCCCCACCTGTGGCCGTCAGGCCCTCATACCACCCTCATGGAGTCTGTTCCTGACCGTTTGAGCAGACACATGCACATTGGTGGCCCGCTGGAGGTCATTTTGCAGGTCTCTGGCAGTGCTCCACCTGTTCCTCCTTGCACAAAGGCAGAGGTAGGGGTCCTGCTGCTGGGTTGCTGCCCTCCTACGGCCTCCTCCACATCTCCTGGTGTACTGGCCTATCTCCTGGTAGTGCCTCCATGCTCTGGACACAACGCTGGCTGACACAGCAAACTGTCATGCCACAGCTCGCATTGATGTGCCATCCTGGATGAGCTGCACTACCTGAGCCACTTATGTGAGTTGTAGGCTCCGTCTCATGCTACCACTAGAGTGAAGGCACGGCCAGTGTTCAATAGTGACCAAACCATCAGCCAGAAAGCAAAGGAACTGAGAAGTGGTCTGTGGTCACCTCCTGCTGATCCACACCTTTATTGGGGATGCCTTGCTAATTCCCTCTGGTGTCCACCTGTTGTCTCTTCCATTTGTACAACAGCATGTGGAATTGATTGTCAATCTGTGTTGCTACCAGGTGGACAGTTCGATTTCACAGAGCTGTGATTGACTTGGGGTTACATTGTGTTGTTTAGGTGTTCCCTTTATTTTTTTGAGCAGCATATTTCAGAGGAAGAAACTCAAGTGGAACAAGAGGGAGTTGAATTAGGTGAGACACTGTTTGATAGGTTTATCATCTCAGAGAGGGAAACAACTGAATTTTAAAAGTGTACAGGATGTCAAGAGGATACAAAGATTTATTTCAGAAATAATCGGGATCTGTTTCTCTGGGATTACTTGTAAAAAAAGGGTTCATCGTTTTGGGAAGATGAGTTAATTTGGATATTTCAGTGAAGAAGATTTAAGGAAGATGTAATATGAACATAATTGCAATTGGTTTTATATATTTACTGTATATACATTTTATATATTTATATTGGTTTTAGTATAAAACCAAAGAACTGTTCGTTAACAAATAGGTAATAGTTATGAAATTCCAGAGGAAAGCATTAAAAGGGAATAAATTTTGGGAGAGAGAAAGTGAACTGGTAAACTATAGTTCTCCGTGGTTTTAAAGTCCTACCCATAAAAGAAGTCAACAGAAAAAGAAAAAGGAGATGGAAGAGATTTGATAAGGGGATCATTAAACTGTAAAATGGAAATAGGGCAAAGTTGTGCTACCAGTTTACACCCAATTCATAACAACCCTTTGAATGAGTGATCTCCAACATGTTCTGTAGGATCGGGGCCGTGAAGCGGCCCTTGAGGTCCCGGAGGAGACTGGTCGAGTAATGACACGAGGCAAGATGGAGCGAAGACCAGTGATTTATGGAGGGAAAATCATCAGTATATATTATGTTCAAGGCTGCGCATGGTAGAATGGTCATCTGACAGAAAATCACATCACCCATTTACCCGGGTTAATTGAGAACCTCTCTTGGGGAAGTTAATTAACTAAGGCAAACACTGACAGAGGAAAACCATTGTTCGAAGCTTACGCCAGAGTAAATATGGCTTCTATTTGCACCAAAGATTAGGCTCTTCTGTGAGTCAGTAATTGCCTAATAGGTAACGGAGGTTAGAGATCTGCTCTCTCAGCAGGATCGCGGGTCAGGTCAGATGTGGGTGAATCAACCCTTATTATTAATCCACCCCCTTAATTTCTGTGCCCGCAGAGCCCACGGGCCAGGAGCTTTCTCGACTGAAGTGGCCTCTGCGAGGGCCGTTCCATGCCAACAGGGCATGGGGAATCCGCAATGTTCTGTTCTCAGAAGATCTTCTCAGCTTTTGCAAACTGAAGGCTTTGGCTTTCCTTAGGGCAGTGATGGCTAACCTTTGCACTCAAAGCTGTTCTTGGACTTCAATTCCCAGAAGCCCTGATCGGCAGGAGTGCTGGCTTGGGCTTCTGATAATTGAAGTTCAACAACAGCTGGAGTGCAAAAGTTAGCCACCAGGGCCTTAGGGTGTCAATCTATCTTGCACTTGATTTCCTCTATTCCTGCTGCCTCCAACCTTTCCCAGCATTATCTTTTCCAGAGAATCTTGCCTTCTCATAATATGCTTGAAGGATAACAGCCTCAATGCATCGTATTTGTATCCAGAAATATTTAATGCTTGATTTGCTCTAGAACTCATTTGTTTGTCTTTCTGGAAGACCAAGCTATCTGCAAACTCTCCTCCAACACCAAAAACAAATCAAAATTTTCCCTATCTGCTTTCTTTCCTGTCTAGCTTCCAAACCCATACATAGTGAATGGGAATATAAGAGTGTAGATTAGAGGTTTCCAACCTATGGCCTGTGGGCCGGATCCACCCCCTGGGCCGAAATCATTTGGCCCCTGGACCGAATTACCGCTGATGCTGAAAGTGCCCCCACATCACTGGAAGTGCCAAAATTGCGTTTTCACACCAAAATGCCACAAAAAAAATTCAAGAATGGCTCAAAAATGTTCCTCCCTCCCTCACTTCTCCGAGGGAAGTGGTGGAGGTGGGAAAGCGGGGCTTTCGACCAGTAAGGGTGGGGCTTTCGACCGGTAGCCAGCCGGTGGAATGAGCGGCACGGCACCTGAGGGCTTTCCATCACCCTCAAAAGCCGCCCCAGCCTCCACCAAGCCCGGCGGGGCTTTCGACCGGTAGCCAGCCGGTGGAACGAGCGGCACCTGAGGGCTTTCCATCGCCCTCAAAAGCCGCCCCAGCCTCCACCAAGCCCGGCGGGGCTTTCGACCGGCAGCCGGCCGGTGAAACGAGCGGCACCTGAGGGCTTTCCATCGCCCTCAAAAGCCGCCCCAGCCTCCACCAAGCCCGGCGGGGCTTTTGACCGGTAGCCAGCCGGTGGAACGAGCGGCACCTGCCAGCATCAAGATCTCGCCACGGGGCCTCTTCCAATGCCGGTTGTCTCCCCCCTCCCTGGACTGCCTATGTGTGAAATGGGGGTCAGCTGCATCAGACTCCTGCAGCTACAAAGATCTCACCACGGGGCTGCTCCCGACGCTGGTGCCTTCCTCCGCCCTGGACTGCCTGCCTGGAATTGAGCCCAGCTCACCTGCACTTGCAGCCGCTGCCACCCTCTACGAGCCACGCTTGGCCAGAAGGGTGAAAAGCCGCCGCCACCACCGCAGAGGTCCTGTGCTTCCCCGGAGCCACACCATCGCCCGGGGGGGGGGGGTTTGAAGCCACTTGGGGACCTTTTGATGTAACTGAGGAACGTTTACCTTTTATCCTGGCTGGGCTTTATTGTTTGTATCTTGTCTTTGTTTCTATTTCATCACTGCTTTCTTTTGATTGTAACTTTATGTTTTGACACTTTTTGTATATTTTATATTGTATTTTCTTGTTTATGTTTGCTGCTGTCTGCTGTGCAGACAGCATGCGCCAATGTAAACGGCTCTGAGTCGCCTTTGGGTGAGTGGAGCGGTATATAAATTAAAGTTTATTATTATTATTATTATTATTATTATTATTATTATTATTATTATTATTATTATAACGCCCAGAAATGCAGGGCAAATGCATGCACTGCCGCCGCCGCCACTGCAAAGAACCATGTGACCAGCCCCACAGCTGACTGAGGGGGCGTGGTCAGGCCCCTGGCAGGAAATGGTTGGGAACCCCTGGTGTAGATGAACTTGATCTTATTGTAATACAGTAAAACCCCTACTTATGAAAAAAAGGTCTGTTCCGTAGGCTTTTGCTTAAATTGAATTTTTATGTAACTCAAAGCAAACCCATAGGAAAAATGAAATTTTTATGTAAATCGAAGCAAACCCATAGGGAAAAGAACATGTAACTCGAAGCAAACCCATAGGAAATCGTGTAAATCGGGAAATGGTTTTAGCATAAAATCATTATGTAAGTCGAATTTTATGTAACTCGAGGCATTTGTAAGTCATGGTTTTAGTGTAGTTCTCTTTGTCTCTATGTTGCAGTTGCTGAAAAACTCCATTGAAAGTTCTGACCTTATTTCTGTAACTTTTTACTTTGGCCTCTTGTTTATCTTTCAGAATTGTAAGTTTTTTTCTGTCAGCCATCTTTTCTTTGCTTTTTTTTTAAATTACAAGAATTGTCTTTTTGAATTCTTTCCTAATAATATCTCTGGTTTCAATCCCAGTTCTTCTGGTTCACTATAAAATAAAGTTTAGTAATGCAAATCTGCTCCTTATGTGGACTTTAAATTCAACAGGAATGTTGTTTTAAATTATATTTTGGTACTATGATAGGAAAGGAGAATGAGTAAAGGGAAAGGGAGAAGAATCATATGAATGAAGGAAAGGAAAGGAAAAGTAGAAAGAAAAAATCGTAGGGGGCAGATAATAAAAGCAGTAAAACTTAATCAATAAGGGTTTTTTCGTTCTTGTGAAGTTGTGTATTTCTGCTAGTTCTTAATATACCAGTACTAATTTGCAGTGAAGTTTAAAAGAAAAAGACATTTGATATATCAGCAGGTGGTCAACCATAGATTTTCTTGTGCTGGAAAACACCATCCGTAACTATGCACCGACATTAAAAAGATAAATGCTCACTTTAAATAAAATCACCCTATATTACTCAGGCATGCCAACACATGTCAATCAGTGGTCATTCAAATACAGGCCTAAATGTATTATATAGCTTATCTACTAGTAATTTAAAAATAACCAAGAAGTCAGAGCCTAAGAACATAGTAGAGACAAGAAGACTTTTTGTTGTTCAAGTGGCATGATATTGATTTGTGACACAGTATAAAGAAGAACTTTTGTATAGCCAAGAGAGTTCAATGGTTAGCATGGATGGATGGGGACTCATCCACAATTCTGAAAATGCAACATATTCAATAATGGCTGCAATATTTATGGCAATTTTAGAATACATACATTAAACTGCAGGACCCAGTGGGTTGATGCACCTGGCTCCTGAGCTTAGGGCTAGAAGTCTGAATCCTCACTGTGTCTCCCAGGAGAGTGGCTGGATGATATCACCTGGGCCATGTGTGACTGAGTGAGTTAAGTGTCTTGCTGCATGTTGGCTTGAGCAAGGTGTATGGTCCTGGAGCATCATGAGAAGAATAGACTGGCAAACCATTCCCAAGTACATTTTGCCTGGAAAACCCTTGAGCATGGTATTGTGCAGCATGGTATGGTGGTAGTGGTGGTGATGATGGTAGAGATCATGGTAGTGGTGATGTATTATTAAGATGATTTTGAATTTTGATAGTGTCAGCAAGTTGCCACTAATTCACATGACTTTACTTTACCAAGTCAATGCCCATGAGCAGCATCTTAATTAGTGGCAATTTGCTTGCCATAACTTAATGTGTTTTTATTTCTGCATGCATAAATCACTTATTGTTTTTCGGGTAATATGTTCTGCACCAAATGCTTCTGGCTCATCACTTGTAGGGATTATTTCATGTAGAGCCTGCCTCTTTCCAATTAGGGTGAAATTTTTCATTCAGATCATTTTTGGTATCCGTGTATGAATATTCTCAGATTTCTTATGAAAGAATTTGAAAATAAAAACATTGAAAATTAGGGGAAATCAAAACCGACATATATTTCCTGGTTGAGAGCTTTGAGTATCAACTTTCAAAGGTTCGTATTTGAATCCCTGTATAATTAAGAATGTTAAGTGCATTATAGAAATGCCACCATTTTTCCCATGTAAAGGTTTCCCTTGCTCGAAAGCCAGTCATATCCTACTCTAGGGTGCAGTGCTCATCTCTGTTTCAAAGCCGAAGAGCCAGCGCTGTCTGCTGCTGCAGACGTTTCCGTGGTCATGTGGCAGGCATGACTAGACACCGGAGCGCACGGAACGCTGTTACCTTCCCACCAAAGTGGTCCCTATTTATCTACATGCAATGTCTTGCTTTCGAACTGCTAGGTTGGCAGATTTTTCCCATGAGGTCACTCATATTTTACAGTTATATGGGAGGATGATACAAAACAGTCCTCTGTGCGCCGGGACAGTCCTCTCTACTTATTATGGTGCATATTAGGAAGAGTTTACCTCCATTTTTGGAGATTTTATCAACAGTTGCAAATTTCTTCATATTTAAAACAGAACAAATCTGAACACAGGAGGAAAGTGGCAAAGCTTCTCATCCGTGCTCCTAACTCAGATGTATTGAAGAAGCTGTTCCTGATATTTAGTGGAGGATCTTATTTGTACAGCTTTTGGTTCATATATACAAAAGGTCCATTCTACCAAGCACTATCCTTGCAGATTGCCTTCCTTATATGGTTAGGAATGGGAGTAGCAAGTTAACAGGCAGTACTAATTTTAAAGTAGCTTTCTGACAATGTAAAAACACTGTTGAAAATCCCGTAATTCTAACCAGCTGGATTTAAGGTCTTATTTATTTATTTTATGGCAACATGGGTTAGCTTCTAACAGTGCTTTTTGTTTTCCCACCATTCTCAGGTTTGCCTTCATAAGAACTAAGCATGCTTGATTAGCTTGGTTGCCATGGATACTACTTAGTCACAAGTGAAGTAGTTTCTCACAATCCGCCAGGCTTCAGTCTGGTAAATCTTAAGCAATGCAACAAAGGCTTTTCTGTACTAAAGTGGGCATCACAAGGAGCAGGTACATCTTGAGCCTGAAGAAGTCTACACATATTCAAATATGCTTCCAGGGTGTTCAAATTTTCACATAACAAAGTACCGTATTTTCTGGCGTATAAGACGGCTGGGCGTATAAGCCCCTAACATGCTGGGAACTCACTTTACAGACCTCAGAAGGCCAGAGTGCTGAGACAATCCTGATCGCTGTCAGGATTGAACTCACAACATCAGCAGTTTGGGCAGCAGTATAGCAGTTTAACCACTTAAACTTGAAATTTGCAGCTTTCAAGACACTGTCAATTCCTATCAGCTCTAGCCATCATCATCTGTGCAGAGGGTTGATGGAATTATTATCCAATCATATATGGAGGTCTACAGATTGAGAGGCACTATCAGGGGTGTTCTGGGCACCTTGGGAGGGTGGTGGACAGGAAGTGATGAGGGCACCTATTGAGGGGTTGGGGGGAGAAATCCCATATATTTTTATCACCTCTGCCTGCCTCTGGGGGGGCACCAGTCGCTGGGACGCCCCGGGATGAGTCCCTGTATCCCTGTGGGCCAGCACACCACTGGGCACTGTAGTCTAGTGGTTAGAGCGTTAAACAAGGAACTAGGACTCAGGAGATCTAGAATTTTATGGCCACTGGGAAATGGATCCCATTTGCACACACATACCCCTCACACTGATTGGGAAGATTTTCTTTTTAATTTGTGACATGATAAACAATTATAGTCTCCGTTTAGAGAATTATGGTTTGTTTAAAGAACAGAGTAATCTAAGCATGAGATTGTCTGAAAAATTCAACACATAGGGAAGGCGAGTACACAGCAAAAGCCTCATATGGAAAAGCTCCCCAAACTATGTTAATTCAAGACTTTAGTATACTGAAGGTGGTTTTTTTATGATCATCATCACTGTAATTACCGTATTTTCTGGCGTATAAGACGACTGGGTGTATAAGAGGACCCCCAACTTTTCCAGTTAAAATATAGAGTTTGGAATATACTTGCCGTATAAGACTACCTCTCTTCCAATGCACACCAAATAAAAATTAACCCACACTCAACCCGAAGACGCGCAGCCCTCCGAGTCGAATGGGCAGGTTCTAGTGGAGAGCCAATCCACGCTCACGTTCTCCTCCTCGAGGTACAGGAAGATGTGTGCAGCTTGCTTCCCCTTGCTTCATACTCCCCGCACAGAGCAGGGACTCGGCCGCGGCACCCCCCACTATATGCGCCGGACATATGAAGCAAGGGGAAACAAGCTGCAATTAAGTACCTGTCCTATAAGACGACCCCCGACTTTGGCACAGATTTTTCGGGGTTAAAAAGTAGTCTTATACGCCAGAAAATACAGTATTTGTTGATCAAATGGGACTCTTTAAAAAAAAGGGGGTCTGTCTTTTCCGCATCACTCTCTGCCCCTGAGGAATCCAGGGGAAGTGAGGGGAATATCCTTCAACCTCATGGCAGTCTTTGGTGTTTCAATGAACTTGTAATCGACTCTATGTGTTGCTTTTATTTGCCATGTGAGTTCAGCAAAAAGTCTGACAGTATTTTACTGTTTGGAATGTTATTTGGAAAGCAAGATTTGAACACAGGATTCCTATGTCCAATGCATCCTCAGGCATTTAAGGAAGGTTCAGAGCATTCAGAAAATACCAGCAGATAGAATCATGGCAACAAGTCCCAACCTTGGACATTTCGTCACACATCAGCAACATGGTAATATTCACATCCACTTTGCACACCACTGCCACTGCCGCCACTTGTCCTTCAGTTAGAGGTGATGCCTAATATAATAGTTGCTAGGGGCTGCAGTGGCTCAGTGGTAAAGAAACTTGCCTTGATAGCTGGAAGGTCAGCAAGTCAGCAGTTTGAGACCCAGGTCCTGCATGACGGATTGAGTGCCCATCTCTGTCCCAGCTCCTGCCAACCTAGCAGAAAGAAAGCAAGAAATTGCAAGTAGATCAACAGGGACCACTTCGGTGGGGAAAGATCTTGGGGACATGAAAGGAGCCTCATTTGGGCATCCCCTGAGTGGAGTTTCTCAAGCAAAAATCCTTTCAACCCAGAATAATTTCTGACACAAAATTATTCGTCTTCCTATTATTATTATTATTATTATTATTATTATTATTATTATTATTATTATTATTATTATTATTATTATTATTATTATTATAGCTACTAAAACCTATCAATTTGATATATTAAAATAATGGAATGTATCCCTTGTTTGAATAAACATAAGACAGTTCCGCTTGGATTGTTAAATAAACATCTTCCTGTAGCCTGAAGACCATCCACTTCTGTCTTGGAATAAATCTAATTAACAGCTATCTTCACTTCCTTTTTTCAAACAACATAATGAAACCTATCATGATCAAGGAAGAATTAAATAATTACAGAATATAATCTATTAGAATTAATTTAAGGCAGGAATACAGTTTTGTTTGACCATTTGTCATTGCCTGCATACATTTGGCCAGGTGAGAATACTCAAGCACTCCAGTGCTTGCTTATTCAGGCTTTCCTCCTCTGTGGAAATTTAGCAATAGCAATTACACTTATATACCACCCCATAGTGCTTAGTACACTCCCTGGGTTGTTTACAAGTTAACCAGAATGTTGCCCCTAACATGCTGGGAACTCACTTTACAGACCTCAGAAGGCCAGAGTGCTGAGACAATCCTGATCGCTGTCAGGATTGAACTCACAACATCAGCAGTTTGGGCAGCAGTATAGCAGTTTAACCACTTAAACTTGAAATTTGCAGCTTTCAAGACACTGTCAATTCCTATCAGCTCTAGCCATCATCATCTGTGCAGAGGGTTGATGGAATTATTATCCAATCATATATGGAGGTCTACAGATTGAGAGGCACTATCAGGGGTGTTCTGGGCACCTTGGGAGGGTGGTGGACAGGAAGTGATGAGGGCACCTATTGAGGGGTTGGGGGGAGAAATCCCATATATTTTTATCACCTCTGCCTGCCTCTGGGGGGGCACCAGTCGCTGGGACGCCCCGGGATGAGTCCCTGTATCCCTGTGGGCCAGCACACCACTGGGCACTGTAGTCTAGTGGTTAGAGCGTTAAACAAGGAACTAGGACTCAGGAGATCTAGAATTTTATGGCCACTGGGAAATGGATCCCATTTGCACACACATACCCCTCACACTGATTGGGAAGATTTTCTTTTTAATTTGTGACATGATAAACAATTATAGTCTCCGTTTAGAGAATTATGGTTTGTTTAAAGAACAGAGTAATCTAAGCATGAGATTGTCTGAAAAATTCAATACATAGGGAAGGCGAGTACACAGCAAAAGCCTCATATGGAAAAGCTCCCCAAACTATGTTAATTCAAGACTTTAGTATACTGAAGGTGGTTTTTTTATGATCATCATCACTGTAATTACCGTATTTTCTGGCGTATAAGACGACTGGGTGTATAAGAGGACCCCCAACTTTTCCAGTTAAAATATAGAGTTTGGAATATACTTGCCGTATAAGACTACCTCTCTTCCAATGCACACCAAATAAAAATTAACCCACACTCAACCCGAAGACGCGCAGCCCTCCGAGTCGAATGGGCAGGTTCTAGTGGAGAGCCAATCCACGCTCACGTTCTCCTCCTCGAGGTACAGGAAGATGTGTGCAGCTTCCTTCCCCTTGCTTCATACTCCCCGCACAGAGCAGGGACTCGGCCGCGGCACCCCCCCACTATATGCGCCGGACATATGAAGCAAGGGGAAACAAGCTGCAGTTAAGTACCTGTCCTATAAGACGACCCCCGACTTTGGCACAGATTTTTCGGGGTTAAAAAGTAGTCTTATACGCCAGAAAATACAGTACTTAAATTATCCTGAAAAATGCAGCCTGTATATCAACATGTCCCTAAAAGAGTTAAGTAGCAGCATTTTGTATTGTGGGCTAGAATTAGATCCCATCCCTACACTTTTCTTTGCTCTGATATTCCATTTCAGATTGAACTATTTCCTTGCCTTTGTCAACAATAAAGAAGCATTCTTATCTGGCTGAAGAAACAAAAATTCAGTTGTACAGAACTAGGCATTTAATTGGGGTGATAACTGCAATTGAAGAAAAACATGATACTTTATTATAACGTTCTCTGTCATTGATGCATGGTTTTATGACACACACTGAAATCTGTAAAGATTTCTGTGTTGTTCTTGGGATTTTAATGGTTGGAAATATTTCCAAACAAACCAGCTTTAATTAGCTGGGGACTCTTTGTTTTTTCACCCATTTTTGTGGATCTGCCCTCTGCTTTCAACTCACCTTAGGTAGCATTGCTTTTAAGAGGTTTATTGACAGTATCTTTTTGAGCTTATTTTCTTCATTTAAATAATATTTTAAAAAATGTTTAGCATAGACAGATTGCCAGCATGTTCATGTATGTACAGTAAACAAATAAGCAACCATTATGGCATTTGAGCTTTTGAGCATCAGTTTGTAATATGCAAATTCATACAAAACCTCATTCAACAGCCATTAATCTTTCCTATGCAACTTTCCCCCTGCTAGAAATAATAGACTTGTTCCCATGCATGTATGCATTTATTAATATATAGGACAGTTTTCTTTAATGGTTCCATCTGTACATGGAATGAAGGACGCCCTATCTGCCTCAGTTGGAAACCTTTTGTGAGCTAGGATAAACCTGTGGATATACAATAGTTCCTAAGTGTTGGGACCACCAGAAGCTGGTTAAAAGCCACAATGGTACACAGCTTAATCCCTCCCCCCCTCACCCCACAGTTCTGCTGATAGATACTGTACGGTCATAGGGTGTGACTACCTTCCCACAGACCAGTAGGTTATGATGCTGAGTTTTTTCCTCATTGCATCTTGTATATACAACCTATATGTATTACAATTTAGCAATTATAAATGTATTCCTCACTATAATCTTCAAATACATAGATAGCTACAATCTGGACTAGCCAAAATTCCTTTTTCTACCTTATTGGGTAATAAAATCCCAGGTGTTCTTGGCAAGATAAGGAGACCCAATAAAGCAATAGAAACTTAGTCATTTTGCAGAGGATAGACAATCTATTGTGACTGAGAAGTAGCAAATGCCAAGGAATGGCAAACCTTTGGCTCACATGCTGGAAGGAGAAGCTAGAAATACCAGTTTTAATTGCTTATTTATGACATTTTGTGCAAACCTTCTAAGACCTCCTTAGTTTTCCTGTCCCTTCAGATTCAATACCATCTCCTTCACAAATGCATTGATCTCCCTACTAGCATAATGAATGGTTTCCTAAACCTCTCAACCTGTATGTCTCTTTGCTGTTTTTTAATAAGGAAAGTCTCCAATATTACAGTACTAGGTGATTTAGTAAACACCAACTGTTTGTCCCTTGAATGCATGTCTTTTGTAATGTTTAATCAAGTGGCTGAAAACTCAGTTATTGGATCAAAATAAATATCTGTACTTCCTTTTTAAATTTCCATCCTGATCATACCCAAATTGACTGTCTTCATTGTGTTCCAAGCTTATTGTGCTATAATTCTTGGAGAAATTTGGTTATTTCTCTTAATTAGCAGAGGATGGAATACAAAAAAAGAAACAGCAGCAGCAACACAAAGCGACATGGAGAGATAATCTCAGTTCTCATTAATGCCTGCCTTCCCCAACTAGCACTTTATATGATAAAATCATTTTAGAAGCTTTTAAATTAGAAAAAGAGATATCTTTACTTACAGTTGACATGTATAGTTATACAGTAGTCAGAAGGAAAAATATATATGACAAACCAAGTCTCCAGCACATGGATAGACAGTTCAGGCTTGCTTCTTGAAGTGTGATCAGAGGAAGGAGACAAACAATGGAAACTCAAACAAACAGAAAAAGAGGAAAGAAACAAATGCCAGGGGCAGGTAAAGAAACTCCACTACTTATGTTAGTGGCAAGGCACAATGAAGTTAGGCTGCAAAAGGCCCTTCTAATTGATATCCAGTATTGGCTCATGTAACAATAATTACTCTCCAATGTGGTAAAGGTGCCAGTATGCATTGACACCTTGTCACAATTACATGTGATTCTCGTGGGAATTGCCTTGGTGTACTGTCCATTTCCCACCAGAATGGGGATTTGTTTGTATGTACTACCATTAGTGCACATCCATATAGGTTGTGCTGACCATAAACTGAGAATTTGGCCATTTACCTAAGATACTGAAAGGAACCTCTGCTCTATTTGTGCAAAGGCGCTTTCCTGAAACTGCTGACTTTAATGTGTTCATATCCTTGATGATGTGTGAGAATCTTTGCCTAACCATAGGACTTAATTCTATGACTCTGGGGGATTTTATGTTTCAAGCCCAGGGGCTCACTTTTCCAGTAAACAAGCTAAAAGCCTAGAGCAGTGATAGCAAACCTTGGCACTCCAGCTGTTCTTAGACTTCAATTCCCAGAAGCCCTGATCAGCAGGAGTACTGACTTGGGCTTCTGGTAACTGAAGTCCAAGAACACCTGGAGTGCCAAGGTTCACCATCTTAGTATTATCCATTCCTAAGTGAAATTGTGTTATATAAACTGTATAATCAATGTAGAAACCTAATACAATTCAAGGAATTAATCACATAGAAGGAACAAGATGATTTAAATAAAACACAAAAAGGCCTGGTAAGTAAAAGATATACTGTAGAATATTAATACAAGAAGAGAACCAACAGCAAGACTTTAAAACAAAATGGGAAAGAGTATGAGCATAAAACAGGAGGGATGGGCTAAAATATGGAAGAACAGGATTTTAAAAAAACATGTAAGTTTGGATTAAAGATTGTTATAAAACAATATGAAGATGGATACCTAACACCAGTGAAGTGTAGTAGTTATGATTCAAAATGCTCAAAAAATGTTGGAGATATAAAGGGGATGTTGGAAATTATTTTCACTTATGGTGGGAGTGTGTGGTAGCACAGAAAATATGGGAAATGGTATTTGATGAAATGAATGAAATATTATCAATTTGTGCCCAAGAATTGCATTATTATTTAGTTTTGGAGACGTGCAGTTGGATTGGAGGAAGAAAAAAAAAGAATTGCTTGTTATATTGGCCATGGCAGCAAGATTAATTATAAATAAAATCAGAAGGTTAATTTTGATTTTCAACTTGATAAATGGTATAAGAAGATTTGGAATATTTTGATTAAAGATAAGGTGACAAGGGAAATAAGGTTTTAAAAAATGGTAAAGAAAATAAGATTAAAGGTATTTGGGGAGTGTTTTTGGGTTAGGTGTTATTGAAAGGGAAAGATATAATGCCAGTGCAGGAAATAATATCTTTTTGGAGATGGATGGGTATGTGTCAAGCGTGACAAAAATATAAAATAACCAATATTTTCCCTTTAAGGTCCCATGTGCCTAGATTTATGATTTTGATTTGTTGTACATTGTTTTTGTGTTTTGTATTTTCCTTTTGTTTTTGACTGTATGTTTAAAAACATTAAGAAGCTTAAAAATCCACACTAAAGACCCATCAATGTTTGTAAATTCAGTTTTCACTTTGTATAAGTACAGTGAACAATTTGTAATGCACAAATAAAGTTATTGGTTGAACAATGCCTTTTTTGCCTCTCTGAAAAGTTAAATAAGGTAAGCTTTCAAGTTCTACAAAGCACCAGGCAAAGATTGTATGACATTGATTGTTCAAGTAGGAAACCCTAGAATCTGGACAGATGTGATGGTATAGGAGGTACATACCTCAAGAAGAGTTTGATATATATACTTTGAAAGCTTGCAGTGTTTGCATCCTTTTAGTGATCCAATCACTGCATTGCTAAACACAGAACTTGGCTTTGATAAATGGACCACATAGCTCTTTTTTGTATCTGCAATTGAACATATAATGATGAATCAGTAGGGAAAATTCTGTTGCTGTAGAAAGAGCCTTTTCTGAGATGTAGAAAGAGCCTTTTCTGAGATTGCACCCAGTGAATATAGTCTCAGAAAAGGCACTTTCTATGCCAGCAGAATTTTTTCCTTCTCTTTTGACCACTAGACATAAATACCAAATTGATTGTAACTTATTTTTTGTCCTAGTGAGATATCTAAACTTGTTATCTTATTTTGCTGATTTTTTTTTTAAAAAAAAATCATGTCAGAAGCACACAAAGGTGCTGTCTGAGTTGAAAGGATTTTTGCTGAAGGAATTCAACTCAGGGGATGCCCAAATGTCCCCAAGATCTTTCCCCACAAAAGTGGTCACTATTTCTTGCTTTGAAACTGTTAGGTTGGCAGGAACTGGGACAGAGAAGGGCACTCATTCCATCATGCAATACTCAGGTCTTTAACTTCTGACTTGCCGGCCTTCTTAACCACTGAGCCACCACATTTTGCTTATGAGAGACATCAAATCTCCCTAAATGCAGAAGCCTGTGGCATAGCAATTGGCCAATCTGTTGAGGGGCCAAGCCAGGCCTTCGTGTTCTCTAGGTGAACAACTTGTGAACTGATGGTGTTTTTGTTGCCTAGCCTCATATACTGTTTGTTGTTGTTGTTGTTGTTGTTCAGTCGCACAGTCGACTCCGACCCTTTGCGACCCCATGGATCATTTTCCTCCAGGCGCCTCTGTCCTCCACCATCCCCCTCAGCCCTCCCAGCTCTGTGCCCATTGTGTCTACAATACCATCTAGCCATCTCATCCTTGGCCTCCCCCTTCTTCTTTTGTCCTCCACCTTTCCCAACATCAATGCCTTCTCAAGTGAATACTGTAGAATCTAAAATTCCCATTTTAACCTTCCTGTATTCTGACTGCAAGAGCTTGGCCATCTCATCTGACAATTTCTTTTTTTTAAACTTTCAATTCAAATCCCAAGTTTCATACCATCTTTACCTGATGAAGAGTTCTGTCATGTTATTTGTAAATTTTTAGTGATCCAGTAAAGATATCCCTTAACCTACAAAGGCATGACTTCATTTATAATTCTGGTAAGGGCTTGGGTAGCCTAGCACATGTGTGCGCACGCACAACAGTCAAGATGTTGTCCATGCAGGTTGTAAAGTAGAAGAGAGTAATTTTAATGTGTTTGTATATTTTAGGAAACATATGTTTTATATTCAAATTACAGAGGAAGTTTCAGGGAAGGGGAGAGGTTATAATGTCCATTATAGTAGAGTCTTACTCATGTCTACTAAGCATATCTTCAGTGGAGAATATGCTCAGATTTATATTTATATGTCCATAACACTAATGTCAGGTGTAAGAATGCTGTACATAAGAGAAAATGTTCATATTCCAGAGACTTTTGTACTGTATCTTTCCTCTGGCGGAGGCTATCCTTGCCCTGCAAAAAAAGGAATAACAATTTGGTTAGTCTTTTAGGTCTCTCAAATAATTACTATTTCTGAATAATTACTACCAATTGCTGAACATATTTGAAGCAGGTTTTTTCCTTGAGTATGCAGTGAGATCATTTGCAGACAGTTCCTAACTTCCCTTCTTGCTGCCAATCAGACTGCAGTGGCACAGTCTGCTACCTGGGGGAGGGAGAAAGAGCAGAGATTTATTGTGCAGATTTCCATTACTAGACAGATGCTATGGAGCCCTCCCAATTCTAAGAGTTGATGCATAATGTCTTTGATTAGACTGGTCTCTGGTGCCACAGGGAGCATCTGAAAACGAATGTGAGAAACAAGAATCTTTTTCTTTAGAGAAAGATCAGAGACAACTCATTGGAGCCTTTATACAACATGGCTAGAATAGCCACATGGTGCACTGCAGAAAAGGAAGGTAAGGAAACTCTAATATGTTGTGTGTCTGCATGGCTGTATATGTTAAACTCCAAGCTCATCAACAGATTTCGTTAATTAGCAAAGCTGAATTATGCTGTTATTCAGAACACTTTGTAATAGGAAGAAAAATGAAAGACATTATACAGCTCTTTCAGAAGAAATGACCATATTTGCCTAATTGAGTATAGCTCTAGGATCAGATGCACACATGGACTCACTAAGTTTGAATCCCTGTGTAGTGGTGTAGATACAGTACAGGACTTTTGGCTCACAGTTCAGCTAAAATAGTATACCAGAGTTAAGAAAAGCCGCACCTGCAGAAAATTCTCTTTTTTACATCTATTGAAACACCTTGCTTGATTTACCCTAATTAAAAGAGACTTACATCTATATACCTTGTTCATACAAGCAATCCTTTTCACATTAAAAATAAAACTATGCAGTCAAGTCCAAATGAATTCCACCTTAATCAACAGGGCTTGAAAGAACAAAAGGTAGTTTTTTTCAAACAAATTAATGAAAGGCTGGATTCATAGTGCCAAGGAGGGTTTTTTAAATTCTTTCTCTACAGTGCTTCCTTGATTTCATCAATACCTTTAAACTGCTCTTTGCCCCGAGGCAGTTAAGATATAGGTGAAGATGTTTATAGAATCTCAGCCTAATTGTTAAAGGAAAGTGAAATTCTATGAGCAAAATTCTGAGACAGACCTGGATGCTACATTAAATGTATTTTTCTTAACAATCTGTATAACGTTTATCTTTTTATATCCAGCAACTTAACAAGTTGGGCTTGACTTGACAACATATATTCAAGAACTGAGTATGCTGTTTATGCTAGACAAGAGTACATATGAACAGTCTAGTGGAGTTTGGAGTCTGCAGAAAGATAGACATAGCTGAAAATCCAAAAATAATACAAGCTTACAGAAAGAAAGCATGGATGTTTTTCATCATGCTGTACAGAGAAATGTGAAGTTCAACAAGTAGACACAAACTAATTCTGCTGAAACCAATTGTGCTGTGTTGCGAGGTACAAAAATATAGATCTGGACCTAGTTGGGTGATTTTTGAGCGATTTCCAGTTGATCAACAAGATTTTCTGTATCCCAATTATTCCTCACAAACAGCAACAAAATGACTTCCCTTTCACAAAATATATTGTTCAAATGAAAAAAGGTAGTCAGTTCTGGTGCTCCAAAACAAATCCCTGCATTTAAAAATAATGAATCTCAACCACGACTTCTGTACTAAGGTCCAGATGGTGGACCTCAAGGTTCTAGTAAAAACAAAGGTCCAAAACAAAAGTCCCCCCCCCCCTCCAAGCTGACCCAATGAATAATTGGGACTTTCATTAACATTGACAAATTCTATTCTTTATTTGACCTTTTTTTTTTTGCTTTAGCTCATTGTTTGCATTAACATCAATGGCATTTTTGTCAATATTGAAAACCCCCAAACATTAAATGGATCTACTAGGTGGGACTAACAATTGGATAGCTTGTTTACACTTGCCCGGAGTCTATAGATACACAATCAATACCCCATATTGAAAGATTTGCTCATTTTATTGGCAGCCTCCAAGACTTCTTTTTTCTTTTTCCTATCAGCTTGCATTATAGTAACAGAGAAAGTAATGCAAATGTAGTCAATTCTTAATCCTTGGAACACTCAAATGTTCATGTAATCAAAATTTTGGATAAGCAAAAAGTGCAATTTATATAAGATTATAGCACTATGAAGATATCCTTTATTTCAAAATAAAGCCTCATAAATTGAACTGTTTATTTCAAGATGTGCTAAGTTGATAAAGAAACAAACCAAATCAGTCTTTTTCAGATGATACAACCATGTGCTCTCAAACTCAGAATGAGTGCAGGTTCTTCTTGGAGTTCTCAGGATGCAACTACACAGCAAGGGAAATTTAAATTCACTCACTGTCAAGTTGCATCGGGAATTTGAGTTTCCCCGGGCTGTTCAAATTAACTAGCCATACAGTTAATGAGTGGTGGTGATGACTGTGCCAGCTGTCAGGGAAATTGGCTAAAAAGTCCTGTTTGCAGCTCATTAACAAAGTTCTCCTGTACTTCTGTAGGAGGTGCAGCTACAGAAGAACTATGTAAGGTGTAAACAAGAAAAAATTGGAAACTTCTTGATCTCCTTTCCTCCTCTCTTCTATCTCCTCTAGGTGCCATAGCAAAAGAGAATAAGACAGCCATCTGTCAGATCTGCTTTTATTTGGATTCCTGCATTGAGCAGGGGAGTGTGCTCAATGGCCTTAAAAGGCTCCTTTCAGCTCAGTTATTCTATGATTCTAAGAGCACTGGCACCAAGCTGTTTAAATAAAAAAGGGAGAGAAAGAAATGGCATATTCTGCCCAGAAAGGAATGGTTTTCTGTATTAATTCAAGCAATCACACCATCTGGACCAATATGAATGGATCCATTTTTTAAAAAGTGGAAGCCCTAGTGATGGAGGCAAAATTATGAATTGGGCAGCTCCCCAACAAAACAACAACCTCAGATTCATATTGAGTTTTAATTTAATAGATTTAATTTAATAGATTTATATACCACACTATCCAATGGACTCTGGGTGGTGTACACAAGTTAAAACCAATATAAAACGATTAAAAACCCTTAAAAACATAGCAATATAGCATGTAGTAAAAAAAACCTTAAAACATAGCAATATAGCATGTAGTCAACAGGGAAAAAATGTGAATCGGATCATCCTAATCTCAAAGCATTTCCCATATTTTTTTTGCTAATGTGTTTACACTCCCACTCAGTTTATCCTGCCATAGATGCATGGAATAAATTAAAAACTGAATGGGTTTCAAACCTAGCAGCAGCAGAAGTGAGATTGATGGAGGTGAGAAGCCAAGAGGCTGAAAAAATAGCTGAACTTATGATCAGAAATATTACTGCTGTTCCAGTTGCTAGGAAGCAAGTCCTAGTAAACTTACAAATGCAGGAGAAAGGTTATACTTTTATTGGATAACTTTTTAAAAATCAAACATTAGGTAAGCTTTCGTGATTCAAATTCATTTCTTTGGGCATGAGTCATTTTTTTATGGGTAATGCAGGAAATTATTACTGAGAGTCCAAAAAGTTCATGGTAAGGTGTTGTATCAGCTTTTGTTGCTTAGAGGTGAATTGGGAAACAGCAAGTTGTATCTGGCATCCCCCATTCTGCACGTCCTGGAAACCTGCCGGGATTTGAAGGCAGGCAGCCACGGCTGTTTTTTTTTCGTTACCATCTGGGATGTTTTGTGGTTGGTCGGTATGTGTCGGGACGATTTCCATCTCAATGCCCCAACCCTTGTCTCCCTGTTGGGACTTGAGGACTGTGGTGGTAATGAGCAGTAATTGAAGGGTTGGACTTTATTATCCCTCTTTGTTTGGAATTGTTTGCAGCTGGGCTAGGGAGGTTATGGTTTGTGCTGTATTATATTGCATTGGTTGATTTATGTTATTACTGATTATTGATTACTTTACCAAATTTATTTTTCTTTACTATTGTATTATTGTATTGTTTGGTATATACATGTTGTGATGGCCGCCTTGAGTCGGCTTTGGCTGAGAAAGTGCGGGATGGTACAGTGGTACCTCGGATAAAATCCAAAATTGGGGAACGGAGTTTGGACTTTATCGGAGGTTCTACTGTATTTGTTTATTGCCCCCTGCAGATAACCTTCTTTTGAAATCACAAGTTTTTTATAGCAGGAGAAAAGATGAATACAAAGTCCCAGAACCCACCACCAGGGAGTTGCGGTTAAAATTTGGTTTACCCGTTAAGTGTGCCAACGTGTAATCTAATCAAAGTCATTTAGGAATATTACTTAATGGTTCGAAGTAGCTGTTTCCTTCAATTTGTAGTACTGCTGGGCTGATATTAAAAGTGTATATAGAGTTCTTGGTGGTACTGTAGGGTGGTTTTTTTTGCAGTATCCTTAGTAGTTCCATAAACGTAACAGACAGCCATGTGACCCTTACACAATACAAACTTAGGAGAAAGGCATTACTTTTATTGAATCATTAAAAAAAAGTTGGTTGAATGGGGTGTGATATCAGATGCAGTCTGCCCCTCCCCCCCCCAATCTCTAAGAAATAAAGCTTAGCACAATGTCTTGCCATAAACTTTGGGGACTGTTAATTTTCCTGTGCTAGCAATAAGGAATTGGTGCATGCCTGAAGAAGTGATCTTGAATCATGAAAGCTCACCTAATGTTTGATTTCTTTTTAGTTATCCAATACAGGTATCGCCTTCCTCCTGCATTTGCATTGTATCAAATGGCTGTGTCTATTAAACTTAGTAAGACCTTATGACGTACACAGAAGATTGTGGTACTTTTGAACCACAATTAGGCATACCCTGTAATGGCAACCTTGTGTTGCCAGCTAATCTTTCTCAGACTAGGTCAGGCAATGGGAACTGCAGAATTAACTCACCAAATGGTGCCTTCATTTTGGCCATTTCACATCTGGCCTAGACACAGAAGGAGGAGGACTTAATTTCCAGCATTTGTTTGCATCATTAACTCGTGGTAGAAGTGGACCCAAGGAGAGCACTCCTGCCTGTATCAGACAGGAGTGGACTCAACGGCCAACATAGGTAGCCTCTACTCAAGACAGCCTCCATGGCAAAATTGGTCCCCTTGGAAAAGATCTTTTGAGGGAGCGTACTTCTTCTGCCACCTCTCCCTTTTTTGAGTTAGACTTTTTTCTGGTGTAGAAGCACCACTTGAACAGGCTTTGGACATGCTCCTGTTATGCTCTCACACACCCCGCCCTGTTAGAAAGAGAGTACAAAAGTTTGGCAATTAAATCCCATTCCAAATGTACAAGAAGTTTGAGCAAAAAGGGTGGTTTGGAAAAAAAACTCTGGCTGGTGGCTGGCAGGTTAGCAAACAAGCATTCACACCTGCATGAGGATGGGTTCAAACGGGCTCTATAAATCCCACTTCTTCTTCTGCCATATCTAGGCCAGATGTGAAATTGCCAAAATGAAGCCCCATTTGAGGAATTCATTCTGCAGTTCCTTTCGTCTGACCTAGTGTGAGAAACATTATCTGTCACAACAAGGTTGCCATTGCCTGGGGTACTCCTGATTGTGGTTCAAAAATACCAGAGTCTTCGAGGAAGCTCTTTCTATGTACTCCATAAATCCCACTGAATAAGCTACTCTACTTTTGCTGATACTAATAATAGAATGTGTGTGCCATCAAGTCAGGACCGATTTACAGTATAGCGGCTCTAACTCAGCTTTAAATGACATATTTAACAAGCATTTTTTGCCAGTAGTGCTCCCTCAGGTGAATTTCTATGGCCAACCATAGAACCATAATCCAGCTCCTCAGAGTCTTTGTCCATCACTCTATCCCAGGGGTGGCTAAACCAATGCCCACAGGCAGGGTCGCCATCAGGACAGTATTATCAGTACTGCCGTATAGGGCCCGGAGCTGACAGGGGCCCTGCCGCCGCCAGCCATAACTCTGTGTGTGTGTGTGCGGGGGGGGGGGGGGGGGGCAATAGGATTGCTCAGTATGGGCCCCATAAATTTCTGATGGTGGCCCTGCCCACAGGCCAGACTCGGCCCATGGTGCTAAATCATCCAACCCATGTCACCTTTACTGCTACTGGGAGTGGAAGTAAATGCACCCATTCATGCATAAATGCTGCCGGAAGCGAAAGTAAAATGCGCCCATGCATGCGTAAACACTGCCGTAAATGCACCAGTGGCTGTCGTAAATGTGTTTACAACAGCCACGGATGCATTTTATGGTAGGAGGAACCATGTGACTGGCCCACTCAAGCACTTGACTGCCCCGCCGAGTGAAACATTTGGGAACACCTGCTCTATCCACTATACCACACTCACTATAATATGAAACTGGTTGTTATATTTCCACTGTACACTTGAGCCCTTTCTCCACTTTATCTGTGCATAATCAACTGAAGAGGTACAAAGCACCCTCAACCCGATACTTCCTGGTATAAGACTCCCAGGTCATTGCTGTTCTTCTGCAAAACCCATATGTAATTGCTACTTCCTTTCCACGCTTCGAGGCATTTACTTTTAATGCCTGTATTTATATTTTGGGTGATGATCCCCCAAGTGGATTGAATCCCACTTGAATCCATCTTGATGGAGGGCCGCAGCTTCATCAATACTGGCTGAGGAGGACTTTGTGTACCAAAACGGTTCAGAACCAGAAAGTGGCTGGGGAAACTGGATCAGTGGTATGGGTGTCATGCTGCGATGTGGAAGGCCAGTGGAAGGCCACCGCATTATACTGTTCCCAGGACAGTCTGCACGACAGATTGCATTGACGATAGTCAATATTCGGAATCGGATATGGCACTTGAAGAAGATTTATATTCTGCCTAGGCAGACTGAACTGGAACCCATGGCCACTGACACCATGACTGATAGTAGGGTCTGAACAGATCCCGCCATTAGTTATAATACGGAAACACCATAAAACGCGGCTCCCCCTTTGGCTTCTGAGCACCCAGTCAAGGGCACCATTAGATTCTCTAGCAAAGGGAAGGGAAGAAAGAGAGCACTGTTGGCAGGTCTCCTCGCGAGAGACCTTTTCAAACAATTCCCACTGCCTCTGCCGGGAGCATACCTGTCAAGTTTCGGGAAAGTTCTGTCAAACCCCCGTATTTTACACTCTTTCCCGCCATCATCCCATATTAGTTAGACTGCAATTAGACACAGGATAAGCATCGCTGTTCAGTTTCCCATTTGGGCCGGGAAATTTCCCTTATTTGACAGAAATTTCCCAAAACTTGACAGGTATGAAGGGCAGCCGGTTTCCGGGGCCCTTCCTCAACTGTGTAGGTAGCCTCTACTCATGACAGCCTCCACATCGGTCCCTTTGGGACATTTCTTTTGTGGGAGCGTACTTCTTCTGCCTCCGTGATGGCGAACCTTGGCACTCCAGATGTTCTTGGACTTCAATTCCCAGAAGCCCAAGCCCTTCATCCCCATGAATCCACATGAAGGGGTTTACTGCGATTCATCTGGCCCCTTGTTGGGCATTGAAAGGGCAGGAACACGGCCATCTCGACGGGCTAAGGCAGGGATGCTCAACCTGTGGCCTGCGTGCCAGATGCGGCCCATGGCAACATTCCATGTCCCCCCCCCCTGCCTCCACCACACCAGGAAGTGCCATGTGGTGGAGCAAGGGCAAAATGGCCGTCCTCCTGCCCTGGAGCTGTCTGAGGGAGTGTGACCTGGCCCCTGGTTTAAAAAGGTTGAGAACTCCCAGGATAGGTTTCCTTTCCACGACGACTAGGCGGCTTCACACACCACACCACACACACCGCCATTTAAGCTCTTGCTGTTGATAGTCCCAGCTCTCTGTTCTCCCTTGCTCGAAAGCCAGCCCTATCCGACTCTAGGGAGTTGTGCTCACACGTCCGTTTACACAGGCGCTATCTGCATTTGCAGAGACGTTTCCGTGGTCATGTGGCAGGCAGGACTAGACACCGGCGGAGCGCATGATGGAACGCTGTTACCTTCCCACTGAAGTGGTCCCTATTTACCAACTTGCAATTCCTTGCTTTCGAACTGCTAGGTTGGCTGGAGCTGGGACAGAGGCGGGAGCTCGCTCCGTTGTGCAGCACTCGGGGCACGAAAGGCGAAAGAATGACCTGCCGACCATCAGTACCCCCACCGCCAGATCCCAGCGCTCGCTCGATCCCGTTTTTAAAAATCAGCCCTCTCATCATCTACCCGTTTCCGACGACAGCGTGTGGCCGGTGTGGGGTGGAGGGAAATTGCAAGTAGATAAATATACCTTTACTGTGACCAGATGCTCGCGCTGAATCGAGCGAAATCGGGTCCTTTCCACTAAATCCCGATCTTTCCGTGCACACATGCAATTCAGCATCGCTGACTCTCCCCTGACAAGTGGAGCTGACGAAGTGGACTTAATCCACGAAGGTAAAGATTTTCCCTTGCTCGAAAGCCAGTCGTATCCGACTCTAGGGTTCAGTGCTCATCTCTGTTTCAAAGCCGAAGAGCCAGCGCCGTCTGCTTTTGCAGACATTCCCGTGGTCATGTGGCAGGCATGACTAGACACCGGAGCGCACGGGACGCTGTTTACCTTTCCCACCGAAGTGGCCCCTTATTTATCGACTTGCAATGTCTTGCTTTCAAACTGCTAGGGTTGGCAGGAGCTGGGACAAAGACGGGGAGCTCTCATTCCGTCCTGTAGTACTCGGGCATCGAACTGCTGACCTCCCGCCTTCCAGTCAGCGTCTTAGCTAGCTAACATTAAAATGCAGAAGTCCGACTTTAAAGTGGCACAACTTTTTTTTTCTTTTGGTCTTTTTGTTTTATTTACTCTCTGATATTCTTACACAGACTGCTACCACTTCAAACATCCCTCCTCTGACATGTGCTGATTTTAGATCCTGATATCCCACATGTGCTGATTTTAGATCCTGATATCCCACATGTGCTGATTTTAGATCCTGATATTCCACACCGCCTTGTTGTCCTTCCAACACGGTCCCCATCATGGTGGGTGAGTCGACAAGAAGAGAGCGAGGACGGAAAAGACCGTTAACTGCTTTCCGCCCCCTCCCTCATTCTCATCGCTCCTGGAAGCAGAAGTAAAGGAGTGACGAGGGCAGCACGGGCCGGATGAATAATTGACATTGGGAGCTGGATCTGGCCCATGGGCCATAGTTTGGGAGGTCCTGTGCTAGAGGTATCGGTACTTAAAAATGAACTAACAAACAAGCCAACAGCACTTTTGTTCTATACATCTGTTTGTTTTCATTTTTCTATTATAAAAGAAAACATTAAACGATGGATGTTATTATGGGGGGATAAAGGAAATTTGCTGATGGAGAGACTGCATTAGGGTTGCTGTAGTAAAGGTTTCCCTTGCTCGAAAGCCAGTCGTATCCGACTCTAGGGTGCAGTGCTCATCTCTGTTTCAAAGCCGAAGAGCCAGCGCCGTCTGCTGCTGCAGACGTTTCCGTGGTCATGTGGCAGGCATGACTAGACACCGAAGTGCACGGAACGCTGTTACCTTCCCACCGAAGTGGTCCCTATTTATCTACATGCAATGTCTTGCTTTCAAACTGCTAAGTTGGCAGGAGCTGGGACAAAGACGGGGAGCTCATTCCGTCCTGCAGTACTCGGGAATCGAACCGCTGACCTTCCGCCTCCCAGTCAGCGTCTTAGGCACTTATGCCACTGCAGTCCCAGGGTTGCTGTGCAGAGGTTCAAAAAACATGAACATTTTGTTAATGCACAGACTGAGCCAGATAAAGAAGGGAGCTTTAACCACAGCTGCAATGAAACTGTTCATGATTTATTCCGTAGTAATCAGATGGCGGGAAAGGTTTGCATCCAGTTATACTGGAAAAGGTCGTTTTGCAGGAAATGGTCCAAAATAGGATCTATTTTCCTGTGTGTTGACACTCAAAGCTTCCATAAAGGAATACACGCAAGAAATGTTTGCATGGTAACAGATTGCAGGGGTTCAAGCAACATGGGCAAAGTGACCTTTGAAATATTCAGAAAAAGAAGAAAACAAATGCATGAGTAAACAATAGACAAACCGGGTAGAGATCCCTATAAAATAACTTCAATATTTGCAGAGGCCGTAAAAGATAGTTGAAGTTAAGCATTGCCAATAGCAGGTATGTCACACCAGTGCTAAAGCAGAGCTGTTCAGTGTTGATCAAGCTATAGCCCAATCTCTCTCATAGCCAGTGGTGGGCATCAGAAGGTTTGCACCACTTCGCCAGAACCCGTAGCAGAAATTCTGGCTGGTCCCGCCCACCCAAGTTTTGAAATAAAGTACAGTACTGTACAGTAGTAGCAGGGCTGCTACTGACTCACTGTTCTCACTATTACTCAACCTAGCAGTTCGAACAGCAAGAAATTGCAAGCAGAGAAATAGGGACCACTTCGTTGGGAAAAAGATCTTTGGGATATGAAAGGAACTTTACTCGAGCGTCTGCTGAGCGAAGTAAGTTCCTC